>JAOPSE010000003.1:106747817-107470719 GCA_029449295.1 Zea luxurians | reverse complement strand
CACCACCCTAATTTTTAAATTTGATGATTTTCAATTGATAAATTTCAAAATTGGTATCTCTTTGTGTTCTAAAGGGGGAGCAAGTGGTATTTTCAAAATTGATGTCCTAAAACCCTCTTGAACACTAAGAGGAGACTTTATTTGAGGGGGAGTTTTGTTTAGTCAAAGGGAAGGCATTTTGAACAAAGGAAGAAAATTTCAAAACTTGAAAATGTCTTGCAAAATCTTATTCATTTACCTTTGACTATCTTGCAAAAGGACTTTGAAAAGAATTTACAAAAGAATTTGCAAAAACAAAACTCTTGGTGCAAATGTGGTCTAATATGTCAAAGAAAACAATCCATGCGCATCATGTAAGTATTTATTGGCTCAATTCCAAGCAACCTTTGCACTTACCTTATGCAAACTAGTTCAATTATGCACTTCTATATTTGCTTTGGTTTGTGTTGGCATCAATCACCAAAAAGGGGGAGATTGAAAGGGAATTAGGCTTATACCTGGTTCTTAAATAATTTTGGTGGTTGAATTGCCCAACACAAATAATTGGACTAACTAGTTTGCTCTAGTGGATAAGTTGTACAGGTGCAGAAGGTTCACTATTAGCCAATAAAAAGATCAAGTTTTGGATTCAACAAAGGAGCAAAGAAGCAACCGAAGGCACCTCTGGCTGAAGGCACCGGACTGTCCGGTGTACACCGGACAGTGTCCGGTGCGCCCAGAGGACTCCAACTCAAACTCTTCGCCCTCGGGAATTCTCGGAAGCCGGCGCGCTATAATTCACCGGACTGTCTGGTGTACACCGGACAGTGTCCGGTGCTCCAAGGAAGCGCGGCCTCCTCAACTCGCTAGCCTCGGGTTCGCGCGGCAGCCGCTCCGCTATAATTCACCGGACATGTCCGGTGTGCACCGGACTGTCCGGTGTACCAGCGGGGCAACGGCTATTTCAGCGCCAATGGCTACCTGCGGTGCATTTAATGCGCGCGCAGCGCGCGCAGACGTCAGGCGCGCCCATACCGGCGCACCGGACAATGAACAGTTGTTGTCCGATGTGCACCGGACACCCAGGCGGGCCCAGAAGTCAGAAGCTCCAACGGTCTGAATCCAACGGCATTGATGACGTGGCAGGGGCACCGGACTGTCCGGTGTGCACCGGACTGTCCGGTGCGCCATCGAACAGAAGCCTCCAGCCAACGGTCAAGTTTGGTGGTTGGGGCTATAAATACCCCAACCACCCCACCATTCATGGCATCCAAGTTTTCCAACTTCCAACCACTTACAAGAGCTAGGCATTCAATTCTAGACACACCAAAGAGATCAAATCCTCTCCAATTCCACTCAAGCATTTAGTGACTAGCGAGAGAGATTTGCCGTGTTCTTTTGAGCTCTTGCGCTTGGATCGCTTTCTTTCTTTCTCACTTGTTCTTGTGTTCAAAACTCAATTGTAACCAAGGCAAGAGGCACCAATTGTGTGGTGGCCCTTGCGGGGAAGTTTTGTTCCCGTTTGATTGAGAAGAAGAAAAGCTCACTCGGTCCGCGGGACCGCTTGAGAGAGGGAAGGGTTGAAAGAGACCCGGCCTTTGTGGCCTCCTCAACGGGGAGTAGGTTTGCGAGAACCGAACCTCTACGCTCATGCAACTCTACGAGGATGAGGAGGAAGAAAGAAGCTTCATGCAACTCTACGCTCGCCTAAGCCAAGAAGATAAGGCGGTCATGCTCAAACTTCTAGAAAGAGCGAGAGAGCAAAACGAAGCTCGTCAAAGGCTAGAAAATGTTCTCGCCATAAAAATGCTACACTTTGATGAGTTGACTAAAGAACATAAGGAGCTAAAGTGCTCTCATGTTGATTTGGTCCAAAGGTATGAAACTATTTCAATTGAGCAAGATAACGCTTTACATTGTATCGCTCAATTAGTAAATAGGAATGCCTTGCTTAAGGACCAAGTAGAAAAGCTAAAAGATGAAAATCTAGCTTTTCAACAAAAATATGATATGCTCCTGCGTTCTCATGAAAATCTTATGGATGATCATATCATATTAAATATTGCTCATGAGGTTGTGATAGAAAACTTAAAATCCCAACAACCTCACTCATGCACATGTATTCAAATTGAAACTACATTACCATGTGCTAATGCTTGTTGTCCGTCGACAAGCAAATCTTCCTTTGAGCTAGAATTTACAGGAACAAATGATGATACATATCAAAAGCTCAAAGAAGAAAATGAGAGGCTAAAATTGAGCTTGACACAACTAAAAGGGAAGTGCATTGTTCAACCTTCTCAAGATAACCGTGATCACATGGTGAAGAAGCTTGAGACGGGTACAACCGTAGCATGCACTAAATCCCTTGAAGAAAACGTCAAGGACTTGAGGATTGCCAAGAGGAAGGAACAAAAGAAGAAAATCAATACCTCCTCCAAAAGCCTCAACCACGTCTCCATACAAGGTAACATCCAAGGTAATAATCAAGTCTCACTTCACACTAAGAAAAGTAAGAAGTGTAGTGAATGCTTTGAAAAGGGGCACTCGATTAGGCCATGTCCCTATATTAAAAATGACTTGATTATTGATAATGATGATAAAGTTTGTTTTAAATGCTCCAAGAAGGGACACTTATTTAGATCTTGTCCCCATTTAAAACAAAAAGGCATAATGTTAGAAAAGAAAATATTCACTAACCATGTAGCAAGCAAGAAACAAGGAAGGAAGAAATCTTCAAGGCTTGAAGATCGCCTATGCTACATATGCCGAAAGAAGGGACATCAATGCAAAGATTGTCCCAATGGTAACAATCCTACTCCTAGCTTGTCAATTATTTCTCATATAACTAGGCAACCCAAAATTGCAACTTGTACTAGAAAGGTAATGAGTTTACCTAGTGCTAACACAAAGGACGTTTGGGTTCCTATATCTTTGTTGACTAACCTTAATGGACTCATAAAGAGATGGGTACCAAAATATGCTTGACAAGCTTTGCAGGAGAAGGAGATGATATGAAGCTTTGGGGTGCTTGAGAAAGTTAATTCAATTTAACTCAAGCTATCAATCTTCAATAATCTATATATCCAAGATTGACCCAAAGTTATTTCAAATTGTTATGTCTAAAACTCATATCATCTCGGGGAAGATATTGATGTTGTAGGAAATAAAGAATTATCTTGTACGGAAAAATCAAGGCCTACAACATGGAGGAAAGCCGAAGGATGGTAACACTTGTGTCTTTAAGTGCAAGTATCTTAAATTATGATTTCTCATGTGTCTTGTGTAGTCGCATAGAAAAAGAAGCACTTCAAATGTCTTTAAATTTATATTACCATTCTTTGAAGAATTTCCTCTCATATGGTAGATTGCATACTCATCATTTCCATACTATGGCAATCTACATGCTTTAAATTGTTGCAAGTATCTCATAGCATGTTTCTCTCTAGTCATTCTATTATTGCCATGATTCTAGATATAGAGAGATATTTCATGTTCTTAAAAGAATAAGGTGTCATGTAAGGAATTCAAATCCTTAGGACACCTTTAAAAGGAAAATTCTCTCTATAACTAGAATAGTGAGACTAATGATTTTATCTAAGTAACCCAAGTAGTCTCACTTGTAGAGAATAAGTTTCTTTTTGGAAGTGTGTAATCTAACATAGAAAGAAAAATCAATCCAATGATTTATGATGTGTTTCTACTTGCTTAAATTGGATTTGATTCTTTCACATTTATCGCCTTCCATATCATGAATTAGATTTATTCCTATAATCTTAAGAGATTATTTATGCTTATTTTATGAGTTAAAATTGAGCATAACATCATCTATAGGATAATCTAGTTCATGCTATGAAGTTTCCATATTTTAGTAATCCACTTTTCATTTCTTATCTAAATGATTACAAAAAGGGAAACTTGTGCTTGTGTTACTAACCATGTATCTCTTGAGCTTACTTATGGAAATCTCAAAAGAGAAAGTACATGTCCAAAGTCACAAGCCTCTAGGGTTGCTCTTCACCCTAAGGAAGAGAGGTAAAAGCAAAGATTCTTTTTTGGACTTAACTTTTGCTAGGTGTGCATTCAATCTTATTCTCATAAATGCACTAGTGAAAGGGAAATGTGCCCTTGGGCCATTTCTAAGTATTTTGATGATTGAGTGCCAACACAAGTGCTTTTGTGTTAACCTATGCAAAGTGGTGGACAAAGTGCAAATCATGTCAAAAGGTATGTTTCTAGACTTAGTACATTGTTTTATGGACTAATGTATTGTGTCTAAGTGCTGGAAACAGGAGAAATCGAATTGGAAATGAGATGGCTTTGTTCAGCCGAAGTCAGCTCGGTCTGGGTGCACCGGACAGTGTCCGGTGGTGCACCGGACAGTGTCCGGTGCGCTAGGCTAGCTCTGGCGAACAGGCTGCTCTCGGGACTTCGACGGCGGTGTACGGCTATAATTCACCGGACTGTCCGGTGGTGCACCGGACTGTCCGGTGAGCCGTTCACAGGCGAACTTGTCGCTCTCGGGAAACCATCAACGACGTACGGCTAAAATTCACCGGTCTGTCCGGTGGTGCACCGGACTGTCCGGTGAGTCAACAGTTAGCCGGGGCAACGGTCGGCCGAGGATTCCGCGCGTGACGCGTGGCCGAGCCAACGATCACATTGGTGCACCGGACTGTCCGGTGTGCACCGGACAGTGTCCGGTGCGCCAACGGCTCTCAATCAGCAACGGTCGGCTTCGCCAAATAAGGAAGGAGATCTGCACCGGACAGTGTCCGGTGGTGCACCGGACTATCCGGTGCGCCAGTCGACAGAAGGCAAGATCTGCCTTCCAGGAATGTTCTCAACGGCTCCTAGCTGCCTTGGGGCTATAAAAGGGACCCCTAGGCGCATGGAGGAGCACACCAAGCATTCTTACAACATTCCTAAGCACCAAGACCTCGATTCCGCGCATTTGTTTCTTTGTGATAGCATATAGAGCTCTAGTGGAGTCGTGAACTCATTGGGTTGTGTTGCGAGCTCTTGTTGCGACTTGTGTGCGTGTTAACACTATGATTCTTGTGTCTTGTGTGCGTTGCTAATCCCTCCCTTGCTCCGTGCTTCTTTGTGAACTTCAAGTGTAAGGGCGAGAGGCTCCAAGTTGTGGAGATTCCTCGCGAACGGGATTAAGAAAAGCAAGCAAAACACCGTGGTATTCAAGTGGGTCTTTGGACCGCTTGAGAGGGGTTGATTGCAACCCTCGTCCGTTGGGACGCCACAACGTGGAGTAGGCAAGCGTTGGTCTTGGCCGAACCACGGGATAACCACCGTGCCATCTCTGTGATTGATCTCTTGTGGTTATTGTGTTTTGACTCCTCTCTAGCCACTTGGCGATTATTGTACTAACACTTAACCAAGTTTTTGTGGTTTAAGTTTCAAGTTTTACAGGATCACCTATTCACCCCCCCTCTAGGTGCTCTCAATTGGTATCGGAGCCGTTCTCTTCACAAAGGGACTAACCGCCCGAAGAAATGGATCCTAAGGGAAAGGGAATCGTGATCAACGATAAAGAGAAGGAGTCCTTCGTCAACGAGCCAAAGGATGACAAGCCTACCGACTCGGGCTCGGGCCATAGACGGAAAGATGGGAAGAAGAAGAAGACAAGGCGCATCAAGGAGATTGTCTACTACGACGACAGCGACGAGTCATCTTCTTCCCAAAAGGACAACGACGACAACGACTACGAGAGAAGAAAACCGGTTAATTCAAACTTTTCTTTTGACTACTCTCGTATTCCGCAAAGTACAAACACTCACTTGCTCTCCATTCCACTTGGCAAACCTCCTCACTTTGATGGAGAGGACTACAGATTTTGGAGCCACAAGATGCGTAGTCACCTGTTCTCTCTCCATCCGAGCATTTGGGAGATTGTGGAAAGTGGAATGAAATTTGATAGCTCGGATAGTCCTACGTTTATCAATGAACAGATTCATAGAAATGCACAAGCTACTACTGTGTTGTTAGCCTCTCTGTGCAGGGACGAATATCATAAGGTGAGCGGCTTGGACAATGCCAAGCAAATCTGGGACACCCTCAAGATCTCTCATGAGGGGAATGATGTCACCTTGCTCACCAAGATGGAGTTGATAGAGGGAGAGCTTGGAAGATTCGCGATGATAAGGGGCGAGGAGCCAACCCAAACATACAACCGACTCAAGACCCTTATCAACAAAATAAGGAGCTACGGAAGCACGCGATGGACGGACCACGACATCGTCCGCCTAATGCTAAGGTCATTTACCGTTCTTGATCCACATTTGGTGAATAATATTCGTGAGAATCCGAGGTACACCAAAATGTCGCCCGAAGAAGTTCTTGGAAAATTCGTAAGCGGGCGAATGATGATCAAGGAGGCGAGGTACATGGACGACGTGTTGAACGGTCCAATCCATGAGCCTCAACCCATTGCTCTCAAGGCAACAAGGAGCAAGGAGGCGTTACCTAGCAAGGTGGCGCAAGTTGAGGCGGCAGGGCTCAATGATGAAGAGATGGCCCTCATCATCAAGCGCTTCAAGACGACACTTAATGTTGGGGACTTGTTCTCAAATGCTATGAATTAAGAACAAGGCAACATAGAAAGAAGTTAATGGTTAATGCCCTTCGTCCTTCGAAGCGTTATTTCCCTTAGGATATAGCGATCTTCAGGCGAAGGTCATGAAGGTCATACCTTCATCATCACAGTTTATATTGATAAAAGGAGAAGCATATGAAACATGAAAGAATAACATGAATAATCACATAACATTATTACGTGTTCTTATCGTATAATCATGGAAGAATAAGAACAATATTGAATTACATTTGTACCTTCGGTTTGATAGAAGGCAAAAATACAAGTGTGACGCACGAGCGAGTACAAGTCAGCGTGAACAGTATGGGGGTACTGTTCATCTATTTATAGACACAGGATACAGCCTGTGAAGAATTACAATTATGCCCCTCATAAAAGTTTACAACATTGACTCAAACCTTTATGGACTAAAAGGTCATTCTATCTTTAAGTCGGTTTGTAATACCGAAGCTTCATAAAGAGGAACCTTCGGTCATCTCCTGCGGATAGCTTCAGCCGAAGCTGCTTCTTCCTACAAGACCTTCGGCGCGACGAAGCATAGCCCCAACAGTAGCCCCTTTCGCGGCGCTAGATCGTTTTTCGTAACGAGCTTGATCCGTGAAAAAAGTCTCTTAAGCTTCGGGAAGCCGAAGGTCCAAAAAACACCTTCCCTGAGCTCGTTGTCGAGAAACGATTCAGTTTTCGAGCGCGTAGCGGTCCCACCTTGCAGAGTTACTGTTTGGTCTCTGCGGTCCACCGCGCAGCGAGTGCAAGCGGCTGTCCGCCTGGTGTAAAAATCCTGGCGTTTCGCCTTCTTACCTGCAACACTATATAAACAGACAAGTAGGTGTGAAGTTACCACAGCATTCATTGCTATTTGCACTGTTTTGCTGCCAAAATTTTTAACCATCGCCGAAGCTTGACTCTCGGAATCGAACGAAGCTCCAACTTGAAGCCTGCTTCGTCAGAAGGAAAGACTTCGGAAGAAAAAAGTATTTAATTTCCACAAACTCAGAATTAAATGGCCAGAGTGCGATCTACCGCTAGGGTTGAGCGTGAGGGGGGCGAAGTTGAAGGTTCGGAGACTGTTCCCATCTCCGAAGCAATGCAACGTTCCGGACTGGTAACTTCGGAAGGAACCACCACTGTTGAAGCAGAACAAGCAACTGCCGAAGCAGAAGAAGAGAACGTTGAAGAAACTGATCCCGAAGATGATTATCGTATTGCCATGCCCAGTAAGCCCAGCCACCTGGACTTCGGAAAGTCTACTGTTTCGAAGGCTGATCTCTCCAAAATGGTAAAGTCGGGCTTTTTCAATGAGAATCAGAAGAAGCTGTTACGCTTCGGGGGAGAAGAGACTACCCCAAAGCCGGAGAAGGATGAAATTGTCATTTTCAAGAGTTTTCTAAAGGCTGGGTTGAGATTCCCCCTACATGAGATTATTGCAGAGGTACTGAAGAGGTTTGGTATCTACTTTCATCAGTTAACTCCTAACGCTATCGTTAGGCTTAGCGTTTATATCTGGGCCCTCCGAAGCCAAGCGGTGGAGCCGTTTGCAGACAGTTTTTGTCGAGTTCACGAACTGCACTATCAGACGAAGGCTAGAAAAGATGGATTGCATGACAATTTTGGTTGCTATAATTTTGCTTATCGGAAAACCACAAAGTTTCCTGTAATCAGCTACCGAAGCAAATGGCCGGCAGGCTGGAAATCAGAATGGTTCTATGTCAAGGTTGATGACGACAAGGAGAAGCTTGTGCAAAGTCCACTCGAACTGATCTTCGGAGAAACCCGACCTCGCTGCAACATGACACCAGAAGGTCCAACACAACAGGCAATGGATGAATTCAGAATTATTGCAGAGCATATCAGTACAAGAGACCTGGTTCAGGAGTTCTTGGCCTTTAGGGTTTTTCCTACTTTAAAAGAATGGGAAATGCCGAAGCTAGAGGGGGAGAAGAAAGAAGGTGAACTTGTGCGTTTACCTTACTATTTCAAGTTTAAGAAATACTTTAAAGCACCTTGTCAAGAGTGGCTGGATACAATTGAAGTAATGTGCAATGAAATACTTGGCAATTACTCCAAAAAAGAAGATCAATTGATGACTGCGGCCTTCGGCACCCGTCCAAAGCGAAGACTGAATCGAGTGCTGGACGTCCTGGGTTTTGAATACCCTGACTATGAAAATCTGAACAAAGGTGCCGGGGGCCAGAAAAGGAAAAGGACAACTGAAGCCTTAAATGAAGATGAGAAAGAACCATCAAAGAAGAGAATTCCGAAGAAGAGGAAAGCGTCTTCTCCGAAGCAAAAAATATCTGACGAAGAAGAAACCCCCGCATCACCCTCTGCCACTGACGTGGAGGAAATTTTGAAGGTAATGACTGAATCCCTGCCTGCAAAGCTAAGTCCATTGGGGCCTCAACTGACAAAGTTTTTTCAGAAGGAAAAGGAGCCCGAAAAAACGAAGAAGACGACTAAAATAAAGAGGCAAAGAATTATCACTGTGACAGAGGTTATTGACAAGACACCACCAAGAGCTTCGGCTCAGAAGACACCAGCGGCTGAGGAAAGAACAAATATTGAAATCACACCTTCGGAGGTCGCAGCTGCCGAAGCTGCCTCAACTGAAGATGTGAACCTGGAAAGCACAATCGAACACATCAACAAAGTACTGCTAGACATGGCCACAGAAGAAGGTACCGCTGCCGCCGAAGAGGCCGTGGCCGCAGCGTCGGGGAAAGGAAAGGAAATTGCTGACGAAGCTTCAGAGAACGAAGCCTTCATGTTTCAAAATTTAGTTGGAGAAGAATTGTCAAAACCCGAAATAGAAGAGCTTAAAGAGTATGCCAAATCTTGCGGGTACAAACCAGGAGCACTCCTCTTCGGAGGTATTGATGATGAAAAATTAGATTGTATCCAAAACCAAACTGGAGCCAAAGTTATCAGTACTCTGTCAAAGAGTATTGGTTTTCCGAAGCTGGAAATGGACATTAGCCGCTACCGACGACAACATATCGTTGGTAGTTTATTTTATTCCAATTTCAAGGTGAACTACTATTCCCTTGACTTTTATTGTTTTTAATAATGAAAACATGTCTAACGAAGGTTGTTTTCGTGCAGAGTATGCTGTTGAGCAAGGCCTTGAAAATGCAGCAAGATTTTGAAGACAAGAAACACGAAGTTATAATTGAAAATTTAGAAAACAAAATAAAGGAGCAATCAGCTGACATTGAGAAGAAAAACTTTGAGCTCCAGGCAACTGAAGGTTCATTGGCGGAAGCTGAAGCAAAAATAACAGAACTGAACACGAAGCTTCTTTGCCAATCTAAGCAGTTTGAACAAGAAAAGCAAGAACTTAAGGCAAAACTTGAAGCCGAAGCTCAACAAAATTCAGATTTGAAAAAACTATTGGCGGACCTTCAAGAAAAATGTTTGGAATTTAGCAACAAATGCATTCAACGACTAAGAAAAAATTTTCACTCAGTGGGAGCCAGCAGTGAGAAATTCACCCCCTCAGCTGAAGATTTGCCGAAGAGCTTCTAACATATTGAGGGTGAAATTGACGAGCTCGATGAAGTTATAGCTGGGCATGGTGACTTCTGTGCCTGGGTAGCTTCTCGGGGCACTGCTGCAGCTTTCCTAAAAGCTGGCTGCGACCATGGAAAGATTGTCAATAGGCCCAATTTCACTTTATCACCATCAATCCTAGATGACATCCCTGATCTCGCCCGAAGTATTTCCAATAGATTTATAAAAATGATATGGACAAAAGGCGGGCGAGAAAAGGCTGGAGATGAAGCTCGGAGTCATCTTGAACTAGTAAGAAATCTTACCTTGCGCTTACCTCTTCCTTGAAGCTCGATTTTGATTTATAACTACTTAATTCATGTAGGATGACGAAGCCGAAGTCGATGATTAACAAGAGTGACGCCGAAGCTAAAATCCATCGAAGATTAAGTAGGAGTAGACTGTAGACAGACTCAGGAAACTTTTGAGATAACTTGTGTAAATGCAACTAAACTTGTCTTTAATGAGTTCTGTTCATACCTTGTATTATGCTCTTACCCTTCTACTAATGTATGTGAAGTGCTTTGTTGTGGACGAAATTATCTTTTTTGAGCCGAAGGCGAAAAAACACCTTCCCTTCTTTTCGTACACAGCAAAGCATAGAAAACAACATTTCCCTTTCTTCCGAAGCTCTCCTTTTTTTACGCGAAGAAGCTCTTCTCTTATGCCGAAGCAACCACTTATGCCATGATGATGATTATCCTACATATGCCTGAATGAATGTTTATGAATGCAAATGCTATGATGTAATGTGATGTGCGAATGAATGTCCAAACACATATCCGAAGCCATACCCTCAGCCATTATTTCCTTAGAAACAATCACACATCAGCTCTGCATTCCCTTAGGAACGACTTTGGAGCTTCTTCGCCTTTTACTTTCGGCGGAATCAGCGTTGACTTTTCGCTGTAAGCTCTGCATTCCCTTAGGAACGACTTTGGAGCTTCTTCGCCTTTTACTTTCGGCGGAATCAGCGTTGACTTTTCGCTGTAAGCTCTGCATTCCCTTAGGAACGACTTTGGAGCTTCTTCGCTTTTTTAGTTTTCGGCACTCAATGGTGCGTTCTCAGGTTTTACATTTACATTCCTTGGGGGATTTTGCTCTTATAGAACTAAAAAAGGAAATTACATATGATGGCCCCATTAAAAACCTTTCTCCCCCTTTAGAAAGGAAAAGAGTGCCATGAAAAAGAAAAGACATAAAAAGTTACATCAAGTTACACATAATATCGCCGAAGCTCATCCGCATTCCAAGATCTAGGAATGTCGTTGCCGTCCATGTCCTTCAATCTGTATGAACCAGGTCTTGACGAAGATGCTACTAAGAAAGGTCCCTCCCATTTCAACTGTAACTTGCCCACTGTGTCTGGGTTGGCCACTCTCCGAAGCACCAAGTGTCCTGGCTCAATATTCTTTAGCCGAACTTTTCTATCTCGCCATTTGACTGTTTCGGCTTGGTATTTATTGATATTCTCCACAGCTTGAAGCCTGATCCCTTCTAAAGCATCTTTTTCCACAAAACAAGCATCTTCAGGACCTGATTCTGTCGAAGCTACTACTCTTATTGATCCAGTTTTAGCTTCTTCCGGAGTTATTGCTTCGTCACCGAATAATAACTTGAATGGAGTAAAGCCTGTGGACCTTGATGTTGTTGTATTGTGGCTCCACACCACTTTGGTTAACTGATCTGGCCACTTTCCCCTAGGTTGATTGAAGATTAACTTCATTATTCCTGTCATTATAATGCTGTTGGCTCTTTCAACGAGCCCATTTGACTCCGGATGCCTGACTGATGCAAAATGGATCTTCGTACCAATTTGATCACAGAAATCTCTGAAAGCTTCGGAGTCGAATTGTGTTCCATTATCTACAGTGATGGCCTTTGGTACCCCGAAACGACAAACAATATTCTGCCAGAAAAACTTTTGGACAGTGGCCGAAGTTATTGTGGCTAATGGCTTTGCCTCAATCCATTTAGAAAAATATTCCACAGCCACTACAACATATCTTAAATTCCCTTGAGCCGGTGGCAATGGACCTAACAAGTCAAGGCCCCACCTTTGCAATGGCCAGATGGGTTGTATGAGCTGTGTTAAAGACGAAGGTTGTTTTTGATCTCTTGCACATTTCTGACAGCCTTCGCACTTTTGAACTAATTCCGCTGCATCCGAAGCTGCCTTCGGCCAATAAAACCCTTGGCGGAAAACTTTTCCGAGTAACGGCCTAGATCCAATGTGAGATCCACACAGGCCTGCATGTATTTCTTTCATCAACTCTATACCTTCGGTTCTAGATAAACACTTGAGTAGCGGAGCGCAAACTCCATGCTTGTACAACTCCCCTTCTATCATGACATATGGACGAGCTCTTGCTTCTATCCTCCTGTTATAAGCTTCGTCATCTGAAAGGAACTTACCCTGAAGGTAAGAGATGATCTCAGTTCTCCAATCTTCGCTATAAACAGGAGATATATTGAGGACTGCTCTTTCAAGGAGTTCCACTGAAGGTGCCTTTATTGTTTCGAAGAACACATCCGAAGGTAAAGGCAGCCCCTGTGCTGCCGACTTAGCTAGCAAATCAACATGCTCATTTTGCCCTCGAGGGATATTTTTGACAGAAAATCCTTCGAAGGAAGCTTCGATTCTTCGGACCGTGTCTAGATATTTTTCAAGCTTCGGATCTTTAGCCTTGCAACTCTTGTCGATATGACCCGAAACAACCTGGGAATCAGTTTTAAGGATGGCCCTTCTGATTCCCATTGCTTTTAATTTCCGAAGGCCCAAAAGGAGGGCTTCGTACTCAGTAATATTGTTTGTACAGCTAAAATCGAGTCTTGCCGCATAACAAGTTTTAACTTTGGATGGTGAGACCAACACAGCGGCTGCTCCTGCTCCGAAGGTTCCCCAAGACCCATCGCAAAACACTGTCCACACTTCGGCATCTTTATTTGTTTCTTCATCCTGAGCCCCTGGCGTCCAATCGGCAATGAAATCTGCCAACGCTTGAGACTGGATCGAGGATCTATGCACATAATCAATGCAAAATTCATTGAGCTCTGCAGCCCATTTTCCAATCCGTCCAGTAGCTTCTCTATTTCTCATAATATCCTTCAACGACTGCGAAGAAGGAACAATAATATTGTATGCTTGAAAATAATGCCGAAGCTTTCTGGATGCCATCAAAACAGCATATAATACCTTCTCCAATTCTGTATAGTTTTTCTTTGATACACTAAGAACTTCAGATACAAAATACACTGGAACCTGCTTCTTGACTTGACCATCAAGCTTCTGCTGGACAAGTGCTGCACTTACCGCTGAGTGCGAAGCTGCCACGTATAACAACAAAGGAGCCCCTGGCGTTGGTGGAGTTAATGTTGTTAAATCTATCAAATATTGCTTCAGTTCTTCAAAGGCTTTTTGTTGGCTTGGTCCCCATTGAAAGACTTCGGCTGATTTCAGCACTTCGAAGAATGGTAAATTTCTTTCTGCTGATCTGGATATGAATCTATTGAGAGATGCCAGCCTCCCTGTCAATCTTTGGGCCCCCTTTCTTGTAGTTGGTGGCTCCATTCGAAGTATAGCTTCAATTTTACTTGGATTAGCTTCAATTCCCTTTGTTGAAACCAAGCATCCAAGAAATTTCCCCTTCTTTACTCCGAAGACACATTTTTCTGGATTCAACTTTAAGCCAGCTTGTCTGAAACTGGCGAAGGTCTCCTGCAAATCAGCAATATGATTTTCTTGTTTCGTGCTTTTTACAATGATGTCATCAACATAAGTTAGCACATTTCTGCCTATCTGAGACTGGAGAACCTTCGCAGTCATTCTGCTGAAACTTCCTCCAGCGTTTTTGAGCCCCTCAGGCATCCGAAGATAGCAATATGTGCCACTTGGGGTTATGAAGCTAGTCTTCGGCTCATCTTCCTTCTTCATCCAGATTTGGTGATAGCCTGAGTAACAGTCTAGTAGACTCATGAGCTCTGAAGAAGCTGCTGCATCAACTAAAGAGTCTATCCTTGGCAATGGGAATTCATCCTTCGGACAAGCCTTGTTGAGATCTGTAAAATCGATACACATTCGCCACTTGCCATTGGCCTTTTTTACCATAACAGTGTTAGCTAGCCATTCTGGGTACTTTACTTCTCTGATAACTCCTGCACTGAGGAGTCTTTTGACTTCATTACGAGCACCTTCGGCCTTCAAAGTGTGGGAGCCCAAGCAACATTCCAAGTCATCTAGTTGACATACTCAAGCCCTCCCAACCACTTCTATTCATTGATCCATCCTATACACAAGATCTAGACCACTACAACCAACACAAGTGCCACAAAAGATAGAGCAAGCAAGAGAGAGCTACTCATTTGAGTTTAGCACTAGTGTCTTGTGAGATTCATTGAGATATAGTGTGTGCTACTTCTTTGTGTTCATTTGCGTGTGGAGTTTTGACTCCCATTGAACTTCCTCCAAAGTTTTGGAGGCTTGCAAAGCTAGCAAGAGACACCAAAGAGTGTGGTGATCCTTGTGGGGTCTTGAGTGATCCTTGAGAAGAAGAAGAGCTCTCCAGTCTTTGGTGATCGGTGGAGAAAGAGGGAAAGGGTTGAAAGAGACCCGTCCTTAGTGGACTCCTCAACGGGGACTAGGCCTTCGAGGGCTGAACCTCGGTAAAACAAATCACCAGTGTCTCGTGTGCTTATTGCTTGTGATTTGTTTGTTCTTTCCCTTTCTAAGTTTTTCTTGCACTATTCTTTGCTAATACTATTTGGTGTTGCTTTAAGTTAAATTCTCATTTAGTGAAGCAACACCTTGCAAGAAGGAACTTGTGATATTGCTCTTCTTATTTAAGCCCTCTTGCCTTATTCTCATAGACTTATTAGTTGTATTGATTTATCAATTCCGCATTATTTGAAAGCAATACTCTTTTCAAGCAAGGACTTGGTTTTTATACTCCGATAATTGTATATCTTGTTCTAACCACTAATCAAGGGATCTAGTTGGGGGATAAAGTTTTAATTTTCAGGTTTTGCCTATTCACCCCCCCTCTAGGCGACTTTCAATGTTCAACCGGTTAAATGAGATAGTGAATGAACTCAAGGGACTTGGTTTTAATGTACCGGATGTGGACTTCACTCATAAGTTCCTTAGATCACTTCCGGAGAAATATGAGACTATTGTGACAATGTTAGTAAGAAGTGATCTATCTACAACTTCTCCAACCGAAGTATTGGGGGGAAATTCTTACTCAAGATATATTCAAAAAATCTCAAGCCGATGCTATAAGTTTGGCAAAGAAAGTGAAGAATGAATCAATTGCTCTCAAAGCTAAAGCCTCTAAGACAATTGAAAAAGAAGATAGTAATGATGAAGAAAATGAAAGTGAGAGTGATTGTGATATGGCCCTATTTGTAAGGAAATTCAACAAATTTATGAAGATGAAGAGAGGTCAACCTAGAAGAGGTCAAACATCAAGAAGAAATGCTTTCAATGATAGAAAATGTTTTGAGTGTGGAGAACCCGGTCACATTGCCATGAATTGCCCTAACAAGAAGAAGAAGGGCAAAGATGAAAGTGATAAGAATAAAAAGAAATTCTACAACAAGAAGAAAGATGGCAAAGCCTACCTAGTTGAATGGGACTCGGATGATAGCTCGGATGATGATGATGATGACACCTCATCCAAGCTTAATGCCGGAATTGCCATCAAGGAAGCTCCCTCACTCTTCTCATCCCCCATTGTCTCATGGCAAAGGGAGATGCTAAGGTAAAAGTCATCACCGATTTAAATGATATAAATGATGATGATGATGTTGATGATGTTGATGATGATGGCTATTCATATGATGATCTTGTTAGAATGTTAGGTGAGGCTGATGACTACATGCACAAAGAAAAAGAAAAATTTAAGACCTTGAAGGAATTGTATAAAAACCTCCAAGTGTCTTTTGAGGAGCTCAAGACCTCTCACAATGATCTAAAGGAAAATTGTGAGAAGCTTGCGGATGCTCAAAAATCATCTATTGTGCATGAAGTTGTGGTGGTCACCGAGGATGTTGGAGTCACTTGTGACTTACTTGATAGTCCTACAAGTGAACCACTACCTACTAACACTATTTGTGATAAATGCAAAATTTCTCTCATGAATGATAATATTGCTCTTGATGAATCAAAAATCATTGTTGAGAATGAAGTGTTAATAGATAGAGTAAATGCTTTAACTCATGACCTAGAAAAGGCATATGGTGGAAAGGCTAAATTGGACTTCATATTGGGAAGTCAACGGTGCTCACTTAACCGTGAGGGTCTTGGATATGTTCCCAAGAAAGGAAAGAATGCTTTTATAAAGCAAAGACATTGTTTGTGAAAGAATATGACAAAGTGTGTCACAAGTGTCACAAGAAGGGACATGTTAAGAAAAATTGTCCCAAGCTCAAGAATGTATCCTCCACTTGTTTTGAGCATTGCTATGTTCTTTCTCATAATGCAAAAGGTGTTCATGCTAGATTTGTTGGTACTTCAATTGTTGGCAACAAAAAGAAAGCTATTTGGGTGCCAAAGACCTTGGTCACTAACATCCAAGGACCCAAGCAAGTTTGGGTACCTAAAAGAGTCTGATTTCCTTTTGTAGGTGAACTACAAGGCGGGAGGGAATCATTGGGTGTTAGATAGTGGATGCACTCAACACATGACCGGAGATATGAGAATGTTCACCCAAATGAGTGAGGAAGATTGCTCAAATTATGATAGTATCACATTTGGAGATAATCGCAAAGGAAAGGTTAAAGGATTGGGTAAAATTGCTATTTCAAATTATCATTCCATATCAAATGTGCTCTTGGTTGAGTCTTTGAATTTTAATTTACTATCCGTAGCTCAATTATGTGACTTAGGATTTAGTTGCAATTTCACGGTTGATGATGTTATTATCTCTAGCGTTGATGGTAGCAGTCTTAAGTTTAAAGGTTTTAGACATAAAAATCTTTATCGTGTTGATTTCTCATCTAGTGAGGCAAAGCTCACAACTTGCTTATTCTCAAAAGCTTCACTAGGTTGGTTATGGCATAGAAGACTTGGTCATGTTGGAATGAAGCAACTCAATCGGTTAACCAAGCATGACTTGGTTCGTGGCTTGAAAGATGTGAAGTTTGAGAAGAACAAATTGTGTAGCTCTTGTCAAGCCGGGAAGCAAGTGGTAAATACTCATCCAAATAAAAGTCAAATGTCCACTCATCGACCTTTGGAATTACTTCACATGGATTTATTTGGGCCCACATCGTTTGTGAGTATTGGTGGTAATTCCTATTGTCTTGTGATTGTGGATGATTATTCTAGATTCACTTGGGTTTATTTTTTTCGAGATAAATCTAATGTGTTTGAAACATTCAAGTCATTTGCTATATTGGCTCAAAATCAATTTGATTTTGATATAAGAAAGTTAGAAGTGGTAATGGGTCAGAATTCAAAAATGCAAGAATTGATGAATATTGTGATGACAAGGGTATTAAACATGAATTCTCTTCCAAATATACCCTGGAACAAAATGGTATTGTTGAAAGAAAGAATAGGACTCTCATTGATATGGCTAGGTCTATGTTAGCGGAATATAATGTATCAGATTCTTATTGGGCCGAGGCAATAAACACCGCTTGTCATTCATCAAATAGACTATATTGTCACAAGCTTTTGAAGAAAACTCCCTATGAATTGCTCATTGGTAGAAAGCCAAATATCTCATATTTTAGGGTATTCGGTTGCAAATGCTATATTTTGAGAAATGGAAGCCGACTTTGTAAGTTTGAGAAGAAATGTGATGAGGGTTTTCTTCTTGGATATTCATCAAACAGTAAGGCTTATAGAGTTTTCAACAAAACTCATGGTATTATTGAAGAAGCATATGATGTTGAGTTTGATGAAACAAATGGGTCTCAAGATGAAAGTGATAATCTTGATGATGTTGGTGGAACTCAATTGAAAAATGCTATGAAAACAATGGCCATTGGTGAAATAAAACCAAAGGAAGATGATGATGGAAATAGTGTGGTTGTCATTCCTTCCTCTTCAACTCTAAATGAAAAAGATCACCAAAGCCAACAAAATGATGAAATTATGGATACTCATGATCAAGGTACTTCAAGTCATTTGGTTCCTCCTAATGCTTCAACTAGCAATTATCAAACGGTATCAAGAATTCATCATTCTATTGTGAAGGATCACCCGGTTGACCAAATTGTGGGTGATATTAGTAAGGGTGTTCAAACTCGCTCTCGCATAGCTTCATTTTGTGAACATTTCTCTTTTGTATCTTGTATGGAACCTAACCGTGTAGATGAAGCTCTACTTGATGTTGATTGGGTGAATGCAATGCATGAAGAATTAAATAACTTCACTCGAAATGAAGTTTGGGAGCTTGTTGAGAGACCAAAGAACCACAATGTTATTGGTACAAAATGGGTGTTTCGCAACAAGCACAATGAAGATGGTGTAGTAGTAAGAAACAAGGCAAGATTAGTTGCACAAGGATATACTCAAATTGAGGGATTGCATTTTGGGGAGACATTTGCTCCCGTGGCAAGATTAGAAGCAATCCGGATTCTTCTTGCTTATGCTTGTGCACATAATATCAAGCTCTACCAAATGGATGTAAAGAGTGCCTTTCTAAATGGTAAGATTAGTGAACTAGTGTATGTTGAACAACCTCCCGGTTTTGAGGACCCTAAAAGACCTAACCATGTGTTCAAGCTTTCTAAAGCTCTCTATGGGCTTAAGCAAGCCCCACGCGCTTGGTATGAAAGGCTTAGGGATTTCTTGCTTTCCAAAGACTTTAAAATTGGGAAGGTTGACACTACCCTATTCACTAAAAGAATTGGCAAAGACTTATTTGTTTGTCAAATTTATGTTGATGATATTATTTTTTGATCTACTAATGAATTGTTTTGTGAGGAAATTGGAAAAATGTTGTCAAAAGAATTGGAAATGTCTATGATAGGAGAATTGAGCTTCTTTCTTGGTCTTCAAATCAAACAATTGAAAGATGGAATTTTTATAAGTCAATCAAAATATTTGAAGGACATGCTTAAGAAGTTTGGCTTAGAGAATGCAAAGCCTATCAAGACTCCTATGGCAATAAATGGTCATCTAGACTTAGATGAAGGAGGTACTATAGTTGATCAAAAACTTTATCGCTCAATAATTGGTAGTCTACTTTATATTACTGCATCTAGGCCCGATGTTATGTTTAGTGTTTGCATGTGTGCTCGATTTCAAGCTTCACCTAGAGAGATTCACTTGAAGGCTGCAAAAAGAATTCTAAGATATTTGAAGTATACTCCCAATATTGGTCTATGGTATCCCAAGGGTGCTCAATTTGAACTAATTGGATATTCGGATTCGGACTATGCGGGGTGCAAAGTTGATAGAAAAAGCACCTCCGGTTGTTGTCAATTTCTTGGTAGATCTCTTGTTTCATGGTCTTCTAAAAAGCAAAATTCTGTTGCTCTCTCTACCGCCGAGGCGGAATATATATCGGCCGAAAATTGTTGTGCTCAACTATTATGGATGAAACAAACTCTATTGGATTATGGGATTATTTTCAAGAATGTGCCTCTCATGTGTGATAATGAGAGTGCGGTTAAATTGGCTACAAATCTGGTCCAACACTTAAGAACTAAGCATATTGATATACGACATCACTTCTTAAGGGATCATGTTGGAAAGGGATATATCTCTATATATTCCATTGGTATGGATGATCAATTAGCCGAAATTTTTACAAAGCCATTGGATGAAACGAGATTTTGTACTCTAAGAAGTGAAATGAATGTGATCGATCTCTCAAATGTAGCTTGAAGTTGATCGCACATGTGTAGTATTGCATTTCGACTCTAAATATGCTCTCTACACTATTTATTTGGTATTTTTGATGAATTTTTCATTTTAAGTTGATCTAAGTAGTTTGATATGAAAATTTGCATTCCTCAAATACATCATGTGTATATGCATGCATACTAACCCTTGAATTGGTCGAAATGTCCATATATAAGCATCAATTCAGATTTGAAATTCAAAATCAGAAAGTGGACAGCATTTGGAAAACTGAGTATCAGGCCGCGGACCGTCCGCCCACGGACCGCGGATCGTCCGCAGTAACAGGAACTGGACAGTCCGGTCAGTAGGTCAGACCGTCTGAAGTCATCAGGGCGCGGACCGTCCGCCGCCCTGCGCGGACCATCCGCGACAGGCAGATATGACGGGCAGAGGCAGTCAACAAGTCATTTTCTACACATTGCCTCTCCTCTCACGTTCTCCACTCACCAAAAAGTTCACTTCCGTCGGTTGTGCGCGGACGGAGAAGAGAAGTTGCGCACGAACAGTCCGAAAGCTTGTGGAAAGTTCAACAAACATGTCTTCATCCCGGTATTTCGTAATCTCATGGATTTCATCAATATTCTTCAAATTCGGGATTATTCGGATTTCTTCTTTGATCTAGATTTGAGCAATAGTTTTACAAATCTGATTGGTGGGATTATTTGTGCTACTCATTGTGAATGTTGTGCAAAAATTTGAACGCGTTTGGATGGATATTTTCTGCGGAATCAACATTTCAATGATTGAGGTGACTAGGGTTCTAGGGAGTCGCCCCTGGCCGGTCGCGGACCATCCGCCTTGTGGGCGCGGACCGTCCGGACCCGTGGCGTAGACAGTCCGCCTCCCTACCGCAGACAGTCCAGACCCTGACAAAACATTGCACTTTCTTTCTCTATGATAGTGGCAATTGGTATCAACTATTCATCTATGGATGTTTGTCACATTTATTGCAGTGGTCTGGGTGGTCTTCGCAAGAAGCTTGTAGGTCGCTTCAAATCAAAGCGACCTCATGCAGACGATGCTGACTACACTCCAACCACTGATTCAGAGGCCCAATTTTCAGCTGGGGGCAGTGAATCTATGGACACAGAAGACATTCCTCATACACATCCTGACTACCCAATTGACATCACAGGATGGACATTTCCAAAGAGGAGGTTTTCTATGCCGGAATACTGCTCCAGGAGAACTGTCAATCAATATACTCTGTCATCAGATACAAATGTTCAATTCTTTCACACTCAGCTCCAATTTGATGTGTTTTGGGGCACATTGATGGACACCAAATTTCACAAACATCAGGTGATTGATTGGAATTTTATGCTGGGACAATCAGTTATGGAGGATCTGATTCCAAAGTTTGAGACATGTGGTCTGTATCACTTTATAGGTCAGAGGACTTATTACAATGAGATGGCAGTAAAGCAATTCCTGGCCACAGCTGAGATTGATATCGAAGAGGAATCCATCACTTGGATGACTGGGTTCAAGAGGTATTCTGCCACTTTTGCTGAGTTTGCAGCTGCCAACAGTCTTAATTATGGTACCATTTCAGCTGGCATTGATCTCTACACTGAAGATAATTTTGAAGACTTTGTGCAATTTTATGAGCCAGCAAGGCTGGGCATACCTAGAAGGTTTGGAGAGACAGCAGGCCTGAGGCATCATCCTGCCGTGATCAACAAGATTGCAAGAGTCACAATTCTTCCTAAGAGTGGGGACAAGAGCAAAATTCGAGACAAATTCTGGAACATTATCCACCATGTCATGAATGGTGAGGTAATGAATATTGTGCTCTTTATGATGAGACAACTAAATGATCTGAAAATGGACAAAAACCAGAATTTAGCCTATGCACCTTACATTATGGCTCTCATCAAAGCAAAGACAAGATTTGAGGGGCCCTGTGAGATAGTTCATACACCCTTTAGACCCTTCAAGAATGAAATTGGGTTCCTCACCAGGCCACTCACTCCCTTCCCAGATGATGAGGAAGATCCTGGTTATGATGCAGGAGAAGCTCCTGAAGCTGAGGCAGAGCAGATGCCTCCTCCTCCACCTCCTCCTCAGCCTCAGCAGTATTGGCAGCCTGGTCCAGGCTACTTTGACCCATATTTTCAAAACATGCAACAAGGGCTTTAGACCCACATTGATACTCGCTTCCAGGGAATGATGACACATATGGACCAACGCCTGGATGACATGCAATCTAATTTTGATAGTCACTGGGATGCGCTAAACACTGAGTATTCTGAATTTCGCAGTCACATACAAACTAATGTCACTGATCCTATCATGACCAGACTCAACAACATGCAACAGAGTTTTCAAGACAACATGGGAGCTCTGTCTAGTCAATTTGACAACCTCTTTACCAATGACAGCATGCAAGAGATCAGTCAGAGGTAGCAGCAACTCCAACAAGACTTTGGACAGTTCTCCTCTCTTTTTGGCACCTTCAGCACTCACTACTATAATATGCATCCTCCACCAAGTGATCAGTGAAGCCTCTCCTTTGTGGCAATTGATGCCAAAGGGGGAGAGAAGTGAAGAAAGAGAAGAGAAGTTGTCATATTTAGGGGGAGTTTGTTTTATGTGGACTTTGAGACC
The DNA here is from genome assembly GCA_029449295.1 of Zea luxurians. Lineage (NCBI taxonomy): Eukaryota > Viridiplantae > Streptophyta > Magnoliopsida > Poales > Poaceae > Zea > Zea luxurians. The sequence continues at coordinate 107,448,115 of JAOPSE010000003.1, read as the reverse complement.
GTGCATGTGCATGTTTACCATTTTATGTCGCATGCATTATTTTATGTCTTATACACTTGGTATTGGCTACTCTTTGAACTTTAAACTCTATGTCTTATGCATGTGGACAACTATTTGTAATATTTTGTGGGTTGAACTATGTTTAGTTCAAATTACTCTGTGAATGGTTAATCGAGGAGTGATTATAATTGCTGCGCTTACTTTACATATTATCTCTTGTACGCCTCGATAACCATGACTGTAGGAAGGTCTCCATCAAAACCCCGATCTATTATGTGTGTTGTATCTTCGGCTTGAAATATTCTGCGCACACATAGGGGGAGCTTTTCTTACATTCTGAGTTTTATTTGGATTTATCTATCTCTCGGACAGAACTTCAAATCGAGATAAGTCTTACAAAACTCATCTCCAAAATCCTTCTTATACCTAAGGTATGAGGAAGATTTGGAAAAACAAAACTTCTCTTGAATATATTATGTAGTGTTGTCATCAATTACCAAAAAGGGGGAGATTGTGAATCATCTAGGCCCCTTAGTGATGTTTTGGTAATTAATGACAACTGCTTGTGGACTAACGGTTCTTGGAGAAATAAGAATGCAGGGTTCGACCATATAAAACAGGAAATCTTGGAGATTTATAAGCAATGGTTGTGGATCAAGTAAAGGCAAAGGTATATCATAGGTTTTGTTTTTGCCGGTATTCAGGAGTTTAGAGAAGATACTTGACCGGATTAATAGGTTAGATAGTCGTACTATTAAGAGGGGTCAATGACTTTGATTTGTGTAAAGCTTAGTGCCTCATAGAGCATCTAGTAGTTGCATTTGCATGAGGACTAACAGCGCTTTAAATTTCATGAGTTAAAAAATCCTTTCAAAAGCTTGTTTGAAAAGTGCAAAGTCTTGAACGCGCGGACCGTCCGGGCCTTGAGGGCGGACTGTCCGCGATCCACCAGTGAGATCCGAAGTCTGGACACTTCGGACAGGTCCTGTTCATTTGCACTGCGGACCGTCCGGGCCTTGGGGCCGGACCGTCCGCAGTCCTGACCAGAGGAGGCTGCTTTCGGCACAGTCCCTGAATTATAGTGCGGACGTCTGGCCTTTATGGGCGGACAGTCCGTAGGTGTCAAATATGGTTTGGACAGGGACTGTGTGGTTTTTGGGATTTGTACTATGGACTGTCCGGAGGATAAGCCCAGACAGTACTGTCTCCAGGTCTTGGACCGTCCAGCCTTGAAGGCGGACGGTCCGCTTGTGTTAACTGCACTTGGTCAGAGCTCTGGGTGCTCCAAGTTGCCAGGTCGCAGACGGTCCGACCAAGGTGGGCAGACTGTCCGGACCTTACTTTTCTGACAGTTCTAACAGATTTCAAACAAGAATTATAGCTGTTATGTGTACGGCGGACCGTCCGGCCCTAGGGCGCGGACCGTCCGCGCGTGCGTAGAACAGGTGTCTTTTGCTCATAACGGTTGGATTTGAGTGAGGGACTATAAATAGAAGGGTAGCTTGTGTGTGAGGGCTTACTTGGCTATTCCTTGCATACATTGAGCTCAATTGTGATCCTCCAACTCACTCTCTCACACTCTTTGCTTGAGATTGCATTCTAGTGAGAGATTGAGCGTTCCTAGTGCATTTGCATCCATCGGTGATTCTTGAGGCACTAGGTGGTACACCAAGCAAGCGTCATCGGCTTGTTACTCTTGGAGGTTGCCGCCTCCTAGATGGCTCGAGTGATTGTCTCCGTCGGGCTCTCCAAGAAGATTGTGGAGAAGCCGTGATGTTTATTGTGAGGGGTTCGCGCCTACCTCGCCGGAGCGACAAAGGTGACATTAGTGGAATCGAGGTATTGAGTGATTTCTTGTCCACTTGGCTCAAAGATCAAGCCGTGTCTTGATAGAGGAGCCAGTGAGAGCTTGAAGTCCACCTCAACGTGGATTAGGGGTGATCGGCAAATCACCGATACCACGGGATAAAATTCGGTGTCTTTACTTTCGGGCATTACTTATTGCCGTGTGAGTGATTACTATTTTGCACATTATTCATTAGGTATTCAATCTCCCTAGTTGATTCTCATAGATTCTTTACTTGTTATCACTAGAGAATTTATACCTCTTGTTATATTGATTAAATTTCCCTAGTGTTTTTTATTTTAGTCAAAATCGTCTATTCACCCCCCCTCTAGCCGGTGTCCTAGATCCTACACCTGGTTTCACACCGGGGCATTGAAGCAAACCCGGAGAAAATTAGTGCAATTGAGGCGATGAGGCCTTCAGCTCGAATCAAGGATGTCCAGAAGCTTACGGGGTCGTTAGCCGCCCTTAGCCGCTTCATTTCAAGGCTGGTTGAGAGGGCGCTACCCTTCTTCAAGCTCCTGCGAAAATCTGGTCCATTCTCTTGGACCAAAGAGGCTGAGCAAGCCTTTCAAGAGTTGAAGTAGCACCTTGTGTCCCTGCTGATACTGGTAGCTCCGGAGCCAGGGGAGCCGCTGTACCTGTACATCGCGGCGGCTGCAGAGGCGGTGAGCATGGTGCTGGTCGTCGAAAGGGCGGCACAAGAAGGCCAGGAACCTGAGGGCCTGGGACCAGCTACAGGGGTCCGGACCGTTTAGAAGCCGGTCTACTACGTCAGCGAGGTGCTCCATGAGGCGAAGACCATGTACCTTGAGACGCACAAGCTCCTCTACGCTGTACTTGTTGCGTCCAGGAAGTTGCGCCACTATTTCCAGGCACACTGGGTTGTGGTGGTGACCTCCTTTCCATTAAGGGCCATCCTCCACAACTCTAACGTCGCTAAGTGGGCAGCGGAGCTCGCCGAGTTCTAGCTGGACTTCCAGCCTCGCCATGCCATCAAGAGCCAGGTCCTGGCTGACTTCATCGTGGAGTGGACGCCTCCCCCGAGTGCCCCTGGGGGTCCGGATCCCGACTCGGACCCCACACCTGCGGAGCCCAGGGGTCCGGTCTTCACTGAGCCCCCACTGGACGCTCTTCTTCGACGGGTCCGCTCGTCAGCAAGGTGGCGGAGCCGGAGTGGTCCTTATCGACCCTAGCGGAGATCAAGTGAAGTACATGGTGCACCTTGAGTTCAAGGCCACCAACAATATGGCAGAGTACGAGGCACTTATCTTCGGCTTGTCTGCGGCCCTATCCCTGGGGATCCGCCAGCTCCTCGTGAAGGGGGACTCCCAGCTGATCATCAAGCAAGTCCGCGGGGAATGTAGCTGCAACGAGCCCAGGCTTGCAGCTTACCTCCTCCACGTAAGGAAGCTGGAGAAGGACTTCACAGCCTTGGAACTGCAACATGTTCCTCGGGCTAACATCTTGGCGGCAGATGACCTCTCCGTGAGGGCATCAACTTGGGCACCCGTGCCCGAGGGCATCTCCGAAAGACAGCTGCTGAGACCCACCGCCTAGCCTACCGAGCTGGGCGAAGGGGGCGAGACTAGCACCTCAAAGCTAGCGGTCCCGGTGGCGTTACATCTACAGAACCCACCAAAGGTTGTGTGTGCCACAGGGGGTCCTGCTTACCCCGTAGTGCCACAGCCAGTATCTCAGAGTGGTCCTGATGCATGGATCTCCGAGATCCGGGACTACCTGAAGGAAAGCATCCTTCCTGAAGACCATGTATCCGCAGAGCGTATAGTGTGGTTGGCTAAGCGCTACACGATGGTGGAAGGGGATCTCTATCATCGTGGCGCCAACGGCATTCTAATGCGGTGCATTACCCAGGAGGAGGGTCGTGAATTGCTCACGGAGATCCATGGAGGAGAGTGCGGAAGTCATTCATCATCCCGCACGTTGGTCGGTAAGGCCTTCTGGCATGGCTTTTACTGGCCAACTGCCCTCCAGGATGTAACTGAGATGGTAAAGTCCTGCAAGGCGTGCCAATTCCACACAAAGCAGATACACACACCAGCTTAGGCTCTAAAGATGATTCCGCCCTCCTGGCCATTCACTGTATGGGGGGTGGATATCTTGGGACCGTTTCCCAGGGCCGTCGGTGGGTACCGTTTCCTCTTCGTCGCCATCGACAAGTTCACCAAGTGGCCAGAGGCCACCCTTGTGGTCAACATCACCCAGGGTGCTACTGTCGCTTTCCTTAAGTCGATTATCTGTAGTTTTGGGGTCCCAAGTCGTATCATTACGGACAACGAGACCCAGTTTACAAGTCGGCTTTTCCAGGAGTATTGTGAGGGCATCGGCACCCAGCTCTGCTTCGCGTCTGTGGCTCACCCCAGGAGCAACGACCAAGTGGAGAGGGCAAATGCAGAAATCCTCAGGGACTCAAGACACGCACCCACGACTGCTTGAAGAAGCACGGTGCAAATTGGGTCAGTGAGCTCCCGTCCGTGCTATGAGAGACCCCGTTCTTCCTGGTCTACGGGGCCGAAGCCTGCCTTCCCCCGTAAATCATTATGGGCTCCCCACGGGTCCAGGCTTTCGATGAGTCTATGCAGGAACAGCTACGGCATGACGACGTGGACTTCATCGACGAGCGCAGATGGCAAGCGGCGATCCGAAATGCACGGTACAACTAGGCGCTCTGGCGCTACCACCAACGGTTCATGCATAGTAGGGAGCTCCGGATCGGGGACCTGGTCCTAAGGCGAGTACTGAACCGAGAAGGGCTCCACAAGCTCCCCCCTAGCTGGGAGGGACCCTTCAAGGAGACGGAAATATGCCGACCCAGGTGTGTCTGCCTTGCTACAACTGAAGGAGAGCCTCTCCCCAATCCTTGGAACATAGAGCATCTTCGTAAGTTTTTCCCATAAAAGCAAACCTGGGGGTCCAGTTTTCTTCCTTTGTAGCTAGGTAGCGCATATATGTACGCCAGCCTAGTAAGGTCCGCCCTCGTAAACCCGGACTGTTGGTCTACTCTCATGTATATCAAGTTATAAAGAAAAGATTCACCCCAGATTTGTTTTTGTGTTGATCTTATTTTGCTTCAATTTATGAGCATCATTTTTTATCTAACTCACCCATACAGTTCCCACCCTTGCTGGTATAATGACATCCGAATTGAGTAGCTTGCAGTTCGGGACCCCTCGGCACGGGGGTCCGGCAGCCTGGGGGCCAGTTCTAGAGAACAGGTACTTGTCTCCTAGGGTGGTCCGGAGCCGTGCAGCAACTTAGCTTGGTTCCGTACCCAAAGCCTGTATGCTCCACCACTTTGTGACAGGTACCCTAGTATTTGGAACTGTAGTCCCGTGGGTCCGACAACCTGGGGTCCGGTTCTAAAGAATGGACACTTGTCTCCTGGGATGGTCCAGAGCTATGTAGCCGCTTAGCCTAGTCCTGTACCCTAAGCCTACACGCTCCACCACTCTGCGACGGGTGCCCTAGTATTTGGAGCTACGATCCAGGGGGTCCGGACACACGGATTGGCTTCCCAGTCTAAGTCCTGCAGGTCCTGTGGAATTAATCAAAGGATAGAAGGTACTAGCTGGCGGGTCCTATGGGTGCACTACTAAAACTTCCTAGCCAGGGCTGTGTGCAGGTCCAGGTCCCAGTCAAGACTATCTCCTGGGGGCCAGGTCACCAATTCTTTCTTAAGTATACTGGCATCCAGCCTTGACATGTCGAGCCTGCATCCCAAGAGGGCCAAGTCACCAATTTTCTCTTAAGTACGTTGGCACCCAGCCTCGACACGTCGAGCCTGCATCCCAGGGGGGGCAAGTACCAGGGAGAAGTTGGTAATGACGCGCACAGCAAGGACAAAAAGCAAGCAGATAAGTGCTAATACTGATTAGTACTTAAGAGTATCTTATAGAACCAAAAAAATATTACAAGCCGCTTCCCAGCGGGACCCTTGCATTCTCTCTGCAGATCTACCTACTCATCATCCGCAGGATCCCGCTAGAAACGTTCAGCCACCTGTTCCACAGCATCTTGTACAGCCTCCCGGGCGGCGTCTTCGGTGTTGGCAACCGAACCTGCGAGCACCGGCTCTAAGGAGATGGTCGGGTCGTGGCTCTGGAAGCACGTCAGGATGTATTCTATCACCGCCCGGCAGAGCCTGCTGCCTTCGACCTCCAGGCGGGCGCCCAGGATCTGGTCCAGGCAACGGAGGCGGTCCGCGGCGGAGTCCAACACCGGGAGCGTGTCGGAGATGGTCGTCGGCGGCCCCAACACCGAGATGGGGCTCACCCCCAGCGGCACCAGGGCCATGCTCGCCTCGCCGGCCCATGCGGTGATGCGCTGGACCCCAGCGTGGTGCTCCGCTTGAAGGTCTTCAAGCGTCTTCTTCATTGCCTCCACCGCCTGGGGGCCCCGTGCTGCCTACGCCGCCTGCACTGCATGGAACCGGTGGACCTGCTCCTCCAGCGCCCGCTCCTTTGCCTCAGCCTCGAGCTCGTGCTTGGCCAGCGACTTCTCCCGCACTTCGACCATTTCCTCCTTGAAGGCGAGGTCCACCTCCCGCCTGGTGAGGGCCGCCTCCCACCTGGTGAGGTCCACCTCCGGCCTGTCCAAGGATTCTCCTCTTGCTTTTAGCTTCTCCTCGGTGAGGGCGGCGTCGTGGGCCTTGCCATCAAGCTCCCGCTGCAGCCTTTGCAGGCTCTCCACGGCCGCGGTCTGCTGGGTCCGCTGCTCCTCCAAAATTGCGTTCAAAGCGCTTAGCTTGGTACTCAGCTCGGTGACGACCTCCTCCCTCTGGTTCAAATGTTCCTCCTTCTTGGCCAGCTTTTTCTCCTTCCGGCTCGCCTCCAGCTTCCTGGCGAACACCCTCTGGAGGTCCTTCTTGTAGTCTTGGTGGTCCCACGCCAGCTCGAACCTCTCGAAGGCGAACTGGCGGGACGCCGTCTTAGTGCGCTCCTACAGTTGGGTACGCTAATCGCTGAGGCGCTGGTGTTCGGCCTCCAGCGCCTCCCACTCCCGCTGGATCGCCGCCTCGGTCTCTTGAAGGGCCTGATGTGCTCGAGACAGCACCCGGGGGAGAGGAACCGGCGCCGCTTCTGGCTCGGCGCTGGACCGGAGCTGCCGCCCAAAAATCACCTCCATCTCCTCCTGAGTGGCGGCAGTACGGAGCTGGACATGCCCCCCACGTCGAACTCGATGACGGGGGCGGACGCAGCTAGGGCCTCCTCTGTCGCTGCCGACGGAGCAGTGGGGACCCCATCCGCCGCTGCGGCACCGCTGGCCGTCGGTGGCTCCGCTACTACCGAACCCCTAGCTGGAGCATGGGAGCCCGGTGACGCCTGCTGCTGAGTGCCTGACCCACCAGTGGGCATGGCCTTGGAGGCGGAGGGGGAGGAAGCCCTGGCAAATAAGGATGGTTTGAGACTTGTCGGCATGATAACTACACTCGCAAGAACAAGGATGGGGCAACACTTACTTGGGGCCCTGGACTTTCCAGCGACCCTGAAAGCGGGACGTCCGCTGCTGTTGCTGCTGCTGCTGCCCATGAGGTGGCGACGGCAGGCCCAATGGCGGTGGCGGTTGTGGTGGTGGCGGACCTAATGGTGGTGGTTGTCGGTGTTTTGGGTCCGACCGCACACCTAGGGTTGCCCCTCGAGGTGTTTTAGGAGTAGGACGGTGTCGCCGACTATAGCTGAACGGTTCGTGCTGGATGCACGAGAGACAATGGACAGTGTTTACAGGTTCGGGCCGCTTTGAGATGCGTAATACCCTACGTCCTGGCGAATATGCTTTGTGTAATGGGTTACAAGGTAGAGAGTTGAGGTGGATGGCTAAGTAGTAGTAGAGTTGGGATTGATTAATTCGAAGGAGTGCCCCCTAGGCCTTATATATTTGACCGTGAGGCAATACAAGCCGATATGATAACAACGTGCACCTAAAAGATAGTGAACTGTTTGAGCTTATCTCCCTATGATTCGGCCGACTTATCCTCGCCCGGTTCTGTTGTGCGGGGCTCCAGCGCGGGAAGGTCGGGTCTTCTGTTGCGGTTGCTTGTTCAACGCGGTGGGGCCATCCGGGCTTGCACCGACCCGGCCTCACATCAATCTGCTTTACTGATTGCTCCTCCCCAGGCCCATGAAGGAGTGACCTTACGATCTATCGGGCCCTTGGGCTTTTCGTGAGGTCTTTTATCCTTCTAATGGACCTGGGGGATATCTGTCCCCCACAAGCCCCCGATCTTTGGGTTGATTTTGAGATAATCGGCCCAAAGATCCTAGGCCTAACTTGCGGGCTTCGCTCACGATAAGAAATGCTTCTCGGTGAGAGCACCTAGAGGGGGGGGTTGAATAGGTGATCCTGTGAAACTTCAAAAAACTTAAGCCACAAAACTTGGTTAATTGTTAGCACAATAATTGCCAAGTGGCTAGAGAGGAGTCAAAACACAATAACCACAATAAATCAATCACAGAGATGGCACGGTGGTTATCCCGTGGTTCGGCCAAGACCAACGCTTGCCTACTCCACGTTGTGGCGTCCCAACGGACGAGGGTTGCAATCAACCCCTCTCAAGCGGTCCAAAGACCCACTTGAATACCACGGTGTTTTGCTTGCTTTACTCAATCCCGATTGCGAGGAATCTCCACAAATTTGGAGCCTCTCGCCCTTACACTTGAAATTCACAAAGAACACGGAGCAAGGGAGGGATTAGCAACACACACAAGACACAAGAATCAAAGTGTCAACACGCACACAAGTCGCAACAAGAGCTCGCAACACGACTCAATGAGTTCACAACTCCACTAGAGCTCTATATGCTATCACAATGAAACGAATGCGCGAAATCGATGTCTTGGTGCTTAGGAATGTTGTAGGAATGCTTGGTGTACTCCTCCATGCGCCTAAGGGTCCCTTTTATAGCCCCAAGGCAGCTAGGAGCCGTTGAGAGCAATCTTGGAAGGCTGATCTTGCCTTCTGTCGACTGGCGCACCGGACAGTCCGGTGCACACCGGACATGTCCGGTGCCCGATTTCTTTCCATAAACAGCGCAGTCGACCGTTGGCAGTCTGGGAGCCGTTGGTGCACTTGACATGTCCGGTGCACACCGGACAGTCTGGTGCCTTCTTCTAGCCGTTGCCTCGGCCACGTGTCCCACGCAGATTGCGCGGCCGACCGTTGGCCCGACCGACCGTTGGCTCACCGGACAGTCCGGTGCACACCGGACAGTCCGGTGAATTTTAGCCGTACGCCGTTGATGGTTTCCCGAGAGCGACGAGTTCGCCTGTGAGCGGCCCACCGGACAGTCCGGTGCACACCGGACAGTCCGGTGAATTTTAGCCGTACACCGCCGTCGAAGTCCCGAGAGCAGCCACTTTACCCAAGCCAGCCTGGCGCACCGGACACTGTCCGGTGCACCACCGGACAGTCCGGTGCACCCAGACTGGGCAGACTTTGGCTGTTCGAGCCATCTCTTCTCCAACTCGATTTTTTCTGTTTCCAGCACTTAGACACAATACATTAGTCCATAAAACAATGTACTAAGTCTGAGAAACGTACCTTTATCCTTGATTTGTACTTTGTCCACCATTTTACAATTAGGCACCTGTGTTGGGCACTAAATCACCAAAATACTTAGAAATGGCCCAAGGGCACATTTCCCTTTCAATCTCCCCCTTTTTGGTGATTTATGCCAACACAACATAAAGCAAGTAGAACAAGTACAAAATCAATTCAAATAAGAACTCAAAGTTGTTTTGATTCAAATTTGACATATATGGATCACTCTATGCCACCACTTGGTTTGTTTTTGCAAATCAAACTCAAATTCCTATCTCTAAGTCAAAACCACTTGTAGAGACATAAAGAGAGGTTTTCCAAAGAAATTTGATCAAGGATTTCAAAAACTTCCCCTTTTTCCCGTAATCAACACTTCTCCCCATAAGAGGCCAACTTTTGACATAAGAGACAATAAAAGAGTTTTGACAAACCAACAGCTCTAATCTACTATTTTCAAAATTTCTCAAGTGGTAGCTGATCCATCTATTGCTTTGGCCTTTATTTTCTCCCCCTTTGGCATCAAGCACCAAAACGGGATCAATCTTGGCCCTTTAACCCCATTGCCTCACCAAAATCTTCAAATAAGAACACAAAGGCAACAAGAGTATGAAGATGAACTTGGAAAAGTTACTCTTTTCATCGGAGTGCAGTGGAAGTCTTGCATGGTCCAAGTCCACCTTTTCCCTTTCAATTTTCCTTGGAGACTAAAACAACGAAACTCAAGTACATGGTTAGTCTCAAAGGGTCAAGTTGTAGCACAGCTCCCCCTAAATATGTGCATTACTTGCAAACATGACTTGTGAGGTCCAGGGAGTGTTTGTACAACTTGAGCACCACAATAAGCAACAAAATGCAGAATGAACATGATCAAAGGCATAAACACATGTATGCTACATTTCAATCCAAGTTCCGCGAATCTAAGATATTGAGCTCACTACGCAGCCTGCAAAAGGTCTTCTCATCTAGAGGCTTGGTAAAGATATCGGCTAGCTGGTTCTCGGTGCTAACATGAAACACTTCGATATCTCCCTTTTGCTGGTGGTCTCTCAAAAAATGATGCCGGATGTCAATGTGCTTTGTGCGGCTGTGCTCAACAGGATTTTCCGCTATTCGGATAGCACTCTCATTATCACATAGGAGTGGGACTTTGCTCAGATTGTAGCCAAAGTCCCGGAGGGTTTGCCTCATCCAAAGTAGTTGCGCGCAACACTGTCCTGCGGCAACGTACTCGGCCTCAGCGGTGGATAGGGCAACGGAGGTTTGTTTCTTAGAGTTCCATGACACCAGGGACCTTCCTAAGAATTGGCATGTCCCCGATGTACTCTTCCTATCGACCTTACATCCAGCATAGTCGGAATCTGAGTACCCAATCAAGTCAAAGTTAGACCCCTTTGGATACCAGATCCCGAAGCAAGGCGTAGCGACTAAATATCGAAGAATTCGCTTCACAGCCACTAAGTGACACTCCTTAGGATCGGATTGAAATCTAGCACACATGCATACGCTAAGCATAATATCCGGTCTACTAGCACATAGATAAAGCAGAGAACCTATCATGGACCGGTATGCTTTTTGATCAACGGACTTACCACCTTTGATGAGGTCGGTGTGTCCGTCAGTTCCCATCGGCGTCTTTGCGGGCTTGGCGTCCTTCATCCCAAACCGCTTTAGCAAGTCTTGCGTGTACTTCGTTTGGGAGATGAAAGTGCCGTCCTTGAGTTGCTTCACTTGGAACCCAAGGAAATAGTTCAACTCGCCCATCATCGACATCTCGAATTTCTACGTCATCACCCTGCTAAACTCTTCACAAGACTTTTGATTAGTAGAACCAAATATTATGTCATCGACATAAATTTGGCACACAAAAAGATCACCATCGCAAGTCTTAGTAAAAAGAGTTGGTTCGGCTTTCCCAACCTTGAAAGCATTAGCAATTAAAAAGTCTCTAAGGCATTCATACCATGCTCTTTGGGCTTGCTTAAGTCCATAGAGCGCCTTAGAGAGCTTACATACGTGGTTGGGGTACCGTTCATCCTCGAAGCCAGGGGGTTGCTCCACGTACACCTCCTCTTTGATCGGCCCGTTGAGGAAAGCGCTCTTCACATCCATTTGGTACAACCTGAAAGAATGGTGAGCGGCATATGCTAGCAAGATACGAATTGATTCTAGCCTAGCCACAGGAGCGAAAGTCTCCTCAAAGTCCAAACCTGCGACTTGGGCATAACCTTTTGCCACAAGCCGAGCCTTGTTCCTTGTCACCATCCCGTGCTCATCTTGTTTGTTGCGGAACACCCACTTGGTTCCCACAACATTTTGCTTGGGACGAGGCACCAGTGTCCAAACTTCATTGCGCTTGAAATTGTTGAGTTCCTCTTGCATGGCCAACACCCAGTCCGGATCTAGCAAGGCCTCTTCTACCCTGAAAGGCTCAATAGAAGAGACAAAAGAGTAATGCTCACAAAAATTAACCAATCTTGAACGAGTAGTTACTCCCTTGCTAATATCACCCAATATCTGGTCGACGGGATGATCCCTTTGAATCGTCGCTCGAACTTGGGTTGGAGGTGCCTGAGGTGCTTCTTCCTCTTCAATTTGAACATCCTGTGCTCCCCCTTGATCATGCGCCTCCACTTGAGGTACCTGTTCATCATCTTGGGTTGGGGGGTGCACCATATTTGAGGAAGACGGTTGATCTTGCTCCAAATGTTCCTGAGGCCGTACATCTCCGATTGCCATGGTGCGTATCGCGGCCGTTGGAACATCTTCTTCATCTACATTATCAAGATCAACAACTTGCTCTCTTGGAGAGCCATTAGTCTCATCAAATACAACGTCGCTAGAGACTTCAACCACACCCGATGATTTGTTGAAGACCCTATACGCCTTTGTATTTGAATCATAACCTAATAAAAACCCTTCTACGGCTTTGGGAGCAAATTTGGAATTCCTACCCTTCTTCACTAGAATGTAGCATTTACTCCCAAATACACGAAAGTACGATACATTGGGTTTGTTACCAGTCAGCAGCTCATATGAAGTCTTCTTGAGGAGGCGGTGAAGGTAGACCCTGTTGATGGCGTGGCAAGCCGTGTTCACGGCTTCCGACCAAAAGCACTCGGGGGTCTTGAACTCTCCAAGCATAGTCCTCGCCATATCTATGAGTGTCCTGTTCTTCCTCTCTACCACACCATTTTGCTGAGGTGTGTAGGGAGCGGAGAACTCGTGCTTGATCCCCTCCTCCTCAAGGAACTCCTCCACTTGAAGGTTCTTGAATTCGGACCCGTTGTCGCTCCTTATCTTCTTCACCTTGAGCTCAAACTCATTTTGAGCTCTCCTTAGGAAGCGCTTGAGGGTCCCTTGGGTTTCAGACTTATCCTGCAAAAAGAACACCCAAGTGAAGCGGGAAAAGTCATCAACAATAACTAGACCATACTTACTTCCTCCTATGCTCAGATAGGCGACAGGTCCGAAGAGGTCCATATGCAGCAGCTCCAGAGGTCTTGATGTTGTCATCACATTTTTGGTGTGATGAGAGCCTCCCACCTGTTTCCCTGCTTGACAAGCTGCACAAGGTCTATCTTTTTCGAAATGAACATTGGTTAGACCTATCACGTGTTCTCCCTTTAGAAGTTTGTGGAGGTTCTTCATCCCCACATATGCTAAGCGGCGATGCCACAACCAGCCCATGCAAGTCTTAGCCATTAAGCATGCATCTAGACCGGCCTCTTCTTTTGCAAAATCAACTAAGTAAAGTTTGCCGTCTAGTACACCCTTAAAAGCTAGTGAACCATCACATCTTCTAAAGACAGACACATCTACATTTGTAAATAAACAATTATATCCCATATTACATAATTGACTAACAGATAGTAAATTATATCCAAGAGACTCTACTAAAAACACATTAGAGATAGAGTGCTCATTGGAGATTGCAATTTTACCTAGCCCCTTTACCTTGCCTTGATTCCCATCACCGAATATTATTGAATCTTGGGAATCTTTGTTTTTGACGTAGGAGGTGAACATCTTCTTCTCCCCCGTCATATGGTTTGTGCATCCGCTGTCGATAATCCAGCTTGAACCCCCGGATGCATAAACCTGCAAGGCAAATTTAGGATTGGGTCTTAGGTACCCAACTCATGTTGGGTCCTACAAGGTTAGCACAAATATCCTTAGGGACCCAGATGCAAGTTTTGTCTCCCTTGCATCTTGCCCCTAATTTTCTAGCAACTATCTTCCTATCCTTTCTACAAATAGCAAAAGAAACATTTAAAGCATGATATATTATAGAAGGTTCATTTACTTTCCTAGGAACATTAACAACATTTCTCCTAGGCATATTTTGAACAATATTTCTCCTACCAACATTTCTATCATGCACATAAGAAGAACTAAAAGTAAACATGGCATGAGAATCAAAGGCATTATATGCATTACAACTCCTATAAGCATTTCTAGATTGTCTCCTATCATGGTACATAAAGGCATGGTTCTTTTGCACACTACTAGTCATAGGGGCCTTCCCTTTCTCCTTGGCGGAGATGGGAGCCTTATGGCTTGTCAAGTTCTTGGCTTCCCTCTTGTAGCCAAGTCCATCCTTAATGGAGGGGTGTCTACCAATTGTGTAGGCATCCCTTGCAAATTTTAGCTTGTCAAATTCATTCTTGCTAGTCTTAAGTTGGGCATTAAGACTAGCTAATTCCTCATTTAATTTGGAAATTGAAACTAAATGATCACTACAAGCATCAATGTCAAAATCTTTACACCTATTACAAGTTTCAACAATTTCTACACAAGAATTAGATTTACTAGCTACTTCTAGTTTAGCATTTAAATCATCATTAAAACCTTTTAATGTAGCAATAGTTTCATGGCAAGAAGATAATTCACTAGAAAGTATTTCATTCCTTTTAATTTCTAGAGCAAGATACTTTTGTGCTTCTACAAATTTATCATGTTCTTCATACAACAAATCCTCTTGCTTTTCTAAAAGCATATTCTTATCATTCAAGGCATCAATCAACTCATTAATCTTATCAATTTTAGATCTATCTAATCCTTTGAATAAGCATGAGTAATCTATCTCATCATCACTAGACTCATCCTCACTTGAAGAAGCATAAGTACTAGTATCATGAGTGCTTACTTTCTTCTCCCTTGCCATGAGGCAAGTGTGACGCTCGTTTGGGAAGAGGGATGACTTGTTGAAAGCGGTGGCGGCGAGTCCCTCATTGTCGGAGTCGGAGGAGGAGCAATCCGAATCCCACTCCTTGCCTAGATGTGCCTCGCCCTTTGCCTTCTTGTATGCCTTCTTCTTCTCCCTCTTGCTCCATTGGTCCTGTTCACTATCATTGTCGGGACAGTTAGCAATAAAATGACCAAGCTTACCGCATTTGAAGCATGAGCGCTTCCCCTTGGCTTTGGTCTTGCTTGGCTGTCCCTTGCGACCCTTAAGCACCGTCTTGAATCTTTTGATAATTAGGGCCATCTCTTCATCATTAAGTCCGGCCGCCTCAATCTGTGCCACCTTGCTAGGTAGCGCCTCCTTGCTTCTTGTTGCCTTGAGAGCAAGGGGTTGCGGCTCGTTGATCGGACCATTCAAGGCGTCGTCCACGTACCTCGCCTCCTTGATCATCATTCGCCCGCTAATGAATTTTCCGAGGACTTCTTCGGGCGACATTTTGGTGTACCTGGGATTCTCACAAATATTATTCACCAAATGAGGATCAAGAACGGTAAAGGACCTTAGCATCAGTCGGACGACGTCGTGGTCCGTCCATCGCGTGCTTCCGTAGCTCCTTATTTTGTTGATAAGGGTCTTGAGCCGGTTGTATGTTTGAGTTGGCTCCTCGCCCCTTATCATCGCGAACCTTCCAAGCTCGCCCTCCACCAACTCCATTTTGGTGAGCAAGGTGACGTCGTTCCCCTCATGAGAGATCTTGAGGGTGTCCCAGATCTGCTTGGCATTGTCCAAGCTGCTCACCTTGTGATACTCGTCCCTACACAAAGAGGCTAGCAACACAGTAGTAGCTTGTGCATTTTTATGAATCTGTTCATTAATAAACACAGGGCTATCCGAGCTATCAAATTTCATTCCACTTTCCACAATCTCCCAAATGCTTGGATGGAGAGAAAATAGGTGAGTACGCATTTTGTGGCTCCAAAATCCGTAGTCCTCTTCATCAAAGTGAGGAGGCTTGCCAAGTGGAATGGGGAGCAATTGAGCATTTGAGCTATGCGGAATGCGCGAATAATCGAAAGAAAAGTTTGAGTTAACCGTCTTTCGTCTGTCGTAGTCGTCGTTGTCCTTTTGGGAGGAGGAAGATTCGTCGCTTTCGTAGTAGACAATTTCCTTGATGCGCCTTGTCTTCTTCTTCCTCCCGTCTTTTCTTTTGTGGCCCGAGCCTG
Source organism: Zea luxurians (assembly GCA_029449295.1). Taxonomy (NCBI): domain Eukaryota; kingdom Viridiplantae; phylum Streptophyta; class Magnoliopsida; order Poales; family Poaceae; genus Zea; species Zea luxurians. The sequence goes on along the minus strand of JAOPSE010000003.1, from coordinate 107,432,304 downwards.
AGTCGGTGGGCCTGTCATCATTGGGCTCGTTGACGAAGGACTCCTTCTCCTTGTCATTGATCACCATCCCCTTGCCCTTAGGATCCATCTCTTCGGGCGGTTAGTCCCTTTCTTGAAGAGAACGGCTCCGATACCAATTGAGAGCACCTAGAGGGGGGGTGAATAGGTGATCCTGTGAAACTTCAAAAAACTTAAGCCACAAAACTTGGTTAATTGTTAGCACAATAATTGCCAAGTGGCTAGAGAGGAGTCAAAACACAATAACCACAATAAATCAATCACAGAGATGGCACGGTGGTTATCCCGTGGTTCGGCCAAGACCAACGCTTGCCTACTCCACGTTGTGGCGTCCCAACGGACGAGGGTTGCAATCAACCCCTCTCAAGCGGTCCAAAGACCCACTTGAATACCACGGTGTTTTGCTTGCTTTACTCAATCCCGATTGCGAGGAATCTCCACAAATTTGGAGCCTCTCGCCCTTACACTTGAAATTCACAAAGAACACGGAGCAAGGGAGGGATTAGCAACACACACAAGACACAAGAATCAAAGTGTCAACACGCACACAAGTCGCAACAAGAGCTCGCAACACGACTCAATGAGTTCACAACTCCACTAGAGCTCTATATGCTATCACAATGAAACGAATGCGTGAAATCGATGTCTTGGTGCTTAGGAATGATGTAGGAATGCTTGGTGTACTCCTCCATGCGCCTAGGGGTCCCTTTTATAGCCCCAAGGCAGCTAGGAGCCGTTGAGAGCAATCTTGGAAGGCTGATCTTGCCTTCTGTCGACTGGCGCACCGGACAGTCCGGTGCACACCGGACATGTCCGGTGCCCGATTTATTTCCATAAACAGCGCAGTCGACCGTTGGCAGCCTGGGAGCCGTTGTTGCACTTGACATGTCCGGTGCACACCGGACAGTCCGGTGCCTTCTTCTAGCCGTTGCCTCGGCCACGTGTCCCGCGCAGATTGCGCGGCCGACCGTTGGCCCGACCGACCGTTGGCTCACCGGACAGTCCGGTGCACACCGGTGAATTTTAGCCGTACGCCGTTGATGGTTTCCCGAGAGCGACGAGTTCGCCTGTGAGCGGCCCACCGGACAGTCCGGTGCACACCGGATAGTCCGGTGAATTTTAGCCGTACACCGCCGTCGAAGTCCCGAGAGCAGCCACTTTACCCAAGCCAGCCTGGCGCACCGGACACTGTCCGGTGCACCCAGACTGGGCAGACTTTGGCTGTTCGAGCCATCTCTTCTCCAACTCGATTTTTTCTGTTTCCAGCACTTAGACACAATACATTAGTCCATAAAACAATGTACTAAGTCTGAGAAACGTACCTTTATCCTTGATTTGTACTTTGTCCACCATTTTACAATTAGGCACCTGTGTTGGGCACTAAATCACCAAAATACTTAGAAATGGCCCAAGGGCACATTTCCCTTTCACTCGGGCAGTTTGGTAAAAACGATTTCTCACTGTCTTCTTCTGCTTTGCTTCACTCGAAATCTGTAGTTTTGCCTCATACTCATGCCTTGGAGATCGGCATTTCGTATTGCAGGACCTTGAATTTCATTGGGTGCACCGAAGGTGCACCCAATGGGTGTAGCCCCCGAGCTTCGAGTGGATTCTGGATAATAATCCACTCGAAGGTCTTCATCAGAAATCACTTTTATTTCCCACTTGCACTTTGGTTGGAGGTCAGCCTTGTCTTTAATCTTGCCCTATGGCTTAGAAGTCGGCATTATCTTGGCTTGAAATGGTGATCCATGGGGTGCACCAAAGGTGCACCCAATGGGTGTAGCCCCCGAGCTTTGAGTGGATTTTTGAAAACAATCCTCTCGAAGGTCTTTATTTCGTGTCCTTTTGTCGAGAGTCATATTTTCTCTTTTTTTGAATGCCTTAGAAGTCGGCATTATGTCATCCATATTATGCTTTAGAGGTCAGCATTATGTCATCAATATTATGCATCAGAGGTCAGCATGTATTTTGTCTTTTGCAGCCGAGTTAGTGATCCGCCCATATCTTGCTAGGTGGTGCAATTTATTTGCTCTGTGACTGATTGGACATTTGATGGACGTTCCCTGGCTAGTCTTCACGTCGCTTCCGTCGGTCAGATTTTGTACTTCACCGGCTATATTTGGCTTTCCTTTGATCCTTACTGATATCTCATTTTTGTCTTGAGGTGTTCATTGCACGCCCTGCACGGATGTGACAGTTTTGAAAAATATACTGATAATTCCTGGGCGTCCCCCCCAATGGGTGTGGGCAAGGGACGGCTTGGTACGCTGAGTGTTTTAGCCGGCTGCTTCTGAGTAGTAATGTGATGTGACGGCGGGCATAATCATATCATCCGCGCTGTTGACTGGAGTCCCAATGGGTGTTGCGTTGCATGAAACGGCGTCAGCCGCCTGACGTGTCTTCAGACGGGTTGAAGTGTGTATTGAATGCTTCGCGACTGTTCAGTGACCGTGGTTGGAGGTGAGCGGTTGCCTTCTTCTTCTATAAATAGTGTCTTTGCCTCTCTGGTTTTTTCACATCTCTTGCTGTTCTCCGTTGCTTACTTTCTTCCTCTCCTTGCATTTCCACCATGGGCAAGAACAACAAACGCAAGCGCGAGCCGACTCCTCCATCAGAGGACTTTGGCGACTCGGAATACTCAGAGGAGGAGTTCTCCTCTGAGTCCGAGGGGTCTCTAGCTCCCGTCCCTCCCCCAGCGTCGTCCGATGACTCGGACGACTCTCAGGGGATTGCCGCGGAGGTCTGGACTTACATTCGGGCCGTCGAGCGCTCCGGGCTCGCGGGCTCGGATGAGTCGGAGTACTCCTCGGACGAGGAGGACTCGTCCGAGGAGGACGGTGGCGGCGATGGCGACGACGACGACGACAACGACGACGACGGAGGCGATGGCGGCGACGACGGCGGCAGGGGCGGCAACGGCGGCAGCAGGGGCGGCAACGGCGGCAACAGCAGGGGCAGCGACGGCGGCGACAGCAGGGGCAGCGACGGCGGCGACAGCAGCAAGGGCAGCAACAAGGCCAGTGGCTAAATGCCACTGGTTTTTAAATATTAGTATAGATTAGAAGTAGTATAGTGAAATAATGTAGTAGTATTAGTAATGTAGAGTAGTATAGTGTAGCGTAGTAGTAGTAGTAGTAGTAGTAGTAGTAGTAGTAGTAGTAGTAGTAGTAGTAGTAGTAGTAGTAGTAGCAGTAGGGAAGTATCAACTCATAATGAGTTGATTTGTAAGTATTGTTACTTGCCTTAATGAAGAATGGCTTTGTCTCCTCTTGTACCAATTACTTTGCTTCGTAGTAAGTCGATCTCTTATTTGTGGAGTTGATTCATTCGGAATAATAACTGAATAACTCGGGCATCATATCGCCGCTTCAGGGATGATGGCCGAGCTTATTATTGTCGATATTTACGCATTTGAAATAGAGTCCGAGTGATGATGAAACCATGCCAGCGTCGGAATAACTGTTGACCACGTCGACGCTGTTAGATGCGACAGCCGAGTGACCTGTAACAACGCCAGCGTTTTTTAGAGATAACCGCCGAGCGACTGAGGACATCGTCGGCGCTTTAGAGATAGCTGCCGAGCGACTGAAGATATCGTCGGCACTTTAGAGATAAATGTCGAGCGACTGGTGATAACGTTAGCGTCTTAGAAATAACAGCCGAGTTAAAACGGGCCGTGTTAGCCACTTTGAGGATAATAGCCGAGTGATGATGTGGCGCACCGGGGTTTTAGAAGTAGCCGCCGGATGTCGACGTGGCACGCCGGTGTTTTAGAAGTAATTGCCAGGTGCTGACTGGGCGCTTTTGTAGACGGTATCTAACTCGGGAATATCCCGCATATACTGCGCTTTCAGCCGCCTCTGCTTTCCGTGCCCTAGTTCTTGCTTTCCTGCCTCCAGATCCTCTCTGCAATTCGGCTCTCGCTCTGTTCGCCAGTAGAGTTGAGATGGCGCCCAAGAGAAAGGCCTCGAGTTCATCCGCTGCGGTGATTCCCACCATCGACCCCAACAGCCAGTTGCCTTTTGCAGGTAACCATATGTCTGTTGTCTCCGAGCCTGACCTCCTCCACCTCGTGTCCATCGGGGTTCTTCCCCCGAGGGAGCTCTGTTCTTGGCGGATTTGCCACGGGGTCACTGTTCCGACAGAGGATACCCATGAATCCGTGATTTACGTTCCTTTTCTTCTCCGCGGTCTCGCTCTTCCTATTTCCCCCTTTTTCCGCGGCCTCCTTGATTTCTATCACCTTAACTTGACCCATCTGAATCCCAATTCTATTCTGCAAATTTCCATTTACGTTCATTTGTGCGAAGCTTTTCTTGGCGTTCTGCCACATTTTGGACTGTGGAAGTATCTGTATCACTGTCGCCCTAGAATGGCCGGGGGGCAGCATCAGCTGGTTGGGGGTGCTAGTTTAGAGATGCACCGTGGAAGGAAGCCTGATTATCTTGAAATCCCTCTCAAGGATAGTATTAAGGGATGGCGTTTGGAGTGGTTTATCGTTGAGAACCATGGAAATTCTCTCCCCCCACGGTCGGGGAGACAGCCGGACGTTCGTACCCCGAGTTGGACCGAGTCCCCCACAGATCAGGAGGTGGCTGAGGCTGGGGCTTTGCTAGCTGAAGTTGGACTGCTGAAGGAGAGGGGTCTGACTGCAGAGGCTGTGGTTGCTGATTTTGTTTTCAAGAACATTCAGCCGTTGAAGGACAGGGCTTACCCGACTTATCTGTACAGAGGCCTAGCTGACCCGACTCGGGTTACCGGTAGAAGGATTCCCTCTGTAGACTTGGTGAACCGACTTGAGATGATTCTTAGAGGCAAGGTATCAAATGTTGGTGCCCCAGTCGCATACTCGGCCTGGAACTTGCCTCCTTCCAAGGCTTTTACTCATTTTGTGTCGAATCCACCTGTCGCTGATGGCAGTTTGGGCCTTAGAGTGCGACCCTCTGCTGAAGAAGTTAGTGCTTTGGTTGCTTCAATTGGAGAAATTCCCGATGATGAACGACAAGTCCACTTTGAGGTGCCTTTGGATCCTAATGATGCAGAAATAAGTGCTATGCTTGATATGCTGGCCGAAGATTCTTCTGATGCTGCTCCTGCTGGGACATTGGCAGTGGCGCCTCTCCCAGAAGCTGGTACAACCTTGGATGTTCAAAGACCTATCAGTGTTCGCCCGAGACGCCCTTGCCGAGCCAATCAACTTGATCCTTCTGCTGATGAGCAGAAAAGGAAAAAGAGACGTCTTCGGCAAGTATCTAGTTTGGATCGGGGCGCTGGTCCCTCGGTTCCTGCCGCTGAAGAAGTTCCCGTGCCTGAATTTACTGACGCTGACCCCAATGGGTGTGATCCAACTATCGCTGACCCCAATGGGTGTGTTGCTGATGAAAATGACGGGGAGGAAGAAAATGAGGTCCCTTTGACTCGGAAGAACAGTCAGCAGTATATTGCCAGTGGGGAGAGTAGTGGAGTTCCTTCTCCTGCTCTGTCAGCCCTCGTCGGTCTGCAGGAGTTATCTCTGGCGAACTTTGATCAGACTCTAGAAGATATGGTTCCAGAGGACTCATTATCAGAGCCAGCAGATGGTGACGCGATGGATGTTTGTGCTGATGTGTTCGACGCCTGGTTGGGGTCATCCCGGGCAGCGTCCCGCGCCTCGTCGACCTTAGAGCGCGGTCTTGAGGGCCAGAAAACTGACTTTGATTGTCTTGCTCTCATCGAAGTAACTGAGGGGCCTTCAGCCTTAGAGGCGGCTGCCGCGAAGAGCTTGACCCTCAGGGATGGTGTTAACGCTCACCCAGCCCCCGAGGGTGTTGCCGGGGATGATTCGGCTTGGGCGGGTGGCGTAAGTCACGACCCAGCCCCCGAGGGTGTTGCTGGAGACGATCCGGCTCAAGTGGGCAGCGCGAGCTATGACCCAGCCCCCGAGGGTATCCGAGCGGGGTCTCCCTCTTGTACTTCCATGGATGTTCACGTCGGATCTCCTCCACACTCTGGTGGCATGGTGGTGGCCCAAGTTTCTGGTCAGGGAATCGCCTTAGAGGCTAGCGTTCCCGCTGACCAAGTTTTGGGCTCTGTTGACGGTACTGAGTTGGTCCCTGCTGGTTCATTGCAAGCTGCGTCGGGTGGCGACTTTATGCCAGGCCATCAATTGATCTCTCACGATTTGGGAGTCCCTTCGTTCTTCTCCAACCTTCAGGTATTGTGATATATTTTGGCTTGACTTTTATACCGCATGAACTGCTGTTATTACATTTATCTGTTCTCAATATCAGGCATTGGTGGACGGGATGACTAGTCAGCTGAGGTCGCAAGGTGTGTCTGTTCCAGAAGGAGCTTCGTCTCTGGCACATTGGAATCCGGTGTTGCTTCAACAGCGTGTCTCTGTCTTGGAAGCGGCGAATGCTAGTTAGTGCTCTTTTGATTCCCTTCGTCTGCCTTATTGAATTGTTTCAAACTTTGACCCCCTTTGCTTGACATTTTCTTGCCAGGCATGGCTCGGCAGATTTTTGTTCTTGAAGAAAAACATTCTCAAGACCAGGCTGAACTGGTCTAGCGGTGTTCCGATTTTGAGGAAAAGTATTCCCAAAGCCAAATTGAGCTGTCCCAGGTCTCTGCTGCTCTAAATGCTGCTAACACGCTGAACTCTACTCTTCGCGTTCAGCTTGATTCTGAAAAGGTGACTTGTGAAACTGCGCCTTGTATAGCTGTGTTCTTATTGCTGGCCTGATGTTTGAAGGAGTTGATTCTTGCTTGCAGGAAGAAAAACGTGCCCTTGTTGCTTCTCGCGATAATCTGGACAGACTGTATCGTGACTCTAGCAACTCGTTGACTATTCTAGAAAGGAGTCATTGTTTCACCATGGAGGAGTTAGATAATCTTCGCTATAGGCTGCAGGAATCCACGGATGACGTGATCCGTCTCAGGCAGTTGATATCGGCTAAGGATGCTGCTATCAAGGAACTGCGCGCTTCCAAGAAGTCCATCGCCCAGGAGCTAGAGACCGCTCAATTGGCTGCCAAAGTTGCTGAAGAAACTTCCATTACTCTGAGGGCCCAGCGCGATAGAGCCATGGATAAAGCCATTCGCGCGGGGCTAATCTTGATGAGGAGACCCGGCGTGGTTGTTCCTGAAGACATAAGGGCTGATGTGAATGCTGCTCCTGATTCCTCAAGTCGCCTGTCTTCGTCGGTTGCTCCTGAGAAAGATATTGCAAAATAGAGAAATATTTTGTGTGCTTTGATCGCGCAGTTAGCATGGTCGGATATTTGCTAGAGGACACCAGTTCGGCATTTGAATGATATTGCTACTCTCCTATTGTTTTAGAATTCAACAGTACATAAATTTGCAGTGGTAAAATGCTGAGTGATGGCTTTGAAACTTGTTTACGGGGTATAGAAGTCACCCCTATATGAGTAATCGTGAGCACGCGAGATCGCCTTAAGTCGATACTGACTTAAATCGATTGCTTTTGTTAGTAGGGCATAGTGGTCACCCTGAGCTAAGTAAGCGCGAGCATGTTGCACCGCTTCAAGTCGTTGCCGACTTAAGTCGATTGCTCTGTTGGCAGGGCATATTGGTCACCCCGAGTTAAGTAAGCGTGAGTAGGTTGCACCGCCTCAAGTCGTTGCTGACTTAAGCCGATTGCTCCGTTAGCAGGGCATAGTGGTCGCCCCGAGTTAAGTAAGTGTGAGCATGTCGCACCGCCTCAAGTCGTTGCCGACTTAAGCTGATTGCTCCGTTAGCAAGGCATAGTGGTCCCCCCGGGTTAAGTAAGCGCGAGCATGTTGCACCGTCTTAAGTCATTGCCGACTTAAGCCGATTGCTCCGTTAGCAGGGCATAGTGGTCGCCCCGGGTTAAGTAAGCGCGAGCATGTTGCACCGTCTTAAGTCATTGCCAACTTAAGCCGATTGCTCCGTTAGCAGGGCATAGTGGTCACCCCGAGTTAAGTAAGCGTGAGCATGTTGCACCGCTTCAAGTCGTTGCCGACTTAAGCCGATTGCTCCGTTGGCAGGGCATAGTGGTCACCCCGAGTTAAGTAAGCGCGAGCATGTTGCACCGTCTTAAGTCGTCGCCGACTTAAGCCGATTGCTCCGTTAGAAGGGCATAGTGGTCACCCTGAGTTAAGTAAGCGCGAGCATGTTGCACCGTCTTAAGTCGTCGCCGACTTAAGCCGATTGCTCCGTTAGAAGGGCATAGTGGTCACCCTGAGTTAAGTAAGAATGCACATCCACCATGAGCAAAGTGAGTACTCTTGAAGCCTTTTTTATTGATGACATATTTCTCATTTTACAGAGTACATTGTCGTCCCGGTAGCTTTTGAAATTCAGCTAGGGGTAAAACTTCCTGAGGTGTTCTATATTCCAGGAGTTCCCGATTTCTGTGCCGTCCATCTGAGTGAGACGATATGACCCCGGCCGAGTGACTTCTACTACTATGAACGGTCCTTCCCATAAGGGCGACAACTTGTGTCGTCCCTCCCCCGTTAGAATTCGGCGGAGGACGAGATCTCCCACTGAGAAGGATCGTTGTCACACGACCTTGTTGTGATAGCGTCTCAGAGTCTGCAGGTATCGTGCTGATTGAATTACTGCATTCAGTCGTTCTTCTTCGAGTACATCAATGTCCTCCAGCCTAGTAGCTTCGGCTTCTGCTATGCTTTCGAAGATCAACCTCGGCGCCCCGAACTTGAGATCGGTGGGCAATACTGCCTCTGACCCATAGACCATGAAGAAGGGGGTGTTTCCATGCAAAGCTCGGCTAGGTTGAGTTCTTAGGCTCCAAACGACGTAGGGCAATTCCCTTATCCACTTCCCTGCAAACTTTTCATTCTTTTCGAAGACCCTTTTCCTGAGTGCCTCCAATATCATCCCGTTAGCTCGTTCGACCTGCCCGTTGGCTCTCGGGTGCGCTACCGAAGCATACTTGATCTGAATGCTCTTTTGCTCGCAGAAGTCGAAGAACTCTAAACTTGTGAAGTTGGATCCTAAGTCAGTTATGATACTGTTTGGTATTCCGAACCTGAATATTATGTCTTGTATGAATTCCACGGCCTTGGCTGAAGTTAAAGAAGCAATGGGTTTGAATTCTATCCATTTGGTGAATTTGTCGATTGCTACCAGTACATGAGTGTATCCTTCTTGAGCTTTCTTGAAAGGTCCAATCATATCCAGTCCCTAGCATGCGAACGACCATGTTACTGGTATGGTCTGCAGCTGCTGTGCTGGTAGATGTTGCTGCTTTTACAAGTACTGGCAAGCTTCGCACCTCTGCACTAACTCGGCTGTATCGCTTTTTGCGGTTGGCCAATAGAATCCTGACCTGAAGACCTTCCCGACTAGCGTCTTGGATGCTGCATGTATTCCACATTGCCCAGCGTGGACCTCATCTAGAAGTCGCTTCCTAGTAGATGAGAGAACACATTTCATGAGGACACCTGACGCGCCCCGTCTGTATAATGTCTCCCCAATGAGTGTGTAGTGGGCTGACTGCCTGGCGATGCGCTCGGCTACATTTTTGTCATCTGGTTCCTCTTCATTCTTTATATATCTGATGATCAGCCTTCTCCAGTCATCAGAGTCTAACTCTGGTTGATTCACGATATTACACTCTTCTGCCTGATCCATTGAGATGCTTGGTTGTGGTATTTCTTGTACAAAGACTCCGGGTGGGACCTGAGTTCGACTGGATCCTAGCTTGGACAATACATCGGCTGCCGTGTTTCGATCTCTTTCTACATGATGAAATTCTAGGCCTTCAAATTTATCTTCTAGTTTCCGGACGGCAGTGCAGTATTTTCCCATTGAATCATTCGAACAGTCCCATTCTTTGTTTATCTGGCTTATGACTACCAGAGAATCTCCGTATACCATTAATCTCTTGATGCCTAATGATATGGCGATGTTTAGTCCATGGATCAGAGCTTCATACTCGGCTGCATTGTTAGAGGCTGGAAATAACAACTGGAGGGCGTATTTGAGGTGTTCCTCCAGGTGCGATGAAGAGAATTCCCGTGCCTACTCCCTGCAGCTTCAGCGAGCCATCAAAATACATCCTCCATACTTCTGCAGTTTCTGGGTTCTCTGGTACTTGTTGTTCAGTCCATTCTGATACGAAGTCAACCAATGCTTGGGTTTTAATGGCAGTACGAGGTTGAAATTCGATGTCATGAGATCCCAGTTCACAGGCCCACTTGGCTATTCGGCCAATGGCTTCCTTGTTGTGAAGAATATCCCCTATCGGAAAACCGGTGACTACTATGACTTTGTGGTCATCAAAGTAGTGACGTAGCTTGCGGGCAGTTAGAAGTACTGCGTATAATAGCTTCTGAACTTGAGGATACTTTTTCTTCGAGGGACCCAGAACTTCACTGATGAAATAAACAGGGTGTTGCACTGGGTAGGCATGTCCTTCTTCTGCTCGCTCGACTACCAACGCGGTGCTTACCACGTGAGTCGTGCAAGAGATATACAGCAGCAGATCTTCAGCCGGTTCAGTTGATGTGGCTCGCCGTGGTGGTTTCAGTACTGGCGGGGTTGTCAAGAATTTCTTCAGTGCGTCTAGGGCTTCCTGCGCTTCTGAAGTCCACTGAAACTTGTCCACCTTCTTGAGTAGCTTGTAAAATGGTAAACCTTTTTCTCCCAGCCTGGATATAAATCTGCTCAGGGCTGCCATACATCCGGTAAGTCGTTGAACCTTCTTTTGTGATCGTGGAGCTTCCATTTTCATGATAGCTTCAATCTTTTCCGGATTAGCCTCAATTCCCCAGTGGCTGACAATAAATCCGAGTAGCTTCCCTGTCGGTACCCCAAAGACACATTTTTCGGGATTAAGCTTCCATCGATATCGCCGTAGACTGTTGAAAACGAGCTGTAAGTCTTCGATGAAGTTTTCCGAGTTCTCTGTTTTGATTACCACGTCATCCACGTAGGCTTCCACACGCTTGCCCCAGTGATCAGCTAAGCATGTTTGAATGGCTCTCTGATAAGTCGCTCCAGCGTCTTTGAGGCCAAACGGCATGGAGGTATAGCAGAAAGCACCGAAGGGAGTGATGAATGCTGTCTTTTCCTCGTCTTCCTTTGCCAGACTGATCTGATGGTATCCGGAATAGCAGTCCAGAAAAGACAGCATAGAACATCTGGCGGTGGAGTCTACCACCTGATCTATCCTAGGGAGCCCGAAGGGATCCTTCGGACAATGTTTGTTGAGATCTGTATAGTCGACGCACATGCGCCAATCCACTTTATTCTTTTTGAGTACAAGAACAGGGTTGGCCAGCCACTCGGGATGTAACACCTCTCAAATAAACCCAGCCGCGACCAAGCGGGCCAGCTCAGCGCGAATGGCCTCTCTCTTGTCGGGCGTGAAACGACGTAGTTTTTGCCGGATCGGCCTTGCCTGGGGGTAGACCTTCAGTTTGTGCTCGGCCAGTTCTCTCGGGACTCCCGGCATATCCGCAGGTTGCCATGCGAATACGTCTCCGTTGTCTTGCAAAAACCGGACGAGCGCGCCTTCCTATTTATCATCCAGGCTGGAGCTGATGATGGCAGTCTTGCGTTCATCAGCAAACCCCAGATTGATCCTTTTGTTTCTTCAGTCGGCCGCATAGAGGTCGCGGCTTGAGCTTCGTTCGCTGGTGCTGTATGGTCTTCCTCAGGCTTAGAGTTCACCTGCGCTGAAGAAGTCACCGACGGTTTGATGGTGAGGGCTGCTTGGATGGCTATTCGGAAACATTCCGCGGCGCCTTGGAGGTCAGTGCGCACAGTTATGATTCCTTGTGGTCCTGGCATCTTCAATATCATGTACGTGTAATGCGGGATGGCCATGAACTTTGCCAATCCCGGCCTTCCAATGATGGCGTTGTACCCGTAGTCGAAGTTCGCCACTTCGAACCTCAGGAACTCGGTTCTGTAGTTCTCCGGAGTTCCGAAGGTGACGGGCATGTAGATGTGGCCCAGCGGGTATTCCCCTTCAGTCGGCACGATGCCGAAGAAAGGAGTGTCTGACTCGTGGAGTTCTTTGAGGTGAACTCCCAAGCCTCGGAGTGTCCGGGGGAAGGTGACGTTGATGCTGCTCCCCCCGTCCACTAACACCTTCTTCACCATGCTCTCTCGGATCACCGGATCGACGAGGAGTGGGTATTTGCCTGGGTGATCGAAGTTGAGCCATTGGTCCGCCCGAGTGAAGGTGATCGGGTGCTCCGACCATCAGTACGGAGTGGGAGGACCGTCGGCTGCCACCAGTATTTGGTGATCGTTGAGCTTTTGTTGTCTTCTGTTCTCCTGCGATTCGTGCCCGCCGAAGATGACGTTGACCTCCCTGTCAACGCGTGGGAAGGCTCCTCCTCCTCCCTCCTCCTGCTGCTAGGGTTGTCGTGGTTCTTCTGGTCCTCCCCGCGGTGGTGGAGGAGGTAGAGGTTGGAAGGGTCGGTCGTGCCCGACGGAGTGTTTGAAGTCCCTGCAGTTCCGAAGAGTGTGGCGCATGTCCTTGTGGTATGGGCACTGGGCGTCGAGGATGTCGTCCAGCGTATGCTCGCCTCTGCGGGGTCCTCCCCGAGCGCGAGAGGTAGGTGGTCCGGCGGCACGCACCTCTTCGCGCGGTCTCTTCTCCCAGCGTTTGCCGGGCTGCTGGTTCGTGTCGCGTCGTGGTGCTGTCGGTGCGGGCTTCGCTCCTCCGATGAGGTCTTGAGCTCGCTCGTCGGCGGTGATATAGAGGTCGGCTTCCCGGAACAGCTGCTTAGAGGTAGTCGGCGCTTTCTGCAATATGGCTCGGACGAAGGCCGAGTCATTGGATCCTCTGTAGAAGTCCTTGATCACAGCCGCCTCCGTGACCTCGGGGATACGATTTCTCATGGTCTAGAACCTCTTGAGGTACGACCGGAGAGTTTCGTCCCCCTGGCGCTTGATGGATTTGAGGTCCCATGGTTGCGCCGGTTTGTCGGAGAGGGACTAAAAATTGGCGGTGAAGCGTCTACTGAAGTCGCTCCAGTCGTCGATGCAGTGTCGAGGTAGATGTCGCAGCCATTGCAGTGCGTCTTGCCCGAGGACAATGGGTAAGTACGCAGTCATCACGTCTTCGGATGCTCCGGCAGCTCGAGCGGCGGTGGTGTAGACGGCCAGCCAGCCTCCTGGGTCCTGCTTAGGTTCATACTTGTCGACATTGGATACCTTGAAGTTAGGGGGCCACTGAATGGCCCTAAGGCGTGGAGTAAGGGCAGACACTCCACATGTGTCCTCCTGTCGTCGGAGATTATGTTTGTCCCGGGGAGGGGAGTAGTTGTTGAGGTTCCTCGACCGTCCCCGGGTAGTACCGCTAGTCGAGGCCGTCGTTGACTCGGTTCTGGTGGCTTGACTCCGAGTTGGGATGCCATGATCCCTGTCGTACTCCTCCCGGCGGTGGATCTCGTTCTCATGCCGTTGTTCACGTGAAGCGTTGATGGAGCTTCGCGCGTCCCGGCGACTGTTGATGGCGTGTCGCAAATCGTTCGGCGGGTGAGCGAGAGGTAGAAGATGGTTGGCTGCTTGGGTGAACAGGCGTCGATAGCCCTCGGCATCGAGAGTCCGAGGGAGTCCATCAGCTATCCGAGCTAGTACTCCTCCGACTTCACTCGGCGTGTTCATGGCTCGGGCGAAGTCGGGGTTCAGGTTGCGACCGAAGAGTGGATTTTCCCGGCGCTGCCTTGCATCTTGCTCGGCTTGTTCCTGAGCTCGTCGACGATCACGTCGTCGGGAGTTCCTTCGTTTTCTGAAGACACGTTCTTCTGGAGTTTCTCCCATCTCCGAGACCTCGTCTCGCGAGACAGGCTGCTCCGGATCCCGTTCTCCGGCTTGGTTATGTCGCCGGATGTTTCGGTGCCGATTTCTTCGTCGACGGGACTCCCGCTGAGGTGGTTCTTCCCCAGGCGCGGTTGGCTCATCATCGGAGACGGGAGGCGACTCCACTCTCCCGATGAAAAGAACGTCGGGGTAGAATGGCGCGGCTATCGTGGCGATCTTCCTTCGGAGAGCTAGAGGTTGCGCTTCTCCGGTATCTTCAGAGTTTGTTGGAGGAGACTTCTTTCTTGGCGGATCTACAATGCGGTGTAGAGTTCCCTCTTCGTCTGCTATGGACGAGATCGTTCCAAAGCAGAACATGGATCCGGGACGGAAGGTGATCTTGCTGTGGAAGGTGACGGCCATTGAGCTAGCTTAGATCGTCGACACACCCCCTACCTGGCACGCCAGCTGTCGGTGTTTTGGGTCCGACCGCACACCCAGGGTTGCCCCTCGAGGTGTTTTAGGAGTAGGACGGTGTCGCGGACTGTAGCTGAATGGTTCGTGTTGGAAGCACGAGAGACAATGGACAGTGTTTACAGGTTCGGGCCGCTTTGAGATGCGTAATACCCTACGTCCTGGCGAATATGCTTTGTGTAATGGGTTACAAGGTAGAGAGTTGAGGTGGATGGCTAAGTAGTAGTAGAGTTGGGATTGATTAATTCGAAGGAGTGCCCCCTAGGCCTTATATATTTGACCGTGAGGCAATACAAGCCGATATGATAACAACGTGCACCTAAAAGATAGTGAACTGTTTGAGCTTATCTCCCTATGATTCGGCCGACTTATCCTCGCCCTGTTCCGTTGTGCGGGGCTCCAGCGCGGGAAGGTCGGGTCTTCTGTTGCGGTTGCTTGTTCAACGCGGTGGGGCCGTCCGGGCTTGCACCGACCCGGCCTCACATCAATCTGCTTTACTGATTGCTCCTCCCCAGGCCCATGAAGGAGTGACCTTACGATCTATCGGGCCCTTGGGCTTTTCGTGAGGTCTTTTATCCTTCTAATGGACCCGGGGGATATCTGTCCCCCACAGTGGTGGCGGAGGACGGGCACGACTCTGTGCGCCCTGGGCCTGGGAGCCGGCCTCCTTAGCCCCACCGGCGGTCCTCTGTCGCTTCTGGGCGCCGACCTCCTCGGCCCCACTGGGAGGGTCCGAGACCAGCGACCCGTCAGCGCGACGCAGCCGGCGTCGCCTCTCTTCCTCCGCACCCCCGGTACCACCCGGGGCGGAGGAGCTACTGGCAGCCCCTTTTCCCTTGTCTAAAGGGCTGGGGCCGCAGGGGGAACTCCGGAGCCCACACCAGCGGGCTGGGAACCTCTGACCGGTACACCTGAGATCTGGATCCCATGGTGGGGGTCCCGGCCGCCGGTCTGGCAAACTGTCACGCCGCTCTCATCAAGGGTTGGCAGCCAGGCCAAGATCACCGCCCTCAACCCTGGGTCGTCGCAGAGTGGAGGGATGTCCTGGGGAGGGATTAGGGTCTCAGGAATGAAAGCCTCACCAGTGATCCCCTTCACCAGGAGTTCTAGTTCCTCCCAGGACAAGTCAGAGCCTGGCCCACGCTGGATCCGGCCGATGTCGTTCGAGCCGGTGAACCAGCAACACAGACACGCCCTCTTCTGCAGCGGTGCGACCCGACGCTTCAGGAAGTTGGCGACCACGTGCATCGACGTCAGGCCACCGGTTGCCAGGCTCTTGATCCTGTCCAGTACGGGCTCGAACTCCGGCGCCAGCAATGGCTTGGCCCTCCATTGCTTCCGGTCGAGCCATGGCCCGTCGCTCGGCAGTGTCAGGCGGTCGTTGGCCTCCGTGCTGGCAATCACCCAGTCGGCGCGCCAGTTTTCCAACCTCGTGTCGCCGAGGGAAGAGATGTAAGAACCGGCCGAATCCGCCCTTATTTGGAAGTAGTAGGCGCCGAGGTGGTCCTTCGCCTTCCCTGACCTCACCAGCACAAAGAAATGGTGGAAGAGGGCGGTGCAGGGCGCCACCCCCACGAACATATCGCACAGGTGGGCGAAGATGGCCGCCTGGAGGATAGAGTGGGGGTGAGGTGCTAAAGCTGGAGGCCGAGCTCCTCCAACAGCAGCAGAAAGAAGGGCGAGATCGGTAGCACCAACCCACAGGAGAGGTAGGAGATGAAGAGCATGAACTCCCTGGCGGCGAGATTGCCGAGGGGAGTGGTGCTGGCGTGGATCCTCCCAGCGAACGTCGGCGCATTCCATCCGAGCAGGTTGCGCACCAGGTTGAGTGCCACCTCTGACTGGTAATGCTCGGGACGAACCAGCGTGGCCATGGCGACTGCGGCGGCGGAGAGCTGAAGAGTGCGAATGCAAAGGGGCGTAGAGGGCTCGGAGGCGAAAGGGCGCAGCAGTTGGAGAGAATGCGAAAGCGTAACTGCTGCACGCGGGGAGAATCCCTTTTCAAGGAAGACTCCCCCGCTCGCGCCCGGGAAATTCCGTCCGACGCACACCTAGCGCCCGAGCGACTCAGTCACTGACATGGGGGCCCGGGCCCACAAGTCATACAGCTGGGTTGCCGGTTTCCGAGTGCGAAAAAGGCAAACCGTCGCGCGAGGAATGAACCGCCGCGCGCAATCATGCGCCGCCTCGAGGCCGCTGCGGGGGAATATTTTTAACCTAGGCGACGGCAAAAAGGCGCCCCGCGCGTGACTCGATGGAACCACCAGACATGCGGCCATGGGTCAGTTAGCCGCGGGGACAGATGTGGCAGTTGACGTGACCAAGGGCGGACTGACAGCGTGTGCGTCACCAGATGCACTGAGTTAATGCAGCGCGCCCTGAGGTGGCGCCCCAATCACCGGTCATGCCATGCTGACGTAAGGTACAAGCTTTGGACCCACCTGCAGGCTCGTATCCTCCCCTGAGGAGGGCCCGAGGGCCACTGTCGGTACCCTGAAACAGGGTACCCCTTACTACAGTGTGAAGACACTATACCCACGCGGCTACCTCTAGTCGCGTGGTGAACAGCACTCTACCCCGCCACGTGGACAGCTCCGGGGTCGCCACGTGGTCAGGAAGACGATATACTCCAAGATATCAACAGTGGGTCCGGACCCCATGGGAAAGTGCCGGACCCCTGTACATGTAGACCGGACCTTCGGGCAAGGTCCAGGACCCCCACGAGCACGACCCGGACCCCCGGGATGGGTCCTGGACCCCTCTGTGTGGGGTCCGGACTACCCACAACCGAGTCCCGGGACTCTGGGACAGAGAATACCCAGGCCTTGCTCAGGCAGGGGTCCGGTGCCGACATGTGTCCAGGCTCCGACTGGTGTGGACCTGTCCGCATAACGCTACTGCTCCCCGCCCAGGTGAAGACCCGATGTTGCCACGTGGCCTACCGCGCGTGACGTAAGCCAGCGGGCGGAGCCTGACGTAAGGCCTCTGGGTTGCGCGGCCCCTGCATTTATTGCGGATAAGGCACGCCGCCTGACAAGCGATGTGCCGCCTCGACATTTAATGAGGCCTGCCCACTCTGCTGTCAGGCGGCGACCTGTCCACTCTACTGGCAAGCAGTGTGCCACCTCAGTATTTAATGAGACATGTCCATTCCGCTGGCAGGGGGCGTGCCTGTCTATTCCATTGGCAGGCAATACGCCTGTGCTGCCGCATGCGTTGCACTCATCATGACTCACACGTTACCAAGGACGCTGCCGCGAGATATCAATACTGTATGCACTACGGATATTATGGCGCTCGGAGATTATCCCGGCGTTGCAGGCAGTAGTTCCTTCCTTCCATTTGTCCCTGGGCCCACATGTCGGGGCTCAGTATCCTTGTATGTGCCCCCCTTGAACTATAAAAGGGAGGGCACACTACGTTACAAGATATTCACACACACACTCACTTAGACTCTCAGACTCACAAGTTCATACAAGCTCTCAAGCTCCATACAGCACACAGTGGAGTAGATTACGCTCCGGCGGCCCAAACCACTCTAAACCCTTGCGTGTTCTTGTGTTCATCGTCCATCTAGCTACAGGCAAAACGCTTAGACCCCCTCCTCATCTTAGGATTTAGGACGGGTGCATTCCGCCACCCGGCCGGAGATTTCCTCTCCGACAATTTTCATTACTCCATAATTCTATTTTGGCACACACGAACAATTTTTTTGTTGTGTGTACGACATGGAAAAGTATATAATATAAATTTTCGATGTATTGTTTCCTATATAGGATCGAGGAGTAATTTCTACAATAAATGAAATATGGTTTTTTTGTGATAGGTGAAAAAAATAATGTAGATTATTGAAATCTGGTAACAATGTAGATATAGAGAACCAAATTTAGATAATGTTGCTAGAGATGGAGAAAATAGACAATATAATCGTTTAGAGGGTGTTGTAAAGGACATATAATATTTCTTTATAGAATGAAATTTAGAGGACGCTGCCGAAGACAGCCTTAGTCGTCCAACGTTTGCAACCGCACTATCGTCCGTCATCGGCTCGTCGTTATATGTTTGGTGATTGTTGTGTATCTCCTCTATGGCATGGTCGTAATTACGCGCGCCAATGCTCAGGCACATCGACAAGCCACTTCGGCTAGATTGTCCACTGTAAAGTACCAGCCGTATATCATCAATTCACCAGCGTCACAATTAGCTGGCTTAATAGCCCCTCTTTTCGTCCATTCCGACCGCTGTGCACACACCAACGGCAGCGAATGCGTCACGTACATTCATATATACAGAAACAAGAACCTTTGCTTTGCGTCCCAAACACAAGAGCACAACCTTAACCGTCAAGCAAAGACTGCGAAGAAAAACCGGCATCAAAACATCAGAAAAAGCAGTAGGATTTTCACGGATTACAGTGATCCCGTAGCCGTCAGCTCGTCACTCGACAGAAATCGCTTTTGCAACCGTCTTGGTTGCAAGCAGAGTGCTCAGCTCAGGTGGAGCAAGGTTTCCCTTTTTTTTTCGGCGGTGGCAATGGCAAGGAAGCTCTCTTGCCAAGCCAACGCAAAATTCCTGGCTACCCGGTGGTGGTGCTAGTAGTATAATAGTAACAGCAGCACTTGCTTGCCCTGGTTACAAATCAAATGATTCCTTGCTTGCTACCGTTTCCCTCCAAAATTCTTGCTCCCGACCTCGTCTTCCTCCTCTGCTCCTTCTTCTTGTAAGCGCCAAGTGCCAACTGTATCCTCGCTCACTTGGAACACCACTCCTTGATTCCTTCCCGTTCCATCACTCCCTTCTCGCATAGTGCCGGTACTTCTCCGTTTGCTTGCTAGCTACTGCTCTCGCCCAGCTATAGCCATGAGCAAGCAGCCGGCCATGACACAGCAGGCGGGCAGCGGTGATCCTCCCAGCGCCAGCGGTGCTCGTGGAGCCGATGTGGCGCCGTCCCAGCCGGAGACTGGACGCATTCGCTATGCTAAAGCGCAGAGCGACGGCGCCGGGACCGACGCCGCCGCCGGGGACCGGCCCAGGCGTCGTGTTACCTATATGGAAGGCAGTTTTGAAGCGGCGGAGCAGCCGCCAAGCCATGACGACGGTGCCGGGGACACTGCCCGGCCCCAGGCGCGCACACAGCGCGTCGGGCCGACCTACACGCCTGTGTCACAGAGGAGACGAGAGCCGGCGGCCGATCAGCAGCCGCAGGTGTACGGAGAGTACCCGCGCGCAGGCGGCCGGGAGGAACCGCCTGCGGCGTCAGCAGCATCGTCGCGGCGCAGGGGCCGTGCCATGCCGGGACCGGGAGGAGCTGCGCCGCCGCAGGCAACAGGTCACTCCGCAGCAGCGGGAGGGGCGCTGCCACCGGCGGGCAGCCTCTCCAGTCCCGGAACAGCTGCATCGCCATCTGGTGGGATGCCCGAGTCGTCGGGAGGAGCGCCACCGGTGCAGGCCCGGTGGGGATGGGGTGGGCTGAAGACCAATAAGACCATCGAGCGCGTAAGCACGCTGCAGGACGAGCCGGTACTACCCTCGTCGGTGGGAGCACCGGCACTGCCCCGGCGCGGTGGCCTGAAGACCAATAAGACCATCGAGCGCGTCAGCGCGCTGCAGAACGAGCCGACACCCTCGTCCGGAGGAGCACCGGCACCGGCACTGCCCCGGCGCGGTGGCCTGAAGACCAAGAAGACCATCGAGCGCGTCAGCACGCTGCAGAACGAGCCGGTGGGACTGGGTCTGGGTGGGAGTGGGGGTCCAGAGCCGCCGGCGACGGAAGCGCATGATGTGCCTCAGCATCCACAACCGGAGCCGGAGCCACGTCTGCCTCAGCAGCCCGGGGGGCCATATGTCTATCAGCCGCCGAAGCAGTCCTCGTCGTCGTCGTCAGGGACGAAGAGGCCAGCTGGAGCGTCGCCGACGCTCATCAGGAGGAAGGAGAAGGCGAAGAAGCTGCTGGCGGTCTGCTTAACCCTGTGCTGCATCCTGTTCTGGCTTCTGGTGGTCTGCATCGGGCTCGCCATCCTGGTGGTGTACCTCCTGTACCACCCCAAGTCGCCCCGGATCCACGTGAGCACCGCCACGCTGAACGCTGGGTACATCGACGAGCTCCCGCCGCCGCACCTGGGGAAGGCGCTCAACTCCGACCTCTACGTGCTGGCGGCCATCTACAACCCGAACGGCAAGGTGGACGTCGCCCTGCGCTACATGCAGCTGGACCTCTACTTCCAGGGGAGGCTGATCGGGACGCAGGCGGTGTGGCCGCCGCTGTACCAGAAGCCCGGCGACTCGGCGCTCCGGAGCGTGCACCTGGTGGTCAGCGAGGTGGTGATGACGCAGGAGGACGCCGAGGTGTGGAAGAACGTCACCACCGGCGGCGGCCTCGTGGAGATGCACCTCCAGGGCAAGTTCTACGTCCAGCTCAACTTCGGCCGATGGCTCCCGTTCAGGTACACGGTCAGGCCGACCTGCGCGCTCTGGCTCGACCCACCGCCGGCGGGCGCGCTGCGGCGGGCGCGCTGTTCGAATCGTTGATGATTCGCGCATGCTCTTAACATTATATAGAAGATTATTATTAGAAGAAGAACCCGACATGTATTCTGGCTTCTACAGTACTAGCTATTTTTTTTGGCTGTGCTAGAAGAAACACATTTGTGAGTTGGGATTCTTGCAGTTTTATTTATTTTATTTTGTAAAGAAAGTCGAATGGAACCAGAGATTGAGCCAGTGACATGTGTGTCTAGAAATCAAGCCAGGCAACAGCTTGGACCTGACGAGCTATGAACAAGTAAATCCACACCAGTGATCATGTGTTGTCAGTTACGCCTGCAATGCAGAGAAGATGCACTGTGAAGTGGAGCCAGTCAGACAGATGCCCCCGCAACCTTGTCCTCCAGAAACGAACATCCTTCGGTACTATAGAAGCCTTGGACCGACAGCCATGCTGCAGTGCACCATGATAGATAAAGCATTCCATTGGCATTAGGACATCTCTCTCTCTCTCTCTCTCTCAAGTGGTGCCAATGAGTCCTCGGTCCTCCTCTATCGAGGCCCACGCGCAAGCGGCACTTCTGCAAAGTGATTTTGGTTCCGTTTTTTTGTTCCGTTATTGATTCACGGCGTGAGCGGTTTACATTAATTTGTGTTTGGTTAGAACAGTCCGTATCGACTTACAACGCTATCTGATATGCCATGTACAATAATGGAACTGCCCATCAATGAGCGCTACCCGTTCTCATTCCCCTCCGTTAAGAGATCACACTGTTAACATTACCATTCCCGCAGCGGGACCAAATAGAGTAGAGTTCCAAAATATAGTTTTTTCTTGCCATCTTTTCTTCGGTCTACATTCAAATGAATGGTAATAAATATAGACGTATATACAAACCACATTCGAAGATTTATTAATGAACATATGTTTAGCCTAAAACGACTACTATTTTAAAACGGGAGAGTATGATGACGGGAGAGGGATTTTTGAACCAATGGTAATTACTTTCTAACACTGGTTGATGGCAAATACAATGATAACATCGAGGGCATTATGGTCACTAGAGAAACCACCGGATGTGCGTTAGAAGACACACCGAGACACTGATAAATCGTTGTAGATATGGTAGAGCCAACAAGATCAAAATAATGCACCGAATGCAATAAAAATAATGTTATGTGCAATAGGAGCACATGATCAAAACAATGCATCATTTCAAGCGGCACCTTATATTCGTTCAGCTACCTACACCAACAATAATGTGTATGGGCTCACTTAGCGCCACCCAGCAAAATACTTTCAGTCTGCTGCTTTCACATGCCCCCGAGAAGCTCTCTTATGATTGGGGAGAATCCATAAAACAGCACTGGTTTGAGACGACGTTCAGGAAATAACATCCGTTTTCAAGCAATTCGTAAACAACATATGTTTCACCAAATTAATTCAAAAAACAACACTTTACCTATGTTTTGCATTCTTTTATTGCTTACACCACATATAACTGGATTAAAAATACCCCTATTCATTTCACAACCCTCTTTTCTTTATCTCTTCTATCCATAAGAAAACATAAATAGATAAAATATATGAGATCCATTTTTATAGCGTTAAACATACAAATAGGCACATGTTTTTACAAAGGAAGCTGTTTAGATTTAACTGTTGAACTTCAAACCCAGGTATCTTCAGCATCGAACTATTTAAAATTAGGCATACTTTGTTCACCGAAAGTACTATACTTCCTCCGTTCTTTTTTATTCGAAATGTTTTTTATTCAAAAACTTCAATCATTCGTTTTATTAAAAAAATTGGTATGTTCCATAAAAACTACTCCCTCCATCCCTAATTATAGTTTTGAGGTTTAATGGTTAAATCTAGACTTCATCCTTTAGAAGATCTGTGTTTATTTGTATTTTTAACACTATGTTTAACGATATAAAAGTAGAGCTTATATATTTGTATGCATTTATGTTGTTTTTATGGACATAATAGATAAACATAAGGCTGGAAAATGATGGAGGCAATTTAGCCTATTTACTTGTAAGGTAAGAAATAAAAGAATGATAAATATATATGAAGTGGTGTTGGACACCAAAAGTGTCATGCGGACGGTCCGGCCCTGAGGCCGGACAGTCCGCGGTCCAGACAGTCCGCAGTGGTGGCACGGACGGTCCGCACGTGCGTAGAGTCAGTTAGGGTTCCTAGTTTCTCGCAGGATTTGTTACCTAAAATCACGGGATTAACTCGAGAAACAGTTTGAAGCGGATCCAGACCTCCCCCTTTATATAGGTGAAGAGCTACGGCCGATTGAACCCCCCCAACAATCGATCAAATCAAGTCTATTTCTCGTTTTTACCTTATGCATTAGGAGTAGTTCTAGTCTAGTTCTAGGTTAGCCTCTCAATCCCCAAATTCTCTGCTTCTCTTCGACTCTACGTCGATTAGAGGAGTCTAGGTCGGCCTACCGAGCCTAGACAACTCCTAGGATCTCTCCTCCCCGACGAGGTCCCTCCCGGTAGTGAGATCCAGGCGCCGCCGGCGACCTTTCGCCGCCCCTGCGCACGCGCGGACTGTCCGGCCCTAGGGCGCGGACCGTCCGGCCGTCAGGCAGGGAACCCTAGCCCTGCGCCAGGTCGCGGACCGTCCGGCCCCTGGCCACGGACTGTCCGTGCCTGTGCAGAGAGCACCGCCGCCGGTTCTTGTTGAGTGTTTGGCACCCAAAAAAGGTGTCAACATACTTTTGGCGACTCCGCTGGGGAAAGGTGTTTAGATCTACTAAAAATCAGGCCCTCAAATGGCCGGTTCTAAAGATCACATCGATATCTCCCCGGACAATATCCTGAAGCCGGCTGTTGAAAGTCTGACGGCCGATGAGCAATAGCAATACGAGGACTACATGCACCAAGCGAAGGAGAAATTATTGTCGCAATACACGGTGGATCGCCACCAGAAGGTTATCAAACATGGAGAGACCGACGTTGCATCTCTTTTATCTTCGCTTCAAGTCCCCAACGTAAGTAAACCCGACGATATCCAATCTATTAAATATTATGTAGATCAACAACAGGATCAAATGAAACAACAGATTATAGGGTTAGAAGAGTCAATTAGAAAATTAACGCGTACGTTGGAGAAGTCTGTTGCTTCTAGTTTTCCATCATATGAGACTAGTAACAGGATATCTATGTCTAATACATCGGCAACAAATGGGGATTTGCAGCCCCAACCATTATATGGTATGTCGATGAACTCATATCCAGGGCAAGTACCACCACTGCCATCCCTGCTTGGCAGATCGGTGCCCCTGAACATGGTCGGACCGTCCGAGCTTCTGCCCGGACCGTCCGGCCCATACGCGGACCATCCGGCTTGCTCTGCCGGACAGTCTGGGGCCACCCTAGGACCACCGCCGTCCCTACTTGGCAGATCGGCGACCCTGGACGCAGTCGGACCGTCCGAGCCTCTACCCAGACCGTCCGACCCTTACGCGGACCGTCCGGCTTTCTATGCCGGACAGTTCGGGGCTGAACCAGGACTGCCGCGTGGCGCCCCAATAATGGCGAACACGACCGGCCAGTTTGGATGTACCGCCGTACAAACCAGATACACATATGTAGAACCTGCTGTTGCACACCATGCGCCAAATTATTACACACCACAACAGCAGTATGTTTCGCCCTCTACATATTTAAACCATAACGCACCATACAATCACAGACCGATCAACACTATCGATCGGTCATGACAAGAAGGTCGGTATACTAATGCCCGACCAAATGAGCCCCACAGCCCAGGATCCGGTGGTCTGCCATCGGGTGCAATGGAAAAAATTAGGGAAGAGATGACTGAACTATTTCGAGATAAGTTTAGAGTTAGTGTAGCCAGAGTAGGGCAATCATACCAAAAGCCGTATAATCACTGGTTTGACACTATCCCATATCCACAAGGGGCAAGGATACCGGAATTTTCTAAGTTTTCTAGTGAGAATGGAAGAAGCACACATGAACACATAGGCCAGTTCCTAGCACACTGAGAGCACCTAGAGGAGGGGGTGAATAGGTGATCCTGTGAAACTTTAAAACTTAAGCCACAAAAACTTGTTAAGTGTTAGTACAATAATCACCAAGTGGCTAGAGAGGAGTCTTCAACAAAACACAATACCACAAGAGATCAAACACAGAGATGACACAGTGGTTTATCCCGTGGTTCGGCCAAGACCAACGCTTGTCTACTCCACGTTGTGGCGTCCCAACGGACGAGGGTTGCAATCAACCCCTCTCAAGCGGTCCAAAGACCAACTTGAATACCACGGTGTTTTGCTTTGCCTTTCAATATCCCGTTTGCAAGGAATCTCCACAAATTGGAGTCTCTTGCCCTTACAAGTATACGATCACAAAGAAGCACAGAGTAAGGGAGGGAAGCAACACACACAAATCCACAGCGAAATGCGCACACAAACGGCCAAGAATCGAGCTCGAATGACTATCTCAAAGTTCTCACTAGAACGGAGCTCGAATCACTTAAAATCACAAACGAATGCGCAAAGAATGAGTGTGGATGATCAAGAATGCTCTAAGGTTGCTTGGTTGTCTCCTCCATGCGCCTAGGGGCCCCTTTTATAGCCCCAAGGCAGCTAGGAGCCGTTGAGAGCAAATCTGGAAGGCTATCCTTGCCTTCTGTCGTCGGGGGCACCGGACAGTCCGGTGCACACCGGACACTGTCCGGTGCCCGATTTCTTTCCTTAACCAGCACTGCCGACCGTTGTAGACTGTTGCAGATCTGGGAGCCGTTGGCGCACCGGACATGTCCGGTGCACACCGGACAGTCCGGTGCCCCCTTCCGACCGTTGGCTCGGCCACGTGTCCCGCGCAGATTGCGCGGCCGACCGTTGGCCCGGCCGACCGTTGGCTCACCGGACAGTCCGGTGCACACCGGACAGTCCGGTGAATTTTAGCCGTACGCCGTCGGCGAATTCCCGAGAGCAGCCACTTTCGCGCCGAGCCAGCCTGGCGCACCGGACATGTCCGGTGCACACCGGACAGTCCGGTGTACCCAGACTGGGCAGACTTTGGCTGCTCGAGCCATTTCTTCTCCAAATCGATTTTTTCTGTTTCCAGCACTTAGACACAATACATTAGTCCATAAAACAATGTACTAAGTCTGAGAAACATACCTTTATCCTTGATTTGTACTTTGTCCACCATTTTACAATTAGGCACTTGTGTTGGGCACTAAATCACCAAAATACTTAGAAATGGCCCAAGGGCACATTTCCCTTTCAATCTCCCCCTTTTTGGTGATTTATGCCAACACAACATAAAGCAAGTAGAACAAGTACAAAATCAAATAAGAACTCAATATTGTTTTGATTCACTTTTGACATATATGGATCACTCTATGCCACCACTTGGTTTGTTTTTGCAAATCAAACTCAAACTCAAATTTCTATCTCTAAGTCAAACACACATGTTAAGACATAAAGAGAGTCATTCTAAGAGAAATTGATTAAGATTTCAAAAACTCCACCTTTTTCCCATAATCTCCCCACAAGAAGCCAACTTTTGATAAGAGAGACAACAAAAGAGTTTTGACAAACCAAAAGCTCTATTCTACTATTTTCAAAATCTCTCAAGTGGTAGCTGATCCATTTATCGCTTTGGCCTTTATTTTCTCCCCCTTTGGCATCAAACACCAAAACGGGATTAATCTTGGCTCTATAACCCCATTGCCTCACCAAAATCTTCAATTAAGAGCAAATGGCAATAAGAGTTCATTAGATGAACTTGGAATAGGTTACCCTCTCATCGGAGTGCAGTGGAAGTCTTTCATGGTCCAAGTCCACCTTTTCCCTTTCAATTCTCCTTTGAGACTAAAACAAGCAAACTCAAGCATATGGTTAGTCTCAAAGGGTCAAGTTGTAACACATCTCCCCCTAAACATGTGCATCACTTTGCAACGGACTTGTGAGGTCCAGGGAGTGTTTGTACAACTTGAGCACCATAATAAGCAACAAAATGCAGAATGAACATGATCAAAGGCATAAACACATGTATGCTACATTTCAATCCAAGTTCCGCGAATCTAAGATATTGAGCTCACTACGCAGTCTGCAAAAGGTCTTCTCATCTAGAGGCTTGGTAAAGATATCGGCTAGCTGGTTCTCGGTGCTAACATGAAACACTTCGATATCCCCCTTTTGCTGGTGGTCTCTCAAAAAGTGATGCCGGATGTCAATGTGCTTTGTGCGGCTGTGCTCAACAGGATTTTCCGCTATTCGGATAGCACTCTCATTGTCACATAGGAGTGGGACTTTGCTCAGATTGTAGCCAAAGTCCCTGAGGGTTTGCCTCATCCAAAGTAGTTGCGCACAACACTGTTCTGCAGCAACGTACTCGGCCTCAGCGGTGGATAGGGCAACGGAGGTTTGTTTCTTAGAGTTCCATGACACCAGGGACCTTCCTAAGAATTGGCACGTCCCCGATGTACTCTTCCTATCGATCTTACATCCAGCATAGTCGGAATCTGAGTACCCAATCAAGTCAAAGTTAGACCCCTTTGGATACCAGATCCCGAAGCAAGGCGTAGCGACTAAATATCGAAGAATTCGCTTCACAGCCACTAAGTGACACTCCTTCGGATCGGATTGAAATCGAGCACACATGCATACGCTAAGCATAATATCCAGTCTACTAGCACACAAATAAAGCAAAGAACCTATCATGGACTGGTATGCTTTTTGATCAACGAACTTACCTCCTTTGTTGAGGTTGGTGTGTCCGTCGGTTCCCATCGGTGTCTTTGCGGGCTTTGCGTCCTTCATCCCAAACCTCTTTAGCAAATCTTGCGTGTACTTCGTTTGGGAGATGAAGGTGCCGTCCTTGAGTTGCTTCACTTGGAACCCAAGGAAGTAGGTCAACTCGCCCATCATCGACATCTCGAATTTCTGCGTCATGACCCTGCTAAACTCTTCACAAGACTTTTGGTTAGTAGAACCAAATATTATGTCGTCGACATAAATTTGGCACACAAAAAGATCACCATCACAAGTCTTAGTAAAAAGAGTTGGATCGGCTTTCCCAACCTTGAAAGCATTAGCAATTAAAAAGTCTCGAAGGCATTCATACCATGCTCTTGGGGCTTGTTTAAGTCCATAGAGCGCCTTAGAGAGCTTACACACGTGGTCGGGGTACCGTTCATCCTCGAAGCCAGGGGGCTGCTCCACGTACACCTCCTCCTTGATCGGCCCGTTGAGGAAAGCGCTCTTCACATCCATTTGGTACAACCTGAAAGAATGGTGAGCGGCATATGCTAGCAAGATACGAATTGATTCTAGCCTAGCCACAGGAGCAAAAGTCTCCTCAAAGTCCAAACCTGCGACTTGGGCATAACCTTTTGCCACAAGTCGAGCCTTGTTCCTTGTCACCACTCCGTGCTCATCCTGTTTGTTGCGGAACACCCACTTGGTTCCCACAACATTCTGCTTGGGACGAGGCACCAGTGTCCAAACTTCATTGCGCTTGAAGTTGTTGAGTTCCTCCTGCATGGCCAACACCCAATCCGGATCTAGCAAGGCCTCCTCTACCCTGAAAGGCTCAATAGAAGAGACAAAAGAGTAATGTTCACAAAAATTAACTAATCGAGACCGAGTAGTTACTCCCTTGCTAATGTCACCCAAAATTTGGTCGACGGGATGATCCCTTTGAATCACCGCTCGAACTTGGGTTGGAGGTGCCGGTTGCGCTTCTTCCTCCATCACGTGATCATCTTGTGCTCCCCCTTGATCACACACCTCCTTATGATGAACCTGTTCATCGTCTTGAGTTGGGGGATGCACCGTTGTTGAGGAAGAAGGTTGATCTCGCTTATCTTGTTCCTGTGGCCGCACTTCTCCAATCGCCATGGTTCGTATAGCGGCTGTCGGAACATCTTCTTCATCTACATCATCACAATCAACAACTTGCTCTCTTGGAGAGCCATTAGTCTCATCAAATACAACGTCGCTAGAGACTTCAACCAAACCCAATGATTTGTTGAAGACCCTATACGCCTTTGTATTTGAATCATAACCTAATAAAAACCCTTCTACAGCTTTGGGAGCAAACTTAGAATTTCTACCCTTCTTCACTAGAATGTATCACTTGCTCCCAAATACACGAAAGTAAGATACATTGGGTTTGTTACCGGTTAGTAGTTCATATGACGTCTTCTTGAGGAGGCGGTGAAGGTAGACCCTGTTGATGGCGTGGCAAGCCGTGTTCACGGCTTCCGACCAAAAGCACTCGGGGGTCTTGAACTCTCCAAGCATCGTCCTTGCCATATCGATTAGCGTCATGTTCTTCCTCTCTACCACACCGTTTTGCTGAGGTGTGTAGGGAGCGGAGAACTCGTGCTTGATCCCTTCCTCCTCAAGGAACTCCTCCACTTGAAGATTCTTGAACTCGGACCCGTTGTCGCTCCTTATCTTCTTCACCTTGAGCTCAAACTCATTTTGAGCTCTCCTGAGGAAGCGCTTGAGGGTCCCTTGGGTTTCAGACTTATCCTGCAAAAAGAACACCCAAGTGAAGCGGGAAAAGTCATCAACAATAACTAGACCATACTTACTTCCTCCTATGCTCAGATAGGCGACGGGTCCGAAGAGGTCCATATGCAGCAGCTCCAGAGGTCTTGACGTGGTCATCACATTCTTGCTGTGATGTGCTCCTCCCACTTGTTTACCTGCTTGACAAGCTGCACAAGGTCTATCTTTTTCGAAATAAACATTTGTTAGACCTATCACGTGTTCTCCCTTTAGAAGCTTGTGGAGGTTCTTCATCCCCACATGTGCTAAGCGGCGATGCCACAGCCAGCCCATGCAAGTCTTAGCCATTAAGCATGCATCTAGACCGGCCTCTTCTTTTGCAAAATCAACTAAGTAAAGCTTGCCGTCTAGTACACCCTTAAAGGCTAGTGAACCATCACTTCTTCTAAAGACAGACACATCTACATTTGTAAATAAGCAGTTATATCCCATATTGCATAGTTGACTAACAGATAGCAAATTATAACCAAGAGACTCAACTAAAAACACATTGGAGATTGAGTGTTCATTAGAAATTGCAATTTTACCTAACCCTTTTACCTTGCCTTGATTCCCATCACCGAATATAATTGAATCTTGGGAATCCTTATTTTTGACGTAGGAGGTGAACATCTTCTTCTCCCCCGTCATATGGTTTGTGCATCCGCTGTCGATAATCCAGCTTGAACCCCCGGATGCATAAACCTGCAAGGCAAATTTAGGCTTGGGTCTTAGGTACCCAACTCATGTTGGGTCCTACAAGGTTAGCACATATATCCTTAGGGACCCAAATGCAAGTTTTATCTCCCTTGCATCTTGCCTCTAACTTCCTAGCAATTACCTTCTTACCCTTTCTACAAATAGCAAAGGGTGTATTGCAAGCATAATAAATGGTAGAAGGTTTGTTCACAACTTTTCTAGGAACATGAGCAAAATTTCTCCTAGGCATATGCACAACATTTCTCCTACACATATCTCTATCATGCTTATAGGAAGAACTAGAAGCAAACATGGCATGAGAATCATAAACATGTGAATCAAAATCATTATAAGCATTTCTAGCATGTCTCCTATCATGGTACAAGAAAGCATGGTTCTTTTTAGCACTACTAGCCATAGGGGCCTTCCCTTTCTCCTTGACGAAGATGGGAGCCTTATGGCTTGTTAAGTTCTTGGCCTCTCTCTTGAAGCCAAGACCATCCTTAATTGAGGGGTGTCTACCAACCGTGTAGGCATCCCTTGCAAATTTTATTTTATCAACTTCACTCTTGCTAGTCTTAAGTTGAGCATTAAGACTAGCCACTTCATCATTTTGTTTTGAAATTGAAACTAAGTGTTCACTACAAGCATTAACATCAAAATCCTTACACCTAGTGCAAATTGTAACATTTTCAACACAAGAGTTACTTGCTACTTCTAGTTTAGCAGTTAAAACATTAATTTCACCTTTTAAAGAAGAAATGGTTTCATTACAAGTAGAAAGTTCACAAGAAAGCATTCCATTTCTTTTAACTTCTAGAGCAAGTGAATTTTGTGCACTAACAAATTTATCATGCTCTTCATATAAAAGGTCTTCTTGTTTCTCTAAGATTCTATCCTTTTCATTTAAGGCATCAATCAACTCATTAATCTTAGCTATCTTAGTTCTATCCAATCCCTTGAATAAACTAGAGTAATCAATTTCATCCTCACTAGATTCATCATCACTAGAAGAATCATAAGTATTAGCATTACGAGTGATTACCTTCTTTTCCCTTGCCATGAGGCAAGTGTGATGCTCGTTGGGGAAGAGAGCCGATTTGTTGAAGGCAGTGGCGGCGAGTCCTTCGTCGTCGGAGTCGGACGAAGAGCAATCCGAATCCCACTCCTTTCCAAGGTGTGCTTCGCCTTTGGCCTTCTTGTAAACCTTCTTGTTCTCTCTCTTCCCATTTTTCCCTTGCTCCTGGTCACTATCATTTTCGGGACAGTTAGCAATAAAATGACCAACCTTACCACATTTGAAGCATGAGCGCTTCCCCTTTGTCTTGGTCTTGCTTGGCTGCCCCTTGCGACCATTTAGCGCCGTCTTGAATCTCTTGATGATGAGAGCCATCTCTTCATCATTGAGCCCGGCCGCCTCGACTTGCGCCACCTTGCTGGGTAGCGACTCCTTGCTCCTTGTTGCCTTGAGAGCGATGGGTTGAGACTCGTGGATTGGACCGTTCAATGCTTCGTCGATGTATCTCGCCTCCTTGATCATCATCCGCCCGCTTACGAATTTTCCGAGTACCTCCTCGGGCGTCATCATCGTGTACCTGGGATTCTCACGAATATTGTTTACGAGATGAGGATCAAGAATGGTAAAAGACCTTAGCATTAGGCAGACGACGTCGTGGTCCGTCCATCGTGTGCTTCCGTAGCTCCTTATTTTGTTGATAAGGGTCTTGAGCCGGTTGTACGTTTGGGTTGGCTCCTCTCCCCTTATCATGGCGAATCGTCCAAGCTCGCCCTCCACCAACTCCATTTTGGTGAGCATGGTGATGTCATTCCCCTCGTGAGAGATCTTGAGGGTGTCCCATATTTGCTTGGCATTGTCCAAGCCGCTCACCTTGTTGTACTCTTCCCTGCACAAGGATGCTAAGAGAACAGTAGTAGCTTGTGCATTTCTATGGATCTGTTCATTTATAAGCAAAGGGCTATCCGAGCTATCAAATTTTATTCCATTCTCTACAATCTCCCATATGCTTGGATGGAGAGAGAATAAGTGACTACGCATTTTGTGACTCCAAAATCCGTAGTCCTCCCCATCGAAGTGTGGAGGTTTGCCAAGAGGAATGGAAAGCAAATGCGAATTCGAACTATGTTGAATACGAGAATAATCAAATGAAAAGTTCGAATTGGCCGTCTTTTTGTAGTCGTTGTCGTCGTCCTTTTGGGAAGAAGTAGACTCATCGCTGTCGTCGTAGTAGACGATCTCCTTGATGCGCCTTGTCTTCTTCTTCTTCCCTTCCTTCCGTCTATGGCCCGAGCCGGAGTCGGTAGGCTTGTCGTCCTTCGGCTCGTTGACGAAGGATTCCTTCTCTTTGTCGTTGATCACAATTCCCTTCCCCTTAGGATCCATCTCTTCGGGCGGTTAGTCCCTTTTGTGAAGAGAACGGCTCTGATACCAATTGAGAGCACCTAGAGGGGGGGTGAATAGGTGATCCTGTGAAACTTTAAAACTTAAGCCACAAAAACTTGTTAAGTGTTAGTACAATAATCACCAAGTGGCTAGAGAGGAGTCTTCAACAAAACACAATACCACAAGAGATCAAACACAGAGTTGACACAGTGGTTTATCCCGTGGTTCGGCTAAGACCAACGCTTGCCTACTCCACGTTGTGGCGTCCCAACGGACGAGGGTTGCAATCAACCCCTCTCAAGCGGTCCAAAGACCAACTTGAATACCACGGTGTTTTGCTTTGCCTTTCAATATCCCGTTTGCAAGGAATCTCCACAAATTGGAGTCTCTTGCCCTTACAAGTATATGATCACAAAGAAGCACAGAGTAAGGGAGGGAAGCAACACACACAAATCCACAGCGAAATGCGCACACAAACGGCCAAGAATCGAGCTCGAATGACTATCTCAAAGTTCTCACTAGAACGGAGCTCGAATCACTTAAAATCACAAACGAATGCGCAAAGAATGAGTGTGGATGATCAAGAATGCTCTAAGGTTGCTTGGTTGTCTCCTCCATGCGCCTAGGGGCCCCTTTTATAGCCCCAAGGCAGCTAGGAGCCGTTGAGAGCAAATCTGGAAGGCTATCCTTGCCTTCTGTCATCGGGGGCACCGGACAGTCCGGTGCACACCGGACACTGTCCGGTGCCCGATTTCTTTCCTTAACCAGCACTGCCGACCGTTGTAGACTGTTGCAGATCTGGGAGCCGTTGGCGCACCGGACATGTCCGGTGCACACCGGACAGTCCGGTGCCCCCTTCCGACCGTTGGCTCGGCCACGTGTCCCGCGCAGATTGCGCGGCCGACCGTTGGCCCGGCCGACCGTTGGCTCACCGGACAGTCCGGTGCACACCGGACAGTCCGGTGAATTTTAGCCGTACGCCGTCGGCGAATTCCCGAGAGCAGCCACTTTCGCGCCGAGCCAGCCTGGCGCACCGGACATGTCCGGTGCACACCGGACAGTCCGGTGTACCCAGACTGGGCAGACTTTGGCTGCTCGAGCCATTTCTTCTCCAAATCGATTTTTTCTGTTTCCAGCACTTAGACACAATACATTAGTCCATAAAACAATGTACTAAGTCTGAGAAACATACCTTTATCCTTGATTTGTACTTTGTCCACCATTTTACAATTAGGCACTTGTGTTGGGCACTAAATCACCAAAATACTTAGAAATGGCCCAAGGGCACATTTCCCTTTCACACACCTAGGCGAATTGGCCGATGGAGAAGCATTTCGTGTTCGGTTATTTTCTTTATCCCTTACTGGTACCGCTTTTGCATGGTACGTCGCCCTGCCTCCTAATTCCATTAATTCCTGGAATGAATTAGAAAGTAGATTTCATAAACATTTCTTTGCCGGGGAATATGAATTAGGGCTAGCTGACTTAGCTTTAGTCCACCAAGGACGCGAAGAATCGGTTAATGACTATATCCAGAGGTTCCGGGACACTAGAAACCGATGCTTTCGGATCCATTCGCAGACAAAGAGCTAGCAGAGTTGGCTTTTAATGGGTTGCTATCCTACTTAAGAGACAAATTAGATGGGACTCAGTTCTTTTCGATAGCCCAGCTACATCAGCGGGCTTTAGCCTGTGAAAGCCGATTTAAGGAGACATCAAAATCGGCCGCCCGTACTATATATCTGATAGAGTGTGATAGTTCAGATGATGAACCCGCAGATGTATATACCGCTAAGTTTATTTGGCCAACAAAGGCCAAATCTTCAGCATGTTCTTCCTTACAGCCGGTTCAAAAGAATCGGCAAGAAGAGATTAAATTTACCTTTAATGTTGCCAAATGCGATAAGATATTTGATGAGCTACTTAAAAATGGCAATATTAAATTAACTCATACTATCCCTCCTATAGATGAATTAAAGAGACGTGCTTATTGTAAGTGGCATAATTCTTTTTCTCATGCCACCAATGATTGTAATGTTTTTCGTCGACAGGTACAATCGGCCATAAATGAGGACCGGTTGGCTTTTCAGGAAATGCAAGTAGACACACAACCATTTCCTGTTAATACAATAGATGTCGCATGCGAAAAGGTCTTAGTTCGGCCCGAAGTGGCCGATAAAAGCAAAAGCAAAGACATCATCATTGACGATCCTCGCATGTCAAATATATCGCAGAAGGAGGATGCTCGAAAAGCTCTAGACAATAAGACTAACAAATCCGGAAGCGCCGAGGAGCAGACATAATTAAGGAGCCGAGCACGACAACCTGACCTGAGCATCGCTGACAGTCCGGCACCTACGTGCGGGCAGTCAGGTGCTCATAAAGGCGGTCCGGTTGGCTCAGCTAGACAATCCGCCCATGGCCAGAGGCGTCAGCGTCCACACAAAGCAAGGAAAGAGACGCGAGGGCAAAGCCAACATGATGCACATGGTTGGCTAGTAAAAGCCGGTCCTACTTTCGATCAATTGCTAGCCAAAGATGCTAGCAAGAAGACTGTTCCATGTGATCGGTCAACTAAGAAACCCCGGTCACCTGCTAAAACGAAACAGCTGAACAAAACGGCCTAAAAGGCGCTACAACAAGCACCGCCTGTTCATCATATGAGACCAGGGTACTTTTCACCCGTTTATTCATCGTCGGTATATTATCCTGTTCAAATATGGAACGGTACGACGATGAATCCATGGCACATGTATAGTCCCTTTGTCTATCCAGACCGGGGGCACCTCCATTATATTCCTTTTGATCCATTGATCAAATGGTCATGGCCGAGCAAGATACAATCTGAAATGGCCTTTATACATTGGTGCTTTATTAGATGACCTCCATTTTGAAAAGCCGATGACTTATAGTAGGTTTAATTTATATGCTTTTGGTTCGTCAACCTTCACCAAATGGCAGGAGGACATATGTTGGACACCAAAAGTGTCATGCGGACGGTCCGGCCCTAAGGTCGGACGGTCCGCGGTCCGGACAGTCCGTAGTGATGGCGCGGACGGCCCGCACGTGCGCAGAGTCAGTTAGGGTTCCTAGTTTATCGTGAGATTTGTTACCTAAAACCACGGGATTAACTCGAGAAACAGTTTGAAGCGGATCCAGACCTCCCCATTTATATAGATGAAGGGCTACGGCGGATTGAACCCCCCAACAATCGATCAAATCAAGTCTATTTCTCGTTTTTACCTTATGCATTAGGAGTAGTTCTAGTCTAGTTCTAGGTTAGCCTCTCAATCCCCAAATTTTCCGCTTCTCTTCAACTCTATGTCGATTAGAGGAGTCTAGGTCGGCCTACCGAGCCTAGACAACTCTTAGGATCTCTCCTCCCCGACGGGGTCCCTCCCGGTAGCGAGATCCAGGCGTCGCCGGCGACCTTTCGCTGTCCCTGCGCACGCGCGGACCGTCCGGCCGTCAGGCAGAGAACCCTAGCACTGCGCCAGGTCGCGGACTGTCCGGTCCCTGGTCGCGGACCGTCCGCGTCTGTACAGAGAGCACCGTCGCCGGTTCTTGTTGAGTGTTTGGCACCCGAAAAAGGTGTCAACAAGTGGTGTTTTCTGAATTCATTTGAGGAAACCGGTGTTTTTCTTTGAATTGCAAAAAACAAGTGCTATTTGCTGAACTCAAACTAGTGTTGTTTAATGAATTCCCCCCTTGTAATTGTAACCACAAAGATCTTCAGTTATACAAGCCACCAAGAAGCCTATTATAAGAGGCAATATTTGGGAGTGGGGACTCCGGTGAGTTCAGGTGCGTCAGTCTACTGGGAGACGAGGCGCTGAAACCGGAAGATCAGCGACGGCAGCTTCCGCGCGAGGCGGCGATCGGCCAGCGGTGCAAGGGAACAAAGGTTGGGATGGGCCGTTGCGATTTGCGAAGGAGACGCCTCGGGCAGTCGGGCTTCCAGTTCCTGGCCAGGGTCCAGCCGTCCAGGAGTATGACGAAGGAGACGTGCTAACGTATGGTCCAACAAGCAGATTCCATGAGCCCAGAACTCACGAGTTGTCCCTGAGTGAGAACGAAACATGCTTCTCACAAACTGCAATAACTCACTTTCTCCGTTCTGGAAGAGAAAACCCTTTTTCAACCACTAAACCACCACATGGCAATTCACAATTTAACGCACACGCACAACTTCGGGGATGTTTGATTTCTAGGAGCTAATTTTTAGTCCCCATTTTATTTCATTTTAGCCCATAAATTGCCAAATACGAAAAAAGTTTTATTTTTCCGATTTAGTAATTTATAGACTAAAATAGAATAAAATAGGGGGCTAAAAATTAGTCCCTAGAAACCAAATACCCCTTCATAACGAACAACAATTACACATGATGCAGTCAGATCCCTTTACAAAGACTGCTAAGCGCATCATAAATTTGATTGGATGTTCTCTCATCGTCGCAGTATATAACAGTCCTGTCGGACGTTATCCTCACCAAAGCATCTCCAGGACTAGTAACCAGAACTGAGCGTTCACTAGCAGTGGAGCTATCATCTGCAGCAAATGAACATACCATCCCCTTCTCTCGCAAAGCTGACAGCAAGCGACCAGGGTCGATAGTGCTACAGTGCAGCAAGTGACGCTTTGATTGATCTGGTTGCTTTTCTGCAGAGGCAAGCTGGTACCGTCCATTGCTTACAAGCAGCTTTGCTCTCAATCTCGCCACTGCAGTGGTTTCGTTCAGTTGTCTAGGCTGCAATCGGAAGGCAACATCAGTTGCAAGATGCACCTCAATATCTTCACGTACATTTGAGAGCTCGATGGTCTTGCCCTTGGAGTAATACAAGAATGACCATGGCACCCCCTTTATTGAACACCGCGACTTAAGACCTTCTGGAAGCTGCATAATAAAGTGGGCCATAAGACTTAAGGTTGCTCTAGTCTATACACGAGGAAAAAAGGACCATCATACCATAACAAACTTCGGTTTGAGCACTCCCAGTAATGGATCAATTTTCCCTGCCCTGTTATCAAGAAAGTTGTCTTTTTTTTCAACATATAATCTATAATATCAGAAACACAGCATTTTGAAGTTCTAACATACCTTACGCCCGAAAGGAAAGAACACTCAAGGACTTGAATTGCCAAGGGCATGAAAGGCTTAAGACTCAACTCAGCACCATTTCCTTGCTGCAAGCAAAGATTTATGCAGTTTAGCAACAGAACAACATCAATCAGTAATAGGTAGATGTTAGGCTCGGCAAAGGGCGGACGAATTTTTACCTCCACAACAAGAAGGCACCGTTTGTCTGCATGCCAGCGACGAAGCAAATGAACAGCTGGGCCGAGTCTAAGGCTCCAGTGTGGACATAGCACAATACAAGGCTCCTTCCATGCTGCCCTGTCAAGATTGACAGAAAACAGCAACCCAAGTACAAGTGAGCTCATATGGATACAGGATACATAAGATGTATGCCCCACAAATTGTGCTAAATTAAAAATATAAGAACAAAGCCTTTACTGATTCTTTATAAGAAGAGTAGCAAAGATGAGAAAAGAATTCCAAGCATGTTCTAAGTCTTCCTATGTATTAGCTGTAAATCATATTTTATCAAATTCTTACAGCAAACCCTTTGAATGTAGATGCGGGAACAAAAATAATTTGCCCTCCTTCAAAAGCTCGACATGGCCAAACAATGCTTCACCAGCGAATAACTGCAACATAACCAGCAATAAGTGAGGTCCTCTAAAATTTCAAGACGAGAGTCAAGATTAGTCAAAATGAATAACCTTTTCTTGACGTGACTTGCATAGCCATTCAGGCAAGGTATTGGTAAAAGCAAATATTTCTTCTGCTGTTTCAGAAATCACAAATATGGGCACCTGACTCAGGAAAAAAACAATAATGAGCCAAAAACAGGGGGAAATAATCTAAGAAAAGGTAGTTTTACTAGTTTGCTACAGAACCTCAGCACAATATTGACATTTCATGGGATAGAAAGAATATAAGGGGTGGACAAACTGATACCGATGCATTTGTAGGAAAGGTATACCAGAGAAGGAATCGCCAGGAATAAAGGAAACAGCAGATAAGGAATAAAAGAGACAGCAGATAAGTTTCTATATTTAGTCAGTCAGCAGATAAGGAGTCAGCAGATAAGGAATAAAAGAGACAGCATATAAGTTTCTATATTTAGTCAGTCTGTTTTCTAGCAAGTTGAGAGTGATATGATTTGTTTCTATATTAACCTGGGCTCAGTCTATAAGAGACCAGGGGTAGTTTGTACTAGGGATTATCAAAGAAGAAATAAATCTCCTAGTCTTAGGAGGTTACCTGGGGCGCACTGGAGGAACTCTCCAGCGTCCGGAACGCCACCAGGAATCCTCCTCGCCCTTCCCACTCCTATTTCCTGCGTTCTTGTCCACAACCTCCTACTGAGCCTCCATCGAAAGCAGGGAGTCCGCATCATTTGGTATCAAAGCCAGCCAGCGCCATGACTTCCGAGTCCGGCACTGGACAGAATCCTTATGGGCGTGGACTCGCTGACTCCCTACGCCAAATCCTTGATCACCAAACCCAAATGCTAGCCCAAATCACCACCATCAACACACGCCTCGAATCTCATGATCGTCGCCTTGCCCGCGTGGAAATTCCACCCACGGAGGAAGAATCTTCAGGGGTTCGAAAATCCCCCAACGACGGCGGCCGCTTCAAGGAGGGGCTGCGCGGCGGCGGGGATGGCCCCTTCTGTCGGGAGGACAGCTCACATCGGCCCAGGCCCAATTTTCCGTCCTATGACGGCGAATCAGACCCCCTGGCGTGGCTGACAAAATGTGATATCTACTTCCGCGGCATGAGGACACTGCACGAGGAACGGGTCTGGATGGCGTCCCTGCACCTCGACGGAGTTGCCGCTGAATGGTACTACACCATCGAGCGCGACTACGGCGACATTACCTGGGGCCGTTTCTCTGAATTGATCAATCTGAGGTTCGGCCCCCCACTGCGCATGAATGGCCTCGCTGACCTCAAGGATCTCTATCGCACTGGAACAGTGGATGATTATACACGTCAATTTTCCTTGTTGCTTTGCCGTTGTGACAATCTTTAGCAGCGTCAACAGACCAACCTCTTCACCGCTGGCTTGGGTGAGCCATTGAGGACAGACGTCGAACTCCAAGGGCCAACTAATTTGCAGTCAGCAATCAACCTTGCTCGAGCATATGAGCGTCGCATGGCGCTGGTTGTAAGCACACACTCCACGGCGCGCCCTGCAGCCCGTGGCATGAGTACGCCTATTAAATCAGTTGTTGGCAACCAACGCCCTCGGTTCAAGCGTCTTTCCAGTGAAGAATTAGCAGCAAAGCGGGCTAGTGGTGAGTGCTACCATTGTACTGAAAAGTATACTGCCGATCACAGATGTGCAAACAAAGGGGTTTTCTTGCTAGAATTAACAGAAGATGATGAGGGTGGTGAAACATTGGATGATGTTGGCATCTCTCTCCATGCTCTCACCGGTATTGATATTGGCACTACCATGAAACTTTCTGTTTGTTTGTATGGCCGTCAGTTAGTGGCCCTCGTGGACACTGGTTCGACACATTCCTTTATCAATGATTCTGTGGTCAGCCAGCTGCAGCTTCAAGTTGAACCTCGTCCAGGTCTGACGGTGAAGGTGGCCAACGGAGATCGGGTAACTACTGCGGGTGTGTGCACTCAACTTCCTCTGGTTATTGGAGAAGCTGATTTCTCGATATCCTTCTATACCCTACCACTGGATGGATTTGACATTGTATTAGGTGTCCATTGGCTTCGCACTCTCGGACCAATTTTGTGGAATTTTGAGGCCCTCTCCATGTCATTCTTATATCAAGGCAGTAACATTCAGTGGACTGGAATTGGTGCTCTGCCACCACAGTGTGCAGCTTTAGCATCAGGAGGTGATCTCATGGAGGCTTTGCTCCATTCCTTTGAGGATATTTTCAGGGAACCTCACGGCCTCCCTCCATCTCGCCGCCATGACCACAAGATCAGATTACTGCCCGGTACTCCACCTGTGGCAGTACGACCATATCGGTACCCTCAATTGTTGAAGGATGAAATAGAGCAGCAGTGTGACGCTATGTTACAGCAAGGTATCATTAGAGAATGCACCTCCGCTTTTTCATCTCCAGTGCTTCTTGTGAAAAAGTCTGATGGTTCCTGGAGGTTTTGTGTGGATTATCGCGCCCTTAATGACAAAACAGTAAAGTACAAATTTCCAATCCCAGTGGTCGATGAATTATTGGATGAACTCCGTGGTGCTGTATTCTTTACCAAGTTAGATTTAAGAAGTGGCTACCATCAAGTACGCATGTACCCAGCAGATGTGGAAAAACAGTGTTCCGCACCCATCGTGGCCATTTTGAGTTCCTAGTCATGCCCTTTGGGCTCACTAACGCCCCATCTACATTTCAGAGCTTGAGGAATGACATACTGAAACCATTTATCAGAAAGTTCGTGCTGGTATTTTTTGATGATATCCTCATTTACAGTAATAGCTGGACAGCCCATCTGCAGCATGTCAAGTTGGTTCTACAGACCCTCCGTGACCATCAACTAGTCCTGAAACGCTCCAAATGCTTGTTCGGGGCTGCTACAGTAGCCTATCTCGGACATATCATATCTGCAACAGGGGTCGCCATGGATCCCGACAAAGTTTCTGCTGTGGAAACCTGGCCACTTCCTAATAGTTTGTGAGCTCTCAGAGGATTTTTGGGACTAACCGGATATTATCGGAAGTTTATTGCTGGATATGGAACAATAGCAGCACCTCTCACCGCCTTATTGAAAAGGGAGTCTTTCCGTTGGACACTGGAAGCAGCCGAGGCTTTTACATTGCTCAAACAAGCCCTCATCACAGCACCATTTCTGCAGATGCCAGACTTCACTCGTCGCTTTATTGTTGATTGTGATGCTTCTGGAGTTGGGTTTGGGGCTGTCTTACATCAAGGTGAGGGCGCCATAGCTTTCTTCAGTAGGCCAGTAGCCCCTCATCATCAAAAGCTGCCAGCATATGAACAGGAATTGATTGGCTTGGTTAAAGCTATCAGGTATTGGCGTCCATATCTCTGGAGGCGACCGTTCACAGTTCAGACTGATCACTACAGCTTGAAATTCATCCTAGACCAACGGTTATCCACCATCCCTCAACATACATGAGTCAGCAAATTATTTGGGTATGACATGACAGTTGAGTACAAGCCGGGCAAACTCAATGGAGCTGCTGATGCGTTGTCTCGCAGAGATGAAGTCCTGCTGAACCTACACAGTATTTCCACCCCCACATTTGCTCTGTTTGACACTCTGCAGGCTGAGATGGGATCTGATTTACAGGCGGTGGCGCTCAGGCAGCAGTTGGTGGCTGGAACTGCGAAGGAAGGGTGGTCCGAGGTTGATGGTCTCTTACTGTTCAAGGGAAAATTTTTTGTGCCAGATGCCTCATCCATGTGGCCCCTGTTGTTAGCTTCAGTTCATGAAGGCCACGAGGGCATCGAAAAGTCCCTCAACCGTTGGAGGGCTTCCTTCCATAGTCCCCTTGCTGCCAGCCGCATAAGAGATTTTGTGAAGGGATGTTCAGTCTGTCAACATAATAAGTCCGAACACCTTCATCCGGCAGGTTTATTACAGCCACTTCCGGTTCCTTCAGGGGTTTGGAGCGATATAGCCATGGATTTCGTGGAGGGGTTTCCAAAGGTTGGAGGCAAATCAGTTATTCTTACCGTGGTGGACCGCTTCTCAAAGTATGCTCATTTCGTGCCTCTCAGCCATCCCTATACAGCATCTTCGGTAGCTAATGCTTTCTTTGATCATATTGTTCGTCACCATGGTATTCCTTGCTCCATCGTCAGTGATCGTGATCCAGTTTTCACTAGTACATTTTGGACTGAGCTGTTCACCAGGACAGGGGTCAAGTTGCAGATGAGTTCAGCGTTCCACCCACAGTCTGATGGCCAATCTGAAGTTACTAACCGGATCATCTTGATGTACTTGCGATGCTTAGCTGGGGATCGACCCCGCACATGGTTACAGTGGTTGTCCTGGGCGGAGTACTGTTATAACACTTCATTTCAAACAGCCCTTCGCTGTTCACCATTTCGGGTTGTGTATGGACGAGACCCTCCAGCTATTATCTCTTACCAACCGGGACTTTCCCCTGTAGCTGCTATTGACACTCAGTTACAAGATCGGGATGAATTTTTAGCTCAGATCAAGGAACGCCTCATACAGGCTCAGCTCACAATGAAACCATTCCAGGATAAGTCTCGAAGGGAAGTGCAGTTCACTGCCGGGGATTGGGTGTGGGTTCGACTGCAACAGCGTACAGCTTTAGGAATCACACCAGCCGCCTACTCTAAGCTTGGGCCTCGCTTCTATGGTCCCTATCAGGTTCTGAAGGAAATTGGGACAGTATCTTACAGGCTTGCCCTGCCATCTCACGCCCGCATCCATAATGTGTTTCATGTCTCTTTACTAAAGAAATATACTAGGGCTCCCCTGGCTGCAATAGTTCCTCTACCCCCAATATTACATGGCAGAGTCCTGCCTCAGCCTGAGAAGGTTACTAAGGCACGCAAGAACCGAGGCGTGTGGGAACTGCTCGTGCAATGGCTGGGACAATCAGCAGCTGATGCAACTTGGGTTCAGCTGGAGGACTTTCGTCGCCGTTTTCCTGGTGTCCAGGTCGCGGACGACCTGTTTTTGGGGGAGGGGGGAAATGATACCGATGCATTTGTAGGAAAGGTATACCAGAGAAGGAATCGCCAGGAATAAAGGAAACAGCAGATAAGGAATAAAAGGGACATCAGATAAGTTTCTATATTTAGTCAGTCAGTAGATAAGGAATAAAAGAGACAGCAGATAAGTTTCTATATTTAGTCAGTCTGTTTTCTAGCAAGTTGAGAGTGATATGATTTGTTTCTATATTAACCTGGGCTCAGTCTATAAGAGACCAGGGGTAGTTTGTACTAGGGATTATCAAAGAAGAAATAAATCTCCTAGTCTTAGGAGGTTACCTGGGGCGCACTGGAGGAACTCTCCAGCGTTCGGAACGCCACCAGGAATCCTCCTCGTCCTTCCCACTCCTATTTCCTGCGTTCTTGTCCACAGCCTCCTACTGAGCCTCCATCGAAAGCAGGCAGGGTTTTGAAAATCGGCGCCTACGTCGCGCCTAGGCGTGCCTAGTCGCTAGGCCTTGGCCTTCCGCCTGGACTAGTGGGGTAGCCGGCCTCCTAGTCGATCGGAGCGCCTAGGCGGCGCCTCGCGTCGATTCCGCGGCGCCCAGGTGCCCAGGCGTCGCGGAGGCGGGCTAGGCGCGCGCGAGCTGGAAAGCGCGCGGGAAAGAGCGCGGGAGGGAAAGAGCGTGCGAGCGGGAAAGCGCGCGCGGGAGGGGATAAGGGAGCGCGCGCGGAAAGGGGAATAGGGTTTAGGTGAGTGCGCGGACGCCGGAGACCCCCTCCCTTGCTTGCTTCTCCGCCGGACGCCGGAGACCCCCTCCGCCAGAGAAGCGGCTGCACGCAGCACGCCTGCACATCCTTCGCCCTGCTTGCTTCTCTCCTCCCGGCTGCACATCCTCCGCCCTGCTTGCTTCTCTCCTCCCCTGGTTCTTCGCCGACAGCCCAAGGTCCGTATGTTCCTCCTCCCCTGCTTCTCTCCTCTCATCTCCTCTGTTATTCACATATGATGGCTTGAACTCAGATGACAGAGGGTCAATCTGAAGAAACTGCAAGTGCACCTGAGGGAGTTAGTGTCCTTAGAAGAAATTCAGATGATGTGGGATGGGAGTATGGGGTTCTTGTTGATATAAACAATAAGGACAAGGTAAAGTGCATACTGTGTGACAAGCAAATGTGTGGAGGGGTTTATCGGTTGAAGCAACATATCGCCCAGGAAGGAAAGAATGCGAAGAAATGCCAAGGTATGAAGACCACCAAAGAGAAGTTGTCGGAGGCTCAAGAAACGTGCAAGAAAGCACTAGATGAAGCAAAAAGGAAAAGGGAGGAGAAGACTGTTCGTGAGCTAGAACTTAGAGAGGAAGTTCATGTATCTAGGGTTGGAGGATCAGAAGAAGTGACTTGTGTTGGAAGTTCAGAGCCTCACAAATTAGGCCCCATGGACAAATGGACAAAAGCTATTGTTCCTACAGCAA
Organism: Zea luxurians; assembly: GCA_029449295.1. Classification (NCBI taxonomy): domain Eukaryota; kingdom Viridiplantae; phylum Streptophyta; class Magnoliopsida; order Poales; family Poaceae; genus Zea; species Zea luxurians. The sequence continues at coordinate 107,387,736 of JAOPSE010000003.1, read as the reverse complement.
CCAAATCTGAATCTTTGACTCAACAGAGGCTGAACAAGAAACTTTGGAAAGAAAGATTACATGAGGTGCATAAATATATTGCAAGATGGGCCTTTAACCATGATAATTTCCTTACTGTTTTTTAATTTCAGATTTCATTTTCATCAGATTTCCTTGCTGTTTTTTAATTTCCTTGCTGTTTTGTAATATTGATAGCAATATCATTCAATGCATGTGACAACGATGAGTTCAAGCAAATGTGTGAAGCAATTGGACAATTTGGGCCTGGAATTGAACCTCCAACTATGTTTGACCTGCGAGGGGGATTGTTGGAAGAAGAATATGCAAGAACCAAGAGTTTGCTGCAAGAACGTGAAGCCGAGAAGATGAAGAATGGGTGCTCTATTATGACTGATGCTTGGTCAGATAAGAAGAGAAGCATAATGAATGTGTGCACTAATTGTGCTGATGGAACTAGTTTTATTTCCTCAAAAGAGATGTCAGATGTGTCACACACAAGTGAAGTGATCTTTGAACTAGTGGACAAAGCAATCGAAGATATTGGTCCAGATGATGTGGTGCAAGTTGTGACTGACAATGCTTCTAACAACATGGGAGCAAAGAAGCTACTGCATGTGAAGAGACCACATATCTTTTGGACCTCTTGTGCAACTCACACAATTAATTTGATGCTCCAAAAAATTGGCAACATGCCTCGGTTCAAGAAGGTGATTGACCAAGCAAAGGCATTCACCATATTTGTCTATGGGCACACAAGAACACTAGAGTGCATGAGATACTTCATTGAGGGGAAAGAGATAGTAAGGCCAGGAGTGACTAGGTTTGCTTCAAACTATCTAACTTTGGACAGCATACAAGAGAAGAAGGACCAACTAAGAAAGATGGTGGTTCATAGTAGGTGGGACTCACTGGTTCATAGTAGGTGGGACTCACTGAAGGATGTGAAATCAAAGAAGGGAAAAAATGCCACAGCAACTATATTGAATCCAACCTTATGGAAGGATGTGAAGTTGACATTGGCAGTTTTTGCACCATTGTTCAAAGTTCTCCGTTTGGTTGATGGAGATGTGAAGCCATCCATGGGCTTTGTATATGGAGAACTATTGAAGGCAAAGAGACATGTCAAAGAGGCCCTTGGCAATGTTGAGAACCGTTTCAAGGATGTTGTTGCTGTTATTGAGAAGAAGATGGCTGGAAGACTTGATTCTCCATTGCATTTGACAGCTTATTTGCTGAATCCACACTACAATTATGCTGACCCATCGATCTTTCATGTTCCCAAAATAACAGAAGGTTTTATTAATTGTGTGGAGACTTTTTATTATCATGACGACGAAATGCAAGAACAAGCAGCCAACATCGAACTCTAGAAGTTTTAGAATAGAGAAGGCCCATTTAACAAGAAGCTTGCAAGGACTTTTGAAAACTTTGATTATAATCCAGGTAACTGTTATTTGCTAATAGAGAGGTTTTTTATTTCAGCATTGTAACAAGCAATCTGTTATACTACTAACTAATAGATAGGTTTTTTATTTCAGCATCATGGTGGCGGCTTTATGGAACTGAAACACCAGCTCTACAGAAGATGGCTACCAAGATCCTATCTTTAACAGCAAGTTCTTCTGGTTGTAAAAGAAATTGGAGTGGGTTTGATGGGGTTAGTACCTATCTGTTATCAAAATTACAGCAGCATTACAATAAAATTGCAGAACTAAAACTGCTCTTATTTTTAATTTATAGGTGCACACTAAGAAGAGAAATAGGCTTACTACAGACCGCCTCAACAAGTTGGTCTACATTCAATTCAACAACAGGCTGATTAATAAGAGAGCAAAGATCAAGTCCAAGAAAATTACTGATGTTCTCTTGTCTAGTGGTACAACTGAAGCTCAAGGTTTCCTCCAAAAGAATGGAGATGATTGTGCATTAGTTTCCTTTAGAGATGACGAAGATGAGGAAGAAGTCATGGAAGGTACAGGGATACCTTGGTCTGTGCTTGGAGATGTAGTGGGAGCAGAAGAACAACTAGAGCTGCGTAGAAGTGCAAGGGTGAGAGAGCTCAATGAAGAAGAGTTTGAGTCCGAAGAAGAGTTTGATGAAGATGAGGATGAGTATGAGATGGATGAACCCTAAGTGTGAGCCAGCTTCATGTCATGTTTTAGCTTTTATTATGCATCCATGTATCTTTAACTTGTGAACTTAGAACTCCTGTTGTGCGCTTGTGTTTTGTGTTGTGACTTGTGAGAACTGAATCATGCGCTTGTTATTTAATTTCGTGGTCTGCTATGCATTTTATATGTGTTGCTGCCTGTTGTCCCTTCATGTTTGTGATTTCTAAAGGCTATCCTATGCTGCTGATCAGTACTTAATGGATGGGAGAAGGGTCAGACCTCAGATAAGTACCTAACTTGCTATTTCCTATTTTTTTATCACTTGTATTGATGCCCAATTGCATCTAAAAGTGTTGTCCACTTCTATTGCAGCAGTGCTTGAGGATTCAGTGATCAGCAGATCTGCAAGGACAAAGGACCTAAGGTATGTCTACTGGTCCTTCCCTATTTTTTATCTATAAATCTCTACTACTCCTTAAGAAAGGAGTGTAGGCGTCCACAGGAGAGTGTTCTGCCTCCACGCGTCCGCGCCCCTACGCCACCTCCTCCTCTCCCCCTCGTTGCGCTGCTAGATCCGGATCCCTGCCCCAGCCCTACCTACCAGAGTCGCCCGTGCGCCAATGGAGGAGGAGGTAGAGTCGTCCTCGGCGGTGGCCCTTTTGCTGGTACTGGTGGCGCCCATCGTGGTGCCGTCGATGGCGATGCTGGTACGGGGCCGGTGGCGCCGGGCCGCGCCGCGGAGGGAGGAGGTTCGTCGCCTCGCACGGTTGAGGCGACCGCGACGGCGGTGACCCGTCCTCCGTGTGCCTGCCTGCTTCTCCACAGCACGGGCTCTCAAAACCCTAGACAGGCAGGCGCTCCCCCCTCCCCCCAAGCAGAGCGTCGTCGCCAGCTCACTTTGCTCCCCAACCGCCCCGCCTTCGTCGACGCCGCCACCGACATTGCCATCTCCCACCCCTCTTTCCTCACCTCCTAGATGGGGTCATCGCCGCCAAAGAAGTATGAGGTTGTGGAGCAGATCGACCCCGAACGAGCGATGGAGCGATGGACGCCGAGGTGGTGGAGCAGATCGACCGGGCGCCTACAGCTCCGCCTACCTCGTCCCCACAAGGTTGAGCGCAAGAGGTGACGATTTCCCCTTTATTGTTGCTCGTCTACTCCTCTTGCTCTGCTTTCTCGATGGGTGATCCGATTCTTGATCCCTCCTTGTCTGTTGCTTGCCCTTGCCGTGGCACTAGTGAGGTACGTCATGAAGATCTGCGACGGAGTCTGACACGGCAGCGACCTCTTCTTGGCCCTCCTCTCAGCGTGCTTCTCGGTGCTGGGGACGATGGACGGCGCTGGGATAGCCGGTGGCAGAGGGGATGCCGCAAGCGCTAGGAGCCCACCACGTGACCCACGTCGGGAGACCACCGCCCTGACGACCCTTCCACCTTCAATGACTCATCTATGTTTATGGTCTATGGTTTAGTGTTATTGTGGACCCTCTAATTCTTGTAGTTAATTGAATAACCATATGGCTCAAGATTGTGGTAAGCTTAATGTGTTTCTGTGTTGCCTTGTATCTATGCAGCTCCATCTAACTTTTGTTCTTTAATGGCATAATGTTTTTGGGTAAATCTTCCACCTTCCTGTTTGTAGGGAGAAGGTATTATTATAGATATCATGACTTTAGAGTCAGGTCTGAGAGAAGACACACACCCCATGGGAGGTATTCCCCTATAAGAGATACCAGACATCGTTCGTTTTGTGATAAGAGACATAGACCAAGTTCTGAAGATAGGGGTAATCACTTTTCTGTGCACACTTGCGCCAATAAAAACTATTTGCCATTGTCCACTCTATCTTTTACTGTCTATATTTGATCAAATCGTTACTACTTGTTCCTCAACCTGATCGTTACTCCCCTTTTCTTTCCTTAACCAGCTGAACTTCGTGAAAGCAAGCTGATGAACAAGTACAATGAGCTCAAGGTAAAGCTTACAAGGTTTATTAGGGGTTCTTTTTGAATGCTGGATATTTGTCTTGGTTCTTACAATTTGTGTTCATTACTCGTAGGAGGCAGGAAAGCTTGACGCCTTCATGGAAAGATGGCGGAGTAAGAATGCTTCTAAAGATCGTCGGTACATGCCATACCGATGGAATGGAGATGGTGCGTAATAATTTCTTGATTCTTGAGGCGAAGGATGATTTAAGGGGATGATTTTATGATGGTCTTTTCATGGTGGATGAACAGCCGGTGTCTTCTCTCACGTTGTTGCCCTAGCTGTACATTCGTCAGCTCCGTGCACAATCTACATAGAGCTTAGTAACAATGTTTGCTAAATTAAATTATGGATATATATTTTGTTTTGCACAACCTCCTTCTATCTTCATGTAGACCAACCTAAAATCGGTAGTACTCAGCTTCTTGGGTGAGTAGGGATTGATTTCTCTGCAGTCGAAGTCATGCTGACTTTTATCACTGACAGGTGAGGTGAGCCTGACCTTGAGGCATCTGAAATATGCTGGGTAGCAGTAAATGGCAACCTTTTCATTTTAGCTATGATTTTTTGTTTCATCCATCTGTTTCTGTATGCATTTTGCAAATACATGTTTAATTTAGAGTAAACTTAACTATGCATTTTACAAACAAACACACATATGATGAGGTTAATAGAAGTGTTGGAGCAAGTACTGAAGCTTCAAGTGAAGCCAATAATGTGCCTAGAACCGAGAAGGCATAGGAAGCAGGTTCACTTGATTATGTATCCAAGTCTAACAGGAAGAGGAGAACTAAACGAATTGCATTTTCTGATTCAGATTCAGAAGACCTAGACCTATCAAAGGAGGACCTTGTGAAGCTGCTTCTTGAGAAAAACAGATCATTGAACTCTAAAGATAAAGAGTTTAAAGATATGAAGGATAAAGTCCTACAACAAGCATGGCCTTGCCACAACAAGCGTGAGTCAGAGAACACCAAAAAGTATGCCATACAGGTTCATACATAATATCTACTCGTTTGATCTGTATAGGTTCATACATAATATCTACTCGTTTGATCTGTATGTTTTTATTGTACAAGGATTTGATAACATTTGGCTATCCCTGAAAACATGCTCATACTTGACGGTTCTTGGTTCACCCTATATATCTACTAGCTTGATTCATAATCATTGTTTACTGTGTTGTTACTCACGATGCCCTTCATAATCACTGTTTTCATAATCACTGTTGTTACTAACACGCCGCTATCCTCGCATCACAGGAGGCACTCACGATGCGGGAGCTCGGCAACACCAAAATCGTCGCCACGGGGGACGACTAGACACGATGCCCCCGCACCCAACACCACGCCAGCCTCGCCCTCAATCCGGCCGACGCAGCGTGGCGGGGCTGCCTTCGCACTTGGGGACCCCACAGAGGCGGAGGAACAGTGTGGAAGTGCCGCGGCGGCTGCTGTCATGTGCATCGGTGAGGCGCGGCGAGGACGGTATCTTCGGCCGGCACCCAGGGACGACGACGATGGGTGGAGCCAAGTGGAAGGAGGAGGAGATGGTGAAGACATTGCGGCCGTCGGTGTGACTCACGGAGGACTTCCCCCTGAGCGTCTACAAATTCCTGCCGTTGCTGGACATCCTGGCCAGCCGTGTGTGCGCCGTGCGCTGGCTCCGCGTGCTGCTCACCACCAAGTTCCCACAGGGGACTTTCCCAGTAAAGGTAACATAGCTCTTCTGCTCAATAAGAAACCACATAATTACATAGCTTCCATCGTCCTGAATTTTCTGCTCCAAACTGCTGAAATGCAGCCATACTATTCTGTTTTAACTTTTGTTCTGTTCCTGCATATTTAGGAAATTCTGCTCAAACTGGGCCAGGAGTCCAGGCAAAGGCTACAGTGTCTAGACTAGAGTCAATTAGGGACATGTTAGACATAATTTTTAGGGGTGGTGGTCAAAACCATGCAAAATATTATTAAGTTTCTCATCATTTACATTTCGCGGTTCATATCCATCGGGTATTTAAGTATCTCTCTAATTGCATTTCTATGTTTGCTTTCATTGGGTGTTTATCCATTACTATAGTTATTTCCATGCCTCTAAATAATTCCGACTTCCCTCGTATTACCACCATCTACAGGTACCGTGCCGATGGAGGAAAGGAGAAACAAGGTATTTTGAAGGTACCGAAAAAATTAGTTGTCTTCTGTAATTTGAACAGGCCAATGGCCTTTGTTGTTGAATGATTATGTCTTCTATAATTTGAACTAGCCAGTGGCCTTTGTTTAGTTTGTGTTTGTACCATTATGGTGAATGATGTGGTGGATGCACCTAAATTCAGATTGAACTACATTCATTTTTATTGTCATTTCGAGGCCCTAAATTCAGATTGAACTAGATGCTTCTGTGTTGTCTGTTCATTATGGATGTCTGCACACTAATTTAATTTCTGCCTGCTTAAATTTACAGTCGCCAGGTACCTAAAACATCAATATGTTTTCATAGGAAGTATAAGGGCTCTTTTAGTCTAGCATTACCTGTACAGTCATAATTTGAGCACTTCCTATTTTGTTTGGTGGAAAGTACTCTGATCACTTCCCTTGCCTCTGCTTTGTTGTACCATGTGATATATTGTGCTTTTGTTGAGATTAACTCTTTATAAATCAACTACATGAAACAACATATAATATGTCCATTTGGTTCTGTTTTTATTTGTGTCCTGATTTGAGCTTTGCATTCTCAGATACTCAAGCAGAACATTTTCTGAAATTGACTGTCAAGTTCTACAAGCTTTTAACTCGCATGTCAAAGTCCCAGATTGCACCTAAAGGCTACAAACAATCCATTCCAAGCCTCAAGTTTCAGAAACTGGCAGAAGTAACTTGCAAAATGCTCACCGCTCCCCTTTATGACTTTGTGTTTCAATAGGTCCTTTTCATTTTCTACATACATCATTGATGCGCATGGCTTCTATAACTGTGGTTTTAACTTTTTTTTCTGTTTTCCTTTCATCTTGTGTTGCAGAATCAGCAAATACCCATAAAGGGAAACCTCGCCAAAATTAGAAGAGAAACCAAATGTATCCCTGATCTTATTTTTCAGATTGAGGATTATGAGAAGTATTTAATACAGCTAAGCAAACTAAATAAGATAAACCTTTTGAGGCATGCCAAACGCAGTGTAGCAAGAGACTTCCAGATGCAAGTAGCGTGGTACAGATGGTGACTGGTGATAACATCAATACAGCTAAAGCTATAGCCAAAGAGTGTGGCATACTGACTGGCGGCGGCGTAGCGATAGAAGGGCCAGAGTTCAGAAACAAAAGCCCAGAGGAGATGAGGGACCTGATACCTAAGATCCAGGTCCAATTCGATTTTCATCAGTTTTCTCATATCTACCATCAATTCTCTCAATTGTATGTACCTTTCGACACTGGCAGGTTATGGCTCGTTCTCTGCCGCTTGACAAGCATACCCTTGTGAAAAACCTGCGAGGTATGTTCAGGGAGGTGGTTGCTGTGACAGGCGATGGTAGCAATGACGCTCCAGCTTTGCATGAAGCAGATATTGGGCTTGCAATGGGCATAGCAGGAACAGAGGTACTAACTATACCTCGCAACTCTACTGTTCTTACTGTAGATGTAAAAACCTCTTGCAAGGCCATCAGAAGCTAAGAACTCCTCACTTGCAATTGCAAGGCCATCATCCTCTTTGGCTATAACTTTAGCTAACAAGATCATTATCTTCTCTATGAGTATAAACAAGAGGCAGCGAGATGAGAAACATGGGAGGAAACTTGTATTAAAGTTGGACAAGTCGTTTATCATAGTTCTCAACCATGGCCTGGTAATCGTCTTGTCATTGTTTTCAGAGGAAAAACAATAGAGATAATACTACTGGGAGATTAGAACTGTACTTTCATGTATGTACTTACTATTATGTCCAAAATATAATAGTGTTTACACAATGGTTTAAGTGCTTTTGTTATCAGTTGCAAACTATATATTAGGCACGTAAAACTGTCTTCTTGTGTTGTATTAGTTGCAAACTTTGATTTAGGAGATGGGAAAACAAAGGGTTGTCTCGTGGGATCATTAAGAGATCTGGTAGCAACTGCCCTGACTGGTTCTCTCGCCACACGTTTTAATCTACAATGGTATACAGATAATGTTTTTGGAATATGTCTCTGTTTCTTTTTGTTTAGTCACATGTTAATGTTAAGGTTATTCATGGATCAACATCATTCGAGCATTTGACTATTGCTTGTCACGTGCACCTGTTATTTTTGCATCACTATTTTGAACTAAATTTTAAGATACCGTAGCAACGCACGGGCACACACCTAGTGTATATATTATATAAGTTGGCAAAACGCCTAGAAAAACGCCTAGGCAAGCCTAGGCTGGACTAGTCCCTAGGCTAAGGGTCATCGCCTAGATTCCGCCTAGCGCCTAGCAAAACTTTGAAAGCAGGGAGTCCGCATCACAAACTATGTCAGATACTCAAGTAGCCCATTCCTTATCAGTTAATAACTTAAGATACTTGAACCATATGCATAATTAAACATCCCTGAACGCTAATAATTTTACAGGCAGTTGATGGCAAATTAGGCAGTGGCATCTTGCATGACCGCATCAGGAAAAAACATACCAGAAGCATTGCCTCAAGAGCTGGGGCTCACATGTTAAATTAATTAAGTGTGATAATAATATATTCCAATCTGAAAATCCCCCATATGATTCCAAGGTCACAGTTACCTTCAGGCTGGAAGAATGTAGCATTTCTGATATAAGCTCCAAAAGTAAAAGAATAACACCAAGGCGGCCAATTGGTATTAGAACAGAGCCTCCAGATTTTACTGCATCAAAAATACATGAGCATATAAAGCTGATTCTCTCAATCTCCTCTGTGATATCATCATTGTTGCACACGAATGGCACCCTTTCATCTGCATCAGCGCCGTCATCCCTGGAAGATTTTGAATTTAACACTTCATCTCAAAGAACCATTGATATTTATAATTACACGTAAATTTCATGTATAACCTACCTAAACACTGAGTAGCGACATAGAGAAGAGTCTGTTTCATCCATTGAATGCTCATTCAGTTTCTCATTATCCTCGTCCGTGTCATTCAAGGATGAGAAATCCGAAAATAAAATCACATCATTTTCCTTCAGAGAGCTGTAATCAAAATCTAATGCATGAGCCGACACAAATACTGAACTTGGTAGGTACGTAATGCTAGCTCTTGGACTTTGTATTGTCCAGGTAGAATTGCCAAGTTCAAGGCCTGAACTAGAAGCTTTCAGCATAAATATGCCATTGAAGCAAACCTCCTCTCCATATTTAACAGACTGTACTTTGTGCATGCATTCTTCAACGTTTCCTGGACTGCCAAGTAAATGCAATTCAATTAAATCAAGAAAAACCATGATAACAAAGCAGTGGTATGCTACCCAGCATGGTAACATTGTACATATTTTGCTCTCTATAAAAGCAGGGTTTTCCTCCATAAAAAACAAAAAAACAGTGATATGAATTAGTGATGGCATAATTACAGTGAATCTCCATCCAGCCATTCTTTTCTAATTCAATATAAATTTTATGAGGAAGTAAACAGAACTAAGAATAAAACCAGAACTAAGGATAAAATATTTGAGTATTTGACAGGCCACAGATAAAATGGTGAATATTGAAATAAAAACAAGTTCACTTTTTAAAAGGCATTTATTAAGGTTTTAAAACAATTCTACGTTTACGAATATAGTTCGTTAAATCAACTTGTGATAATAGTAAATGGTTATTGATTCAGATCAAGGTTGGTGTCAGGGCCTAAGGAGGCCCACGGAGGGGTTGCCGCAGCAGCAGCCATGGGCCCTCCAAGGGGGATTAGATAAGGATAGTTAGAGATAAGATTAGAAGATTAGTTGAGATTATTTAGGAGATTAGTTGAGATTATCTGGGAAGGTTATCATTTAGTAGTTTGTTGAGAGTTTTTAGGAAAGAGTTTAGAAGATAAGGATCTCTAGCTAGATAGGGGCGGCCAACCGGCCTATTTATGTAATTAATGGATGAGAAATAAAGCAGGCAAGAATTAGAAGGGAGAAACCCTCCTCTTGCTCAGCCGTGGGCAGAGGCCCTCGGCTGACGTTCCTGCCCATCGATACCCCTCACCAATCCCTCACCGATCTAGCGACCATAACATCTGGTATCGGCTAGCTTGGGTTTCGATCTGATCCCATGGCTTCTGCTGCCAATTTCGCGGCGTCATCCCGGCAATCGGTGTCCCCATCTCCATGGACAGCGCCGCATGTCACCTTCGTCACGCCGTCCTGGCAACCGACGTCCCCACCTCCATGGGCTGCGCCGCATGCCACCTTCGTCACGCCATCCTGGCAACCGGCGTCCCTATCTCCATGGACAGCATCACCTGCCAATTTTGTCTGCACGGCTCCGGACGTCGGCGGCTGTGGGCATACAAGCTGCTGCTCGTGGCTTCCTTGCACGACGGAGAGTGCGGGAGATGCGCCGGCAGATGCTCGAGGTAGCCTTGGTGACGGTTGACCTCGGCACACGGGGGCGCGACCTCGCCCTGTCGGACGGCCATCAGCAGTGGCACCGGACCGCTATCTCCAAGTGCGAACATGGTACATGTCCCGCGGGCGACGAACTTCAACTCTACGGCAGCGGCGGTAGAGAAGGCACTAACCTCGTCATCAACAAGGGCGCACTATTTAGCGCCACCACATTCCGCTACTGGCCGCCACGAGGGCGCCTCCGCTGGTTATTGTTGCGACCTATTCCAGGTGCCCATCCATATGCTCCCCTTTCGTGCAGATGGTGTCCATGGGATCCAGGTGGCTGCACACATGCGTGTCCGCCTTATCTTATGGGGTAAAAAAATCAGATTCGGAATAATAAGATAAGTCGAGATATAAAAGGCTTGTCTTCTAGGTGTCTGGTTTTGGGTCAAGTAGACTCAGTCATTGAGCATCCATTATGCGGCAGCTCGAGGACGAGCTGCTTGTCCAGGAGGGGTGTAGTGTCAGGGCCTAAGGAGGCCCACGGAGGGGCTGCGGCAGCAGCAGCCATGGGCCCTCCAAGGGGGATTAGATAAGGATAATTAGAGATAAGATTAGAAGATTAGTTGAGATTATTTAGAAGATTAGTTGAGATTATCTAGGAAGGTTATCATTTAGTAGTTTGTTGAGAGTTTTTAGGAGAGAGTTTAGGAGATAAGGATCTCTAGCTAGATAGGGGCGGCCAACCGGCCTATTTATGTAATCAATGGATGAGAAATAAAGCAGGCAAGAATTAGAAGGGAGAAACCCTCCTCTTGCTCGGCCGTGGGCAGAGGCCCCAGCCGACGTTCCTGCCCATCGATACCCCTCTTTAATCCCTCACCGATCTAGCGACCATAACAGTTAGATTCACATCTAACGGAATGAAAATTTTGCTTGAAAGACAACATTCCTTACCAACTCATATCTATTAGATTCTGCTGATTTGACGGTTGGATATTATTAGCTCCTATTAGACTCCTAAAATTTAAGAAACTTTAATTAGTTTTTTTAGTTATATATGTCAGTATTGAAAGTTAAAAACATGTACTTTATCTCAAGCTTTCAGACATATAGATTGCCCTGCGGGAAGACTGGAAGAGAAGCCACAGATGTGCAAGCCAGGACCCAGCAGGATTGTGATTCCATAGCGGACCTGTATAAAGGCACCAGAGAAGTCAAATCATTTTCCCTGCCTTCAATCAATGCCTTTTGCGACATTGACATGAGTTCATTGAGTTCCTCCCCTTCCATCCACTTGGGTGATGCATCCGTATCTGGTCCATAGTACCTCACAAACTCACGGTGCATCTCCACCAGCTCCTCCATCATTGGCTTTCCGATCCTTGCTGCTACCTCTGTCACATATACCTACCCACGCAGAACGAGCAAAGACTACAAAATGGTTAGGTCTCATCTCATAAAACATTTTACAGTGAGCAAAATGGTTACGTCTCATCTCCAATATAGTTAGGTTTTTATCCCTTTCATTCATAAAAGAGAAACATGTTCCCATTCTTATTTTATGGAAAATGTAAGTTCAAATGTTCCTAGTAATATGTTTCACTTTGTGTCTTGCTGCCTACTGCCTATGAAAATTGTCTGTCAGCAAAGTGGAGTAAAGGCAAATGATTATGTACATTGTATTCCTACAGTATTTAAGTTCTTTTTTTAGTTATATTGTTGCACAGCTCGATAGCTATTAGCTTATACTAACACTGTTTCAAACACAGTGCACCTCTTACAAAACTCTGACAGCCAGAAAATTGAAGAGTAGTACCTAAACAATCGAGCTCAAACCTAATATGTACTAGTATGATACACAGAGATAAAGAAGCAGAAACAGGGAAGCACCTTCGTGTTGGTGAATCCGGGGAGCCCGGTGAGGAAGGGGAGTCCGAGCATCCCCGTAGCGGAAGACACGAGCACGGCGTCCACGCCGCCTTCTTTCACGGCCGCTGGCAACCAGTAGCGCGGCACCGCGCGGATGAGACCCCCTGCGTCACCGGCGAGGGGCACCGGCGCGAAGGCCGCGAGAGCGGAGAGGTCGATGGGGCAGTCGAGGAGGAAGCGGACCCCCTCCAGCTCCAGGAGATGGCTCGCTGGCGAGTGGTAGCCGCCGCCGCCGCCGCCGGCGGCGGACAAGCAGGTCTGCAAGGAGGCGCGCGTTAGGGGGTCAGGATCAGAGTCCGAAGGTTTCACCTGGCAGTCTGGGACTGAGACGAGTGTGCTTGGTGCTTACCAGCTTCATGGCAGTTTCGGCGGTCAGCGCGCCTGACTGGCCCCCTCAGCGGCTCAGTACGGAAGCGTGGCCGGTGGCGGTGGGGGATAGGGCGAGCGGCGAGCCGGCGACGCGACAGTTGTGGTCTGTGGGGGGTGAACTGGCGAAGGGCCGAAGGCGGCGCGCCGCGCGTGGGCGTGACAAGTCGAACACTGGAATGGGTTCCTTCGTTTGAAGGCACCTGATTTCCGCGTGGATTGGGCAGAAAGGCACTAGCACTCTTTTTTTTTCATTTTAGCTCTTTTACGAAAACAAATCACATTTAGCTCGAGGAATTAATTTCGGATTTAGATCATTTACTCGGTGCCATAGACCATGTTTCCCTCTTCGTCCATATCGCTGAGAGCTACTTCAATCTTTATATTCGAGTTTGAAAGCTTTGATTTGGTCCATATAGCTTGAAGACCAAGGTATGGTGTCTCATTGGTTCATTTATTATATAATCATTTGGTATGTATATTGACTAGTATGGTTTCTTAGGGTTTAGATTAATTATTTTATGGTAGTGAAGATTTCTAAGACATATGATTGATATGGTAATAAAGGTTTCTTAAATAGTTTTTGAATCGTGGGTTTAAAAAATATTTAGGGTTTTGAAACTATGAGTACCATGTTATTTATAAGTTGAAATTATTTCTAGTATATCTCTAGGCGTGTTAATATAAAATCGTTTTGTAGATGGAAGATGTGTATCAAGAGATGTTGTGGCACAAGAGAGGTCGTCCTCAAAAGTTATATTCTGATGCATCTAACAAGGATACTCCTGTTCCTCCAGATGTTTATGTACCTAATTGTGATTGTGGCAGCCGGCATGGGTATTTCAATCCAGACATTTAGACACAACTGCTTGTTGCTTTTACACATGTGGTCGTTTTAACGTATGTAGTTTTTCACATCTTTATTTTTGTTGTTTTATATATGTACTAATGTTTCGTTCCATTCTTGTTAGATCATGAGATGTGCTTTTCCAGTGGATCGACGGTCTTGATAAGTTTAACCCTTGGTATATCCTTTTCGATAATTGGTTGGGAGGGAGGAATACGCGAGAGAGTTTTAAGCGGTGGGTGGCTCTTCCACTGAACCCGCTACCAATGACGGAAGAGGAGAAGAACCTAGCCACAGATAGACTACTGGAGTCTCCGCCTCGGTGCGACTGCGAAGATCGTGCTATGATATGTCTGGAGACTGCGCAGTATTTCCTATGTCTCAATAGTAGTTATGTAAGTGCACAACATATGTTCACAATTTTGTCAGTTTTGCCAAAAATGTACTAATGTATCCTCCTACAGCCATATAGTTGGCATAGGTGTATTTTCAAGGAGTGGTTTTATGGGCCTAGGTCCCATTGTCCTGAATCGAAGGCAAAGGAGAAGAAAAGGAATGAGTGGGCAGAAGAGTGCAAATTCGATATTGTACTCTGCAAATATGGTGTTGAAGCTAAGTATGGAAAAGTTTCTTCAGAGCTTGGTGTAGGGTACTTTCGTGTCCATATGGTAGATTACGAAGAGTTTGGTATTTGTTTTTGATGGCATGGGATGTACTATATATATTGAATCTGTGCTTACTTATTGTTTGTTTTGTGTAGGAGACCAAGAAATGCAATTGGAGACATTCTTTGGTAAAGACGAGGTGATGCATACGATAAGGCCGAAGAGACTCATGGGAGAGAAGATGCGATGTGGATCTCAGTTGGTTGATTCCTACATCAAATATCGCAGACATGAAATGTGTAGGTGTTGGGGGCTTGTTCTCAAATGCTATGAGTTAAGAACAAGGCAACACAAAATGTTAATAGTTAAAGACCTTCGTCCTTCGAAGCATTATCTCCCTTAGGATATAATGATCTTCAGACGAAGGTTACGAAGAACATACCTTCATCATCTCAGTATATAATAATGAAAGTAAAAACATATGAGTCATGGAAAGCAACATGAATAATCATATGATATTACTAGGACATTTTTATTATATTGTCATGAATGAATATGAACAATAACAAATTACATTTATACCTTCGACTTGACAAAAGGCAAAAAGGCTCGAGAGTGACGTGCAGGTGAATACAAATCAACGTGAACAGTACGGTGCTATTGTTCATCTATTTATAGGCATAGGATGTAGCCTGTGTAAATTACATTCATGCCCTTGACGTTTACTATTGACCTAGGGATAATCTATCGAGGACTGGACAGCCTTTTCCCCTTTAGGTCGGTTCCATTTTTCGCTGCTAAGCCGAAGCTTCTCCATAGGTAGCTTCGGAACTGGTTCGTCCTTCTCCTGATCCGTGCTTTTTATATCATGTACAACTTCATCCCGAGGTCGAAGGTCCCTATATATATATATATATATATATATATTTGAACTTGGGAAACATGTTAGTCGTGTTTTTGAGGACCTTCGGAAGACGAAGGCCCCCAACAGTAGCCCCTCGCAGTATTAATTCGTTATAGTGATAGATTTAAACTACGACATGGACGAAGGCCTTAAGCCGAAGGTCCGAAAAACACCTTCCCTTTGCTAGAATAGCAATAGTCAATGACAGACAGGGCCTGCCAAGTTTCAAAGCACTGGGCGTATAAATATGGATCCACAGCGGCAGCATTTTGTACGCTATTTCTGCCATTCGCGATATTTTCTCAAATTTCTAGCTCTTGCTTAATAGCTCTTGCCTGATTTTCGAGTTTTTAGAGCTTCGGTTTAAAGACGTGTTTCATGTCTGAGGAGAAGATGACTGGTGAGGAGAAGAAGATAACTGAGAAGAAGATGACTGAGGAGAAGAAGATATCAGAGGAGAAGAAGTTGTATGAAGAGAAGAAAGTTATGGACCCTTTCATCGCTGGATTTTACGAGTCCATGGCAAAAACGAATACAGAGAAAATTACTAAGGAGATCATGGAGGGCTTGTCCGAAGATTCTGATGATAGCAATAGTTATGACGTGGAGAGTGGGGATGAAGACTTTGAGGATCGGCCCTGGCGACCAAGCCATACAATCTTCGGGAAATCAAGCATCAAACAAAGTCAGATTGATGCCATGAGGGGGAGATATTTCCGCGATATGTCCATTGTGAGGGTTGGAGGATGTAGGAAACGGGTGACGCCTAAGAGGGGGGTGAATTAGGACTTCTAAAACTTTTACTAAACTAGGCCACAATTAAATCCCTAGAGCAAAACCTATGCAAATAATCAAACTAGAATGTGCAAACTAGGTTTTGTCTAAGTGTTGCTATCTCTACCGCAAAGGCTAAGTTTCAATCTACACTAGATAAGCATGTATACAAGATTGAAACTTAAATGCTTAATATAAATGCGGAAACTTAAAGAGCAAAGTAGAGAAGCAAACTCTCGTGGATGACGCCGGTATTTTTACCGAGGTATCCGGAACCACACAAGGTCCCGACTAATCCTCGTTGGTGCCCCTACGCAAAGGGAAGCCCACGCGAGGGCCAAGCATCATGGTCGAGTAACTCCGTAGAGAGCCACGGGCCTTCTCCACGCGCAAGTGGTGCTCCGCTTCCAGCTCCTCTCGGACGCTCCCCGCCGTCTCCATTATCGAGCTTTCGGCCGAAACGCCGCGGGCCTCGTTCCCTCCAGTACACGGTGGCGGCCGTGACACAAACGCGGTTGTCACGGTCTCGTAAGACTCTCGCCCTACTCGGTACAATTACAACGACTCACGCAAGAGCCGAGGGGTTGTGTGGTTTTACAAAACTCACTCAACTAACTAGGGTTTACCTAGAGCAAGCGCTAAAGCGGTCTAACTAACCTAAGCACTTCGCAACGCACCTACGCTAATGAAAGCTCTCTTGTGAGTTTTGGTGTTTGGATGACAACTCAATTAAAGGACTAACAAATGTACTAAGTGTTGAACAGGTGCTTAAGATAAAGCTAACAGGGTTCAACACAATTAAACAAATGTGATGGTCCAAGAACTGGATTATGGGTATATGATGGACATTGCAAAAGTGATACTCGGGTGCGTAGCTCGGAGAAAACTGATCAAGCCAAGGACGGAGGCAAGAAGAGCTTCGAGGTACCAAGTGCACGTGTCGGCGTTCCGAGACCGGGGGGTCCCCGAGCCGACGAGTGAGTGTGCCGCGTGCCCCAGCCCAGATGGGTCGAGCGCGTGGGCGAGCGCGAAGGGGGGAGAGAGCGAGGCGGCCGGAGCCGGGTCATGAGGGAGTCGGAGAAGCCCGCGGCCTTCGTGTTTGTCCCGCGCCCAGGTCGGGTGCGCTTGCAGTAGGGGGTTACAAGCGTCCGCGCGGGTGAGGGGAGCGAGCGGCCCCGAGAGAGCGCCTGCCCCTGCCCTTCGTCCCCGCGAGGCCGACCTTCTCTAAGAAGGCCCTGGTCCTTCCTTTTATAGGCGTAAGGAGAGGATCCAGGTGTACAAATGGGGGTGTAGCAAGGTGCTACGTGTCTAGCGGGGAGAGCTAGTACCCTAAGTACATGCCGAGGTGGCAGCCGGAGAGATCTTGGCACCCGGCTAGTGTGGCGTCGTGGCTGTCGGAGAAGCAATGGAGCTTGGCGGAGGGACAGCTGTCGGAGTGGTTGGGCCCTTGCTGACGTCCCCCTGCTTTCGTAAGAGAGCTGAGAGCCGCCGTCGTCATGGGTCCAGCGGGGTGCCATCATTGCCTATCTGGCGGGGCTAGCCAGATGGGACGTCGGTCCTGTTCCCTGCGGCCCGAGTCGGCTCGGGGTAGGGTGATGATGACGCTTCCTGTCGACGTGGCGGACTTGTGCCCTAGGTCGGGCGACGTGGAGGCTCCTCCGAGGCCGAGGTCGAGTCTGTTCTGCATGGCCGAGGCCGAACCTGAGCTCCCGGGTCGGGCGAGGCGGAGGTCGTTCGGCAGAGGTCGGGGTAGAGTCCGAGCCCTGGGTCGGGCGAAGCGGAGTTCGTCGTCTTCCGGGGCCTTAGCCCGAGTCCGAGCCCTGGGTCGGGCGGAGCAGAGTTCGCCGTCTTCCGGGGCCTTAGCCCGAGTCCGAGCCCTGGGTCGGGCGGAGCGGAGTTCGCCGTCTTCCGGGGCCTTAGCCCGAGTCCGAGCCCTGGGTCGGGCGGAGCGGAGTTCGCCGTCTTCCGGGGCCTTAGCCCGAGTCCGAGCCCTGGGTCGGGCGGAGCGGAGTTCGCCGTCTTCCGGGGCCTTAGCCCAAGTCCGAGCCCTGGGTCGGGCGGAGCGGAGTTCGCCGTCTTCCGGGGCCTTAGCCCGAGTTCGAGCCCTGGGTCGGGCGGAGCGGAGTTCGCCGTCTTCCGGGGCCTTAGCCCGAGTCTGAGCCCTGGGTCGGGCGGTGCTTCCTCTGGTGCTTTTGGCCAAGCCTGGCTGCCCGTCAGTCTTACCCTTTGCGTTAAAGGCCCTAGTGACTTGGTCGGTCGGCGCGGTGATTTAGTCAGGGTTACTTCTTATCGAAGGTAAGGCCTCGGGCGAGCCGGAGATGCGTCTGCCATGAAAGAGGAGGCCTCGGGCGAGACGGAACCATCTCAGGGTCGGCTGCCCTCGCCCGAGGCTAGGCTCGGGCGTGGCGTGATCGAGTCGCTCGTATGGACTGACCCCTGACTTAATCAAACCCATCAGGCCTCTGCAGCTTTATGCTGATGGGGGTTACCAGCTGAGAATTAGGCGTCTTGAGGGTACCCCTAATTATGGTCCCCGACAGTAGCCCCCGAGCCTCGAAGGGAGTGTTAACACTCGCTTGGAGGCTTTTGTCGCACTTTTTTGCAAGGGGACCAGCCTTTCTCGGTTGTACTTTGTTCCGGTGGGTGCGCGCGAGCGCACCCGCCGGGTGTAGCCCCCGAGGCCTCGGAGGAGTGGTTTCACTCCTTCGAGGTCTTAATGCCTTGCGTAATGCTTCGGCTGGTCTGGCGGTTCCCTCATGCGAACAGGCCGTAGCCCAGGTGCACTGTCGGGGCCCAAGTTCTCGGGCTGGTATGTTGACGCTGTCAACGGTTCGGCCGGAGCCGGGTTTGCGAGAGCAGCCCCCGAGCCTCCGCACAGAGCAAGAGGACGATCAGGGACAGACTCGGCTTTTTTACATATGCCCCTACGTCGCCTTTCCGCAAGGAGGAGGGGGGGAGAGCGCCATGTTACCCTCGATGGGTACCGAACATGGTGTCTCCGGTGAGCTGCAATCGGGTAATCCGAGTGGACGTCCGTGCCCCGTTCGTTGGGGGTCGGCTAGGGGCCCGGAGGCACGCCCAAAAGTACCTGCGGGTGATCTGCCGGACCCGGTCCCCTGGCGACGGGGTCCGAGGGCTCGTTGCCTCCCTCCGATGGGATTCCGTTACAGAGTCGTTCCCGCTGGTCTCGGAAATGTCCTAGGGTACCTCGGGAGCGCAGCCCGAGCCTTGGTTATGTATCGAACGTACCCCTGGTCATCCCTCGCTCGGTGTCTGAGGCGACTGTGAACCCTTCGGGGGGCCAGCCTTCGAACCCCTGATCAGTAATGGGCGCGGAGCCCGAGTAGCCTGAGGCGGTCGTGGAACCTTTCGGGGGGCCGACCTTCGAACCCCTGACCAGTAGTGGGTGTCGGGCCCACGCGATCTGAGGCGGCTGTTGAACCCTTCGGGGGGCCAGCCTTCGAACCCCTGATCAGTAAGGAGGCTCGGAGCCTGGTTCCTTCACGGGGAAGGATCCCTTTGGGGGTATCCCCTTTCCCGGTCCCTGTTGCAAGAGATAGAGAAAGAAGGAAAAGGGAAAAGGGATACGAAATTTGAACGACGTGGCGTACCTTTTTTGGTGTGGCCGTTTTGGCGAAGGCGAAACGTCGCCAGCTGCTTCCGCTAGAAGCGCTGCCCGTCGAGCCGCGGAGTTAATGCGCCGGGGCGAGCGGTCGGCGAGGCTGCCGTTGCGTGCGCGGGCCGTTCGAGGAACGGCTGTTTTGCTTTGCGTTTTTTGAACCCCGCGTCCGGTTCGGGCGGTGCATTGGAACCGTCTTCACCTAGGTCTTTATATACCCCGGAGAGGGCCCGGTGACGGTTCTCGACTCCGCTTCTTGTCTCCCTTTTAGGCTTTTTCGCAGTCTGAGAGATCCAGCCAGGAAAAGAAAACCGCCCTCCCCTGTCCTTCGCGCCGCCACCCTTTCTGCTTCGGCGATGGCTGACCGGGTGACCATCATCCCGCCGCGCGACCCGTGGCCCTTCTCCACGGTGACGGCGGGTGATCTGGAGGACCTCGTCGGCGAGGGTTTGCTCCGCCCCCTCACCGATGAGCAGCGACCGGAATGGATTCCTCCCGCGGGTGGAGTCACTCCATCCTTTCCGCCGGGGTACGTTGTGAGCTTCGTCTCCTTCCATGAGCGGGGATTTGGTGTGCCGACGAGCCGCTTTATGCGGGCCATCCTGTTCCATTACGGGGTGGAGTTGCACAACCTCACCCCCAACTCCATCGCGCAGGCCGCTATCTTTGTGGCGGTGTGCGAGGGGTATTTGGGGATCGCCCCCCACTGGGATTTGTGGACCCATCTCTTCTTCGTCGAGCTTTTTGCCTCGCCGACGGGGGAGAGGAAGGTCCGTGCAGCGGTGCGGGCCGGCGGCTGCACCCTTTTGTTGAGGCAGTCGCGGTCGTTGCAGTATATCCCTGCCGTCCTCGCATCCTCAAACAAGGGTTGGCAGCGCCGGTGGTTCTACCTCCGGAACGACGGAGAGTTGCTCCCGCCGTTCTCTCAGCGGGTCGTCACCGCCGCTCCCGACGCCTGGCGTCACGGGACTCCACACGAGAGGCAGAAGAACCTCGAGCCTCTTCTCCAGGCCCTAAAGGCGTTGCGGGAGGAAGGACTCACCGCCGCGGGAGTGGTTGCCGCCATCCACCGTCGGAGGGTGCTTCCCCTGGCGGAACGGCGGCTGTCGCTTTGGGAGATGACCCTGGAGGCCGACTGGGAGGGATCACGGATGTCCCCTGATCCTCTTCCCCGTGACGCCCTCCAATGGCGGGTGTCGGCCGCGATGGGGAAGCCAGACCCCCACGCCTTCTCCCAACCTCGAATGCGCCCCGACCAGGGGTGCATCGCTCTGGTAAGTGTTCGCTCCTTCCTTCCTCATATACCGGGTTGCTTCCGGTTCTCATGATTGGGTTTCTTTTTCCCCTCCCCCTCTTTTTAGGAGGTGGGGCGGCACAAACCCTCCTTGCCGCGGGTCCCGGAGGACGCGGTGGGTCGGGCAGCGCGGCGGGTCGCCGCGGAGGAGGAGAAAAAGAAAAAGGACGCGGAGAAGGCCCGGGCCCGCAAGCGTAGGCGGGCTCGGGACGCCCTGGAGAAACGCCGTCGCCAGCAGGAGAGGGAAGGACTCCCCAGGGAGCTGTCGCCGGAGACATCCGACGACGATGACGATGATGATGAGGAGGAGGAAGACGACATGGCCGCCCGTCTCGGCCTCAGCCCCAGCTTGGGGTGTGGCCGGGAGCTGTCGAGTCAGCCCCCGTGCGGGCCGATGTCGTCGGTTCCTGGGGCCGAGACGCCGGATCCCCGACCTGAGGGGCGGGGGCAACCCGAGAGGGTGCTTGACCCCTCGGCTGGAGGAGCTGACGCGACTCCAGGGAGTCGGGCCGAGGGGTTCGTTCCTCGAGAGCCGTCCCCCGCGCCGGCAGCGCGGGGGAGCGGTCCTTAGGCTGCCATGGCGGCGCCTGGGCAGTCCGCCCCCCGGGCGTCAGGAGCGCCCAAGGCGAGGGCGGCGCCAGGGCTGTTGGCGAGGCGGACCTCGGCAGTGGTTCCAGGGAGCGGGAGCCAAGAGACCTCCCCCTAGGCACAGTGGATCATGGCCCGGAGCGGGTAAGTACCTTGGAATGTCTCCGTCCCGGCGCTTCATTCATACGTCTTGGCCGTGATTTTCCCTTTCTTCTTTTTTCCAGCAAGCGGAGCCATGGCCCTACCGACCTGGCGCCCCGGAAGGCCCTTAAGACGGCATCGGTCCAGGCGGCTGGCGCCATCCCGGGCCCCGCCGCTCAGCCGACCCTTTCGCAGGGCGCTTCGCCGCATGGGGCTCAAGCGTCGTATGTCCCGGGGGAGCAGGTCCCCGAGGCGGGCTCCTCTGCCGAGGCGGCCATCGTGATCGGGGAGGCGGCCGGCGCCGACGCGGTCCCGAGCCCGCCTGCCAGGTCGGCCATGCCGGCTCCTGCCGCCACCGCAGTTGGCATCGCCCCAGTCGGAGAGCATATGGTTGCTGCCGGCGTCGAGACGGCCGCAGCGTCGGCGCCCGGGGCTTCAGAAGAGGTGGGCATGGACGCGCAGTTCATCCAGGCGGGCAGCAGCCTTGTCGCTGTGCGGCGGAGCCCCGAGGCCCGGGGCCAGTTGCTCCGATTCCGGACCCGCGAGGCCCCGGACCCCATCTTCGTTCTTGACGACGAACAGGAGGACCGGTCCTGGGACGAGCTCCGCAATCGTGCGGAAGCAGCGGTGGGGTCGCTCCGATCGTCGCTGGAAGTTCTCTGCGGGGACGTCCCCAAAATCCTCCAGGTAACGGTTTCAGGCATACCTTCTCCTTTCTGCGAGCGTGGCGTTCGTCGTGACGCCTTGTCTTCCTTTCCAGGATCTGACGGACCGGAGCGCCGCCAAGTCGTCGTTCATCCGCCGCGAGGTCGACGTCTGGGGCTCGCTGCGGTCCCTGAGGACTTCGCTCGCCGGGGCTACCTCGCGCCTCTCTCAGCAGGACGCTAAGATAGCGGACCTCCAATTGCTCTGTGCTGACCTGAAGGCCGAGGCGGCGGCGGCGCGCACAGAGGCGCTACGGCAGCGGTCGGAGCTCGTCCGGGTTGCCGAGGAGCGGGACCAATCTCAGGGCCAGGCTGCCGAGGCCGAAAGCCGGGCCAAGACCCTCGCGGCCGATCTTGCCGCAGCCCAAGTCGCGGCCTCGGAGCAGCGCGTCCGAGCCGGAGGTATGGTTCGACCGTCCTCAGTTCTCGTTCTTGTCCGTTTCTTCCGCTTGTGTTTGAGGTCTTTCTTTTGGTTGTTCGCAGAGCTCGAGTCTGCCCTCGACGAGTCTGCCAAAGCGCTCGCCGAGGCGCTCACTGGGGCTGCTGAGCAGAGGGAGGCCGATCTCGCGGCCATGTCCGAGGCTGTCTCGGATGCCTATCGGACCCTTGGTCCCGGCGACGTCCCTTCAGGAAGCTCCCCCCAAAGCCGTCTTCAAGCCCTGGGTGGTTATGCGCGCGGTAAAGTCCGCGGGGCGCTACACCATGGCGTCAGGCGGGCCTTCGCCGTGCTCGCTTCCCATTACGTCGTGGACCTGGAGCGGGTCAGTGAGGGGTATTGCCTTCCTGACGAAGACGAGGCCGCCCTGGCAGAAGTTCAGCGGCTCGACGCGGTCGCTGCGGGTCCGAGTGCGGCGCTGGCGACCATCTTCGAGGCGGAGATTCTTCCTCCTGTGCCGCCGCCGGAAGCGGAAGTGGACCTTACCGACGGCGGGAGTGGAGCTGAGGGCGCAGCACCTTCCCAAGGCGACGCCTGACTTTTGTTGGGACAATTTCTGTTGGACGTGCGATTTGCCGCGGCCGCCAAGGCCTGGACACTTTATTTCTCTTGCGTGAAGTCGTACTTTTTTCTGTTTCAATTTGCGCGCCTGGCCCGACTTGTCAACAACAGGGTGATTTCCCGAGCTGGGTCCTTTTTCGTGGCAGGCGCTGAGTGAGGTGTCCCTAGCCCGGAGGCATAGGCGTTCCTCGGCTCAGTCGGTCTCGCCACTCATTTGTACCCAAGTTCGCTCCTTGGGACCCTGCTTCTGACGTATCCGGGAGAACGCAAAAACCCCTTCTTGATCGAAAAAAGAATTTTCTGACGCGGAGAGGCGCATCCAAACTCGACGAGAGGGGTTCCCCCTTTTTAGCCCCCGAGGGAGGGTCGGGCTCCGCCGGGGCGAGGCCGACCCTTCCTTGATGACTGATTCTCGTGTGTGAGTGGGGGAAGGGCGTAGCCCCCGAGCGTCGTCTGTGCAGAGGCCATTTGACGAGTCGGGCTCCTGCCCGAATATCCGGCGAGCGCTCGGTGACATCCCTCGGTATGCCAGGCATATCCGAGGGACCCCACGCAAAAATGTCGGCGTTTGCGCGGGGAAAGTCGACGAGTACTGCTTCCTATTTGGGGTCGAGCCCGGAACCGATCGGATCTGCTTGGAGGTATCGCCGCTGGGGTCGAGAGGGACGGCCTTAACCGTCTCCGCTGGCTCGAAGTTGCCGGCATGTCGCTTTACGTCCGGCGCCTCTCGGGAGAGGCTTTCCAGGTCGGCAATGAGGGCCTCGGACTCGGCGAGGGCCTCGGCGTACTCCACGCACTCCACATCGCATTCGAATGCGTGTTTGTACGTGGGGCCGACGGTGATGACCCCGTTGGGGCCCGACATCTTGAGCTTCAGGTAGGTGTAGTTGGGGATGACCATGAACTTCGCGTAGCATGGCCTTCCCAACACTGCGTGGTAGGTTGAAAGGGAAATGTGCCCTTGGGCCATTTCTAAGTATTTTGGTGATTGAGTGCCAACACATGTGTTTAATTGTGAATTTGTGTACATGGATGAACAAGGTGCAAATCATGAGATAAAGGTATGTTTCTAAGCCTTAGTACATTGGTTTTGTGGACTAACATATTTGTCTAAGTGTTAGAAACAGAAAGAAGAAAAAGAGAAAAGGGGAGAGAATGACTTGGCTGTGTGCAGCCAAGTCCCAGCTCGGTCTGGAGCACCGGACTGTCCGGTGTGCACCGGACAGTGTCCGGTGCGCCAGACTGACTCGACTCGAACTGGCCGCTCTCGGGATTTTGGCCGGCGGCGTACGGCTAAAATTCACCGGACTGTCCGGTGTGCACCGGACTGTCCGGTGAGCCAACGGTCGGCCAGGGCCAACGGTCGGCCGCGCAATCGGCGCGGGACACGTGGCCGAGCCAACGGTCGGAAGACGGCACCGGACTGTCCGGTGTGCACCGGACTGTCCGGTGCGCCAACGGCTCGCAGATCCACGGCAGTCTTCCAACGGTCGGGAGCGCCAGAAAAGGAAACAAATCGGGCACCGGACAGTGTCCGGTGTGCACCGGACTGTCCGGTGCCCCCGACGACAGAAGGCCAGGATAGCCTTCCAGAATTGCTCTCAACGGCTCCTAGCTGCCTTGGGGCTATAAAAGGAGCCCCTAGGCGCATGGAGGAGACACACAAGCAACTCTTGAGCATTCCTGATCATCCACACAAGTTCTTTGCGCATTCGTTTGTGATTCTAGGCGATTCGAGCTCTGTTCTAGTGTGAACTCTGAGATAGTCATTCGAGCTCGAGTCTTGGCCGTGTGTGTGCGCTTTTGTTGTGGATTTGTGTGTGTTGCTTCCCTCCCTTACTCTGTGCTTTCTTTGTGATCATACTTGTAAGGGCAAGAGACTCCAATTTTTGGAGATTCCTTGCAAACGGGATAGTGAAAGGAACAACAAAACACCGTGGTATTCAAGTGGGTCTTTGGACTGCTTGAGAGGGGTTGATTGCAACCCTCGTCCGTTGGGACGCCACAACGTGGAAGTAGGCAAGCATTGGCTTGGCCGAACCACGGGATAAACCACCGTGTCACCTCTGTCTTGATCTCTTGTGGTATTGTGTTTTGTTGAGACTTCACCTTAGCCACTTGGCATTAACTGTGCTAACACTTAATCAAAGTTTTGTGGTTTAAGTTTTTTGAAGTTTACAGGATCACCTATTCACCCCCCCCCTCTAGGTGCTCTCAATTGGTATCAGAGGCGTTCTATTCACTAAGGGACTAACCGCCCGAATAGATGGATCCTAAGGGGAAGGGTATAGTGATCAACGACAAAGAAAAGGAGACCTTCGTCAACGAGCCGAAGGACGACAAGCCTACCGACTCCGGCTCGGGTCAAAGACGAAAGGAAGGGAAGAAGAAGAAGACCAGGCGCATCAAGGAGATCATCTACTACGACAGCGACGAGTCTACTTCTTCCCAAAAGGATGAGGACCACAACGACTACGAGAGGAGAAAACCGGTTAATTCGAACTTTTCCTTTGATTACTCTCGTATTCCGCAAAGTTCACATTCTCAATTGCTCTCCATTCCACTCGGCAAGCCCCCACACTTTGATGGAGAGGACTACGGATTTTGGAGCCACAAAATGCGTAGTCACCTATTCTCTCTCCATCCTAGTATATGGGAGATTGTGGAGAGTGGAATGCACTTTGATAGTTCGGATAGTCCCACGTTCATTAATGAACAAATTCATAAAAATGCACAAGCTACTACTGTTCTTCTAGCTTCCTTGTGCAGGGATGAATACCATAAGGTGAGCGGCTTGGACAACGCCAAGCAAATCTGGGACACCCTCAAGATTTCTCATGAGGGGAACGACGTCACCTTACTCACCAAGATGGAGTTGGTGGAGGGCGAGCTTGGACGGTTCGCGATGATAAGGGGCGAGGAGCCAACGCAAACGTACAACCGGCTCAAGACCCTTATCAACAAGATAAGGAGCTACGGGAGCACGCGATGGACGGACCACGACGTCGTCCGCCTAATGCTCAGGTCCTTTACCGTACTTGATCCTCATCTCGTGAACAATATTCGTGAAAATCCCAGGTACACGATGATGACGCCCGAGGAAGTACTTGGAAAATTCGTGAGCGGGCGGATGATGATCAAGGAGGCAAGATACGTCGACGACGCGTTGAACGGACCACTCCACGAGCCTCAACCCATTGCTCTAAAGGCAACAAGGAGCAAGGAGTCGCTACCTAGCAAGGTGGCGCAAGTTGAGGCTGCTGGCCTTAATGATGAAGAGATGGCTCTCATCATTAAAAAATTCAAGACGGCGCTGAATGGTCGCAAGGGGCAGCCAAGCAAGACCAAGACCAAGGGAAAGCGCTCGTGCTTCAAATGCGGTAAGCTTGGTCATTTTATTGCTAACTGTCCCGATAATGAAAGTGACCAGGAAAAGGGGAACAAGAGAGAGAAGAAGAAGGCATACAAGAAGGCAAAGGGCGAGGCGCATCTAGGAAAGGAGTGGGACTCGGATTGCTCCTCCTCCGACTCCGACAACGAAGGACTCGCCGCCACTGCCTTCAACAAATCGGCTCTCTTCCCCAACGAGCATCTCACTTGCCTTATGGCAAGAGAGAAGAAAGTAAGTGCTAAAGACTCCACTTATGCTTCTTCTAGTGATAGTGAGTCTAGTGATGATGATATAGATTATTCTTGCTTGTTCAAGGGCTTAGATAGATCTAAGATAGATAAAATCAATGAATTGCTTGATGCTTTGAATGAAAAGGATAGGCTTTTAGAGAAGCAAGAGGATTTATTGTATGATGAACATGATAAATTTGTAGAGGCACAAAAATCATATGCGTTAGAAGTGAAAAGAAATGAAATGCTTTCTAGTGAAATATCTTCCTGTCATGAAACCATTTCTACCTTAAGAAGTGTTAATATTGATTTAAGTGCTAAACTAGAAGTAGCTAGTAAATCAAATTCTTGTGTTGAACATGTTGAAATTTGTACTAGGTGTAAGGATTTTGATGTTAATGCTTGTAGTGAACACCTAGTTCTAATTTCCAAATTAAATGATGAAGTGGCCAGTCTTAATGCCCAACTTAAGACTAGCAAGAATGAAGTTGATAAAATAAAATTTGCAAGGGATGCCTACATGGTTGGTAGACACCCCTCAATTAAGGATGGGCTTGGCTTCAAAAGGGAAGCCAAGAACTTAACAAGCCATAAGGCTCCCGTCTTCGTCAAGGAGAAAGGGAAGGCCCCTATGGCTAGTAATGCTAAAAAGAATCATGCTTTTATGTATTATGATAGGAGACATGCTAGAAATGCTTATAATCATTTTGATTCACATGTTTATGATTCTCATGCCATGTTTGCTTCTAGTTCTTCTTATAAGCATGGTAGAGATATGTGTAGGAGAAATGTTGTACATATGCCTAGGAGAGATATTGCTCATGTACCTAGAAAGAATGTTATTCATGCTCCTAGGAAAGTAGTGAATGAACCTTCTACCATTTATTATGCTTGTAATGCTCCCTTTGCTATTTGTAGAAAGGGTAAGAAGGTAGTTGCTAGGAAATTAGGGGCTAGATGCAAGGGAGATAAATCTTGCATTTGGGTCCCTAAAGATATTTGTGCTAACCTTGCAGGACCCAACATGAGTTGGGTACCTAAGACCCAAGCCTAAATTTGCCTTGCAGGTTTATGCATCCGGGGGTTCAAGCTGGATTATCGACAGCGGATGCACAAACCATATGACGGGGGAGAAGAAGATGTTCACCTCCTACGTCAAGAATAAGGATTCCCAAGATTCAATTATATTCGGTGATGGGAATCAAGGCAAGGTAAAAGGGTTAGGTAAAATTGCAATTTCTAATGAGCATTCTATATCAAATGTATTCCTAGTGGAGAGTCTTGGATATAATTTGCTATCTGTTAGTCAATTATGTCAAATAGGATATAATTGTTTATTTACAAATGTAGATGTGTCTGTCTTTAGAAGATGTGATGGTTCACTAGCTTTTAAGGGTGTACTAGACGGCAAGCTTTACTTAGTAGATTTTGCAAAAGAAGAGGCCGGTCTAGATGCATGCTTAATGGCTAAGACTTGCATGGGCTGGCTGTGGCATCGCCGCTTAGCACATGTGGGGATGAAGAATCTCCACAAGCTTCTAAAGGGAGAACACGTGATAGGTCTAACCAATGTTTATTTCGAAAAAGATAGACCTTGTGCAGCTTGTCAGGCAGGTAAACAAGTTGGAGGAGCACATCACAGCAAGAATGTGATGACCACGTCAAGACCCATGGAGCTGCTGCATATGGACCTCTTCGGACCCGTCGCCTATCTAAGCATAGGAGGAAGTAAGTATGGTTTAGTTATTGTTGATGACTTTTCCCGCTTCACTTGGGTGTTCTTTTTGCAGGATAAGTCTGAAACTCAAGGGACCCTCAAGCGCTTCCTCAGGAGAGCTCAAAATGAGTTTGAGCTCAGGGTGAAGAAGATAAGGAGCGACAATGGGTCCGAGTTCAAGAACCTTCAAGTGGAGGAGTTTCTTGAGGAGGAAGGAATCAAGCACGAGTTCTCCGCTCCCTACACACCACAACAAAATGGTGTGGTAGAGAGGAAGAACAGGACGCTAATCGATATGGCGAGGACGATGCTTGGAGAGTTCAAGACCCCCGAGTGCTTTTGGTCGGAAGCCGTGAACACGGCTTGCCACGCCATCAACAGGGTCTACCTTCACCGCCTCCTCAAGAAGACGTCATATGAGCTACTAACCGGTAACAAACCCAATGTATCTTACTTTCGTGTTTTTGGGAGCAAGTGCTACATTCTAGTGAAGAAGGGTAGAAATTCTAAGTTTGCTCCCAAAGCTGTAGAAGGGTTTTTATTAGGTTATGATTCAAATACAAAGGCGTATAGAGTCTTCAACAAATCATCGGGTTTGGTTGAAGTCTCTAGCGACGTTGTATTTGATGAGACTAATGGCTCTCCAAGAGAGCAAGTTGTTGATTGTGATGATGTAGATGAAGAAGATGTTCCGACGGCCGCTATACGAACTATGGCGATTGGAGACATTCGGCCACAGGAACAAGATGAACGAGATCAACCTTCTTCCTCAACGATGGTGCATCCCCCAACTCAAGACGATGAACAGGTTCATCAAAAGGAGGCGTGTGATCAAGGGGGAGCACAAGATGATCACGTGATGGAGGAAGAAGCGCAACCGGCACCTCCAACCCAAGTTCGAGCGATGATTCAAAGGGATCATCCCGTCGACCAAATTCTGGGTGACATTAGCAAGGGAGTAACTACTCGGTCTCGACTAGTTAATTTTTGTGAACATTACTCTTTCGTCTCCTCTATTGAGCCTTTCAGGGTAGAGGAGGCCTTGCTAGATCCGGATTGGGTGTTGGCCATGCAGGAGGAACTTAATAACTTCAAGCGCAACGAAGTTTGGACGCTGGTGCCTCGTCCCAAGCAAAATGTTGTAGGAACCAAGTGGGTTTTCCGCAACAAACAGGACGAGCACGGGGTGGTGACGAGGAACAAGGCTCGACTTGTGGCAAAAGGTTATGCCCAAGTCGCAGGTTTGGACTTTGAGGAGACTTTTGCTCCTGTGGCTAGGCTAGAATCAATTCGTATCTTGCTAGCATATGCCGCTCACCATTCTTTCAGGTTGTACCAAATGGATGTGAAGAGCGCGTTCCTCAACGGGCCAATAAAGGAGGAGGTGTATGTGGAGCAACCCCCTGGCTTCGAGGATGAGCGGTACCCCGACCACGTGTGTAAGCTCTCTAAGGCGCTCTATGGACTTAAGCAAGCCCCAAGAGCATGGTATGAATGCCTTAGAGATTTCTTAATTGCTAATGCTTTCAAGGTTGGGAAAGCCGATCCAACTCTTTTCACTAAGACTTGTGATGGTGATTTGTTTGTGTGCCAAATTTATGTCGATGACATAATATTTGGTTCTACTAATCAAAAGTCTTGTGAAGAGTTTAGCAGGGTGATGACGCAGAAATTTGAGATGTCGATGATGGGCGAGTTGAACTACTTCCTTGGGTTTCAAGTGAAGCAACTCAAGGACGGCACCTTCATCTCCCAAACGAAGTACACGCAAGATCTGCTAAAGAGGTTTGGGATGAAGGACGCCAAGCCTGCAAAGACGCCGATGGGAACCGACGGACACACCGACCTCAACAAAGGAGGTAAGTCCGTTGATCAAAAAGCATACCGGTCAATGATAGGTTCTCTGCTTTATTTATGTGCTAGTAGACCGGATATTATGCTTAGCGTATGCATGTGTGCTAGATTTCAATCCGATCCTAAGGAGTGTCACTTGGTGGCGGTGAAGCGAATTCTTAGATATTTAGTCGCTACGCCTTGCTTCGGGATCTGGTATCCAAAGGGGTCTAACTTTGACTTAATTGGGTACTCAGATTCCGACTATGCTGGATGTAAGGTCGATAGGAAGAGTACATCGGGGACGTGCCAATTCTTAGGAAGGTCCCTGGTGTCATGGAACTCTAAGAAACAAACCTCCGTTGCCCTATCCACCGCTGAGGCCGAGTACGTTGCCGCAGGTCAGTGTTGCGCGCAACTACTTTGGATGAGGCAAACCCTCAGGGACTTTGGCTACAATCTGAGCAAAGTCCCACTCCTATGTGATAATGAGAGTGCTATCCGAATAGCGGAAAATCCTGTTGAGCACAGCCGCACAAAGCACATTGACATCCGGCATCACTTTTTGAGAGACCACCAGCAAAAGGGAGATATCGAAGTGTTTTATGTTAGCACCGAGAACCAGCTAGCCGATATCTTTACCAAGCCTTTAGATGAGAAGACCTTTTGCAGGCTGCGTAGTGAGCTAAATGTCTTAGATTCGCGGAACTTGGATTGAAATATAGCATACATGTATTTATGCCTTTGATCATGTTCATTCTGCATTTTGTTGCTTATTATGGTGCTCAAGTTGTACACTCCCTGGACCTCACAAGTCCGTTGCAAAGTGATGCACATATTTAGGGGGAGATGTGTTACAACTTGACCCTTTGAGACTAACCATATGTTTGAGTTTGCTTGTTTTAGTCACAAAGGAGAATTGAAAGGGAAAAGGTGGACTTGGACCATGAAAGACTTCCACTGCACTCCGATGAGGGGTAACTTATTCCAAGTCCATCTCATGAACTCTTGTTGCCATTTGCTCTTAATTGAAGATTTTTGGTGAGGCAATGGGGTTAAAGGGCCAAAATTGATCCCGTTTTGGTGCTTGATGCCAAAGGGGGAGAAAATAAAGGCCAAAGCAATAAATGGATCAGCTACCACTTGAGAGATTTTGAAAATAGTAGAATAGAGTCTTTGGTTTGTCAAAATTCTTATGTTGTCTCTCTTGTCAAAAGTTGGCTTCTTGTGGGGAGAAGTATTGTTTATGGGAAAAAGGGGGAGTTTTTGAAATCTTTGATCAATCTCTTTTGGAATGACTCTCTTTATGCTTAAACACGTGTGTTTAACTTAGAGATAGAGATTTGTGTTTGATTTGCAAAAATAAACCAAGTGGTGGCAAAGGATGATCCATATATGCCAAAATTGAATAACACTTAAATTTATGTTATTTGAATTGAGTTTGCACTTGTTCTAGTGGCTTTATGTTGTGTTGGCATAAATCACCAAAAAGGGGGAGATTGAAAGGGAAATGTGCCCTTGGGCCATTTCTAAGTATTTTGGTGATTGAGTGCCAACACATGTGTTTAATTGTGAATTTGTGTACATGGATGAACAAGGTGCAAATCATGAGATAAAGGTATGTTTCTAAGCCTTAGTACATTGGTTTTGTGGACTAACATATTTGTCTAAGTGTTAGAAACAGAAAGAAGAAAAAGAGAAAAGGGGAGAGAATGACTTGGCTGTGTGCAGCCAAGTCCCAGCTCGGTCTGGAGCACCGGACTGTCCGGTGTGCACCGGACAGTGTCCGGTGCGCCAGACTGACTCGACTCGAACTGGCCGCTCTCGGGATTTTGGCCGGCGGCGTACGGCTAAAATTCACCGGACTGTCCGGTGTGCACCGGACTGTCCGGTGAGCCAACGGTCGGCCAGGGCCAACGGTCGGCCGCGCAATCGGCGCGGGACACGTGGCCGAGCCAACGGTCGGAAGACGGCACCGGACTGTCCGGTGTGCACCGGACTGTCCGGTGCGCCAACGGCTCGCAGATCCACGGCAGTCTTCCAACGGTCGGGAGCGCCAGAAAAGGAAACAAATCGGGCACCGGACAGTGTCCGGTGTGCACCGGACTGTCCGGTGCCCCCGACGACAGAAGGCCAGGATAGCCTTCCAGAATTGCTCTCAACGGCTCCTAGCTGCCTTGGGGCTATAAAAGGAGCCCCTAGGCGCATGGAGGAGACACACAAGCAACTCTTGAGCATTCCTGATCATCCACACAAGTTCTTTGCGCATTCGTTTGTGATTCTAGGCGATTCGAGCTCTGTTCTAGTGTGAACTCTGAGATAGTCATTCGAGCTCGAGTCTTGGCCGTGTGTGTGCGCTTTTGTTGTGGATTTGTGTGTGTTGCTTCCCTCCCTTACTCTGTGCTTTCTTTGTGATCATACTTGTAAGGGCAAGAGACTCCAATTTTTGGAGATTCCTTGCAAACGGGATAGTGAAAGGAACAACAAAACACCGTGGTATTCAAGTGGGTCTTTGGACTGCTTGAGAGGGGTTGATTGCAACCCTCGTCCGTTGGGACGCCACAACGTGGAAGTAGGCAAGCATTGGCTTGGCCGAACCACGGGATAAACCACCGTGTCACCTCTGTCTTGATCTCTTGTGGTATTGTGTTTTGTTGAGACTTCACCTTAGCCACTTGGCATTAACTGTGCTAACACTTAATCAAAGTTTTGTGGTTTAAGTTTTTTGAAGTTTACAGGATCACCTATTCACCCCCCCCCTCTAGGTGCTCTCATAGGTTCCTCGGAACCCGACCACCTCGAACGTCAAAGTCTCCCCTCGGAAGTTGGAGGGTGTTCCGAAGCAGACAGGAAGGTCGAGCCGTCCGAGGGGCTGGACGCGCTTCCCGGGAATGATCCCGTGGAAGGGCGCAGCGCCTGCTCGGACGGATGACAGATCGACGCGCAGGAGCCTGAGGGTCTCAGCGTAGATGATGTTGAGGCAGCTGCCCCCATCCATCAGGACCTTGGTGAGCCTGACGTCGCCGATGATGGGATCGACGACGAGCGGGTACTTCCCTGGGCTCGGCACGTGGTCGGGGTGGTCATCCTGGTCGAAGGTGATGGGCTTGTCGGACCAGTCTAGGTAGACTGGCGCCGCCACCTTCACCGAGCAGACCTCCCGACGCTCCTGCTTACGATGCCGAGCCGAGGCATTTGCCGCATGCCCTCCGTAGATCATGAAGCAGTCGCGGACCTCGGGGAACTCCCCTGCTTGGTGATCTTCCTTTTTGCCGTCGTCGCGGGCCCTGTCGTCCTCTGCGGGCGGCTCGGCCCGGTGGAAGTGGCGCCGAAGCATGACACACTCCTCGAGGGTGTGCTTGACGGGCCCCTGATGGTAGGGGCACGTCTCCTTGAGTGCCTTGTCGAAGAGGTTGGCGCCTCCGGGGGGCTTCCGAGGGTTCTTGTACTCGGCGGCGGCGACAAGGTCCGTGCTGGCGGCGTCGCGTTTCGCTTGCGACTTCCTCCTGCCTTTCTTCTTGGCGCCGAGTGGAGTAGACGCCTCGGGGGCATCTTCCGACGGGCGGCCCTGGGGCTGCTTGTCCTTTCGGAAGATGGCCTCGACCGCCTCCTGACCAGAGGCGAACTTGGTGGCGATGTCCATCAGCTCGCTTGCCCTGGTGGGGGTCTTGCGACCCAACTTGCTCACCAGGTCACGGCAGGTGGTGCCGGCAAGGAACGCGCCGATGACATCGGAGTCGGTGATGTTGGGCAGCTCGGTGCGCTGCTTCGAGAATCGCCGGATGTAGTCCCGAAGAGACTCTCCTGGCTGCTGCCGACAGCTTCGGAGGTCCCAGGAATTCCCGGGGCGCACGTACGTGCCCTGGAAGTTGCCGGCGAAAGCCTGGACCAGATCCTCCCAGTTGGAAATCTGCCCCGGAGGCAGGTGCTCCAACCAAGCGCGAGCGGTATCGGAGAGGAACAAGGGGAGGTTGCGGATGATGAGGTTGTCGTCGTCCGTCCCACCCAGTTGACAGGCCAGGCGGTAGTCCGCAAGCCACAATTCCGGTCTCGTTTCCCCCGAGTACTTCGTGATAGTAGTCGGGGGCCGGAATCGGGGCGGAAACGGCGCCCGCCGAATGGCTCGGCTGAAGACCTGCGGACCGGGTGGTTCGGGCGAGGGACGACCCTCCGATCCTCCCCGCTGTCGTAGCGTCCCCCACGCCTGGGGTGATAACCTCGGCGCACCCTTTCGTCGAGGCGGGCCCGACGGTCGCGATGAGGGTGCTCGTCGCCGAGGTGGCCCGGGGCCGCAGGCGCGGTGTTGCGCGTGCGCCCGTGTAACACCCTAAATCTCATTTTTGAGAATATAGTAAAAAAAAAACTTTTCAAAGATCTTGCATTAGAATTTTTCTTTTTCTCTCTTTAAGACTCTCATAACATTTGAAGACTCATCTCCCTATTTAAAAGCATTTGCTTAAGTGAATAAAATAATAAATAGAACCATATTTGGCACTCATGATGGAGTTGTAATTGTATGTGCATTTAAAATAATAATAAAATATAATAATGAAATTGAGAATTTGAATTTAACCAAAGTTGCACTTTTGGGGTTTTAGAAATAATATGTAAAAGATAAAAGAGAAGGGAAGAACTAAGAAAAATACTACATAAAAATAAACATCCTTCACACTTATATTATTAAATTATACCTTTCAAACTGAGGACAGGTTATTCACAAAGATTGAATTTAAACTTGAACTCAAATTGGATTTGAAAATGGAGAAAAGAAAATAGAAAATAAAAAGAAAAAGAATAAAACCTGCTGTTGGGCCTGGTTCGCGCTTTTCGGCCCACTTAGGGAATCCTCACCGCGCGGCCCAACTTCACCCCCGCCGCGCCGCATTCACCCGCTGACATGTGGGCCCCCACTTCAGCCTCTCAGCTCACGCGCCGACATACCGGGTCCACTTGTCAGCACTCACGCACACAACTTCCGCTGTCCCGCGGGACCCACTATCCAGTCCGTTTTTCACGCGCCTCGCTCACCCGTTGTCTCGCTGTCTCGGTGGGCCTTAGCTGTCAGGGTTCAACGAACCGCACCGCGCGGGCCGCGCTCACCTCGCGACTTCCTCGCCGGTGACCTCGGCGTCCGCGCAACGACCGTGGGGCGTTACCGGAGTATAAGTACGAGGCCTCAGACTCTCTCCTTCCCTATCTCCCTACTATCGCGACCACCGCCGTAGCTGTGCGCCACCGTGCCGCCGCGGAAGATCGGGAGTCGTGGGCATCGGGGACCGCCGCCGTCACCTCGCTCCGTTCGTGGCTCTGGATCTTCGGCGGGTCGTTGCGGAAGCTTTGGTGCACGTAGTTGAAGAATCGGGGCGATCCTGCTTCGGCAATTGCTCGCCGGAACGACATCGCCGCCGCGGACCCGCCCTTCGTCGTGGCTAGGACGCAACTCGGCGTAATTCACGGTAAGGACCCCTCCTTTTAGGTCGCCTTGTCTTACTGTGCGTCTGAGCTAGCGGAATTCGGGTCTCATGCGTTGGTTCGCGGGCGCGGTCCACGCCGGCGAGGACTCCGCCGTGCGGTGGCGTCTCTGCGCAGCGCCGCCAGGGGAAAGGAGAACGACGATCTCGCGCCGTCCGATTGGGATTGCGCGGCTGAGATTAGATCTGGCGTGTGTTGATCCTCGGCCGTCGATCGTGCAGCGAACGGTCGCGATTAGAGATAGAAATACCCCTTCACGCATTAAATCCCAACCGTTGACGCGAGATCGGAGGGGCGTGGCTGAAAGCTGGATCATGATCTAATCTCAACCGCACATGTGTGATCGGACGGCCGACAACCACTGATACCCCTTCGCGTTGGTCTTTTTACTAAAGAAACCCTTGGCTTCTGTGAAACTAACCCACCGTCCCCTCGGGGGGGTTTACTGAGTCTTAGGGAATCTTACACAATAAACCCTGACCTTTTGTGAATTTGAGGCCCAGTCCAGTGATTGATTAAATTGAATAAATAAAATAGGAAATAGATTTTTAATATGAAAATAATTGCTAAAACTTAGATAATTCATAGAAAATCCATTTTAGCTCCAAATTGAACCATTCCAGTTTCTAAAATTTTGTAATAATATTCTTCATCATTTAGTGTCTTTGTTTTGACATGAACTCTGTCAGAAAATTTATTTATCATTTAATCATATTTTAATCACATTAAACCTTAGGAAAATCATAACTTGAATTCTACAACTCCAAAATTAATAATTCTTTTTCCTGTGATCTTATTTTAATATGTAGATTATTAATATGTATTTTGCATATATGTTTGGTGTAATGTTAATTTTGCCTATACCATGTATGTTTGTATTGCTACGACTAGCAGTGAGGTCACGAGGATCTGAAGAATCATCCTGGTACCTGGATTCTCAAGGCCCAGGCAAGTTGTGCCCTTGATCACTTCTTTTTACCCAGCCATGTTCTAATTAATCATAATGGTCTGCATAGGTTAATTTTGATGGGACCCAATAGGTTACCCTAGTTTGTCTATCTTTATACCTTGTTCACCACTAAACTTTTTGGGTAGTACTTGCTAGTGCTTTATGTGGTTTTGGGTATGAAGATTACACCATTCATGATTATACTTTTGTTATCAGTTGTTATTTATGATTCATGTTAAGATCATTATGTTAATTGGAACATGGAGCGACCACCCGGGAAAACAGTGCTACCACAAGGGTGGAATGGGACGCCCTTGGCTGATTAATTAGGAAAGCTAGTGGAAGACTACCTTACCCGAAAGGGGCAAGGGCAGTAGGGGAGAGGTCAGTGTAGGGAGGCCCTCGGGAGGATTTTGCTGCGATGGCGGTCCTGCAAGGGATTCCTGCACTGGATCTTCCTATAAACTGTAGCGGGTTTTCTGAAGCTAGTGGAACTTTGTAAAGGCCTCGTAGTGTTACCCTGCCTCGCCTCCTCGGTAGAGGTGTATGGGAAGTCGCGATCCCTTGGCAGATGGGTAACATGACTTGTGGGTAAAGATGCGCAACCTCTGCAGAGTGTAAAACTGGTATACTAGCCGTGCTCACGGTCATGAGCAGCTCGGACCCTCACATGATTAAATTATGGAACTTAAACACAATTTGTCATATGCATTGCATCGCAGGTGAAGTTGTTGATTCTGTTCTACTACTTAATTGGGTTGGTATTTACTTATACTTAGTAACTGCTAATAAAATTTTGACCAACTTTAAAAGCAATGCTCAGCTCTAACCATCTTCTTTGGTAAGCCTTACACTTCACGTGAGCTCCCACCTTTGGCGAGTTCATGCACATTATTCCCCACAACTTGTTGAGCGATGAACGTATGTGAGCTCACTCTTGCTGTCTCACATACACCACAGGTCAAGACCAGGTACAGCAGGATGATGCTCATGGAGGATGCTGTGATGAGTTCGTGAGAGGTCTAGGCCGTCGTCTCCCAGTCAACTTTGGGTTGCTGGACCGTTGTCTCCTTATAATGTAATTATTTATTTTGTATAGAACTCCTGTTAAATATATAAAGATGTGACATTCGATCCTGTGCCACTATACATCATATGTATGAGACTTGGTCCCAGCATACCTGGTGTTTATGTTAACCCCGGGTTTTGGACCCCTAAAATCCGGGTGTTACAGAAGTGGTATCAGAGGAATGTTGACTGTAGGACGAAACCTAGATAGAACTGGACAACCATTACCTACTTACCTCTGCTACTCTGATTCTTTTCTAAACTTATCTTAATCTTTTCTCATCTATTTCCGCTTTACTCTGATTATTCTTATCTTTTCTTTCTAAAGACAAATGTGGATTTCACACTTTGAAATCCTGTGACTGAAGTGACCTTTAGGAATAGGAGACCTAATCCTAGGAACAAAAAAACAAAAACTATTTTTATAAGTGACTATGTATTTGAATGTTTGTTCTTGTGATACTTGTTTGATTTGGATCTTTGATTGAGTGTGATGAGTTGTGGAGTAATGTCCACAATTGCATCTGCATATACACATAGGTATTAAAATATATTTATAAAATAACTAGACAACCTAGATTATCCCCATTGGAACATATCTAGCATAAGAGATTTATCTTATCCTAAAAGATCTCATTCTAACCAATTCATCTTATCTTAAAAGATTCTCCCTTATCTTAATAGATCCATCTCATCTTAAAAGATACTCATCTTATCATGAAAAGATTTTATCCTTATCCCAATAAATCTAACTGACCTCACAAAATTCTACCTTATCCTCATGGATTCATCTTACCCTAATTAGCATATTTATCCTGGTCTAAAATATCAACCATGATCTAATTTAAAGTAATTAGATATTGTCTAGACTAATTCGGTGATACCAATCTAGATCCCATCTAATCTAATATAATCCAATCTAAAGTGAGTTATTTAATAAAATAGTTAGTACTAGTGAAATGGATTAGACCTCACTCCTGTAAAAATGATTTAAGCTAAATTGATGCCCTAGATTAACTTGACCATATACATATACAACTACCTTATCCATCCGATAGTTGCATAATCCCTCTGTGTTAACACTAATAGAGCTTCTGGCCTACCTACACCGTATACCCCATCCTATCTCAAAAGATTCTAACATATCCTAACAAGATAAATCTTACCCTGATAAATCTATCTAACTTAAACTAGTCTAATCTAGATCATATCTAATTTAATATGGTCTAATCTAGTGTGAGTTACTTAATGCTGGTGGAAAGGATAAGGCCATACTCCTAAATCACTTAAGCCTAATTTGGAGACTTACATCAACTTGGCCATACACAACAACTCGACCTATATAACAAGTTACATAACTTACCCAATCAATAGAGTCTTAATGGATTGCATAATCTATCAACCACCACCTGACATCAAGCCAGATTTTGACTTACATCGTGTAGTCTATCCCACAATATTTATCTTAAACATATTCCCCAGCCCGATAATATACACTAACTCCTAATCAATGAGACAAGACCGGAGAAGATGGTCAACTTCATCAAGAAAGGATGAGCACCAACTCAAGTCTTCAAGGATCAAATGAGGTCACCAAGATGAGTCAAGGTCCACAATCTTGGATGGAGTCTTCCTTTACCTCATTCTTTCTTGCCCAAACCTATATAGGCTTTAAAAGATATCCTTTATCCTGCATAATAAAGTGTCTATAACCATATATACCTATGCTCTCCTAATAACTAACAAAAAAAAAGGGACTCTTGATTTTTGAACTAGCTAGAAACTGAAATCTAGACTACAAGCTAAATTTGTTGTATCATGTTCCTTACAAATCTCGAGGACGAGATTATTTTTAAGGGGGGTAGGATTTGTAACACCCTAAATCTCATTTTTGAGAATATAGTAAAAAAAAACTTTTCAAAGATCTTGCATTAGAATTTTTCTTTTTCTCTCTTTAAGACTCTCATAA
Organism: Zea luxurians; assembly: GCA_029449295.1. Lineage (NCBI taxonomy): Eukaryota > Viridiplantae > Streptophyta > Magnoliopsida > Poales > Poaceae > Zea > Zea luxurians. The sequence goes on along the minus strand of JAOPSE010000003.1, from coordinate 107,347,723 downwards.
CATTTGAAGACTCATCTCCCTATTTAAAAGCATTTGCTTAAGTGAATAAAATAATAAATAGAACCATATTTGGCACTCATGATGGAGTTGTAATTGTATGTGCATTTAAAATAATAATAAAATATAATAATGAAATTGAGAATTTGAATTTAACCAAAGTTGCACTTTTGGGGTTTTAGAAATAATATGTAAAAGATAAAAGAGAAGGGAAGAACTAAGAAAAATACTACATAAAAATAAACATCCTTCACACTTATATTATTAAATTATACCTTTCAAACTGAGGACAGGTTATTCACAAAGATTGAATTTAAACTTGAACTCAAATTGGATTTGAAAATGGAGAAAAGAAAATAGAAAATAAAAAGAAAAAGAATAAAACCTGCTGTTGGGCCTGGTTCGCGCTTTTCGGCCCACTTAGGGAATCCTCACCGCGCGGCCCAACTTCACCCCCGCCGCGCCGCATTCACCCGCTGACATGTGGGCCCCCACTTCAGCCTCTCAGCTCACGCGCCGACATACCGGGTCCACTTGTCAGCACTCACGCACACAACTTCCGCTGTCCCGCGGGACCCACTATCCAGTCCGTTTTTCACGCGCCTCGCTCACCCGTTGTCTCGCTGTCTCGGTGGGCCTTAGCTGTCAGGGTTCAACGAACCGCACCGCGCGGGCCGCGCTCACCTCGCGACTTCCTCGCCGGTGACCTCGGCGTCCGCGCAACGACCGTGGGGCGTTACCGGAGTATAAGTACGAGGCCTCAGACTCTCTCCTTCCCTATCTCCCTACTATCGCGACCACCGCCGTAGCTGTGCGCCACCGTGCCGCCGCGGAAGATCGGGAGTCGTGGGCATCGGGGACCGCCGCCGTCACCTCGCTCCGTTCGTGGCTCTGGATCTTCGGCGGGTCGTTGCGGAAGCTTTGGTGCACGTAGTTGAAGAATCGGGGCGATCCTGCTTCGGCAATTGCTCGCCGGAACGACATCGCCGCCGCGGACCCGCCCTTCGTCGTGGCTAGGACGCAACTCGGCGTAATTCACGGTAAGGACCCCTCCTTTTAGGTCGCCTTGTCTTACTGTGCGTCTGAGCTAGCGGAATTCGGGTCTCATGCGTTGGTTCGCGGGCGCGGTCCACGCCGGCGAGGACTCCGCCGTGCGGTGGCGTCTCTGCGCAGCGCCGCCAGGGGAAAGGAGAACGACGATCTCGCGCCGTCCGATTGGGATTGCGCGGCTGAGATTAGATCTGGCGTGTGTTGATCCTCGGCCGTCGATCGTGCAGCGAACGGTCGCGATTAGAGATAGAAATACCCCTTCACGCATTAAATCCCAACCGTTGACGCGAGATCGGAGGGGCGTGGCTGAAAGCTGGATCATGATCTAATCTCAACCGCACATGTGTGATCGGACGGCCGACAACCACTGATACCCCTTCGCGTTGGTCTTTTTACTAAAGAAACCCTTGGCTTCTGTGAAACTAACCCACCGTCCCCTCGGGGGGGTTTACTGAGTCTTAGGGAATCTTACACAATAAACCCTGACCTTTTGTGAATTTGAGGCCCAGTCCAGTGATTGATTAAATTGAATAAATAAAATAGGAAATAGATTTTTAATATGAAAATAATTGCTAAAACTTAGATAATTCATAGAAAATCCATTTTAGCTCCAAATTGAACCATTCCAGTTTCTAAAATTTTGTAATAATATTCTTCATCATTTAGTGTCTTTGTTTTGACATGAACTCTGTCAGAAAATTTATTTATCATTTAATCATATTTTAATCACATTAAACCTTAGGAAAATCATAACTTGAATTCTACAACTCCAAAATTAATAATTCTTTTTCCTGTGATCTTATTTTAATATGTAGATTATTAATATGTATTTTGCATATATGTTTGGTGTAATGTTAATTTTGCCTATACCATGTATGTTTGTATTGCTACGACTAGCAGTGAGGTCACGAGGATCTGAAGAATCATCCTGGTACCTGGATTCTCAAGGCCCAGGCAAGTTGTGCCCTTGATCACTTCTTTTTACCCAGCCATGTTCTAATTAATCATAATGGTCTGCATAGGTTAATTTTGATGGGACCCAATAGGTTACCCTAGTTTGTCTATCTTTATACCTTGTTCACCACTAAACTTTTTGGGTAGTACTTGCTAGTGCTTTATGTGGTTTTGGGTATGAAGATTACACCATTCATGATTATACTTTTGTTATCAGTTGTTATTTATGATTCATGTTAAGATCATTATGTTAATTGGAACATGGAGCGACCACCCGGGAAAACAGTGCTACCACAAGGGTGGAATGGGACGCCCTTGGCTGATTAATTAGGAAAGCTAGTGGAAGACTACCTTACCCGAAAGGGGCAAGGGCAGTAGGGGAGAGGTCAGTGTAGGGAGGCCCTCGGGAGGATTTTGCTGCGATGGCGGTCCTGCAAGGGATTCCTGCACTGGATCTTCCTATAAACTGTAGCGGGTTTTCTGAAGCTAGTGGAACTTTGTAAAGGCCTCGTAGTGTTACCCTGCCTCGCCTCCTCGGTAGAGGTGTATGGGAAGTCGTGATCCCTTGGCAGATGGGTAACATGACTTGTGGGTAAAGATGCGCAACCTCTGCAGAGTGTAAAACTGGTATACTAGCCGTGCTCACGGTCATGAGCAGCTCGGACCCTCACATGATTAAATTATGGAACTTAAACACAATTTGTCATATGCATTGCATCGCAGGTGAAGTTGTTGATTCTGTTCTACTACTTAATTGGGTTGGTATTTACTTATACTTAGTAACTGCTAATAAAATTTTGACCAACTTTAAAAGCAATGCTCAGCTCTAACCATCTTCTTTGGTAAGCCTTACACTTCACGTGAGCTCCCACCTTTGGCGAGTTCATGCACATTATTCCCCACAACTTGTTGAGCGATGAACGTATGTGAGCTCACTCTTGCTGTCTCACATACACCATAGGTCAAGACCAGGTACAGCAGGATGATGCTCATGGAGGATGCTATGATGAGTTCGTGAGAGGTCTAGGCCGTCGTCTCCCAGTCAACTTTGGGTTGCTGGACCGTTGTCTCCTTATAATGTAATTATTTATTTTGTATAGAACTCCTGTTAAATATATAAAGATGTGACATTCGATCCTGTGCCACTATACATCATATGTATGAGACTTGGTCCCAGCATACCTGGTGTTTATGTTAACCCCGGGTTTTGGACCCCTAAAATCCGGGTGTTACAGCCCGGTGTAGACCGAGGCTTCCCGCGTGAGTCGGGAAGTCGCGGCACGAGGTTCCGAGGGGTACCCCTGCCTTCGGGAGGCAGAGCTCTCGGCCCGCCGGGCCGCAGCGCCTTCCAGGAGATGCTTGAGCTCTCCCTGGATTCGCCGACCCTCGGTGGTTGATGACTCCGGCATCGCGCGGAGGAGCATTGCTGCGGTGGCCAGGTCCTGACCGGTTCCGCCGGATGCGGGTGGCGGTCTGTCCCTGGCATCGTTGGCGATGCGGTGCTGGAGACCTTGGGGCAGGTGACGTATTTCTCCGACCGGGGGCTGGCTCGCCCATACCTGCCCGACGTTCCGGCGGATTGCCTCGAGCGCTCCTGCTCCCTCATCGAGCCCGGCCTGCGCCCCGCGGACTTGCTCGAGCTGTGGGTCGTGACCCCCCGCCGGAACGGGGACCACAACTAGCTCCCGCGGGATGTCGGCGCGAGGCGCTGGCCTGGGGGGATCACCATCCTCCGGCATGCCGAGACAGCTGCCTCCGGAGGGATCCCCTAGCTCGACGTGGAAACATTCGCGGCTCGGGCCGCAGTCCTTGTCGTCAAGGCTGCGGCTGCCGTCGGAACAGTCGGAAAGGCAGTAGTCGCATGCGGTCATGAAGTCCCGCATGGCACTGGGGTTGCCAGATCCGGAGAAATCCCAGCAGATGCTGGGGTCGTCATCTTCCTCGGACCCAGAGGGTCCGTAGGTCGAGACACCCGTCAATCGGTCCCAAGGCGACCGCACACGAAACCCCAGAGAGGTTGCACTCGCCTCAACGTGAGCGCCCGCCAAAGCGGGGTCGCCAGGCGGGTTGAGGCCGAGTCGAAATGACGAAGGATGGGAATCAGCCCGTACCTTTTGGTCGACGAGGAGCGACGAAGTCACATCGGGGGCTGATCGCGCCGTCGTCCTGGGTGCGAGGGCGACGTCCTGCAGGCCCTCCGTGAGCGCGCTGGCGTCGTCCACTTGCTCGGGATCGGCGTGTCGCGGGGGGACGGCGCTCGCCTTCGCCTCAAACGCGTGGGTGATGCCCGACGCGTCCTCCGTTGGGGCGCTGGGGATGTCGGTTTGCTCGACAGTCGACTGAGCGCAGCCTCCCGCTCGGCCTTGGTTGCCCCGCCTCCTCCTCCGATGGCGAGGGAGAGGATGAGGTGAGCTCGAAAGTTGTCCTTCCCCCATGCGGGAAAGACGTCGTCGATTCCGCCGCCGGCGGGCGGGCTGTCCGCCACCATTGTCGCTGTCGCGCGGCGGTGGAAGGAGTATCATGTCGTAGTTGCCGTCGAAAGACATGAACTCGAGACTCCCGAAACGGAGCACCGTCCTGGGTTGAAGAGGTCGTTGGAGACTGCCCATCTGGAGCTTGACGGGAAACTACTCGCCAACACGCAGCAGGCCCCTACCTGGCGCGCCAACTGTCGGCGTTCCGAGACCGGGGGGTCCCCGAGCCGACGAGTGAGTGTGCCGCGTGCCCCAGCCCAGATGGGTCGAGCGCGTGGGCGAGCGCGAAGGGGGGAGAGAGCGAGGCGGCCGGAGCCGGGTCGTGAGGGAGTCGGAGAAGCCCGCGGCCTTCGTGTTCGTCCTGCGCCCAGGTCGGGTGCGCTTGCAGTAGGGGGTTACAAGCGTCCGCGCGGGTGAGGGGAGCGAGCGGCCCCGAGAGAGCGCCTGCCCCTGCCCTTCGTCCCCGCGAGGCCGACCTTCTCTAAGAAGGCCCTGGTCCTTCCTTTTATAGGCGTAAGGAGAGGATCCAGGTGTACAAATGGGGGTGTAGCAAGGTGCTACGTGTCTAGCGGGGGAGAGCTAGTACCCTAAGTACATGCCGAGGTGGCAGCCGGAGAGATCTTGGCACCCGGCTAGTGTGGCGTCGTGGCTGTCGGAGAAGCAATGGAGCTTGGCGGAGGGACAGCTGTCGGAGTGGTTGGGCCCTTGCTGACGTCCCCCTGCTTTCGTAAGAGAGCTGAGAGCCGCCGTCGTCATGGGTCCAGCGGGGTGCCATCATTGCCTATCTGGCGGGGCTAGCCAGATGGGACGTCGGTCCTGTTCCCTGCGGCCCGAGTCGGCTCGGGGTAGGGTGATGATGGCGCTTCCTGTCGACGTGGCGGACTTGTGCCCTAGGTCGGGCGACGTGGAGGCTCCTTCGAGGCCGAGGTCGAGTCTGTTCTGCATGGCCGAGGCCGAACCTGAGCTCCCGGGTCGGGCGAGGCGGAGGTCGTTCGGCAGAGGTCGGGGTAGAGTCCGAGCCCTGGGTCGGGCTAAGCGGAGTTCGTCGTCTTCCGGGGCCTTAGCCCGAGTCCAAGCCCTGGGTCGGGCGGAGCAGAGTTCGCCGTCTTCCGGGGCCTTAGCCCGAGTCCGAGCCCTGGGTCGGGCGGAGCGGAGTTCGCCGTCTTCCGGGGCCTTAGCCCGAGTCCGAGCCCTGGGTCGGGCGGAGCGGAGTTCGCCGTCTTCCGGGGCCTTAGCCCGAGTCCGAGCCCTGGGTCGGGCGGAGCAGAGTTCGCTGTCTTCCGGGGCCTTAGCCCGAGTCTGAGCCCTGGGTCGGGCGGAGCGGAGTTCGCCGTCTTCCGGGGCCTTAGCCCGAGTCCGAGCCCTGGGTCGGGCGGAGCGGAGTTCGCCATCTTCCGGGGCCTTAGCCCGAGTCCGAGCCCTGGGTCGGGCGGAGCGGAGTTCGCCGTCTTCCGGGGCCTTAGCCCGAGTCCGAGCCCTGGGTCGGGCGGTGCTTCCTCTGGCGCTTTTGGCCAAGCCTGGCTGCCCGTCAGTCTTACCCTTTGCGTTAAAGGCCCTAGTGACTTGGTCGGTCGGCGCGGTGATTTAGTCAGGGTTACTTCTTATCGAAGGCAAGGCCTCGGGCGAGCCGGAGATGCGTCTGCCATGAAAGAGGAGGCCTCGGGCGAGACGGAACCATCTCAGGGTCGGCTGCCCTCGCCCGAGGCTAGGCTCCGGCGTGGCGTGATCGAGTCGCTCGTATGGACTGACCCCTGACTTAATCAAACCCATCAGGCCTCTGCAGCTTTATGCTGATGGGGGTTACCAGCTGAGAATTAGGCGTCTTGAGGGTACCCCTAATTATGGTCCCCGACAGCACGGGAGAAGGTCAAGGAGGCTGAGGAACCCAAAGCCAAGGGTGAAGAAGAAGGCTTGCAAAGTCAAGGGTGATCGAGTTGAGAACAGCTACGGCACATCAAGGATCACTACATAAGGACGTGACTTACAACCAATGAGGCAACAGCTACAGTTATGTGGTGTAAGTCATAAGGCTCAAGATCAAGCTCTAAGAAGGAGATCAAGGTCACTAGAAGGAGAACAAGTGTCAAAACCAGAACTGGAAGCAGCCCAAAAGAGCTAAGTTCACCTTGATCTTTAGTTTGGGTTGTTCCTATATTTGGAGATGTTCTATGTGACCTTTGCAGGATGTTGGAGCCAAGAAATGTCAATCTAGATCAAGTCAAGCCGACTTGATGATTTATGAGTCCAACATCAAAGCTCAAGCATGTGAAATGCTATAGATGTAATAATTAAGAGAAGGTATGTTTCTAGACTTAGTACATTGGTTTTTTGTGTACTAATATACTTGTCTAAGTGTTAGAAACAGAAGGAAGAAGAAAAGGAAAGAGGTGCAAATTGCTTGGTTGTGTACAGCCAAGACTCAGCTCAGTCTGGCACACCGGACTGTCCGGTGGTGCACCGGACAGTGTCCGGTGCGCCAGGCTGAACTCTGGTGAACAGGCCACTCTCGGGAAAAGCCGGTGGCGTACGGCTATAATTCACCGGACTGTCCGGTGGTGCACCGGACTGTCCGGTGAGCCAACGGTCGGCTGGGGCAACGGTCGGCAGCGCGATCCGCGCGTGACGCGTGGCCGAGCCAACGGTCAAATTGGGGCACCGGACTGTTCGGTGTGCACCGGACAGTGTCCGGTGTGCCAACGGCTCCAGGACTGCAACGGTCGACTGCTCCATTTATGGAAGGAAATCGGGCACCAGACAGTGTCCGGTGGTGCACCGGACTGTCCGGTGCGCCACCCGACAGAAAGAAAGTATTGCCTTCCAAATGGGATTCCAACGGCTCCTAGGCGCCTTGTGCCTATAAAAGGGACCCATAGGCGCCTCAAGCAATACACAAGCGCAGCCAACAAGTGTAGACATCACTCGAATCAATTCTCACTCTCCCTCTTGTGTATAACTCTATAGTTTGTGTAGAAGGCACAGCTATAAGCCTTTAGAGAGAGGAGAAGTGCTGCCAAGAGCTAGAGCAAGGTCTTGAGCGTATCGTTACTCTACCGAGGTGCTGCCGAGAAGTTTGTAAGCAGCCACGGTGTTGTTGTAACCCAACTCAATAGTGAAAGGCTCTATCTGTCATACTGACAGATCTGAGCAAACGGAGGAAGGAGTTGAAATAGACTCCAAGCCCAGGTGTGGCTAACTCCAACGAGGACTAGGCAAGCATTTCAGGCTTGGCCGAGCCTCGGGATAAATCCTTGCGTCTGTGTGCTCTGTTCTGTATTGTATCCTGACTCTCTGCCTTACTCGATTTTATATCTGCACTTCAACACTTATCCGTGGTATAAGCTTTATTTGAAGTGCAGGGCATTTTGAGACAGGATCTCCGATTCCGCTGCAACCTACTCGAAGAGTCTTCTTACTCCACTGCGTACTAAGTCTTCGAGTAGAGTAAGAATTTAAGTTTTAAAGTAATAAGTTTTATTCGCCTATTCACCCCCCTCTAGGCGACATCCAGATCCTGTTCCCGGGTCAAAGGGAACTTTCAATTGGTATCGGAGCTAGGCCTCTCCAGTGTGGGCTTAGCCGTCCGGAAATGACGATGTCATCACAAGAGGTAACTGTAGAACTCCTTTTAGGCGATGGTTCTAATTACAAGTCTTGGTCTGTTTCTATTTATAGTGCTTTCATGAGTGTTGATCCTGATTTGAGACAGATCTTTAGTAGAAGTATTTTTCCCTCTAATGTTAGTAAAAATCCTTCAAATGATGAACTAAGATGTCTATCTCTAAATCACCATGCTTGCAACATCTTAGTTGATTCTCTTTCTAGAGGTGCTTATTTTGCCATCATGAGTAGTGATAGTGATCTATTTGTTGATGCTCATGATTTATGGAATAGAATTAGAGAAAATATTCTATGGCAAACTGTGATGCACCTACTCCCTATATTACTTCTGATACTAACCATTCAAAGGGAGAAGAACAAGAACGATGGCACCCAAACGATGAATCCACCTCGTCGACAGGTTTGTTCTCCACTAGTGATAAATGTTTTATTGCTAACAATGATGGTGGAGACGAAAGCCATGATGAGGAGGAATATGAGGATGATAGCAAGGATGAATCTTCATCATCACAAGGTACATTTTCCTATATTGCTTCCACTGACATTATTGGCAGGGAAAATGAGACCGATGATATGGAAGAAGAGGAGATTCGCCGTTTCTACAACCATCTCAACAAAGCAGACAAAGCTCTCTTGATTAAGTTGTTGAGAAGGAACAAGGAACAAGGCGAGATGCTTCTCAGGCTAGAGGAGTCCCTCATCAAAACCAACAACAGCCTGGAGAAGATGACCAAAGAGCATGAGGAGCTAAAGTGCTCTCATGATGATTTGGTCCAAAGGTATGATTCAATGTTAATTGAGCAAAGTAATAATGATGACGCTCTATCTAATGTTGCTCAACTTAAAACTGAAAATTCTATGCTTAGAAGTCAAGTAGAAACAATGAATTTAGAAAAGCTTGCTCATAGTGAAAAGTATGATACGTTGTCATACTCTCATAGTAAACTAGTTGATGATCATATCATGCTCGATATTGCTCATGAGGTAGTAATTAATAGTTTAAACTCATATGAACCTCATTCTTGCACTAGTAATCAATTGGTCAAAATATTATCATGTGTTGACCTCCACCACCCCAAGAAAGGCCAATCTTTATTTGAGAAACAAGTTACAGGATCAAAAAGGAAATTGCTTGGGAACAAGAAACAAAGACAATTAAGGAGAAGATGCCTTGCTCGACTTCCGCAAGATATCTACGAACACATGGTGAAGAAGCTTGAGGAAGGAGAAACCGCAGCAAGGGTCAAACTCCATAAGAAGGATGTTCCCAAAGCAATAAATGAAGAAATCAACATGAACAAGGAAAAAGGTAAAAATTCAATTAATCATGTTGTTTGCACTGATCATCTCTCCATGTCATTCAAATATAAAAAGGGAAAAGGAAAAAGGAGGTGCTTCAAGTGCAAGAAGTTAGGCCACCTCATCGCGTCTTGTCCGTACAAAGACAAGAATGAAGGGACAAGGAGTTGTTTTGGATGCAACAATAAGGACCACACGATCACTTCATGTCCGGTCATGAAGAATCAAGGATGTGCATCCTCCAAGGTGACCCTCACCAAGGAAAATGACAAACAGCAAGCGTCATGTCAGGTTGAGCGACGCTTCTGCTACAAATGTGGTGAGCAGGGTCATCTATCCAAGGTATGTTCTAAAGGTAAGATTCCTAAGCAAGTGGATTTGTCTCAATCTCATTCGCTTAGTAGACCCAAATCATACACTTGTGCTAGATCTATAACGAGATCACCTAGAACTAGCACAAAGGCAATTTGGGTACCAAAGGCACATTTAGATGATCATTATGGACCCATCACGAGATGGGTACCAAACTGTGCTAACTAGACTATGCAGGTGCCTTGAGATGAATTGGAGACCATGGGAGAGCTTAAGACGGTTAATTCAAACTCTATGCTTAAGCTGTAAATTGTTTTAGTGTTTGTTCATTTACCCAAGGTTGAAGTATTGTGAGACACTAATCCCATATTCATCTCAAGTGAAATAAGTTGTAGAAGTCCTTAATCATTATGGGTGAATCAAGCAAAGGACCTCGATTGCGCATCTGACGGTACCTGTGTTTCTTAAGTGTCGTGTTGTCTGTCCTTAGAGTAATTATGCTTGCTTAATCATGATTATGTGCCTTAAAAGTTATGTCTCTTGAATCATTTAATGGGTAGTTTTTCATTGAATATTTCCACCAATAATTAACTCTTGTTGTGTTCGTGAATAAACCTACATCCCGTTGTGAGTTATGCTATATTAGCCTATGTGAAAATATGACATATTGCTTAGTTTATATGATGACCCTATTGTGGCACTATGTGTTATGCCTCTAATGCCTCTAATGCTTTCTCTCGAGCTATGAAGTGCATAAATAATAGGGAACTTTCAGTTGGTTTGTGGTAATAACTGGTGCTCTCATGGCCATACTGGTAAAAGGCAAAGGTATGGAAAATGGAACTGTGCAATTTTATTGAATATCTTGAAGTTCCATTGATTGTGATCATAGCTGTGTTCTTGCATTTCACTGGTAGTACCGTGGCTTAGGAGACTTATGGTTAAAATGTTTTTTCTTCTGGTGTACCTAAAGAACCTTCTTAACTATGATGTGCTTAAGACATGATCGTGTTGTTTTTCAATTGGTATATGTGATGCAATGATAGCATGTCTAAGTTGCGTGTAAATGTTAGACTTCCTGTGAGTATTCAATTGGCTTAGGTGCTCCTGAGGCATGCATTGTTGTATTTAGTCAACCTTTCATTTAGCCTTCAATTTGTATTAAGTGGCTTTCAATTTGGTATTTAATTGATATCTCTTTGGGATGAAAGTGATAGAGTATGCCTTGATCAAGGTATGGTGTGATCCCCTCTAGTTCTGAGAAAGCTAGAATGTGCAAAGTGCAAGTCATTCAAATACTTGATGCACAACTTGAGGGGGAGCACACATAACTTGTGGCTTTTGAGACTAACTGTTTCTTGAGCAATCTTGTACAGTCTCAAGGTGGAAAAGAGAAGATGAGCATGAAATGGAGCAATCAGGACTTGGGTACCTCTGTAAGTCAAGTAATTGGTATCTTAAGTCATGAGTAATTGTATATCCCTAGATTGCTCATGCTCTATAATATTTGGTGATACTCTATGCCTATCCTTAAATATCATGGAGCTATGATAATAAATGATCTTGCAATTGGTATCTTTCAATTGGTAGCCATGATAGTTTGCTTCAATTGACATCTTTTGATAATCATTAGAATAGGAGTTTCTTCTTGTGCCCAATACTATAACTTGTTCTAAGTTTGGTGTCTTAGCAACAAGAAAAGGTTAGGATAAAGGCACAAGTGTGGAGAAGCTCTCGAGAGATTAAGTACTTTCAAGATGGGAAGTGCACTACAACATGGTAAAGGGAAGTATTAATCTTTTTGCGTATATGTATCTTACTTAAATGTTGGTGGTGCATATATTCAATAAGTAAGGGGGAGTGTTGATAGTGTGTTTTTCCTCCTAAAACACCCTGCTGTCCCTTGACATCATCCTAGGTTCTTGCTTGAGTATGGTTTTTGGTGTTTTGATGTCAAAGGGGGAGAAGTTGTGCATTAAAGCTTATCTCAACCTGAGAGGAAAGCTTATCCTAAGGGGTGATGTGTTGTTAGTTTGAGCTTTGCCAGTGTGATATTCATATGCTTCTTCTTGCAGTATTATATGTGTTGCATCATATGGACTAGTGCTTGCGCTGCTATGAATTAATTGGCATCTATTGTGTTCTTTCTGAAAATAGATAGTCATGTGGTTAATGGTGCTTTAAGATTGTTTTAAATTAGTATCTTAGTTTTAAATTGATAAGGTATTAGTTTGAATTGGCATCTTAATGGTGAATAGTGGTAGGTTGATATTCCTGTGATATATCCACTAAATTGAATGATGTTTAACTCTGATTACATGCATTTGTGTGTTATAGCATCATGGTTTGATTCTTGACACAATGCATCCCAAAAAATGCTAAGGTGTAGAAATGTTTCGAATTGCCTAAGTATGTGCAAATTGGCGTCTGAGACCAAAATTATGTTTTTAAAGTAAGCACATATTTAGGGGGAGCATTCTATAAACTTAGAATTCAAAAATTGTGCTTCAAATCTTATTCTCATGTAAGCTTTAATTGTGTTGCCATCAATCACCAAAAAGGGGGAGATTGAAAGCTCTCTTGTGAGTTTTGGTGTTTGGATGACAACTCAATTAAAGGACTAACAAGTGTACTAAGTGTTGAACAGGTGCTTAAGATAAAGCTAACAGGGTTCAACACAAGTAAACAAATGTGATGGTCCAAGAACTGGATTATGGGTATATGATGGACATTGCAAAAGTGATACTCGGGTGCGTAGCTCGGAGACAACTGATCAAGCCAAGGACGGAGGCAAGAAGAGCTTCGAGGTACCAAGTGCACGGGAGAAGGTCAAGGAGGCTGAGGAACCCAAAGCCAAGGGTGAAGAAGAAGGCTTGCAAAGTCAAGGGTGATCGAGTTGAGAACAGCTACGGCACATCAAGGATCACTACATAAGGACGTGACTTACAACCAATGAGGCAACAACTACAGTTATGTGGTGTAAGTCATAAGGCTCAAGATCAAGCTCTAAGAAGGAGATCAAGGTCACTAGAAGGAGAACAAGTGTCAAAACCAGAACTGGAAGCAGCCCAAAAGAGCTAAGTTCACCTTGATCTTTAGTTTGGGTTGTTCCTATGTTTGGAGATGTTCTATGTGACCTTTGCAGGATGTTGGAGCCAAGAAATGTCAATCTAGATCAAGTCAAGCCGACTTGATGATTTATGAGTCCAACATCAAAGCTCAAGCATGTGAAATGCTATAGATGTAATAATTAAGAGAAGGTATGTTTCTAGACTTAGTACATTGGTTTTTTGTGTACTAATATACTTGTCTAAGTGTTAGAAACAGAAGGAAGAAGAAAAGGAAAGAGGTGCAAATTGCTTGGTTGTGTACAGCCAAGACTCAGCTCAGTCTGGCACACCGGACTGTCTGGTGGTGCACCGGACAGTGTCCGGTGCGCCAGGCTGAACTCTGGTGAACAGGCCACTCTCGGGAAAAGCCGGCGGCGTACGACTATAATTCACCGGACTGTCCGGTGGTGCACCGGACTGTCCGGTGAGCCAACGGTCGGCTGGGGCAACGGTCGGCAGCGCGATCCGCGCGTGACGCGTGGCCGAGCCAACGGTCAAATTGGGGCACCGGACTGTCCGGTGTGCACCGGATAGTGTCCGGTGTGCCAACGGCTCCAGGACTGCAACGGTCGACTGCTCCATTTATGGAAGGAAATCGGGCACCGGACAGTGTCCGGTGGTGCACCGGACTGTCCGGTGCGCCACCCGACAGAAAGAAAGTATTGCCTTCCAAATGGGATTCCAACGGCTCCTAGGCCCCTTGTGCCTATAAAAGGGACCCATAGTGAAAGGGAAATGTGCCCTTGGGCCATTTCTAAGTATTTTGGTGATTGAGTGCCAACACAAGTGCTTTTATGCTAATCTATGCAAAGTGGTGGACAAAGTGAAAATCTTGTCAAAAGGTATGTTTCTAGACTTAGTACATTGTTTTTATGGACTAATGTATTGTGTCTAAGTGCTAGAAACAGGAAAAGTTGAATTTGAAATGAGATGACTTTGTTCAGCCAAAGTCTGCTCAGTCTGGGTGCACCGGACAGTGTCCGGTGCGCCAGGCTAGCTCTGGCAACAGGCTGCTCTCGGGACTTCGACGGCGGTGTACGGCTAAAATTCACCGGTCTGTCCGGTGGTGCACAGGACTGTCCGGTGAGCCGTTCACAGGCGAACTCGTCGCTCTCGGGAAACCATCAACGACGTACGGCTAAAATTCACCGGTCTGTCCGGTGGTGCACCGGACAGTCCGGTGAGTCAACGGTCAGCCGGGGCAACGGTCGGCCGAGGATTCTGCGCATGACGCGTGGCCGAGCCAACGGTCACATTGGTGCACCGGACAGTGTCCGGTGCGCCAATGGCTCTCAGACTCCAACGGTCGGCTTCGCCAAATAAGGAAGGAGATCTGCACCGGACAGTGTCCGGTGGTGCACCAGACTGTTCGGTGCGCCAGTCGACAGAAGGCAAGATCTGCCTTCCAGGAATGTTCTCAACGGCTCCTAGCTGCCTTGGGGCTATAAAAGGGACCCCTAGGCGCATGGAGGAGAACACCAAGCATTCCTACAACATTCCTAAGCACCAAGACCTCGATTCCGCGCATTTGTTTCTTTGTGATAGCATATAGAGCTCTAGTGGAGTTGTGAACTCATTGGGTTGTGTTGCGAGCTCTTGTTGCGACTTGTGTGCGTATTGACACTCTGATTTTTGTGTCTTGTGTGTGTTGCTAATCCCTCCCTTGCTCTGTGCTTCTTTGTGAACTTCAAGTGTAAGGGCGAGAGGCTCCAAGTTGTGGAGATTCCTCGCGAACGGGACTAAGAAAAGCAAGCAAAACACCGTGGTATTCAAGTGGGTCTTTGGACCGCTTGAGAGGGGTTGATTGCAACCCTCGTCCGTTGGGACGCCACAACGTGGAGTAGGCAAGCGCTGGTCTTGACCGAACCACGAGATAACCACCGTGCCATCTCTGTGATTGATCTCTTGTGGTTATTGTGTTTTGACTCCTCTCTAGCCACTTGGCGATTATTGTGCTAACACTTAACCAAGTTTTTGTGGCTTAAGTTTTAAGTGTTACAGGATCACCTATTCACCCCCCTCTAGGTGCTCTCAATTGGTATTAGAGCCATTCTCTTCACAAAGGGACTAACCGTCCGAAGAGATGGATCCTAAGGGGAAGGGTATCGTGATCAATGATAAAGAGAAGGAATCTTTCGTCAACGAGCCGAAGGATGACAAGCCTACCAACTCGGGCTCGGGCCATAGACGGAAAGATGGGAAGAAGAAGAAGACAAGGCACATCAAGGAGATTGTCTACTACGACGACAGCGATGAGTCATGTTCTTCCCAAAAGGACAACGACGACAACGACTACGAGAGAAGGAAACCGGTTAATTCGAACTTTTCTTTTGACTACTCTCGTATTCCGCAAAGTACAAATACTCATTTGCTCTCCATTCCACTTGGCAAACCTCCTCACTTTGATGGAGAGGACTACGGATTTTGGAGCCACAAAATGCGTAGTCACCTGTTCTCTCTCCATCCGAGCATATGGGAGATTGTGGAAAGTGGAATGAAGTTTTATAGCTCGGATAGTCCAATATTTATTAATGAACAGATTCATAGAAATGCACAAGCTACTACTGTGTTGTTAGCCTCCTTGTGCAGGGATGAGTACCATAAGGTGAGCGGCTTGGACAATGCCAAGCAAATCTGGGACACCCTCAAGATCTCTCATGAGGGGAATGACGTCACCTTGCTCACCAAGATGGAGTTGGTAGAAGGCGAGCTCGGAAGATTTGCAATGATAAGGGGCGAGGAGCCAACTCAAACATACAACCGGCTCAAGACCCTTATAAACAAAATAAGGAGCTACGGAAGCACGCGATGGACGGACCACGACGTCGTCCGCCTAATGCTAAGGTCCTTTACCGTTCTTGATCCTCATTTGGTGAATAATATTCGTGAGAATCCCAGGTACACCAAAATGTCGCCCGAAGAAGTCCTTGGAAAATTCGTAAGCGGGCGAATGATGATCAAGGAGGCGAGGTACGTGGACGACGCACTGAATGGTCCAATCAATGAGCCTCAACCCGTTGCTCTCAAGGCAACGAGAAGCAAGGAGGTGTTACCTAGCAAAGTGGCGCAAGTTGAGGTGGCAGGGCTCAATGATGAAGAGATGGCCCTCATCATCAAGCGCTTCAAGACGACGCTTAAGGGTCGCAAGGGATAGCCAAGCAAGACCAAAGCCAAGGGGAAGCGCTCATGCTTCAAATGCGGTAAGATTGGTCATTTTATTGCTAACTGTCCCGATAATGAAAGTGACCAGGAACACGGGAGCAAGAGGGAAAAGAAGAAAAATTACAAGAAGGCCAAGGGCGAGGCACATCTAGGAAAGGAGTGGGATTCGGATTGCTCCTCCTCCGACTCCGACAATGAAGGACTCGCCGCCACCGCCTTCAACAAGTCATCCCTCTTTCCCAACGAGCGTCACACATGCCTCATGGCAAAGGAGAAGAAGGTATGTACTCGAGACAGTACTACTTATGATTCTTCTAGTGATGATGAGTCTAGCGATGAGGAAATAGATTACTCTAGCTTGTTCAATGGATTGGATAGAAATAAAATTGATAAAATCAATGAATTGATTGATGCCTTGAATGAGAAGGATAGACTCTTAGAGAAACAAGAGGACCTTTTATATGAAGAGCATGATAAATTTGTTAGTGCACAAAATTCACTTGCTTTAGAAGTTAAACGAAATGAAATGCTTTCAAGTGAAGTGTCTGCATGTCATGATTCTATCTCAAGCTTAAAAAGAATTAACAATGATTTAAATGCTAAATTAGAAGTAGCAAATAAATCTAACTCTTGTGTAGAACATGTCATGATTTGCACTAGGTGTAAAGACTTTGATATTGATGCTTGTAGTGAACACCTAGTTTCAATTTCCAAATTAAATGAGGAATTGGCTAGTCTTAATGCCCAACTTAAGACTAGCAAAAGTGAATTTGACAAATTAAAATTTGCAAGGGATGCCTACTCGATTGGGAGACACCCCTCAATTAAGGATGGTCTTGGCTTCAAGAGAGAAGCCAAGAACTTGACAAGCCATAAGGCTCCCATCTCCGCCAAGGAGAAAGGGAAGGCCCCTATGGCTAATAGTGTGCAAAAGAATCATGCTTTTATGTACCATGATAGGAAACAATCTAGAAATAATTATAGGAGTTGTAATGCATATGATGTTTTTGATTCTCATGCCATGTTTGCTTCTAGTTCTTCCTATATGCATGGTAGAAATATGTCTAGGAGAAATGTTATTCATCATGTGCCTAGAAAGAATGTTGTTAATGTTCCTAGGAAAATTAATGAACCTTCTACAATATACCATGCTTGCAATGCTTCATTTGCCATTTGTAGAAAGGGTAAGAAGGTAGTTGCTAGGAAGCTAGGGGCCAAATGTAAGGGAGATAAAACTTGCATTTGGGTCCCTAAGACCATTGTAACTAACCTTGTAGGACCCAACAAGAGTTGGGTACCTAAGACCCAAGCCTAAATTTGCCTTGCAGGTTTATGCATCCGGGGGCTCAAGCTGGATTATCGACAGCGGATGCACAAACCACATGACGGGAGAGAAGAGGATGTTCTCTTCCTACGTCAAGAACAAGGATCCCCAAGATTCAATAATATTCGGTGATGGGAACCAAGGCAAGGTAAAAGGGTTAGGTAAAATTGCTATTTCGTCCGAGCACTCTATATCCAATGTGTTTTTAGTTGAGTCTCTTGGATATAACTTGTTATCCGTTAGTCAATTATGCAATATGGGATATAATTGTCTATTCACAAATGTAGATGTGTCTGTCTTTAGAAGATGTGATGGTTCACTAGCTTTTAAGGGTGTACTAGACGACAAACTTTATTTGGTTGATTTTGCAAAAGAAGAGGCCGGTCTAGATGCATGCTTAATCGCTAAGACTTGCATGGGCTGGCTGTGGCATCGCCGCTTAGCACATGTGGGGATGAAGAACCTCCACAAGCTTCTAAAGGGAGAACACGTGATAGGTCTAACCAATGTACATTTCGAAAAAGATAGACCTTGTGCAGCTTGTCAAGCAGGGAAATAGGTGGGAGGCTCTCATCACACCAAAAATGTGATGACCACATCAAGACCCTTGGAGATGCTTCATATGGACCTCTTCGGACCCGTCGCCTATCTAAGCATAGGAGGAAGTAAGTATGGTCTTGTTATAGTTGATGATTTTTCCCGCTTCACTTGGGTATTCTTCTTGCAGGATAAATCTGAAACCCAAGGGACCCTCAAGCGCTTCCTCAGGAGAGCTCAAAATGAGTTTGAGCTCAAGGTGAAGAAGATAAGAAGCGACAACGGGTCCGAATTCAAGAATCTCTAAGTGGAGGAGTTCCTTGAGGAGGAGGGGATCAAGCACGAGTTCTCCGCTCCCTACACACCTCAGCAAAATGGTGTGGTAGAGAGGAAGAACAGGACGCTCATCGATATGGCGAGGACTATGCTTGGAGAGTTCAAGACCCCCGAGCGTTTTTGGTCGGAAGCCGTGAACACGGCTTGCCACACCATCAACAGGGTCTATCTTCACCGCCTCCTCAAGAAGACTTCATATGAGCTGCTAACTGGTAACAAACCCAATGTGTCTTATTTTCGTGTATTTGGAAGCAAGTGTTATATTCTTGTGAAGAAAGGTAGAACTTCTAAATTTGCTCCCAAAGCTGTAGAAGGGTTTTTATTAGGTTATGACTCAAATACAACGGCGTATAGGGTCTTCAACAAATCACCGGGTTTGGTTGAAGTCTCTAGCGACGTTGTATTTGATGAGACTAATGGCTCTCCAAGAGAGCAAGTTGTTGATTGTGATAATATAGATGAAGAAGATGTTCCAACGGCCGCAATGCGCACCATGGCGATTGGCGATGTGCGACCACAGGAACAATTGGAGCAAGATCAACCATCTTCCTCAACTACGGTGCATCCCCCAACTCAAAACGATGAACAGGTTCATCATGAGGAGGCGCGTGATCAAGGGGGAGCACAGGATGTTCAAGTTGAAGAGGAAGAAGCACCTCAGGCACCTCCAACCCAAGTTCGAGCAACGATTCAAAGGGATCATCCCGTTGACCAAATATTGGGTGATA
Organism: Zea luxurians; assembly: GCA_029449295.1. Classification (NCBI taxonomy): domain Eukaryota; kingdom Viridiplantae; phylum Streptophyta; class Magnoliopsida; order Poales; family Poaceae; genus Zea; species Zea luxurians. The sequence continues at coordinate 107,328,822 of JAOPSE010000003.1, read as the reverse complement.
TTAGCAAGGGAGTAACTACTCGTTCAAGATTAGTTAAATTTTGTGAGCATTACTCTTTTGTCTCTTCTATTGAGCCTTTCAGGGTAGAAGAGGCCTTGCTAGATCCGGACTGGGTGTTGGCCATGCAGGAAGAACTCAACAACTTCAAGCGCAATGAAGTTTGGACACTGGTGCCTCGTCCCAAGCAAAACATTGTGGGAACCAAGTGGGTGTTCCACAACAAACAGGACGAGCACGGGGTGGTGACGAGGAATAAGGCTCGACTTGTGGCAAAAGGTTATGCCCAAGTCGCAGGTTTGGACTTTGAGGAGACTTTTGCTCCTGTGGCTAGGCTAGAGTCCATTTGTATCTTGCTAGCATATGCCGCTCACCATTCTTTCAGGTTGTACCAAATGGATGTGAAGAGCGCTTTCCTCAATGGGCCGATCAAAGAGGAGGTTTACGTGGAGCAACCCCCTGGCTTCGAGGATGAACGGTACCCCGACCACGTGTGTAAGCTCTCTAAGGCGCTCTATGGACTTAAGCAAGCCCCAAGAGCATGGTATAAATGCCTTAGAGACTTTTTAATTGCTAATGCTTTCAAGGTTGGGAAAGCCGATCCAACTCTTTTCACTAAGACTTGCGATGGTGATCTTTTTGTGTGCCAAATTTATGTCGATGACATAATATTTGGTTCTACTAACCAAAAGTCTTGTGAAGAGTTTAGCAGGGTGATGACGCAGAAATTCGAGATGTCGATGATGGGCGAGTTGAATTACTTCCTTGGGTTCCAAGTGAAGCAACTCAAGGACGACACTTTCATCTCCCAAACAAAGTACACGCAAGACTTGCTAAAGCGGTTTGGGATGAAGGACGCCAAGCCCGCAAAGACTCCGATGGGAACCGACGGACACACCGACCTCAACAAAGGAGGTAAGTCCGTTGATCAAAAGGCATATCGGTATATGATAGGGTCTCTACTTTATTTGTGTGCTAGTAGACCGGATATTATGCTTAGCGTATGCATGTGTGCTAGATTTCAATCCGATCCTAAGGAGTGTCACTTAGTGGCTGTGAAGCGAATTCTTCGATATTTAGTCGCTACGCCTTGCTTCAGGATCTGGTATCCAAAGGGGTCTAACTTTGACTTGATTGGATACTCAGATTCCGACTATGCTGGATGTAAGGTCGATAGGAAGAGTACATCAGGGACGTGCCAATTCTTAGGAAGGTCCCTGGTGTCATGGAACTCTAAGAAACAAACTTCCGTTGCCCTATCCACCGCTGAGGCCGAGTACGTTGCCGCAGGACAGTGTTGTGCACAACTACTTTGGATGAGGCAAACCCTCCGGGACTTTGGCTACAATCTGAGCAAAGTCCCACTCCTATGTGACAATGAGAGTGCTATCCGAATAGCGGAAAATCCTGTTGAGCACAGCCGCACAAAGGACATTGACATCCGGCATCACTTTTTGAGAGACCACCAGCAAAAGGGAGATATCGAAGTGTTTCATGTTAGCACCGAGAACCAGCTAGCCGATATCTTCACTAAGCCTTTAGATGAAAAGACCTTTTGCAGGCTGCATAGTGAGCTAAATGTCCTGGATTCGCGGAACTTGGATTGATTTATAGCATACATGTGTTTATGCCTTTGATCATGTTCCTTCTGCATTTGTTGCTTATGTATGGTGCTCAAGTTGTACAAACACTCCCTGGACCTCACAAGTCCTTTTTGCAAGTGATGCACATATTTAGGGGGAGCTGTGCTAGAACTTGACCCTTTGAGACTAACCGTGTGCATGAGTTTGCTTGTTTTAGTCTCAAAGGAGATTTGAAAGGGAAAATGTGGACTTGAACCATGAAAGACTTCCACTGCACTCCGATGAGAGGGTAATTTATTCCAAGTTCATCTACTCTTATTGCCTTTGTATTCTTATTTGAAGATTTTGGTGAGGCAATGGGGTTTACGGGCCAAGATTGATCTCGTTTTGGTGCTTGATGCCAAAGGGGGAGAAAATAAAGGCCAAAGCAATAAATGGATCAGCTACCACTTGAGAAATTTTGAAAACAGTAGAATAGAGCTTTTGGTTTGTCAAAACTCTTTTATTGTCTCTTTTGTCAAAAGTTGGCCTCTTGAGGGGAGAAGTGTTGATTATGGGAAAAAGGGGGAGTTTACAAGTGAATTTGACTTAGAGATAGGAATTTGAGTTTGATTTGCAAAAACAAACCAAGTGGTGGCAAAGTATGATCCATATATGTCAAAAATTGAATCAAAACAATTTTGAGTATTCATTTGCATTGATACTGCACTTGTTCTAGTTGCCTTATGTTGTGTTGGCATAAATCACCAAAAAGGGGGAGATTGAAAGGGAAATGTGCCCTTGGGCCATTTCTAAGTATTTTGGTGATTGAGTGCCAACACAAGTGCTTTTATGCTAATTTATGCAAAGTGGTGGACAAAGTGAAAATCTTGTCAAAAGGTATGTTTCTAGATTTAGTACATTGTTTTTATGGACTAATGTATTGTGTCTAAGTGCTAGAAACAGGAAAAGTTGAATTGGAAATGAGATGGCTTTGTTCAGCCAAAGTCTGCTCAGTCTGGGTGCACCGGACTGTCTGGTGGTGCACCGGACAGTGTCCGGTGGTGCACCGGACAGTGTCCGGTGCGCCAGGCTAGCTCTGGCAACAGGCTGCTCTCGGGACTTCGACGGCGGTGTACGGCTAAAATTCACCGGTCTGTCCGGTGGTGCACCGGACTGTCCGGTGAGCCGTTCACAGGCGAACTCGTCGCTCTCGGGAAACCATCAACAGCATACGGCTAAAATTCACCGGTCTGTCCGGTGGTGCACCGGACTGTCCGGTGAGTCAACGGTCAGCCGGGGCAACGGTCGGCCGAGGATTCCGCGCGTGACGCGTGGCCGAGCCAACGGTCACATTGGTGCACCGGACTGTCTGGTGTGCACCGGACAGTGTCCGGTGCGCCAACGACTCTCAGACTCCAACGGTCGGCTTCGCCAAATAAGGAAGGAGATCTACACCGGACAGTGTCCGGTGCGCCAGTCGACAGAAGGCAAGATCTGCCTTCCAGGAATGTTCTCAACGGCTCCTAGCTGCCTTGGGGCTATAAAAGGGACCCCTAGGCGCATGGAGGAGAACACCAAGCATTCCTACAACATTCCTAAGCACCAAGACCTCGATTCCGCGCATTTGTTTCTTTGTGATAGCATATAGAGCTCTAGTGGAGTTGTGAACTCATTGGGTTGTGTTGCGAGCTCTTGTTGCGACTTGTGTGCGTATTGACACTCTGATTTTTGTGTCTTGTGTGCGTTGCTAATCCCTCCCTTGCTCTGTGCTTCTTTGTGAACTTCAAGTGTAAGGGCGAGAGGCTCCAAGTTGTGGAGATTCCTCGCGAACGGGACTAAGAAAAGCAAGCAAAACACCGTGGTATTCAAGTGGGTCTTTGGACCGCTTGAGAGGGGTTGATTGCAACCCTCGTCCGTTGGGACGCCACAACGTGGAGTAGGCAAGCGCTGGTCTTGACCGAACCACGGGATAACCACCGTGCCATCTCTGTGATTGATCTCTTGTGGTTATTGTGTTTTGACTCCTCTCTAGCCACTTGGCGATTATTGTGCTAACACTTAACCAAGTTTTTGTGGCTTAAGTTTTAAGTGTTACAGGATCACCTATTCACCCCCCTCTAGGTGCTCTCACATAGGCGCCTCAAGCAATACACAAGCGCAGCCAACAAGTGTAGACATCACTCGAATCAATTCTCACTCTCCCTCTTGTGTATAACTCTATAGTTTGTGTAGAAGGCACAACTATAAGCCTTTAGAGAGAGGAGAAGTGCTGCCAAGAGCTAGAGCAAGGTCTTGAGCGTATCGTTACTCTACCGAGGTGCTGCCGAGAAGTTTGTAAGCAGCCACGGTGTTGTTGTAACCCAACTCAATAGTGAAAGGCTCTATCTGTCATACTGATAGATCTGAGCAAACGGAGGAAGGAGTTGAAATAGACTCCAAGCCCAGGTGTGGCTAACTCCAACGAGGACTAGGCAAGCATTTCAGGCTTGGCCGAACCTCGAGATAAATCCTTGCGTCTGTGTGCTCTGTTCTGTATTGTATCCTGACTCTCTGCCTTACTCGATTTTATATCTGCACTTCGACACTTATCCGTGGTATAAGCTTTATTTGAAGTGTAGGACATTTTGAGACAGGATCTCCGATTCCGCTGCAACCTACTCGAAGAGTCTTCTTACTCCACTGCGTACTAAGTCTTCGAGTAGAGTAAGAATTTAAGTTTTAAAGTAATAAGTTTTATTCACCTATTCACCCCCCTCTAGGCGACATCCAGATCCTGTTCCCGGGTCAAAGGGAACTTTCAGCTAATCACCGAGTGATTCTATTAAGCACTTGGGTGTTTGAGCTCTTGGAAATATGCACTATATGCCTTGGTATGTTGCTTGGGCTCCCACACCTTCAAATGGCCGGTTGGAGGTGTATTTATAGCCCTCAACACAATTCTAGCCGTTGGAGAAAAGCTGCAGTTCTCTGCGGCACACCAGACAGTCCGATGGTGCACCGGACAGCGCACTGTAGTCTGTCCGGTGCGCCAAGCCGTTGCTCTGTCAGAGCAGGTGACCGTTGGCGCCGCAGGCTTTTCCACACCGGATAGTCTGGTGCTCACACCGGACAGTCCGGTGGTCTTCTCTCCGAGTGCCACCTGGAACTAGCTGTTGGGCTAGAGTTCCCTGGTGCACCGGACAGTCCGGCGTGTGGGCACCGGACAGTCCGGCGTGTGGGCACCGGACAGTCTGGTGCGCCTTCGCACAGATAGTCCGCAGCAGCACACTTGGACTTTTCTTGGATCTTCTTAATGTCTTCTTTTGAGGTGTTGCTTTCCCCAATCCCTTAGTCCAAGTAAATCTTGCATCCTGTGAACTACAAACACAAACACTAGAAAACTTATTAGTTCACGGATTGTGTTGTTCATCAAACACCAAAACTCAATTAGCCAAATGGCCCGGGGTCCATTTTCCTTACAATCTCCCCCTTTTTGGTGATTGATGACAACACAACCAAAGCAAGCAAATAATACAAGTATTTGAATGAAAATATGCAATCTACTTGCTAGGATGCATGTTTGTCCCCACAATGTGATATTATGGACTTAAGCCTCCCCCTAACTCCATAATTCACTTACTTCCTATTTTAGGACCAAATAACCAAAACCACTTGAAAAACCATTTGTAGATATAAAATTTTAAATTTGTGGTGTTTGGTGTTTGATATAGTTTTCATTGCTTTGGTCCCTGAACTTCTCCCCCTTTGGCATCAACCACCGAAAAGGAAGACATTAAAAGCATGTAGGAAGTAAATAAAAGCTTGCCCTCATTAAGCATTTTATTAAATGATACCACTAGAAGAATACTAAATTAAACCACAAGCATGATACCAGTTGACAGAATTACTCCCCCTAAATGAGTGTTCTCTTTAGAAAGAATTTTCTCCCCTTTTAGAGATGAAGAAATACTCCCCCTGACAGAGATCCTCTACTTAGGAAAAAGCATGTGAAAATTAGAGGTGCAAGACATGATTTGAAAAGACTAACTTCCCTTATGCATAGGTAACTGAAAGGGAAATGTGCCCTTGGGCCATTTCTAAGTATTTTGGTGGTTTAGTGTCCAACACAAGTGCCTAAGTGTAAAATGGTGGACAAAGTACAAATCAAGGATAAAGGTATGTTTCTCAGACTTAGTACATTGTTTTAGAGACTAATGTATTGTGTCTAAGTGCTGGAAACAGGAAAAATCCAATTGAAAATGCCTTGGCTCGAGCAGCCAAGACTTTGCTCAGTCTGGAGCACCGGACTGTCCGGTGGTGCACCGGGCAGTGTCCGGTGCGCCAGGCTGGCTCTAGCGAACAGGCTGCTCTCGGGACTTCGACGGCGGTGTACGGCTATAAATCACCGGACTGTCCGGTGGTGCACCGGACTGTCCGGTGGGCCGTTCACAGGCGAACTCGTCGCTCTCGGGAATTCATCGTCGACGTACGACTATAATTCACCGGACTGTCCGGTGTGCACCGGACTTTTCCGTGAGCCAACGGTCGACAGGGCCAACGGTCGGCCGCGTGATCTGCGCGGGACACGTGGCCGAGCCAACGGCTAGAAGGGGGCATCGGTCTGACCGGTGCGCACCGGACATGTCCGGTGCGCCAACGGCTCTCAGGCTGCCAACGGTCGACTGCGCCATTTTTGGAAGGAAATCGGGCACCAGACAGTGTCCGGTGTGCACCGGACTGTCCGGTGCGCCAGTCGACAGAAGGCAAGATCAGCCTTCCTAGATTGCTCTCAACGGCTCCTAGCTGCCTTGGGGCTATAAAAGGGACCCCTAGGCGCATGGAGGAGCACACCAAGCATTCCTACAACATTCCTAAGCACCAAGACATCGATTCCGCGCCTTTGATTCTTTGCGATAGCAATTAGAGCTCTAGTTGAGTGGTGAACTCATTGAGTTGTGTTGTGAGCTCTCATTGCGACTTGTGTGCGTGGTGTTGCTGTGATTTCTTGTCTTGAGTGCGTTGCTAATCCCTCCCTTGCTCCGTGCTTCTTTGTGAACTTCAATTGTAAGGGCGAGAGACTCCAAGTTGTGGAGATTCCTCGCAAACGGGATTGAGAAAAAGCAAGCAAAACACCGTGGTATTCAAGTGGGTCTTTGGACCGCTTGAGAGGGGTTGATTGCAACCCTCGTCCGTTGGGATGCCACAACATGGAGTAGGCAAGCGTTGGTCTTGGCCGAACCACGGGATAACCACCGTGCCATCTCTGTGATTGATTTCTTGTGGTTATTGTGTTTTGACTCCTCTCTAGCCACTTGGCATTTACTGTGCTAACACTTAACCAAGTTTTTGTGGCTTAAGTTTTCAAGTTTTACAGGATCACCTATTCACCCCCCCTCTAGGTGCTCTCAATTGGTATCAGAGCCGTTCTCTTCACAAAGGGACTAACCGCCCGAAGAGATGGATCCTAAGGGGAAGGGTATCGTGATCAACGATAAAGAGAAGGAATCCTTCGTCAACGAGCCGAAGGACGACAAGCCTACCGACTCCGGCTCGGGCCATAGACGGAAAGAAGGGAAGAAGAAGAAGACGAGACGCATCAAGGAGATCGTCTACTACGACGACAGCGATGAGTCTACTTCTTCCCAAAAGGACGACGACCACAACGACTACGAGAGAAGGAAACCGGTCAATTCGAACTTTTCTTTTGATTACTCTCGTATTCCTCAAAGTACAAATGCTCATTTATTATCTATTCCACTTGGTAAACCTCCTCATTTTGATGGAGAGGACTATGAATTTTGGAGCCACAAAATGCGTAGTCACTTGTTCTCTCTCCATCCTAGTATATGGGAGATTGTAGAGAGTGGAATGCACTTTGATAGTACGGATAGTCCCATGTTCATTAATGAGCAAATTCATAAGAATGCACAAGCTACTACTGTTCTTCTAGCTTCATTGTGCAGGGATGAATACCACAAAGTGAGCGGCTTGGATAACGCCAAGCAAATATGGGACACCCTCAAGATTTCTCATGAGGGGAACGACGTCACCTTGCTCACCAAGATGGAGTTGGTGGGAGGCGAGCTTGGACGATTCGCGATGATAAGGGGCGAGGAGCCGACACAAACATACAACCGGCTCAAGACCCTTATCAACAAAATAAGGAGCTACGGAAGCACGCGATGGACGGACCACGACGTCGTCCAACTGATGCTAAGGTCCTTTACCGTTCTTGATCCTCATTTGGTGAATAATATTCGTGAGAATCCCAGGTACACCAAAATGTCGCCCGAAGAAGTCCTTGGAAAATTCGTAAGCGGGCGAATGATGATCAAGGAGGCGAGGTACGTGGACGACGCTCTAAACGGTCCAATCAATGAGCCTCAACCCGTTGCTCTCAAAGCAACAAGGAGCAAGGAGGCGTTACCCAGCAAGGTAGCACAAATTGAGGCGGCCGGACTTAATGATGAAGAGATGGCCCTCATCATCAAGAGATTCAAGACGGCGCTTAAGAGTCGCAAGGGACAGCCAAGCAAGACCAAAGCCAAGGGGAAGCGCTCATGCTTCAAATGCGGTAAGATTGGTCATTTTATTGCTAACTGTCCCGACAATGATAGTGATCAGAATCAAGGGAACAAGAGGGAGAAGAAGAAAAACTATAAGAAGGCAAAGGGCGAGGCACATCTTGGCAAGGAGTGGGATTCGGATTGCTCCTCGTCCGACTCCGACAATGAAGGACTCGCCGCCACTGCCTTCAACAAGTCATCCCTCTTCCCCAACGAGCGTCACACATGCCTTATGGCAAGGGAGAAGAAGGTATGTACTCGAAACTCTACCTATGCTTCTTCAAGTGAGGACGAATCTAGTGATGAGGATGAAATAGATTATTCATGTTTATTTAAGGGCCTAGATAGAACCAAGGTAGATAAAATTAATGAATTAATTGATGCCTTGAATGATAAGAATAGACTTCTAGAAAAACAAGAGGACTTGTTGTATGAAGAACATGATAAATTTGTAGAAGCACAAAAATCTCATGCCTTAGAAGTTAAGAGAAATGAAATGCTTTCTAGTGAATTATCTTCTTGCCATGAGACGATTTCTAGCTTAAGGAGCATTAATGATAATTTGAATGCTAAATTAGAAATAGCTAGTAAATCAACAACTTGTGTAGAAAATGTTGTTATTTGCAATAGATGTAAAGATTTCGATATTGATGCTTGTAGTGAACACATAGCTTCGATTGCAAAGTTAAATGATGAACTGGCTAGTCTTAATGCCCAACTTAAGGCTAGCAAAAGTGATTTCGGTAAACTAAAATTTGCTAGGGATGCCTACACGATTGGTAGACACCCCTCAATTAAGGATGGGCTTGGCTTCAAGAGGGAAGCCAAGAACTTAACAAGCCATAAGGCTCCCATCTCCGCCAAGGAGAAAGGGAAGGCCCCTATGGCATGTAGTACTAAAAAGAACCATGCTTTTATGTACAATGATAGAAGACAATCTCATAGGAGTTGTAATGTTTTTGATTCACATGCCTATGATTCTTATGCTATGTTTGCCCCCAGTTCTTCCTATATGCATGGTAGAGATATGCCTAGGAAGAATATTCATCATGTGCCTAGAAAGAATAGTGTTCATGTTCCTAGGAAAGTTATGAATGGACCCTCTACAATTTATCATGCTTTAAATGCTTCCTTTGCTATTTGTAGAAAGGATAGGAAGATAGTTGCTAGGAAATTAGGGGCAAAATGCAAGGGTGATAAAACTTGCATTTGGGTCCCTAAGGAAATTGTGACTAACCTTGTAGGACCCAACAAGAGTTGGGTACCTAAAACCCAAGCCTAAATTTGCCTTGCAGGTTTATGCATCCGGGGGTTCAAGCTGGATTATCGACAGCGGATGCACAAACCATATGACGGGGGAGAAGAAGATGTTCACCTCCTACGTCAAGAATAAGGATTCCCAAGATTCAATCATATTCGGTGATGGGAACCAAGGCAAGGTGAAAGGTTTAGGCAAGATTGCAATATCTAATGAGCATTCTATCTCTAATGTGTTTTTAGTTGAGTCTCTTGGTTATAATTTACTATCTGTTAGTCAATTATGTAATATGGGATATAATTGTCTATTTACAAATGTAGATGTGTCTGTCTTTAGAAGATGTGATGGTTCACTAGCTTTTAAGGGTGTACTAGACGACAAACTTTATTTGGTTGATTTTGCAAAAGAGGAGGCCGGTCTAGATGCATGCTTAATTGCTAAGACTAGCATGGGCTGGCTGTGGCATCGCCGCTTAGCACATGTGGGGATGAAGAACCTTCACAAGCTTCTAAAGGGAGAACACGTGATAGGTTTGACTAACGTGCAATTCGAAAAAGATAGACCTTGTGCAGCTTGTCAAGCAGGGAAACAGGTGGGAGGCTCTCATCACACAAAAAATGTGATGACAACATCAAGACCCTTGGAGATGCTGCATATGGACCTCTTCGGACCCGTCGCCTATCTGAGCATAGGAGGAAGTAAGCATGGTCTAGTTATTGTTGATGACTTTTCCCGCTTCACTTGGGTGTTCTTTTTGCAGGATAAGTCTGAAACCCAAGGGACCCTCAAGCGCTTCCTCAGGAGAGCTCAAAATGAGTTTGAGCTCAAGGTGAAGAAGATAAGGAGCGACAATGGATCCGAATTCAAGAATCTTCAAGTGGAGGAGTTCCTTAAGGAGGAGGGGATCAAGCACGAGTTCTCCGCTCCCTACACACCTCAGCAAAATGGTGTGGTAGAGAGGAATAACAGGACGCTCATAGATATGGCGAGGACTATGCATGGAGAGTTCAAGACCCCCGAGTGCTTTTGGTCGGAAGCCGTGAACACGGCTTGCCACGCCATCAACAGGGTCTACCTTCACCGCCTCCTCAAGAAGACTTCATATGAGCTGCTGACTGGTAACAAACCCAATGTATCTTATTTTCGTGTATTTGGGAGCAAGTGTTATATTCTTGTGAAGAAAGGTAGAACCTCTAAATTTGCTCCCAAAGCTGTAGAAGGGTTTTTATTAGGTTATGATTCAAATACAAAGGCGTATAGGGTCTTCAACAAATCATCGGGTTTGGTTGAAGTCTCTAGCGACGTTGTATTTGATGAGACTAATGGCTCTCCAAGAGAGCAAGTTGTTGATCTTGATGATGTAGATGAAGAAGATGTTCCAACGGCCGCGATACGCACCATGGCGATTGGAGATGTACGGCCTTAGGAACAATTGGAGCAAGATCAACCGTCTTCCTCAACTATGGTGCATCCCCCAACCCAAGATGACGAACAGGTACCTCAAGTGGAGGCGCATGATCAATGGGGAGCACAGGATGTTCAAAATGAAGAGGAAGAAGCACCTCAGGCACCTCCAATCCAAGTTCGAGCGACGATCCAAAGGGATCATCCCGTCGACCAAATTTTGGGTGATATTAGCAAGGGAGTAACTACTCGTTCAAGATTAGTTAATTTTTGTGAGCATTACTCCTTTGTCTCTTCTATTGAGCCTTTCAGGGTAGAAGAGGCCTTGCTAGATCCGGACTGGGTGTTGGCCATGCAGGAGGAACTCAACAACTTCAAGCGCAATGAAGTTTGGACGCTGGTGCCTCGTCCCAAGCAAAATGTTGTGGGAACCAAGTGGGTGTTCCGCAACAAACAGGACGAGCACGGGGTGGTGACGAGGAACAAGGCTCGACTTGTGGCAAAAGGTTATGCCCAAGTCGCAGGTTTGGACTTTGAGGAGACTTTTGCTCCTGTGGCTAGGCTAGAATCAATTCGTATCTTGCTAGCATATGCCGCTCACCATTCTTTCAGGTTGTACCAAATGGATGTGAAGAGCGCTTTCCTCAACGGGCCAATCAAGGAGGAGGTGTACGTGGAGCAACCCCCTGGCTTCGAGGATGAACGGTACCCCGACCACGTGTGTAAGCTCTCTAAGGCGCTCTATGGACTTAAGCAAGCCCCAAGAGCATGGTATGAATGCCTTAGAGACTTTTTAATTGCTAATGCTTTCAAGGTCGGGAAAGCTGATCCAACTCTTTTTACTAAGACTTGCGATGGTGATGTTTTTGTGTGCCAAATTTATGTCGATGACATAATATTTGGTTCTACTAATCAAAAGTCTTGTGAAGAGTTTAGCAGGGTGATGACGCAAAAATTCGAGATGTCGATGATGGGCGAGTTGAACTACTTTCTTGGGTTCCAAGTGAAGCAACTCAAGGACGGCACCTTCATCTCCCAAACGAAGTACACACAAGATTTGCTAAAGTGGTTTGGGATGAAGGACGCCAAGCCCGCAAAGACGCCGATGGGAACCGACGGACACACCGTCCTCAACAAAGGTGGTAAGTCCGTCGATCAAAAAGCATACCGGTCCATGATAGGTTCTTTGCTTTATTTATGTGCTAGTAGACCGGATATTATGCTTAGCGTATCCATGTGTGCTAGATTTCAATCCAATCCTTAGGAGTGTCACTTAGTGGCTGTGAAGCGAATTCTTAGATATTTAGTCGCTACGCCTTGCTTCGGGATCTGGTATCCAAAGGGGTCTAACTTTGACTTGATTGGGTACTCAGATTCCGACTATGCTAGATGTAAGGTCGATAGGAAGAGTACATCGGGGACGTGCCAATTCTTAGGAAGGTCCCTGGTGTCATGGAACTCTAAGAAACAAACCTCTGTTGCCCTATCCACCGCTGAGGCCGAGTACGTTGCCGCAGGACAGTGTTGCGCGCAACTACTTTGGATGAGGCAAACCCTCTGGGACTTTGGCTACAATCTGAGCAAAGTCCCACTCCTATGTGACAATGAGAGTGCTATCCGAATAGCGAAAAATCCTGTTGAGCACAGCCGCACAAAGCACATTGACATCCGACATCACTTTTTGAGAGACCACCAGCAAAAGGGGGATATCGAAGTGTTTCATGTTAGCACCGAGAACCAGCTAGCCGATATCTTTACCAAGCCTCTAGATGAGAAGACCTTTTGCAGGCTGCGTAGTGAGCTCAATATCTTAGATTCGCGGAACTTGGATTGAATTGTAGCATACATGTGTTTATGCCTTTGATCATGTTCATTCTGCATTTTGTTGCTTATTGTGGTGCTCAAGTTGTACAAACACTCCCTGGACCTCACAAGTCCGTTTTGCAAGTGATGCACATATTTAGGGGGAGCTGTGCTACAACTTGACCCCTTGAGACTAACCATGTACTTGAGTTTGGCTGTTTTTAGCCTCAAAGGAGGATTGAAAGGGAAAAGGTGGACTTGGACCATGCAAGACTTCCACTGCACTCCGATGAAAAGAGTAACTTTTCCAAGTTCATCTTTATACTCTTATTGCCTTTGTGTTCTCATTTGAAGATTTTGGTGAGGCAATGGGGTTAATGGGCCAAGATTGATCCCGTTTTGGTGCTTGATGCCAAAGGGGGAGAAAATAAAGGCCAAAGCGATAAATGGATCAGCTACCACTTGAGAGATTTTGAAAATAGTGGTTTGTCAAAACTCTTTTGTTGTCTCTCTTGTCAAAAGTTGGCTTCTTGTGGGGAGAAATGTCTTGAGAGATTTTGAAAATAGTAGAATAGAGCTTTTGGTTTGTCTAAACTCTTTTGTTGTCTCTCTTGTCAAAAGTTGGCTTCTTGTGGGGAGAAATGTTGATTATGGGAAAAAGGGGGAGTTTTTGAAATCTTGAATCAATTTCTCTTGGAATGACTCTCTTTATGTCTTAACATGTGTGTTTGACTTAGAGATAGAAATTTGAATTTGATTTGCAAAAACAAACCAAGTGGTGGCAAAGAGTGATCCATATATGTCAAATTTGAATCAAAATAATTTGAGTTCTTATTTGAAGTGATGTTGTACTTGTTCTACTTGCTTTATGTTGTGTTGGCATAAATCACCAAAAAGGGGGAGATTGAAAGGGAAATGTGCCCTTGGGCCATTTCTAAGTATTTTGGTGGTTTAGTGTCCAACACAAGTGCCTAAGTGTAAAATGGTGGACAAAGTACAAATCAAGGATAAAGGTATGTTTCTCAGACTTAGTACATTGTTTTAGAGACTAATGTATTGTGTCTAAGTGCTGGAAATAGGAAAAATCCAATTGAAAATGCCTTGGCTCGAGCAGCCAAGACTTTGCTCAGTCTGGAGCAACGGACTGTCCGATGGTGCACCAGACAGTGTCCGGTGCGCCAGGCTGGCTCTAGCGAACAGGCTGCTCTCGGGACTTCGACGACGGTGTACGGCTATAAATCACCGGACTATCCGGTGGGCCGTTCACAGGCGAACTCGTCGCTCTCGGGAATTCATCGTCGACGTACGGCTATAATTCACCGGACTGTCCGGTGTGCACTGGACTGTCCGGTGAGCCAACGGTCGGCAGGGCCAACGGTCGGCCGCGCGATCTGCACGGGACACGTGGCCGAGCCAACGGCTAGAAGGGGGCATCGGTCTGACCGGTGTGCACCAGACATGTCCGGTGCGCCAACGGCTCTCAGGCTGCCAACGGTCGACTGCACCATTTTTGGAAGGAAATCGGGCACCGGACAGTGTCCGGTGTGCACCGGACTGTCCGGTGCGCCAGTCGACAGAAGGCAAGATCAGCCTTCCTAGATTGCTCTCAACGGCTCCTAGCTGCCTTGGGGCTATAAAAGGGACCCCTAGGCGCATGGAGGAGCACACCAAGCATTCCTACAACATTCCTAAGCACCAAGACATCGATTCCGCGCCTTTGATTCTTTGCGATAGCAATTAGAGCTCTAGTTGAGTGGTGAACTCATTGAGTTGTGTTGTGAGCTCTCATTGCGACTTGTGTGCGTGGTGTTGCTGTGATTTCTTGTCTTGAGTGCGTTGCTAATCCCTCCCTTGCTCCGTGCTTCTTTGTGAACTTCAATTGTAAGGGCGAGAGACTCCAAGTTGTGGAGATTCCTCGCAAACGGGATTGAGAAAAAGCAAGCAAAACACCATGGTATTCAAGTGGGTCTTTGGACCGCTTGAGAGGGGTTGATTGCAACCCTCGTCCGTTGGGATGCCACAACGTGGAGTAGGCAAGCGTTGGTCTTGGCCGAACCACGGGATAACCACCGTGCCATCTCTGTGATTGATTTCTTGTGGTTATTGTATTTTGACTCCTCTCTAGCCACTTGGCATTTACTGTGCTAACACTTAACCAAGTTTTTGTGGCTTAAGTTTTCAAGTTTTACAGGATCACCTATTCACCCCCCCTCTAGGTGCTCTCAGTAACAGAATATGAGTTAACTACTTATGCATTTTTAGCAACATGGAAGTATATGATATGAAATATAGTCTAATCAAACATTGGAGAAGACATGTAAATGATACTAGATGTAGTCTCAAAAGACACCAATTGAAGGTTAATGGTGAGCTTGAGAGACGTGAGAGTTCTTGGAGATTTTGCAGTGGAAGATTGTTGTGTTTCTCCGGGGACCTTATTTTCCTTACAATGAGACTATCACATGAAATAGACTTGAAAAGGTGTTAGTCTCAAAGTATTAGATTATAGAGTAACCTCCCCCAGAAGGTGTGCATACAAATTTTGAATACTTGTAGGAGACATGCACTTGATTTGATATCAAGAGGGGCAAATTATCCATAATCCAAACTTTGGCACATATAAGTTAAATGATACAACTTGTAGAAATCAGAATTTTCAATTGATGCATCATTTACTATGGAGTGATATAGAAGCTATGTGCCGTGCTTTTGACTAAATATTTTTAAACCATGTAGGTTTGCTTAAGTATATGAATTGAAAGCAAGCAATCCTACCATGTGATTTACCTAGTATGCATTATTTTAAACAAAAGTAATTAACAAATGTAATACTAGTCAAGAAAGGTAAACTAGATACAAGATAAATAGATACGCATATCTAAAAACAAGAAATACAATAAATCTAGTTACCTTAGTCATGGGTGGGAAATTTGGGTCCAAAATTTTCACTAACCTACTTGGCAATAAAACTTGATCCAATATGATGTATCCCATGATATACATCCCAAATTTGCCAAGTCTCCAAATTTCCGAAAGACCTTCGGTCCACTCACTTCCCTTTCGGGATCCAAACCTTCTTGGTGCTTTTCATGGTTGTAATTATTTCCTTTGGCACCCAGATGCGTTTGGCCCCCTTTCCTTTGTTGGCTTGCTTGTTGGCTTTGATTGCTATCACCTTTCCATTCTTTTTCTTCTTGATCAAGTATGGTGTAGCATCCTTTTTATTCACCTTTTTGATGTAGGTGTTGGAGATTTTGCTTGATGGCTTTTGCTTGAGCTTTTGCCTTTGTTTATCCCCGGTCATCGCCTTGCATTGAAAAGACTTGTGGCCTTCCATGTGGCATAGCCTACAAATCACAGTTTCTCCCTCTACAGGCTTGTTCACTCCCGCGGTGGTGTTGTCCTATGGAGGTCGGATTTGTTTGGCTTTGCCTTTCTTGTCATACAAAGCCTTGCCAAGGCGAGCCACTTAGTGCTTTAATTGTTCATTTTCCTTTACAACCTCATCCGAACATGTCTCTACAACAATATTCTCAACAACGACTTTGTTGCAGGGGTTAGAATCATCAAATAAATCAAAGCAGGAAGTAGAAGCATCTTTCTTAAAAATTTCAGGTATTTCAACTAAAGATGCTGCTGGGGTGCTACCAATGTTTTCTAGCTTAGTAGTTAGCTCATTATTGTGTATGCTAAGAATTTCCATTTTCTCTAGCAAGTTTTCAATAGCTTCTTGGGAGCTAGCTAACTTAGCCTTAAGTTTTTCATTCTTTTTAATAAGGCTATCATCGGTAGCAGAGGATGGAGCACTAGATTTTAATAGCTCAATTTTAGTTGATAGCTCACTATTTAAGTTTGCAAAAGTTTCAAATTTTTCTAGCAAACCTTTGTAATCATTTTGAGAGCTAACCAACTTATTTTTCAAAGTTTTAAGTTGAGCTTTTTGCTTAGTGCAAACATCCAGGAAAAATTCTACGGCTTCCGCAAGCTCATCTAGAGAGGGCTTTCCCTCACCTTCATCATCACTACTACTTTCATCACTAGAGGATGGAATACTTTTGTTACCTCTTGCCATAAGGCATTTGTGTGATGACCGTGATGAGCGTGACGAGGACCGGTGGCTGCGCGTCCTTGGAGGTTCATCTTCACTTGAAGAATCATCCCAAGTTCTAACACTTGTTAGTGCCTTGCCTTTTCTCCTCTCCGTTTTGGGTTTGGCCATATTTGGACAGTTGTCCCTGAAGTGGCCCTTCTCCCCACATGCGAAGCATCCTCTCTTCCTTTGCTTTTTCCTGTCAATGTTAAAGAGAAGATCCTCGACCTGCAGGGGCACACCCATTAGATTAATCTTGCGGATCATCCTCATTACCTTTCCGACGTGTCGGATTGTTTCTTCGTCCTCGGAGAATGATGTGCATGGTTGATTATATTCATCATCATCACTTTCTTCTTCTTCCTCTTCTTCACTTGAGGTACTTGGAGTAGGAGCCTTCTTTTTGCCCTTCCTTTCATCACATGCAAAAGCATATGGTCTTGAGGAAGTTGGCTCCTCTCCTCGACACATTTTTCGCGACATCTCAAAAGCCGCGATTTTCCCAATCACAATGGTCGGGGTCATGTTGCTCAAGTCCTCCATGTTATGAAGGATGGTGATGATGCTCCCATATCTTTGTTGTGGTAGCAGGGAGATAATCTTCCTTACAATATCCGCATCACCTAGCTTATTAATGCCAATGGAATTGAGCTCATTGATAATTAGATTCAAACGAGAATACATGTCTCTAACAAGCTCATCATCTTTCATAGCAAAAGAATTATACTCATTTAAGACTAGGCAATGTTTTTGCTCACGGACATTGGATGTGTCGTCATGGAGCTCATGCAATTTTAGCCAGATCTCATTAGCAGTTTTCAAGGTAAACACTTGATTAAAAATATCCATGCTAAGAGATTCATACAAGCAATTTTTGGCTCTAGCATTTAAGTGAATTTCTTTTTTCTCACTCGTGGTGGGTTTCTCGGGATTCTTGAGGGGTTTCATCCCATCGCGAGTGACTCTCCAAACACCTAGATCAACGGCCTCTAGGTAACAAGCCATTCTAGCACTATAATATGGGAAGTTAGTGCCGTCGAAGTGTGGTGGCCTATGGGTATCCATCCCTTCCTCTAAAAAGCGTCGGCTCTTTTAGCGGTGAAGCTAAAGCGTTTCAAATGAGCCAAACCGGGCTCCGATACCACTTGTAGGAAACGGGTGACGCCTAAGAGGGGGGGTGAATTAGGACTTCTAAAACTTTTACTAAACTAGGCCACAATTAAATCCCTAGAGCAAAACCTATGCAAATAATCAAACTAGAATGTGCAAACTAGGTTTTGTCTAAGTGTTGCTATCTCTACCGCAAAGGCTAAGTTTCAATCTACACTAGATAAGAATGTATACAAGATTGAAACTTAAATGTTTAATATAAATGCGGAAACTTAAAGAGCAAAGTAGAGAAGCAAACTCTCGTGGATGATGCCGGTATTTTTACCGAGGTATCCGGAACCACGCAAGGTCCCGACTAATCCTCGTTGGTGCCTCTATGCAAAGAGAAGCCCACGCGAGGGCCAAGCACCACGGTCGAGTAACTCTGTAGAGAGCCACGGGCCTTCTCCACGCGCAAGTGGTGCTCCGCTTCCGGCTCCTCTCGGACACTCCCCGCCGTCTCCACTATCGAGCTTCCGGCCGAAACGCCGCAGGCCTTGTTCCCTCCGGTACACGGTGGCGGCCGTGACATAAACGCGGTTGTCACGGTCTCGCAAGACTCTCGCCCCACTCGGTACAATTACAATGACTCATGCAAGAGCCAAGGGGTTGTGTGGTTTTACAAAACTCACTCAACTAACTAGGGTTTACCTAGAGCAAGCGCTAAAGCGGTCTAACTAATCTAAGCACTTCGCAAAGCACCTACGCTAATCACCGAGTGATTCTATTAAGCACTTGGGTGTTTGAGCTCTTAGAAATGTGCATTATATGCTTTGGTATGTTGCTTGGGCTCCTACACCTTCAAATGGCCGGTTGGGGGTGTATTTATAGCCCTCAACACAATTCTAGCCGTTGGAGAAAAGCTGCAGTTCTCTGCAGCACACCGGACAGTCCGGTGGTGCACCGGACAGCGCACTGTAGCCTGTCCGGTGCGCCAAGCCGTTGCTCTGTCAGAGCAGGTGACCGTTGGCACCGCAGGCTTTTCCACACCGGACAGTCTGGTGCTCACACCGGACAGTCCGGTGGTCTTCTCTCCGAGTGCCACCTAGAACTAGCCGTTGGGCTGGAGTTCCCTGGTGCACCGGACAGTCCGGCGTGTGGGCACCGGACAGTCCGGTGTGCCACCGGACAGTCCAGTGCGCCTTTGCACAGACAGTCAGCAGCAGCACACTTGGACTTTTCTTGGATCTTCTTAATGTCTTCTTTTGAGGTGTTGCTTTCCTCAATTCCTTAGTCCAAGTAAATCTTGCATCCTGTGAACTACAAACACAAACACTAGAAAACTTATTAGTTCACAGATTGTGTTGTTCATCAAACACCAAAACTCAATTAACCAAATGGCCCGGGGTCCATTTTCCTTACAGAGGAGACAACACTGCCCCCGCTCCTGACGAAAACGAAGTTGTCGTTTACTGAAGCTTCCTGAAAGCAGGCCTTCGGTTCCCAGTGAGTAAATTTGTGGTCGAGGTATTAAAGATATTTCAAATCTTTCTTCATCAGATTACCCCCGAAGCTATAATCAGAATGGGGATATTTGTCTGGGCTGTAAGGAGTCAGGGGCTGGAGCCAAGCGCGAAGTGCATTTGCAACATGCATGAGTTATTATACGAGACGAAGGCTACCGGCAAAGAACAATACCACAACAACTTCGGTTGCTACGGGTTTGTTGCCCGTTCTAATGCAAGTTATCCGATGCCGACGTACCGAAAAAGGTGGCCCGGGGCCTAGATGGAGGTGTGGTTTTATGTTAAGAATGATCTGATTAAAAGAGAAGACATCAAGGAAATCATCCAGCGCCCCATCTGGTCTTGCTTCGGCCTCCGAAGGTCGAAGGTGAAAGTTGACGGTGATGTTGAAGCATGCCAGAGGGCTTTTAGTACAGTTTGCGCCTTTATTGGCATGAGGGATTTAGTTCAAGAGCACATATCCTTCAGGGTGTGGCCACTTGTGGAGAGCTGGGATATGCCGGAGGAAACTACTGCCGACTCCAGTGAAGGTGGCCTGGTTCGATTGAGATATATCTTCAGATTTAGAGAGAAGTTTGACGAGCCAAATGATAATTGGTTAAAGTGTATTAAGGCTATCAGTGACGAGCTACTTGGAACTTATTCCAAAGCCGAAGATAATGCTTTGTCTGCAGCCTTCGGGGGCCAGGGCAAGAAAAGATTGAACAGGGTATTCGATGCAATCGGCTTCGTATACCCTGATTATTGCTACCCGACACGAAGGCAGGGAAAGAAGAGAAAAGCTGCTGCTCCAGCTCTAGCCACCACAGATGTGGTGAAGAGCAAAAAAGTGAAGGTTCTGACCCACCGGACGCGATATATTGATCCGGCCATAGTGCCTGTATTTGGCGAAGGGACTTCTTCAATTGCCGAAGCAAAACCAGCTTGTCCCATAATGCAGAGCGTTGAAGAGTCCACTACACTGCCGAAGGTGCCTATGGTTAGGCTGGCTGAAACTAAGGATGGCATGGCCGAAAAGCCGAAGGTGGGAGAAATTGTGAAAACACTAGAAATTCTAAGCCCACGAGTAGAGGCAAAATTGCCGAAGGTGCAAAAAGCTCCTGTCGTGACTCCAAAGAGGAGGAGAATGGCCAGCGTGCTAGACACTGTTACGGAGGCCACGAAGGTCTTGACCCCTACCCCTGCTAAGAAAGTTGCCGAGGCCGCCAAGGTCCAGGTCGAAGTCGAAGCTGAGCTTTCAGTGCCCATTGAGACGAAGGATGTCGCGCCCAAGGACAAGGCCGATTCGCAATCTTCAGATATTGGCAAGGCAACAGGGCAAAGTACGGCAGAAAGAGTGAGATCTCCTGCCCCCGAAGCTCCAGTCAAAGATGTTGATTACATTTTTTGACATGCTTCGGGGAAACAATTATTCGAAGAAGAAGTCCTGGAGGCCAGACATTATGCCCAAAAGTTGAAGTATCCAAAGGGGGCCTTAGTGTTTAATGGCACTAATGAAGATGATTTCATGTACTGTCACCCGGATAACAAAGAAATATTCGTTTGCCGGGATATAGCTAAGAGTATGGGATTTCCAAAGCTTGAAGAAGGCCTTTCGGCTATGTCAAAGGATGATCTTGCTGATAGCCTTGCATATAATAGTATAAAGGTATAGAAGTTAGCTTTTTTAAAGTTGGAGATGAAAAGTTTTGTTGCTATACTTAATTACTTCTTTTTTCTTGCAGGGCTTAATTCTTAGTAATGCCTTGAGGGCTCAAAAGAGCGCCGAAGACGAAGGTTGTACAATGGCTCTCAACAATCTTCGGTCGGAGGTAATTGAGCTAAGGAACGAAGGCTTGGAAAAAGACAAGATTTTGATTTCCTTGGTGAACAATATGAAGGAAGACGAAGCTAAATATAATGTTCAGGCCGTAGCACAAAAAGCCGAGGTTGAAGACCTTCGGAAGCAACTGGCCGAAGCTAATGAGAAGTGTGCACTCGCACAAGCTGGTGAAGAGATTAGTGTATATTGGAGGAATAAACTAGAGAAGAATGTTGAAGAACTTCGCGAATCCAAGGAAAGGTGTTTTGAAAAATCTTTGGATTGCGTGAAGAAATTAAAAGCTAGCTTCTCCAAAGTGGGCGCCTATTCTACTGAAGAAAATTTCATCCGAGGCGACCCTGAGGGCGTTATTGAATGGATAAGCGGAGAAGCCGAAGCTTTTGAAGAAATTTTAAATGGTCGCAGGGATATTTGTGCTTTCTCCGGTGCCAGGGGAGTTGCTGCTATTTTGGAGAAGGCAGGATGCGAACACGTGAAAACTGTAGCAAATGCCGAAGCTGCCTTCTCCATAGACGATACAAAGGATCCTTCAGCCGAAGTGACTTTGATGGGTGGAAAATTCTATTCTGATGTCTGGGTAAACGGTGGCTGAGAAGTGGCCCATGAAATTATAAAAACGAACGAAAAAACATCCATGATGCCCGAGAAGAAGCTAAGCGGGCTGAAGAGGCTGCTGAACGCGAAAGACGCATAGGTATTATTTTGAATTTCAGCTTCGACACTTACTTTGTGTCTTCGAACTAATAATTTATCTATTACAGTTGAGCTATCACCGCCACCGGAGCCCTACAATCCCCTGGCTGATCCAGAAATGAAGGAAGCATTGGATATAATAGGCATTGCTAATTCTATTATGGACGAAGTTGTTGACAAACTTTTGAACGAAGTTGCAGAAAAAGTCCTCAAAGAAGAGTAGACTTTTTCTTGTAAAGACATTTTGTAATATTTATTGTATTGAACAGTTTGGAGGAAGATTAAGTTTCTATTGTAATAGAACTATGTAACATTTGATGTATGTAATTTATTTCTTTGCGATGCATGAAACATACACACATACCGTTTTTTGAGCCTTCGGCAAAAAAACACATTCCCTTCTTTTCATGCTTCATAAAGAAACAAACCCTTTGTATGGCGTCTGATAAAATTGTTACCCGAAGCTCACTTCGTGCCTTAGCACATTTTATTCAACGAAGTGCTGCCAAATATTTGCTTCGTATCGAATCATCCTGTTGATGCGATATGATGTATGATGTGATGCTATGCTAAATGATGCAATGAAATGATGATGATCAAACACCGACTCATACAACCACACTATAACACGAAAAACTCTGCATTCCCTTAGGAACTTCTTTTGAGCTTCTTCACCTTCTATTTCGGTGGTATAAGTTCTGCATCCCCTTAGGAACGACTTTTGAACTTCTTCGCCTTCTATTTTGGCGGTATAAGTTCCGCATCCCCTTAGGAATGACTTTTGAACTTCTTCACCTTATATTTCGGTGGTATTTGGCTCTGCATTCTCTTTGGAACGACTTTTGAACTTCTTCACCTTATATTTCGGCGGTATTTGGCTCTGCATTCCCTTTGGAACGACTTTTGAGCAGAAACTTACGCTGCGCTCCCTTAGGAACGACTTTTTGTAGCTTCATTAATTTTAGCTCTGCATTCGCTTAGGAATGATTTTTGAGCAGAAAAACTTACACTGCGCTCCCTTAGGAACGACTTTTGAGCTTCGAGAATTATTTCGTTTCTTTATGAGTCGTCTTTCAAGCTTCGTAAATCTATGAAGAAGATATATTTCATTCTGGTGCAGGCAGCATAATTACAAGAAATTGAAACTGAGTTTTTGATTAACTGTTTCTCATACAAAAAATAAAAATGGCATAAAAGATAAAAGTACTTCAGAAGTAGGATATTCCTTAGTATATGTGCTTTGATTCTGGTACAGTGCTATTGACTGTACGAGCTTTGGACTCTTCCCTGAAATTGCGTTGTTGGGAGTGCTGGCGCCCTTCTAGCTGCTGACCTTGAGTAGGTGGCAATGGTGGTGGTGGTGGAAGCTAAGGCCAGGAAGCTTGTGAATGGCTTGACGAAGCAACAGAAGGTGCAGGTTGATTACCTACATATTCTGGTATGTAGGGAGAGTAGCACGAAGTAGTATGTAAAACCTGCTTCGGCTGATGCTGCCGAGCTTCTGCTTCAGCAATCTCTTTTTGCTTCTAAATGGTAATCTGGCACGTTCTTGTAGTGTGGCCCTTGTCTTCACCACAGAATAAGCAATAAATTTTCCTAGGCTGATCCCCATATCTTCCTTCGAAGCCCCTGTCGCCTCTGCCCCTTGGAGCTGGCGGCCTGAAGGAGCTTTGCTGCTGTCCTGAAGACTGTGAACTGTGTTGTGGTCTCTGAAACTGGCTTCCTTTGTCATCATTCTGACTGGAGTTGTGGATTGATCTGACATGCCTAGGGTGGATTCTCCCTCTGAAGCCCCTAGTCATCTCAGAAAACATATAAGCTTCTTCCCTTCTTTGGCGGAAATCATTATCAGCTCGGATGTACTTGTCCATCTTTTGAAGCATCTTCTCTAGAGTCTGGGGAGGTTTTCTGGCAAAGTATTGAGCAGTAGGCCCTGGTCAAAGACCCTTAATCATGGCCTCAATGACGATTTCATTGGGCACTATAGGCACTTGTGCCCTTAGGCACAAGAACCTTCGAACATACGCCTAAAGGTACTCCTCATGGTCTTGTGTGCACTGGAACAAGGCCTGAGCAGTAACTGGCTTCGTCTGGAACCCTTGAAAACTGGTGACCAGCATGTCCTTGAGCTTCTACCATGACATGATTGTCCCTAGCCGGAGAGAAGAGTACCATGTCTGAGCCACACTTCGGACTGCCATGACAAAGGACTTTGCCATGACAGCGGCGTTGCCTCCATATGAGGATATCATTGCTTCATAGCTCATCAGAAATTGCTTGGGGTCCGAGTGCCCATCATACATGGGAAGCTGCGATGGCTTGTATGATGAAGGCCATGGTGTAGCCTGCAGCTCTGCTAACAGAGGAGAAGCATCATCAAAAGTAAAATTTCCATGATGGAAATCATCATACCAAACATCATCATCATAGGAACTGTCCTGACGAAGCTCTGTACGTTGAGGCCGCCGATCCTGGTCATCTTGGGTGAGATGGCGCATTTCCTCAACGGCTTCATCGATCTTCCTCTGAAGATCAGCAAGGTGAAACATCTTCTCCTTCTTCCTTTGGACCTGCTGATGAATGGCTTCAAGATCCTTGATTTCTTGATCCAACTCTTCATCGTGAGGCGGCGGACTTGTAGCCTTCCTTTTTTGGCTTCGTGCTTCACGCAATGTGTCTTGGTTGACATCCAGTGGCTGCAGTGCAGCCCCTAGCCCTGAAGCTTTCTTCGGCGACATGACAAAGGTCGCAGCTTGCCGAAGGTGGTCAAATGAGTTCACCCACGGTGGGCGCCAATGTTGGGGGCTTGTTCTCAAAGGCCATGAGTTAAGAACAAGGCAACACAAAATGTTATTAGTTAAAGACCTTCGTCCTTCGAAGCATTATCTCCCTTAGGATATAATGATCTTCAGACGAAGGTTACGAAGAACATACCTTCATCATCTCAGTATATAAATAATGAAAGTAAAAACATATGAGTCATGGAAAGCAACATGAATAATCATATGATATTACTAGGACATTTTTATTATATTGTCATGAATGAATATGAACAATATCAAATTACATTTATACCTTTGACTTGATAGAAGGCAAAAAGGCTCGAGAGTGACGTGCAGGCGAATACAAATCAACGTGAACAGTACGGTGCTACTGTTCATCTATTTATAGGCACAGGACGCAGCCTAAGTAAATTACATTCATGCCCTTGACGTTTACTATTGACCTAGGGATAATCTATCGAGGACTAGACAGTCTTTTCCCCTTTAGGTCGGTTCCATTTTTCGCTGCTAAGCCGAAGCTTCTCCATAGGTAGCTTTGGAACTGGTTCATCCTTCTCCCGATCCGTGCTTTTTTATATCGTGTACAACTTCATCCCGAGGTCGAAGGTCCCTATATATATTTGAACTTGGGTGTTGGGGGCCTTCGTCCTCCGAAGGTCCTCAAAAACATGATTTGACAATGTTTTCCAAGTGGATTATGTGAACAGGTATTTTCGGACTCAGAATTATGAATATGAAGCACGACCAGGACGAAGCCTGAACCAG
Source organism: Zea luxurians (assembly GCA_029449295.1). Classification (NCBI taxonomy): domain Eukaryota; kingdom Viridiplantae; phylum Streptophyta; class Magnoliopsida; order Poales; family Poaceae; genus Zea; species Zea luxurians. The sequence continues at coordinate 107,303,482 of JAOPSE010000003.1, read as the reverse complement.
ACGAAGGACGAGCGCAGCCGAAGCTGTGCGCAGGGAAGCTTCGTCGCGATAGCAGAGGGGGGAACCGACTTAGAGATGAAAAGACTACGTGGACCTTGATAGATTTTCATAAGTCATTGACGAATGTAATGGACATGAATGTAATTTTATGTGGGCTGCGTCCCACGTCTATAAATAGATGAACAGTACTCCCGTACTGTTCACGCTGGCTTGGCATTCGCTTTTGCGTCACGCTTGTACTTTCTACCTTCTCTCAGGACCGAAGGTACATTTGTAATTTGAAATCATTTCTATTTTTCCATGTTAATAAAATAGAAATGATTCTATGATGATGTCTAAATTATATTTCATGCTTTATATGAATCCTTCGTCATTACTTGTTAAATTTACGAAGGTATGTTTCTTATGACCTTCGTCCGAAACTCATTATTCCCGAAGGGGCATAATGTCTCGAAGGACGAAGGGCTTTAACACTTAACACTTTTTATGTTGCCTTGTTCTTAACTCTTAGCATTTGAGAACAAGTCCCCAACATTGGCGCCCACCTCCGGTGAACTCACTTCCACTTCGAGCTTTTTTGAACATCTTCGGAAGCTATAGACCTTCGCTATGGCGCCGAAGAAAGCTTCAGCGACTGGGGCTTCAGCACTGCAACCGCTGGACCACAACCAGGAGACCGTCTCTCTTCGGGAGGCCCGAAGCCAGAAGAGAAAGGCCGTTAGCCCGACGCTTCAGGAGGAAGAGCTAGACCAAGAAATCAGGGATATGGAGATGTTACATCAACAGGTGCAGAGGAAGAGGGAGAAGATGGCCCGGCTAGCTGAGTTGCAACGGCAGATAGACGAAGCCTCTGAGGAAGTTCGCCATCTTACCCATGATGAGCAAAACAGAAGGCCTCAGCAGAAAGACCTTCATCAGGAGGGCTTCGTCAACGAAGATGACTGGTATGACAATTTCCATCAGGGAAATTTTGTTTTCGATGATGCTTCTCCTTTGTCCGCTGAGCTGCAGGCTACACCTTGGCCTCCATCCTATAAGCCACCCCAGCTTCCCATGTTCGACGGCCACTCAGATCCGAAGCAGTTCTTGATGAGCTACGAAGCAACAGTGTCTTCGTATGGTGGCAATGCTGCAGTCATGGCAAAGTCTTTTGTTATGGCTGTCAGGAGTGTTGCTCAGACCTGGTATTCCTCCCTCCGACCAGGAACGATCACTTCATGGCAGAAGCTGAAGGATATGTTGTTAACCAGCTTTCAAGGGTTTCAGACGAAGCCGGTCACTGCTCAAGCCTTGTTCCAGTGTACTCAGGAACATGAAGAATACCTTCAGGCGTATGTCAGAAGGTTCTTGCGTTTGAGGGCGCAGGCACCAACGGTGCCTAATGAAATTGTCATCGAAGCCATGATCAAGGGGCTTCGTCCTGGACCTGCAGCCCAATACTTTGCTAGGAAGCCTCCTCAGACCCTGGAGAAGCTGCTCCAAAAGATGGACGAGTACATTCGTGCTGCTAATGACTTTCGCCAAAGAAGGGAGGAGGCCTTCAGATTTTCTGAGATGACCAGGGGCTTCGGGGGACGATTCTATCCGAGGCATGTCAGGTCCATCCACAACACTCAAAATGATGATAAGGGGAGTCAACAGAACAGGCCGCAGTGCTCCTCACAGGCTTCGGGGCAGCAGCAAACTTTCTTTCGGCCACCAGCTCCAAGAGGCAGAGGCGCCAGGGGCTTCGGCGGGAGATTTGGAGACCAACCAAGGAGGACATTTTGCTTATTCTGCGGTGAGAACAAGGGCCATACCACCAGGATGTGCCATGTTACCATCCAGAAACAAAAGGAGCTAGCAGAAGCTGCAGCGCAGCAGGGACAGCCGAAGCAGGTCATGCATACTGCTTCGTACCATCAGCCTTACATCCCGGAGTACGTGGGCAACCACCCTGCAGTTTCCGTAGCTTCGGCAAGTCAACCTCAAGCTTCATGGCAACAGCCCCCGCCTCCGCCTCCGCTGCAACAAGGCCAGCAGCCAGAAGGAAGCCAATATGTTCCGCATCAAAGGGATCTCAGAGAGCAATCTGAAGCCCGTACAGTCAACAGTACTGTGCCGGAGTCGAAGCACATTTACTGACAAATATCCTACTTTGATAGCAGTTTTTTCCGTTTAAGTTCTGTTTTCGGTGTAATAAAGAACACTTCAGTTTTCATATAATAGTTTCGTGGTTGGTTATCAGAAAAACCTATCTTCTCTACAGGCTTAAGTTGCTGAAGCTTAAAAATTTGTGGTAACAAGGAGGGCCTTCGGATTATTAAAAATCCTTCGAAGCAACAAAAAGTCGTTCTAAGGAGCGCAGGGTAAGTTGCCGAAGTTACAAAAAGCCGTTCCAAAGGGAGCGCAGTGTAAGTTTTTTGCTCCAAAGACGTTCCTAAGGGAATGCAGAGCATACAGCGAAAAGTCAACGCTGATACCGCCTAAGTAAAAGGCGAAGAAGCTCCAAAGACGTTCCTAAGGGAATGCAGAGCTTATACCGTCTAAGTAAAAGGCGAAGAAGCTCCAAAGACGTTCCTAAGGGAATGCAGAGCTTATACCGTCTAAGTAAAAGGCGAAGAAGCTCCAAAGACGTTCCTAAGGGAATGCAGAGCTTACGAATATATTTTGTGTGTATCTTCGGAACAAATGTCATTTGCATAACATAACATCATCACATCATTTTGCATAACATAAGCATCATACATCATATTGCATTTGGCAAAAGAAGGGGACACAGTATCAACCTTCGAAAGGACGCTTTGAGAAAGTAAAAATTGTGTAAAGTCACGAGGGAATACAATGGTAATCTTCGGAATACAGCTTCGGAGAATATTTTTACGAAGCATGGACGAGCTTCATCAGAGCAATATCGAAATTGTATAGCTTCGGAGAATGTTTTCATGAAGTATGAACGTGTTTCATCAGAATAATTTTAGCGGAGAATATCTTCTTCACGAAGCATGAAAAGAAGGGAAGGTGTTTTTTCGCCGAAGGCTCAAAAATGGTATGTATGTAGAGTTTCATGCTTCGTAAAGAATTGAATAATGAAAAGAAACTTGTATATTACATTCAAATGTACAAAATGTTACATAGATCACACTTTAAATGTTTTTTCTAAATAGCATCTAGTCTTCTCTTAATACTGCTTCGGCGGCTTCATTCAGAAGTTGATCAACAACTTTGTCCATGATAGCTTCGGCCATTTGTTTAATTTCATCATCCCCTTTTGTGTGCGGGTCGGCAGTCGATCCAGCAGCTTCTGAGGGAAAAGAATATTTCTTCATAACTATTACAAACCGTGAGCAAAGTTTGAAATAAAAATTACAACACAACAAGAACGACTAATTAATACCTAATTGCCTTTCGGGCTCTGTACTTTTCTCGGCAGCTTCTGCCACTCTCCTAGCATCATGGATGCCTTTTTCGCTTCTTTGAATTATTTCTTGCGTCATTTCTCGGCCGCCGTTGTCCCAGATATCAGTGAAGAATTTACCGCCAACCATGCTTGCTTCGGTTGAGGGATCTTTGATGTCTTCAGGGGACAAGGCAGCTTCGGACTGAGCTAAGGATTTTATATGTTCACAACCTTTCTTCTCCAAAACAGCGGCAACTCCTCTGGCGCCTGAAAAAGCGCAGATGTCACCGCGGCTGCCCAAGATTTCTTCGAAGGCTTCTGCTTCGTGGCTAATCCAGTCCAGTGGACCTTCGGGGTTGCCTCTTGTAAAGTCTTCTTCACTAGAAAAGGCGCCAACGCTGGCGAAGCTGGATTTTATCTTTTTAACGCATTCTACAGATTTAACATAGCATTTTCTTTGAGAGGCCCGAAGCTCCTTAACACTTAACTCCAACTTATTCACCATATGATCACTAAGTTCTCGTTTTGTTTCCTCAAGCACACGTTCTTCTTTCGCCCGGGTTAGTTGTTTCTGAAGATCTTTGATCTCGCGTTTCTGAGCTTCGGCCTGAATCTTTGCAGCAGCTTCGTCCTTCTTTATCTTGTCTACTAGTGTAACCAGAATTTTGTCTTTTTCTAGAGCTTCGTTCCTCAGCTTTATAACTTCTGATCGTAGATTGTTGAATGCAATTTCATAACTCTCATCTTCGGCACTCTTTTGTGCTCTCAATGCGTTGCTCAGGATTAAACCCTATAAAAAAAGAGAGTCTATATAAGAATAAAGGAATGAATTACGTATTGTAAATCTTTTTCAAAAAGTCTAATTCCCAAACCTTCAGGCTATTATATGCAAGACTATCCGCGAGATCTTCCTTCGTCATAGCGCATAACCCAGCTTCGAGCTTTGGGAAACCCATGTTTCTAGCCATCTCCCGGCACACGGATAATTCTTTATTGTCTGGGAGACAGTACAGGAAATCATCTTCGTTTGTCCCATTGAATACTACTGCCCCCTTCGGATACTTCAACTCTCTAGCATAGTGATTCGCTTCATAGATTTCTTCTTCAGACAGTTTCTTCCCCGAAGCATGTCGCACGATGTAATCGCGTATGCTGGAGGGAGCTTCGGGGGCGGCAGTGTCAATTTCTTTAACTAAAGCTGGTTCTGATATTTTCTCGGATTGTTCCTTGGCGGGCTCTGAAGGCCCAGCTTCAGCTTCGGCTTCAGCTTGTTGTTTCGAAGCTTCAGTAGATGCTTCAGCGAGTTCAACAGACTCCTTTGCGGTTGTGCTTGAAGACTTAATTGTCTCCAAGACATCCAGCACATTCACCATTCTTTTTCTTCTTGGGGTCACCAATGGGCCCTTTTGATTTTTTGTTGTGTCGACATTTGCTGAAGGACTTAAAATTTCTGATGTTTTTGGCCCTTCAGTCTTCGGTTTTTCTACTGCTGAAGGCACTTCAGTTTTCTCTACTATCTTCGGCACTGGAGCTGGTTCTGTAGCTTCAGAGGCCAAAGAAATTTCACCAATAAATTCTGGCACTGTGGCCGGCTCAATAAAGCGCGCTCGGTGGGTGAGCACCTTCATCTTTTTCCCTTGTGGCGCTGGCTCATTAGTGGCACTCGCGGTAGCTTCGGTCGCAGGAGAAGTATTTTTCCTTTTGCGACCCATTACCGGATAGTGGTAGTCGGGGTAGACAAACCCGACTGCGTCGAATACCCGGTTGAGCCTTTTCTTTTTTCGGCCTCCGAAGGCTGCTGATAATGCAGTGTTCTCGGCCTTCGAATATGTGCCAAGCAGTTCGTCACTTAATGTCTCAATACTTTTCAACCAGTCATCATCAGGTTCAACAAATTTATCTGCATACTTGAATGTGTATTTTAGTCTAACTAGTCCGCCTTCGTCGGACTCTTTAATGGTTTCCTTCGGCATTTCCCACTTTTCTGCAAGTGGCCATACCCTGAAGGCAATGTGCTCTTGGACCAAGTCCCTTGTCCCAATGAAGGAGCAGACTACGCCGAAGGCTCTTTGGCATTCCTCGGCTGCTTCGTCCATTTCAACCTTCGGCCTTCGAAGTCCGAAGCGTTGCCAGATGGGGCGCATAATAATACTCTTCACATTTTCTTGCGCTGTTAAGTCATTCTTCACATAGAACCACTCTGTCATCCAGGCTCCGGGCCACCTCTTCCGAAAGGTCGGCACAGGGCAGCTTGACCCGGAGCGGGCACCGAAGCTATAACACCCAAAATTGTTGTGATATTGTTCTTTTCCCCAGGGCTTCGTCTCGTATAATAATTCATGAATGTTGCAAAAACTCTTAGCATTTGGTTCTAAACCTTGGCTTCTTGCAGCCCAGACAAATATCCCCATTCTTATGATAGCTTCGGGAGTAAGTTGATGAAGGTAGACTTGAAATGTTTTCAGTACCTCAACAGCAAAGTTGCTCAGGGGAAATCGAAGCCCAGCCTTGAGAAAGCTTCGGAAGATTACAACTTCATCTTCTTCGGGGGTGGGAGAAGTCTTTTCTCCAGCGTCAGCCCTCACAATAGATATATCTCGAAAATACCGCCCCCTCATATTATCAATATGACTCTGCTTGATGATGGTTTTCCCGAAAACCGTGTGACTTGGCCGCCATGGTCGATCTTCGGCCTCTTCCCCACCACTTTCTACATCATAGCTGTCGCTGTCACCAGTATCTTCGGACAAACCTTCGAGAATCTCCTTGGTGATTTTCTCTGTATTGGTCTCTGCCATCGCAATCAGGAACCCCAGATTCTTCTCTTCCTCGAGACTCAGCTTCGTCTCCGCAGGGATCTTCTTGCCTTCAGACATCTTCGGAAATGCTAAAAAACTGTTTTCAGGGCCGAAGCTTCGAAATCAAAAAGATCACCAATCTTAATGCACAAGAGCTAAAAATTTAGTGGACCGAAGCAGATGGCAAGTGTGCGTACCAAATGAGTTGCCGGTGTGATCTTATTTATACCCCTAGGGCGTTGAAAATTGAAAGACCCCACTTGTCAGTGAATGTTGCTATTCTAGCAAAGGGAAGGTGTTTTTTCGGACCTTCGGCTCAAGGCCTTCGTCCATATCGCAATCTGAATTTATTATTAACAAATTAATATTGCGAGGGGCTACTGTTGGGGGCCTTCGTCCTCCGAAGGTCCTCAAAAACATGATTTGACAATGTTTTCCAAGTGGATTATGTGAACAGGTATTTTCGGACTCAGAATTATGAATATGAAGCACGGCCAGGACGAAGCCTGAACCAGACGAAGGACGAGCGCAGCCGAAGCTGTGCGCAGGGAAGCTTCGTCGCGATAGCAGAGGGGGGAACCGACTTAGAGATGAAAAGACTACGTGGACCTTGATAGATTTTCATAAGTCATTGACGAATGTAATGGACATGAATGTAATTTTATGTGGGCTGCGTCCCACGTCTATAAATAGATGAACAGTACTCCCGTACTGTTCACGCTGGCTTGGCATTCGCTTTTGCGTCACGCTTGTACTTTCTACCTTCTCTCAGGACCGAAGGTACATTTGTAATTTGAAATCATTTCTATTTTTCCATGTTAATAAAATAGAAATGATTCTATGATGATGTCTAAATTATATTTCATGCTTTATATGAATCCTTCGTCATTACTTGTTAAATTTACGAAGGTATGTTTCTTATGACCTTCGTCCGAAACTCATTATTCCCGAAGGGGCATAATGTCTCGAAGGACGAAGGGCTTTAACACTTAACACTTTTTATGTTGCCTTGTTCTTAACTCTTAGCATTTGAGAACAAGTCCCCAACATTGGGAAACATGTTAGTCATGTTTTTGAGGACCTTCGAAAGACGAAGGCCCTCAACAGTAGGTTTGCTGAATCACAGGGTTGTGGTAAACCGATGCATGTAGAGAGGGGGAGAATGAAGGCGGCTAACGAGAAGAGAGCATAGGAGGCAAGGGAAATGGAGGCAGCTAGAGTCGAGAAACAAATGTTGGGGAATCTTGTTGGTCGCCTGAGTGTAAGTGAGGGAAAAAGAGGTGTTGTTTTCGCTCGCACCTTGTATGTGTGTTGTCGTTGCTAACTTACTTATCTTAATTTATTTGTAGAGATTGGATGCATGGGAACTATATCACAGACGAGTCTCGTGCAAGATACGTTGAGAAAAAATGGTGAAGATGGAGCTGATGAGGGAGGAGGAGGACACATTAAGGTTGAGTGAGCTCATCTCGCTAGCTGAGGCAGAATTACATGTGCAAGAGGAAGAGGACAAGTTTATGTCTCGGGCCACCGATGAAGTTGAGGCCACTTATTACAAGCAAAAGGTTGATGAGCGGAGGTCGAGGACCAGTTATTTTCCTAGTCTACAAATATGACAGAAGCAACTTACTACAAGAGAAAGGAAGAAGAAGTAAATGTGTGACAATCAAGCAAATAGAACGACGTTGTCATTGAGGATTGTGCGACGAATGACTCTAATGACGAGTTGCTTATACATTACGTTACAGATTGATTTTTCCATTCGGTGGCTTTGTAATACCTTTGTATTTCAATTTGTTTTTACATTGTATTGTACTTTTCATGTCTTTCTAATCACGAAAAATTGTAATTGTTTCCCTTGTTCTATTAACAACCATAATTATAATAATCACATCAAATATTATATCAACATATATCACTAAATAGCACATCAAACAAACAGGTAATATCACACATACATTCAGGACACAAACGTCTGATGAGTTCCATTTATTGCTCAGTCAAATCTTGAACTCGGCGGTCGTCATCATAATCTACAGCCCTTGTAGCCTCATATGGCTCCTCTTCATCTTCAATATGAACATCGACACTATTTGAGGCCCTAGATATGTGGTCCATATTTTATGATAGGGGCAGAGAAAGATAAGATAAGCAACATTATGTAGAAGTGGACCTCCTGCATTGCGTCTGAAAGTCACCTGGAGAGGGGGTGAATAGGCAAAACTTGAAAATTATAAACTTTGAACACGAATTTCACCCGGGGATAGGATTAGAAATGAGTAATAACAAAATTGGAGTGAAGAAGAGAGTTCTTGTTATGAGTTGCTCAATCCATGCGGATAACTTTAGGAGTTAACTCAAAGGATTGTAAGCAAGAGAACTTAGAGAGAGAGAAGAGGAAGAATCAAATCATAAGGTAATGATCAACACAAATGAACATAACGATTTGTTTCCCGAGGTTCGGTTCCAAAAGAACCTACTCCCCATTGAGGAGTCCACGTAGGTCAGGTCTCTTTCAACCCTTTCCCTCTCTCAAACGGTCACTTAGACTGGTTGAGTGCTTCTTCTTAATCTTGAGGGTCACTTAGACCCCACAAGGATCACCACACAATTAGGTGTCTCTTTCTATCTTTATAAGTCGAGAGTTTAGAAGGAGATGAAGAAAGCACGATTAAGAAAGCCAAGCAACAAGAGCAACAAGAAAAACAGAAGATCACACTCTCTCTAGACTTTCCAAAGCACTAATCACTAATGATCACTAGTCACAATTATGGCACTTGAAGAAGCTTGGAAGCTTTGAATGTGTCTTGGGATGAAGTGCTTGCTCTTGTATTGAATGTGAATGAATGGGATGCTTGGATCAAGTAAATGGAGGTCGTTGGGGTTGTATTTATAGCCACCAACCACTTCCTAGTTGTTGCCCACTTTCTGCCAACCGCAGACGGTCCGCGCTCCTAGTTCAGACGATCCCCCCGTGCACATCAACGGCTGAAATCACAACGGTTAGCAGTAATGGCTATATCAACGGCTATAAGTGCATTAAATGTGTCATCAGATGTCAGATACAGCAATTACAGACGGTCCGCGAGGACACTAAAATGAATTTTACCAAACTCGTCACCTTTAGGTTTCTCTAGTTTTCAATGGGCAGGCGATCCGCGCTTGAGGCCAGACGGTCCAAGCTTGGTCCCGGACGGTGCTCTCTTCTCCTTTAGACAATCCATAGTGTAAATGTGAGTTTTGCATAGTTCTTGTCCGAGGCACACCTTGGTGTCGTGGACGGCCCGCCGGAAGGGCTCGGATGGTCCGCACACAGGTGAATTATCCAAAAAGCTTATCATGTTCAGAATAATCTATGGTATTTCGGATAGTCGACTTAGAATTGAGATAGATGGACGTATGCACCTGAGAATTAATCAACTAGGCAAACTAGTTAGTCCATAAGACTTCTGATGGTCGTCAAGCACCAAAATCATTTATAGAAAATGGTTAAGGGCATTTTCCTTTCAATCACCCCCTTTTTGGTGATTGATGCCAACATAAAGCAAAGCAAATATAAAGTGTAGAATAGTAGCTGGTATGTATTTTGACAAATGTGCATAAGTTACTTTAAATTGAGAGCAGTTCTAAGTATATATGAATGTTTTGATATAGTTAAAGTTTTGGATCACATTTGCTCCACTTGGTTTTTGCAAATCTATTGGAAAACTTTTTTCAAATTCTTTTGCAATTGGCCTAAGGTATCAGAATATAATCTTCTAAAAGCATTTTCAAGTTTTGAAAATTCTCCCCCCTTTTCAAATGCTTTTCCTTTAGCCAAATAAAAGCTCCCTGTGAAAAGTCCTCCCCTTAGCTGTCAAGAGGGTTTTTGCAAATGCAATAGTTCTAATTTAAAAGATAAAGAGTTTTCAGAAAACAGGGTGGTGGTGCAGTCCTTTTGCTTTGGCCTATTAATTTCTCCCCTTTGGCATCAAACGCCAAAAACAAAGAAATCTAGAGGCCTTTAACAAGAAAGATATGAATGTAAGTACATGAGTAGGGCAAAGGGTGTACGATACTGACGAAGATGCAGTGGAAGCCTTGCCTTTGCCTACATCTCCATTTTCCTTTCAATCTAAGACTAAGTATAGAAATACACTTGGAAGCACATTAGTCTTAGCTTTGGCACAAGAAGAATAAGAAATATGTATTTATACCAAATGAAAGAGACATGCCATGACCAAAGGTATAGAATGAGCAATGTGTGCAAGATTTCAATCAAAGTTTCGAGAATTTAAGACATTTAGTTCATTTCTAAGCTTATTAAAAGTATTTTCATCTAGGGGCTTGGTGAATATATCATCTAACTGGTTGTGGGTGCTAACATATTTAATTGCGACATCTCCTCTTTGTTGGTGATCTCTCAAGAAGTGATATCGGATGTCTATGTGCTTTGTGCGGCTGTGTTAAACAGGTTTGTCTGCCATGCGGATTGCACTCTCATTGTCATATAGGAGAGGGACTTTGCTCAATTTGTAGCCATAGTCCCTAAGAGTTCAGCTCATCCAGAGTAATTGTGCACAACAATGTCCTGCAACAATATATTTGGCTTCGGCGGTGGATAGAGGTATTGAGTTTTGTTTCGTTGAAGCCTAAGACACCAGGGATCTCCACAGAATTTGACAAGTCCCTGATGCACTCTTTTTATCAATCTTACATCCGGTATAATCGGTGTCAGAATACTCGATTATATCAAAGGTAGATCCCTTGGGGGTACCATAGCCCAAACCTAGGAGTATAAACTAAGTATCCCATGATTATTTTCATGACCCTTAAGTGGATTTCCTTAGGGTTGGCTTGAAATCGTGCACACATGCATACTAAAAGATAATATTCAGTCGTGAAGCACATAAATAGAGTAAAGATCATATCATCGACCGATATACCTTTTCATCTATAGATTTACCTCCTGTGTCGAGGTCGAGATGCCCATTTGTTCCCATAGGAGCCTTGATGAGCTTGGCATTCTTCATTCCAAACTTCTTGAGAATGTCTTGAGTATACTTTGTTTGGCTGATGAAGGTGCCCTCTTAGAGTTGCTTGATTTGGAATCCAAGGAGATACTTCAACTCCCCCATCATGGACATCTCAAATTTCTATATCATAATTCTACTAAACTCTTCATAAGATGACTTGTTAGTAGACCCAAAGATAATATCATCAACATATATTTGGTATATAAATAAGTCTTTGACAATTGTTTTAGTGAAGAGAGTAGGATCGGCTTTTCCGACTTTGAAACCATTACTAATAAGAAATTCTCTCAGGCATTCATGCCATGCTCTTTGTGCCTGTTTGAGCCCATAGAGCACCTTTGAGAGCTTATAGACATGTGAAGTATACTCACTATCTTCAAAGCGTGAGGTTGCTCAACATACACCTCTTCCTTGATAGGGCCATTGAGGAAGGCACTTTTTCACATCCATTTGATACAACTTAAAGCCATGGTAAGTAGCATAGGCAAGTAAAAATTGAATTGACTCAAGCCTAGCTACGGGTGCATAGGTTTCATCAAAATCCAAACCTTTGACTTGTGAATACCCTTGGCAACAACTCGGGCTTTGTTCCTAGTCACCACACCATGCTCGTCATGTTTGTTGCGAAATACCCACTTGGTACCTACAACACTTTGGTTAGGACGTGGAACTAAATGCCAAACCTCATTCATCATGAAGTTGTTGAGCTCCTCTTGCATTGCCACCACACAATCTAGAACTCTATGTGCATCCTCTATCCTGTATGGCTCAATAGAAGACACAAAAGAGTATGTTCACAAAAGTGAGCAATTCGAGAGTGAGTTGTTAACCCCTTTTGAATGTCACCATGGATGGAGTTGACAGGGTGATCTCATTGAAGTGCTTGGTGGACTCTTGGGCGAGGTGGTCTTTGATCTTTAATCTCTTGTTCATCCTCATTTTCTTGATCAACTTCATCTCCCCCTTGATCGATGTCTTCTTCTTGAGGTGGCTCGTTGTCTTGAACTTGATCTTCTTATTCTTCTTGAGCCGGTTCCTCATCTTAAGTTGGTGGAGATGCTTGTATGGAAGATGATGGTTGATCTTGTGCTTGTGAAGGCTCTTTGGGTTCTTGTGGGCACACGTCTCCAATAGACATGTTCCTTAATGCGATGCACAAAGCCTCTTCATCATCTAACTCATCAAGATCAACTTGCTCTACTTGAGAGCCATTAGTCTCATCAAACACAATGCCACAAGAAACTTCAACTAATCCTGTGGATTTGACACATCCCGTTACTTAGTTGGGTCCTGTTCATGCATATTATAAACAAACTATACCTTAATGGGTTCAGGTTGAATCGGTCCTAAATGGGTTCAAATCTAATCGTGACAGGCAAAGGGAGGCACCTACTAACGGATTCACACCCTAAGCCACCCGTGCATGGCCCCCAGACATGGTTCATGGCTTCATACCATTTTCTGTCCGAAGTGGTCTGTACCAGTGCATAATGGACTGTTTGGGAACACAATATTTCCCTAGTCCCAAAACAATATCGTGGTATGTCACACCTAGTTTTAAGGGTAAAACCGAATACATAGCATATTTGTGTCAGGATCAATTTTCCACACATATGTTGACGTCACAAGTATAATATATCAAAAGAACAATATACAAAAGTGTAAATAAAGATTATATTGACATATTACACTTCGAACAAACTTAATGTCTTAACTTTTATTCATTAAAGTACAGTGAAGCATGGACATCCTTCCACAAGAAGATGACTGAGGGTATCACTAGACTAGCATCCATCGAGTTCAACATCATAATCTTTATATGTAAACTTCTGATAAAAAAATAAACAAGTGGTGAGCTCACTTATGGTGGGGGCTCAGCAAGTGCGAGGAATATGCAAGGTTAACAAGGTAAGGCTAAAGTTTAGTATGGATAGCATTTTAGTTGGTCAACATTTTATTATCAACATTTTATTACTAAGTATAGTTATATACCAAACCCATATTAAGCATAAGCAATATTCATCATATATATATATATATATATATATATATATATATATATCATCGACATATAAATAATTACCAGCATCAAGTAAATCCACTTGAGCAATATAAAGCACGATCTATTTCCATCTTCAAGTTCAATTATCATGGGAGGGTCCAGGCTGCTCTTAACCGTGAGCACGGTTGATATATCAGTTTTACACTATGCAGAGGTGGTACAACTTTACCCACAAACCGTGTATCCCCTCTAGCCTAGTTTGATCGGAGCCTTAAACACTTTCGAGGTGAATGACTAGGGATCCTGTAACACCCTGAATTTTGGGATATAAAAATTTATTTGCTCTATACTCAAAATTCATGTGTTACTCTCTCTTTTCCATGCTTTTCTTGTCTCTTTACTAAAATAATTGAGAGTTATTTTGTTATATGTTGGCGTGAGCCCTAAAGGTGATTTGGTTGTTGCATCCATGCTGTTGTATAGTGTTTCTAAGTGCAAAAAACTGTTTGAAACATGCTAATATACCTTGTAGAAGTTTTCGTCAAATTTTCTAAATATTTTTCTATTTCCAAGAACCAAAATCTATTTATTGAGGTACTTAAAAACATTTTCAAAATTTCTAAATATGTTTTTTGAGTTCTTTGAGTTGCAAATCATGTCTAGGAATTTTTCTAGAGTTTTTGGAGCCTTTGAGATATTTTCGGACATTAAATTCGATTTCAGCCTTTTTCTAGAATATATTTTAATTTTAAAAATTGATTTATTACGAAAAATAAAATATCTTCAAAACCTAGCAATATATATATGATTGAAACCCTCTCGTCGAGCCCTTTCCAAATCTCGAAACTATTTCCTCAGATTCAATCCAAAATTCCTGAAATTGCTCACCGAAGTTTGGGGCGGTTCTAACTGCGATGACAACTCCAGCAAGCAATTACTTCAATCTGTGTGTCGTTGGCAAAATCCGAGAGTATCAATGTGTTCGTCTCATCGAGGGCTTCGTCTTGGTGCTTTCGATTCTTCAATCAGACCTCGATTCACCGTCAATCGATTCTTTTCTTCTTGTCTCTAGCGAACTTCATCCCCTCCTGTGAGCTTTCTCCATTACCGTTCACGGCGGTTCTTCATTTTTCTCCTTTCTCGCAACCCAACCCCTCCCCTCTTCCTCCCGTGTGTCCCTGACCCCTCCCTCCTCCTCCCCACGCCCCTTCCCAACACGGTGACGGTGGCGGCCGGATGGGCTCAGCAGCCCCAGCAGCGCGCCTGCCCTATAGCGCCCCACCCCTTGCCCTTGGATGCTGTGGAAGGAGGAAGAAGAAGGACGTTTTGCAAAATAGACCCTGGAATTTTGTTTAACTGCGCGCAGAAGTTTGATTGATTTAAATATTTGATATTTTTTACGTTGTAAATCTAAGTCGCTCTATTCAAGTCGCGTTAGATTCGTATTAAAGTTGTCTACATGTTAAAAATATTATTCTATGTTGTTACATGTTTCAAATAATTTATTAAATGTTTGTTTGGACTACGTTTATTAAATTAGCGTTCCAATTAAATTCACCTTTAGAAATAAATATCAACATGATTAATATTAACTTAAATACTCTTTTATTAATAATTGTTTAGTATAAATGTGTCATCTATTTTGTAGTACTCGGGTGTCGCGTTTGTCCGCGCGCCGTTCATGCGTGCTGTTTTGCACGTCGCACGCTTTATCTTGCGTCGTTAATTCGCCTCGCTTAAAATCGCTCATATTAATTAAATTAATTATTTAACTGAGAGCTGTGAGTGTAGCATATTAATCGAAACTAGGTAATAGGTCTAGTTTACATTTGATAAATGTTGAATTAAATGTTCTAGTTCAAATTTTTATAACGTAAACACGATAACTTCTCAATCGTCGCTTCAATCTCGGTGTTTCTTTTTCTCGTGTGATCGTAGCGAGCTAATTCATGTTGCACGTTTTTTATAATATTTTTCCTTGAGTGGTGTATTGTTCCTTTTTGTTTCAAGAACGTTGAATATACGTTCGCACTCGCCTAGATAACGTTCTATCTGTGGAGTCTGAGAAAGTTGGAGGAGACGACCATGAGTAGCAGCTGTTTGGCGAAGGCAAGTGTCCTCTGACCTATTATGTCATATTTACTTTATAATTTATTATCCCGCATACTAACATAAGGATTGACTAACTTTCTATTTATCATGTCCTTGATTACCTAGCTATTATGATCAACTTTATGCTAGTGCTTTATTTTAATCAACGAACATGATAATAATTATTTTATGATATGATGATTTATTCTAATAATGATTATTAGCTTGTGGCATTTTAGGGGGATCGAGCTGTTTCTCGATTACCTCTCTCTAAGGACCTATTCGTTGATAGCACTTGAGAAAACAGTACAACCATGAGGGTGGTGTGGAATGCTCTTAGCTAATTAATTGGAGAAATCTGGGGTGTAGCTTCCTTCACCGTTGTGCCGTCAATGGGAGCTGGGGCATAGTGTTTGCTCTGCTAAGGGTGGGGTGCCGATGTTATTCGGTTTGGTTTTGTTAGTCACCCCCTTAGGGAGGAATACTGTATTTGTATGACTAGCGAAACCTAACGGACGGCTATACACCAGGAGAATCTTTGTAAAGGCTACGTAGTGATACCCTGCCAGACCACCTAGGAAGTGATCAATGGGAGTAGCGCTCCACGAGCAGAAAGGGAATTGCAACTCGTGGGTAAAGTGTGCAACCTTTGTAGAGGGTTAGAAATTGGTATATCAGCCATGTTCACGGTTAAGACTTAAGAGCAACCTTGGGATCATCTTTGATTAGAGATACTCTGGATATATTTATGTTAATGGTTTAGTGATGATGGCTATACTTATGATTTTTGGTACTTTCCTCTCTGAGGAGGTGCTTTCTTTTGGGATATCAACTTGGGTTCTATGATAACACCTAGCTTCCACTAATGATAAATATCTGACAATCTAAAAGCAACTACTTTGAGCTTAACCCCACATACAGCTAGTCCGCTTCAGCCAAACGAGACATTTGCTAAGTACGTTGATGTGTACCCACCCTTGTTTAAACACCAAACACCATGTTGTCCATATTGCAACCATTGCTCAGAAGAAGATGACGGCAATACGTAGGACTTTCAGAAGTTTCAGGACTTCGGGGAATTCTAGACTAGATTAGTGGTAAACCCCCAGTCAGCTGCCTATGAAGGCCTTATTTTACTACGTTTCGTTTAGTACTTTAATTTTATTTAAGTTAATGACTATGTGCATGTTTCGGACACCATGATGTAATAAAGTAATACTTCCTTGCACTATTATTTGAGCACTATATGATGATGTCCAGTTATGTAATCACCATGTACGTGAATTTCTCATCCTGGCACGTACATGGTTCACATTCAGTTTACCTTCCAAAACCGGGTGTGACAGATCCACCATGAGGCTTTCAGAAAATACACTTAATACAAAAGAACCTGCTAAGATTTCTAGGTCAGTGCGGAGGCCCTCTGGGCGAGGGAGCTTAGCCAAGACTATGTCCCCATGTTAACATGAGCTGCCACCACTGCCGCCCCCCGCTCTTGCCCATATTTCAGGAAAGGTTGCTAAGCACTAAGCACATTAAGCTAATTACCAAAGCCAGAGCCATGATAGCACTCGTGGTTGCACTATTTTCCTGGGTCATCACTCCATGTTTCAGTTAACATAATATTGTCTTGTTTAATCATCGGATTAACACCAAGAATATAAACTTGATCTCCAAAACATCAAAATAATTAAAAGGAGTGCCAACATAAGGTTAAAGTTGAGCAATAGCGATGTTACTAAACATAGTATTAAACCCAGGTTAAACAAGGAATAAGGATAGTATTTCTAGGTAATCCTATTTAGACAAACCCATCAAATTATGCACATATCTAAAAGTAAACTTTATGAAATGTATTGTATGGGATCAGACAGAAAATGCAGAGGGAGAAATTCACTTGTCTTGCTTATAAAAAACTTGAGATTCTACCACGAAATATATCTTGATTCTCAGCTATTGGATCACTCTCTAAATAACACATAAACAAACAAACAAACAAGAAGAAACACAAACACCACTCAATAACATGCAACATTCACCATAGACAAAGCTAAAAGAAAGTGCTATGTTTATACAAAAGGTATCCTTTTTGAAAGGGTTTAGTTTTATAAAACAAAATGAACTTGAAAATATTTAAATTATAAAAGCATTATGTGGACCATTTTAACCCTCTTTTAGAAAAGTTATATGTTATATATATCTAATGTTATGGGTTAAAAGATTACAAACGCAATAATGAACATCAATAGTTATTTACTTTTGAAAATCTAAGGTTACAGCCAAGATAGATTTTATGTGGAAAGATATCTAAACAAATGGCTATCTTTGTTTTTATTAAGAAAACACATGGCCTATATAGATTTTTATGCAACAGATAATTAAACAAATAATTATATTCACTTTTGTTTAATAAAACACTTAGCCTATATTTTTATTAAGAAAGTTATATACAATGCAATATGTAAACTAACATTTTAATTATAAAAAAGAACATAACATTATTTTATTCTTTAGAAAAAAACTAAGTGATATGCATAAATAATGTTGGCCACTTGTTCTCAAATGCTATGAATTAAGAACAAGGCAACACAAATGTTAATAATTACAGACCTTCGTCCTTCGAAGCATTATGTCCCTTGGGGTATAATGATCTTTAGACGAAGGTCATGAAGGACATACCTTCATCATCTCAACATATAATAATGGAATCATAAGCATATGAAACGTGGAGAAGAACATAAATAATCATGTTAAATCATTAGATTATTTTTATTCTCATTATATAATCATAAACAGACATCAATGGTATTGAATTACATTTATACCTTCGTCTTGACAGAAGGTGAAAATCCGAGAGTGGCGCGAGTGGTTACCAGCCAGCGTGAATAGTATAGGGGTACTGTTCACCTATTTATAGGCATGAGATGCAACCCGGCCAAAATTACATTTATGTCCTTAATAACTAATTGCAAACACGACACGAGTTATCATGGACTAAACGATCTTTTCCTCTTTAAGTCGATGGTACCCTTCGTCTCAAGGCGTGTCGTCATGCCGAAGCTTCCTGGATTGTAGCTTCGGCATATACCTTCGTGTTATGTCTTCTTGCATATCATCATGGCGAAGGTGTTTTTGCTTGAAGGACCTTCAGCGAAGAAGAAGGCCCCCAACAGTAGCCTCTTCGCGGTGCTAGATCGTTTTTCGTAACGAGCTTGATCCACGAAAAATCTCAAAGGCTTCGGAATGCCGAAGGTCCAAAAAACACCTTCCCTGAACTCGTTGCTGAGAAACGATTATAATATTCCAAGCGCCGGGTGATCCACCATTCAGTGAGCGCGAGCGACCTATCGATTCACCTTCCCGCCCTGTAGCACTATATAAATAGACGGGTTGGTAAGGAGTTACCACAGCATTCATTGCCATCGCACTGTTGTGCTGTTAAAAAATTTAACCACAGTCGAAGCTTTTTCGTTGCTCTCTCGAGCGAGCGTTTCATCATCTGAGATTAGCTTCGTCGGACGGATTAACTTCGTCAAACTGCAAAAAATATGTTAGCTTTGTCAAACCGTGAAAAAAACCCATCAAAAATGGCCAGAGTGTGTTCGACTGCAAGGGTGACTCGTGAGGGAGAAGAAACCGAGGTCACTGAGACAGCACCAATTTCTGAAGTTATGAAGCAATCAGGCCTAGTTGTGACAGAGGGAACTACTTATGAAGGTACCCCTATTGCCGAAGCTGAATAGATCATTGCCGAAGATGAGGATATTGAAGAAGATTATAGTATCTTGATCCCAACAAAACCTAGCCATCTGGATTTTGGGAAATCTACTGTGTCTGAAGCTGACGTGCCCATGATGATGAAGCTTGGCTACTTTGGAGAAGTTGAAAGGAGACTTGTTCGATTTGCCGGAGAAGAAACCACCCCAGCGCCGAAGGATGATGAAGTAGTGGTTTTCAAAAGCTTTTTCAGAGCGGGACTACGACTTCCTCTGAACGAGATGATAGAGGAAGTCTTGAAAAATTTCGAAATATATCTTCATCAGCTGACCCCTAATGCCATTGTTAGGCTCAGCGTCTTCATCTGGCCCCTCCAAAGCCAAGGGATGAGCCCAGATGCCGAAGCATTCTGCCGAGTGCACGAGTTGCACTACCAGACGAAGGCCAGGGCAGACGGTCTTCATGAAAATTTTGGTTGCTATAATTTTATGTATCGCAAGGATACGAAGGCTCCAGTTCTCAGTTACCATACCAAATGGCCAACCGGCTGGAAAGGTGAATGGTTTTATATCAAGGCCGATGAGAAGAAAAAGGGGGAAACTGATGACGATGGTCATGTGTCCGCTATCCCTAAACTTCGGAATGAGCAGGCCCCTGTGCAACATGTAGCTAGGGTCAGCATGCCAGCTGGCCGAAGTAGAATTCAGGGTGGTAGCTGAGCAAATTAGCACTAGGTACTTGGTGCAAGAATACCTGGCCAATCGAACATATCCAACATCAAGTGACTGGGTGATGCCGAAGATGAAGGGAACAAAGAAGAAATATGAACTTGTTCAATTACCTTATCGCTTCCAATTTGAAAAACAGTTCAAGCAGCCTTACCAGGAGTGGCTGGAAATGATTGAAACTATGTGTAATAAAATTTTGGGAAACTATACCAAAAAAGAAGACCAGTTAATGACAGTAGCCTTCGGCACCCGGTCAAAACGAAGGTTAAACCGGGTAATGGACGCTCTAAAATTTGAATACCCTGATTATGAGCAACTCAACAAGGGTGCCGAAGGGACAAAAAGAAAAAGGATTGTTAGCATTCTAAATAGACAAGCTGCCCGAATGGTGAAAGAGGATGAAAAGACTTTGTAAAAGAAAAAATCCATTCCTGAGCCGAAGGTAGCTGCTTTGAAGAAAAGAAAAGCTGCAACTTTAAAGCCGAAGGTGACTGGGGTAGAAGAGGAGACTCCCTCGACACCTCCTGCTGCCGAAGTGGCAGAAATTTTATAGGTAATGATCGAATCTGAAAGGGAAATGTGCCTTTCGGCCATTTCTAGTATAGTTTTGGTGATTAAGTGCCCAACACGTAGTGAGTGAGTAATCTTGTGCCAAATGATTGATGAAGTGCAAATCAACAAGAAGGTATGATTCTAGACTTAGTACATTGATTTTTATGTACTAATATATTTGTCTAAGTGTTGGAATCAGAGTAAAGAGAAGAAGAAAATATCTTGGCTCGAACAACCAAGACTCAGCACAGTCTGGCCCACCGGATTGTCCGGTGGTGCATCGGACAGTGTCCGATGCGCTAGGCTAGCCTCCGGTAAACAGGCCACTCTCAGGAACTGACGGCGGTGTACGACTATAATTCACCGGACTGTCCGGTGGTGCACCGGACTGTCCGGTGAGCCGTCTGCGGCGAAGTCGTCGCTCTCGGGAATCGTTCAACGACGTATGGCTCAAATTCACCGGACGATCCGGTGAGGCACCGGACTGTCCGATGAGCCAACGGTCGACTGCGCCAACGGTCGGCCGCGCAATCCGCGCGCGACGCGTGGCCACGCCAATGGTCGATAGGGGGCACTGGACTGTCCGGTGCGCCAACGGCTCCAATTCTGCAACAGCCGACTGTGCTATTTTAGGAAGACAATCTGCACCGAACCATGAACAGTGCCTGTCCGGTGCGCCACCCGACAGAAGGCAAGAATTGCCTTCCCAGATTGCTTCCAACGGCTCCTAGCTGCCTTAGGGCTATAAAAGGGACCCCTAGGCGCATGGAGGAGTGACACCAAGCATTCTTTGATCATCTCTAAGCACCAAGACTCCATTCTCGCGCATTTGATTCTTTGTGATAAGTGACTTGAGCTCTAGTTGAGTAGAGAACTCCCCGAATTGTGTTGTGAGCTCAAGTTGTGGCTTGTGTGCGTGATTGTGCTCGTGCTTTGAGTTGTGTGTGTTGCTCTTCCCTTCCTTACTTCCGTGCTTCTTTGTGATCATCATTTGTAAGGGCGGGAGGCTCCAAGTTCTGGAGATTCCTTGCGAACAGGAAATAGTGAAAGAAAGGAAAACACTATGGTATTCAAGTTGATCATTGGATCACTTGAACGGGGTTGAGTGCGACCCTCGTCCAGTGGGACACCACAACGTGGAGTAGGCAAGTGTTATACTTGGCCGAACCACGGGATAAATCTCCGTGTCTCTTGTGCTTGTTTTCTTTGTGACCACTGTGTTTCATAAGAGCTCGATCCTTAGCCACTTGACTCTATTGAACTAACATCTAATCAGTTTTGTGGCTTCAAGTATTTGATTTTTACAGGATCACCTATTCACCCCCCTCTAGGTGCTCTCAATTGGTATCAGAGCCGTTCTCTTCACACAAGGGACTAATCGCCCGAAGAGATGGATCCTAAGGGAAAGGGGATGGTGGTCAACGACAAGACAAAGGAGTCCATCGTCAATGAGCCAAGAGATGATAAGCCCTCGGACTCTGGCTCGAGTCATAAGAAGAAGGACGGGAAGAAGAAGAGGCGCATCAAGAAGATCGTCTACTACGACAGCGATGAGTCTTCTTCTTCCCCAAGAGACGACGAATACGAAGAGAAAAAGAAAACGGTCAACTCAAACTTTTATTTTGATTATTCTCATATTCCATTCAATTCCAATGCTCATTTACTTTCAATTCCACTCGGGAAACCTCCGCACTTTGATGGAGAAGACTACCCATTTTGGAGTCACAAAATGCGTAGTCACCTATTCTCTCTCCATCCAAGCATTTGGGAGATTGTTGAAAATGGAATGCTTTTTGATAGTACTGACAATCCCGTTTTCATTAATGAGCAAATCCATAAAAATGCACAAGCTACCACTGTTTTGTTAGCATCCTTGTGCAGGGACGAGTATAATAAGGTGAGCGGCTTGGACAACGCCAAGCAAATCTGGGACACCCTCAAGATCTCTCATGAGGGGAACGACGCCACCATGATCACCAAGATGGAGTTGGTGGAAGGCGAACTAGGGAGGTTCGCAATGATCAGGGGAGAGGAGCCAACACAAACGTACAATCGGCTCAAGACCCTGGTCAACAAAATCAGGAGCTATGGAAGCACGAGATGGACCGATCACGACGTCGTCCGGCTTATGCTCAGGTCCTTCACTGTTCTTGATCCTCATCTTGTGAATTCAATCCGTGAGAATCCTAGGTACACAAGGATGATGCCCGAGGAAATACTCGGAAAGTTTGTAAGCGGACGTATGATGATCAAGGAGGCAAGATATGTTGATGAGGCATTGAATGGCCCAATGCCTATCTACGAGCCTCAAACCGTTGCTATCAAAGCAACAAGCAGCAGGGAGGCGCTACCTAGCAAGGTGGCACAAGTAGAGGCGGCCGGGCTAAACAAGGATGAAATGGCCCTCATCATCAAGCGCTTCTAGACGGCGCTAAAAGGTCGCAAGGAGCATCCCAACAAGAGCAAGACGAAGGGAAAGCGCTCCTGCTTCAAGTGTGGTAAGACTGGTCACTTTATTGCTAACTGTCCTGATAATGATAGTGACCAGGGACAAGAAAAGAGTGGGAAGAGGGAGAAAAAGAAGTCCTACAAGAAGGCGAAGGGCGAGGCGCACCTTGGCAAAGAGTGGGATTCGGATTGCTCTTCGTCCGACTCCGACAACGAAGGACTCGCCGCCTTGGCCTTCAACAAGTCATCCCTCTTCCCCAACGAACGTCTGTGAATCATCTAGGCCCCTTTGGTAATGTTTTGGTAATTAATGACAACTGCTTGTGGACTAACGATTCTTGGAGAAATAAGAATGCAGGGTTGGACCACATAGAGCAGGAAATGTTGAAGAATCATACGCATTGGTTGTGGATCAGATGAAGGGAAAGGTATAATATAGGTTTCATTTTTGCCGGTCTTAAGGAGTTTAGAGAAGATACCTGACCGGGTTAGTAGGCTAGATAGCCGTACTATTAAGAGGGGTCAATGACTTAGATCTGTGTAAAACTTAGTGCCTCATAGAGCATCAAGTAGTTGCATTTGCATGAGGACTAACAGCGCTTCACTTTTCGCGAGTCAAAAGTTCTTTGAAAAGCTTGTTTAGATTTGCGAAGTCCTGGATGCGCGGACTGTCCGGGCCTTAGGGGCGGACCGTCCGCGATCCACCAGAGGGGTCCGAAGTCTGACCATTTGTTTTGGCACTGTGTTCTATTGTACTGCGGACCGTCCGGGCCTTAGGGCCGGACCGTCCGCAGTCATGTCCAGAGGAGGGTGTCTTCGGGCCAGTCCCTGATTTATAGGCGGACGGTCCGCCTGTGAGGGGCGGACGGTCCGCATGTATCAAACTCGTTTTTGGATAGGGACTGTGTGTTTTTGAGATTTGTACTACGGACTGTCCGGGGGACCAGTCCGGACAGTACTGTCTCAGGTTGCGGACCGTCCGGGATTTATAGCCGGACGGTCCGCACGTGTTAACTTCTTTTGATCCGAGGCTCGGGTGTTTCATGCTGCCAGGTCGCGGACGGTCCGGCCTTGAGGGGCGGACTGTCCAGACCCACCTTTTGAGTCAGCTCTGACATGTTTTCAAATGGTCTTTATAGCCGTTATATGTACGGCAGACCGTCCGGCCCTAGGGCGCGGACGGTCCGCGTGTGCGCAGAACTGCTACCTTTTGCACATAACGGTTGGATTTTAGTGGGGGACTATAAATAGAAGGGTAGCTCGTGTGAGAGACCTCTCTTGGCCATTCCTTGCACACATTGAGCTCATTTGTGATCCTCCAACTCACTCACTCTCTCACACTCTTTGCTTGAGATTGCATTCTAGTGAGAGATTGAGGGTTCCTAGTGCATTTGCATCATTTGGTGATTCTTGAGGCACTAGGTGGTACACCGAGCAAGCGTCGTTGGCTTGTTACTCTTGGAGGTTGCCGCCTCCTAGACGGCTCGGGTGATTGTCTCCGTCGAGCTCTCCAAGAAGATTGTGGAGAAGCCGCGGTGTGGATTGTGAGGGGTTCGCGCCTACCTCGCCGGAGCGGCAAAGGTGACATTAGTGGAATCGAGGTATTGAGTGATTTCTTGTCCACTTGGCTCAAAGATCAAGTCGTGTCTTGATAGAGGAGCAAGTGAGAGCTTGAAGTCCACCTCAACGTGGATTAGGGGTGATCGGCAAATCACCGATACCACGGGATAAATTTCGGTGTCTATTCTTTCTAGCATTACTTGTTGCCTTGCAATTGATTAGTGTTTTGCTTATTGTTCTTCAAGTATTCAATCTCCGTAGTTGTTTTTCATACATTGTTTACTTATTGACACTAGATAATTTATTTCTCTTGTTGCATTGATTAAATTTATTTAGTATTGTTGTTTTTAGTCAAAACCGTCTATTCACCCCCCCCTCTAGCCGGTGTCCTAGATCCTACAAGTGGTATCAGAGCCGAGGACTCCATTGTTTGTGGATCTTATCATCCCGGAGTGGGACAAAATGGCTAGTAACAACAATGTGCACATTGGGAAGCCACCACACTTTGATGGAAACAATTATGATTATTGGAAAATAAGAATGTCAATGCATCTTAGAGCAATGGGTGGAAAAATTTGGCCAATTGTTAGGGATGGATTTGTTGTATTAAAGGAAGATGAACCATCCGTTAGTGATAATGAGAATATCCTCACAAATGATCAAGCCATGAATGTCTTTTATGATGCTCTTGATATAAATGAGTTCAATCGTATCAAGAATCTCACAACCGCTCATGAGATTTGGATAAAGCTAATGGAAATTCATGAAGGAACTACAATTGTGAAGAGTGCCAAACTATATGTGTGCAAAGGGAAGTTTGAGCAATTTATCATGAAAGAAGATGAGAGTGTATCCGATATGTTCAATCGGTTGAATGAGATAGTAAATGAACTCAAAGGACTTGGTTTTAATGTACCGGATGTGGATTTCACACACAAGTTCCTTAGATCACTTCCGGAGAAATATGAGACTATTGTGACAATGCTAGTAAGGAGTGATCTATCTACAACTTCTCCAACCGAAGTATTGGGAGAAATTCTCACTCAAGATATATTTAAGAAGTCACAAGTCGATGCCTTAAGTTTGGCAAAGAAGGTGAAAAATGAATCTATTGCTCTCAAAGCCAAGGCCTCAAAGGCAATTGAAAAAGAAGATAGCAATGATGAAGAAAATGAAAGTGAGAGTGATGGTGACATGGCTTTATTTGTAAGGAAATTCAATAAATTCATGAAGATGAAAAGAGGTCAACCTAGAAGAGGTCAAACATCTAGAAGAAATGCCTTCAATGATAGAAAATGTTTTGAGTGTGGGGAACCCGGTCACATTGCCATGAATTGCCCAAGCAAGAAGAAGAAGGGCAAAGATGAAAGTGACAAGAAGAAAAAGAAATACTATAACAAGAAGAAAGATGGCAAAGCCTACCTAGTTGAATGGGACTCGGATGATAGCTCGGATAATGATGATGATGACACCTCATCTAAGCTTAATGCCGGAATTGCTATCAAGGAAGCTCCCTCCCTCTTCTCATCCCCCCATTGTCTCATGGCAAAGGGAGATGCTAAGGTAAAAATCATCACCGATTTAAATGATATAAAAGATGATGATGATATCGATGATGTTGATGATGATGGCTATTCATATGATGATCTTGTTAGAATGTTAGGTGAGGCCGATGACTACATGCACAAAGAAAAAGAAAAATTTAAGACCTTGAAGGAATTGTATAAAAACCTCCAAGTGTCTTTTGAGGAGCTCAAGACCTCTCACAATGACCTCAAAGAAAATTGTGAGAAGCTTGCGGATGCTCAAAAATCATCTATTGTGCATGAAGTTGAGGTGGTCACTAAGGATGTTGGAGTCACTTGTGACTTACTTGATAGTCTTACAAGTGAACCACTACCTACTAACTCTATTTGTGATAAATGCAAAATTTCTCTCATTGATAACATTGCTCTTGATGAATCAAAAATTATTGTTGAGAATGAAGTGTTAGTAGATAGAATAAATGCTCTAACTCATGATCTAGAAAAGGCATATGGTGGTAAGACTAAATTGGATTTCATATTGGGAAGTCAACGATGCTCTCTTAACCGTGAAGGTCTTGGATATGTTCCTAAGAAAGGAAAGAATGCTTTTGTAAAGCAAAAGACATTGTTTGTGAAAGAATGTGACAAAGTGTGTCACAAGTGTCACAAAAAGGGGCATGTTAAGAAAAATTGTCCTAAGTTAAAAAATGTATCCTCCACTTGTTTTGAGCATTGTTATGTTCTTTCTCATAATGCAAAAGGTGTTCATGCTAAATTTGTTGGTACTTCAATTGTTGGAAACAAAAAGAAAGCTATTTGGGTGCCAAAGACCTTGGTCACTAACATCCGAGGACCCAAGCAAGTTTGGGTACCTAAAAGAGATTGATTTCCTTTTGTAGGTAAACTACAAGGCGGGAGGGAATCATTGGGTGTTGGATAGTGGATGTACTCAACACATGACCGGGGATATGAGAATGTTTACCCAAATGAGTGAGGAAGATTGCTCAAATTATGATAGTATCACATTTGGAGATAATCGTAAAGGAAAGGTTAAAGGTTTGGGTAAAATTGCTATCTCAAATGATCATTCTATATCAAATGTGCTATTGGTTGAGTCTTTGAATTTTAATTTACTTTCCGTAGCTCAATTATGTGATTTAGGATTTTGTTGCAATTTCACAGTTGAAGATGTTATTATCTCTAGTGTTGATGGTAGCAATCTTAAATTTAAAGGCTTTAGACATGAAAATCTTTATCTTGTTGATTTCTCATCTAATGAGGCAAAGCTCACAACTTGTCTATTTTCAAAAGCTTCACTAGGTTGGTTATGGCATAGAAGACTTGGTCATGTTGGGATGAAGCAACTCAATCGGTTAACCAAGCATGACTTAGTTCGAGGCTTAAAAGATGTGAAGTTTGAAAAGAACAAATTATGTAGTTCTTGTCAAGCCGGTAAGCAAGTGGCAAATACTCATCCAAATAAAAGTCAAATGTCCACTCATCGACCTTTGGAATTACTTCACATGGATTTATTTGGGCCCACATCCTTTGTAAGTATTGGTGGTAATTCTTATTGCCTTGTGATTGTGGATGACTATTCAAGATTTACTTGGGTTTATTTTCTACGAGACAAATCCAATGTGTTTGAAACATTCAAGTCATTTGCTATATTGGCTCAAAATCAATTTGATTTTGACATCAAAAAGGTTAGAAGTGATAATGGGTCGGAATTCAAAAATGCAAGAATTGATCAATATTGTGATGACAAGGGTATCAAACATGAATTCTCTTCCAAATATACCCCGGAACAAAATGGTATTGTTGAAAGAAAGAATAGAACTCTTATTGACATGGCTAGGTCCATGTTAGCGGAATATAGTATATCGGATTCTTATTGGGCCGAGGCAATAAATACCGCTTGTCATTCATCAAATAGACTATATTGTCACAAGCTCTTGAAGAAAACTCCATATGAATTGCTTATTGGTAGAAAGCCAAATATCTCATATTTTAGGGTATTCGGTTGCAAATGTTATATTTTGAGAAAGAGGAGTCGGCTTTCTAAATTTGAGAAGAAATGTGATGAGGGTTTTCTTCTTGGATATTCATCAAATAGTAAGGCTTATAGAGTCTTCAACAAAACTCATGGTATTATTGAGGAAGCATATGATGTTGAATTCGATGAAACAAATGGGTCTCAAGATGAGAGTGATAATCTTGATGATGTTGGGGGAACTCAATTGATAAATGCAATGAAAACAATGGCCATTGGTGAAATAAAACCAAAGGAAGATGATGATGAAAATAGTGTGGTTATCATTCCTTCATCCTCAACTATAAATGAGGAAGATCACCAAAGCCAACAACTCAATGAAACCATGGATACTCATGATCAAGGTACTTCAAGACCTTCGGTTCCTTCTAATACTTCAACAAGCAATTATCAAACGATATCAAGAATTCATCATTCCATTGTGAAGGATCACCCGGTTGATCAAATTGTGGGTGATATTAGTAAGGGTGTTCAAACTCGCTCTCGCATAGCTTCATTTTGTGAACATTTCTCTTTTGTATCTTGTATGGAACCTAACCGTGTAGATGAAGCTCTACTTGATGTTGATTGGGTGAATGCAATGCATGAAGAATTAAATAACTTCGCTCGAAATGAAGTTTGGGAGCTTGTTGAGAGACCAAAGAACCACAATGTTATTGGTACAAAATGGGTGTTTCGCAACAAGCACAATGAAGATGGTGTGGTAGTAAGAAACAAGGCAAGATTAGTTGCACAAGGATATACTCAAATTGAAGGATTGGATTTTGGGGAGACATTTGCTCCCGTAGCAAGATTAGAAGCAATCCGGATTCTACTTGCTTATGCTTGTGCACATAATATCAAGCTCTACCAAATGGATGTAAAGAGTGCCTTCCTAAATGGTAAGATTAGTGAACTAGTGTATGTTGAACAACCTCCCGGTTTTGAGGACCCCAAAAGACCTAACCATGTGTTCAAGCTTTCTAAAGCTCTCTATGGGCTTAAGCAAGCTCCACGCGCTTGGTATGAAAGGCTTAGGGATTTCTTGCTTTCCAAAGACTTCAAAATTGGGAAGGTTGACACTACTCTATTCACTAAAAGAATTGGCAAAGACTTATTTGTTTGTCAAATTTACGTTGATGATATTATTTTTGGATCTACTAATGAATTATTTTGTGAGGAGTTCGGAAAAATGATGTCAAAAGAATTTGAGATGTCTATGATAGGATAATTGAGCTTCTTTCTTGGCCTTCAAATCAAACAATTGAAAGATGGAATTTTTATAAGTCAATCAAAATATTTGAAGGACATGCTCAAGAAGTTTGGTTTAGAAAATGCTAAGCCTATCAAGACTCCAATGGCAACAAATGGTCATCTAGACTTAGATGAAGGAGGTACTATGGTTGATCAAAAACTTTATCGTTCAATAATTGGTAGTTTACTTTATATTACCGCATCTAGGCCCGATGTTATGTTTAGTGTATGCATGTGTGCTCGATTTCAAGCTTCACCTAGAGAGATTCACTTGAAGGCCGCTAAAAGAATTCTAAGATATTTGAAGTATACCCCCAATATTGGTCTATGGTATCCCAAAGGTGCTCACTTTGAATTAATTGGATATTCGGATTCGGACTATGCGGGGTGCAAAGTTGATAGAAAAAGCACCTCCGGTTGTTGTCAATTTCTTGGTAGATCTCTTGTTTCATGGTCTTCTAAGAAACAAAATTCGGTTGCTCTATCTACCGCCGAGGCGGAATATATATCGGCCGGAAATTGTTGTGCTCAACTATTATGGATGAAACAAACCTTATTGGATTATGGAATTATTTTCAAGAATGTGCCTCTCATGTGTGATAATGAGAGTGCAGTAAAATTGGCTACCAATCCGGTCCAACACTCAAGAACCAAGCATATTGATATACGGCATCACTTCTTAAGGGATCATGTTGGCAAGGGAGATATCTCTATTTATTCCATTGGAACGGATGATCAATTAGCAGACATTTTTACAAAGCCTTTGGATGAAACAAGATTTTGTTCTCTAGGAAGTGAAATGAATGTGATTGATCTCTCAAATGTGGCTTGAAGTCGATCACACATGTGTCGTCTTGCATCTCGGGTCTAAATATGCTCTTTATGCTATTTGTTTGGTATTATTGGTGCATTTTTCATTTCTAATTGTTCTAGATAGTTTAATTCAAAAAGTTTGCACTACACAATTACATAATATGTATATGCATGCATACTAACTCTTGGATTGGTCGAAATGTCCATATATAAGCACCAAGTCGAATTCGAAATTCAAAATCAGCAAGTGGACAGGAATTGGAAAAATGAGTATCAGGCCGCGGACCGTCCGCCCATGGACCGCGGACCGTCCGCCGCATCAGGACCTGGACAGTCCGGGCAGCCTTGCAGACCGTCTGAAATCATCAGGGCGCGGACCGTCCGCCGCCCCAGCGCGGACCGTTCGCGACAGGGCAGTAAAATCGTCCAGTGGCCCCAGCCTTGTCATTTGTGCTCATTCGCTCTTCCTCTCTTGCTCTCCACTCGCCCAATACTCTCCTGTGACGAGTGTGCGCGGACGGTGCAGTGAAGTTGTGAGCGGACAGTCCGGCAGCTTGTGGCAACATTCCATCAACATGTCTTCATCACGGTATCTTCAAATCTTGTGGATTTTATCACATCTCTTCATTTTTGAGATTATATGGGTTTCCTCTCTGATCTGAAATTGAGCAGTCGGTTTCAAAATCTGATTGGTGGGATTGTTGGTTCTCCTCAATATGACTGCTATGCAAAATTTTGAACTTGTTTGGATGCATATTGTCTGCAAAATCATCAAATTCAACATTTGTGGCGGCTAGGGTTCTTTGGAGTCGCCCCTGGTCGGTCGCGGACCGTCCGCCTGGTGGACGCGGACCGTCTGGGCCTCTGGCGCGGACAGTCCGGCTCCCTAGCGCGGACCGTCCGGACCCTGGCAGAGCATTACAGTTCCATTCTTTTCATAGTGGTGATTGGTATCAATTATTTATCTATGGATGTCTGTCACATTGTTGCAGTGGTTTTGGTGGTCTCCGCAAGAAACTTGCAGGTCGATTTAAATCCAAGCGCCCTCGTGGAAATGATGATGACTATATACCAACCACTGATTCAGAGGCCCAATCCTCAGCTGGGGGCACTGAATCCATGGATGCTGAAGATTTTCCTCATGTTCATCCCGATTATCCCATTGATATCCAAGGATGGACTTATCCAAAGCGGCGATTTTCTATGGCTGAGTACTGCTCTAGACGGACTGTGAACCAGTATACTCTGCCATCTGATACAAATATCCAGTTTTTTCACACTCAGCTGCAGTTTGATGTCTTCTGGGGCACCCTGGTGGATACTAATTTTCATAAGCATCAGGTGATTGATTGGTCCTTCTTGCTAAGTCAATCAGTCATGGAGGGTCTGATCCCTAAGTTTGAAACCTGCGGACTATATCAGTTTATGGGGCAACACACAGATTTCAATGAAATGGCTGTTAAGCAATTCCTGGCTACCTCAGAGATTGATATTGAAGAAGAATCTATCACCTGGATGACTGGCTTCAAGCGCTATTCTGCTTCTTTTGCTGACTTTGCCGCTGCCAACAGTCTAAACTATGGCACCATTTCTGCTGGGCTGGATCTTTATACTGAAGATAATTTTGAGGATTTTGTGCAGTTTTATGAGCCAGCCAGGCTCGGTATACCCAGGAGGTTTGGAGAGACAGCAGGACTCAGACATCATCCTGCTGTAATCAACAAGATTGCCAGAGTCCCCATTCTTCCCAAGAGTGGTGATAAGAGTAAAATAAGGGATAAGTTCTGGAACATCATCCAGCACATCATGAATGGTGAAGTCATGAATATTGTTCTTTTCATGATGAGACAGCTTAATGATTTGAAAATGGATAAGAATCAAAATTTGGCATATGCTCCTTACATTATGGCTCTCATCAAATCCAAGACAAGATTTGAGGGCCCATGCGAGATTGTTCACACCCCATTCAGGCCTTTTAAGAATGAGATAGGGTTTCTCACCAGGCCACTCACCCCCTTCCCAGATGATGAGGAAGACCCTGGCTATGAGGGTGGAGCAGCTCCTGATGTTGAGGGAGAGCAGATGCCTCCACCTCCACCTCCACCTCCTCCTCAGCCTCAGCACTATTGGGAGCCTGCTCCAGGATACTTTGATCCTTATTTTCACAATATGCAGCAGGGACTTGAGACTCATATTGATACTCGCTTTGAGGGCCTGATGACACATGTGGATCACCGTTTTGATGACATGCAGTCTCGGTTTGACGATAACTGGGATGCACTCAACTCTGAGTTTTCTGAGTTTCGTGATCAAATTCACACTAATGTCACTGATCCCATCATGACCAGGCTGAATAATATGCAACAGAGTTTTTAGGATAACATGGGTGCTCTCTCCAGTCAGTTTGACAATCTTTCTACAAATGACAACATGCATGAGATCAGTCAGAGGCAGCAGCAGCTCCAGCAGGATTTTGGCCAGTTCTCCTCCCTGTTTGACACCTTTAGCACTCACTACTACAACATGCATCCTCCGCCGAGCGATCAGTGAGGCCTCTTCTTTGTGGCAATTGATGCCAAAGGGGGAGAGAAGTGAGAAGTGATGAGAAGTTGTCTGGCGTCTCCTTCAGGGGGAGTTGGTGGTTCTGTGTGGACATTAAGACCATGCATATGCATTTTACCTTTTTATGCCGCTTGCATTAGTTTATGACTTACGCATTTGGAACTGGTTTGAACTATTATCTCTATGTCGTATGTCTGTGGACTATTATCTGTAATATTCTGTGGGATGAACTATGTTTTAGTTCAAATTACTCTATGTGTGGTTAATCGAGGAGTGATTATAATTGCTGCGCTCACTCTACGGATCATCTCTTGTATGCCTCGATAACCATGTTTGTAGGAGAGTCTCCATCAAGCTCCAATATATTATGTGGGTTATATCTTCAACTTCAAATAATCCTGCACACACTTAGGGGGAGCCCTTCTTACATACTGAGTTTTTTATTGGGATTTATCTATCTCTCGGACAGTACTTCAAATCAAGATAAGTCCTATGAAACTCATCTCCAAGATCTATCTTGTACCTTAGGTATGAGAGAGATTTGGAGAAACTAAACTTCTCTTTAATATACAATGTGGTGTAGTCATCAATTACCAAAAAGGGGGAGATTGTGAATCATCTAGGCCCCTTTGGTAATGTTTTGGTAATTAATGACAACTGCTTGTGGACTAACAATTCTTGGAGAAATAAGAATGCAGGGTTGGACCACATAGAGCAGGAAATGTTGAAGAATCATACGCATTGGTTGTGGATCAGATGAAGGGAAAGGTATAATATAGGTTTCATTTTTGCCGGTCTTAAGGAGTTTAGAGAAGATACCTGACGGGGTTAGTAGGCTAGATAGCCGTACTATTAAGAGGGGTCAATGACTTAGATCTGTGTAAAACTTAGTGCCTCATAGAGCATCAAGTAGTTGCATTTGCATGAGGACTAACAGCGCTTCACTTTTCGTGAGTCAAAAGTTCTTTGAAAAGCTTGTTTAGATTTGCGAAGTCCTGGATGCGCGGACTGTCCGGGCCTTAGGGGCGGACCGTTCGCGATCCACCAGAGGGGTCCGAAGTCTGACCATTTGTTTTGGCACTGTGTTCTATTGTACTGCGGACCGTCCGGGCCTTAGGGCCGGACCGTCCGCAGTCATGTCCAGAGGAGGGTGTCTTCGGGCCAGTCCCTGATTTATAGGCGGACGGTCCGCCTGTGAGGGGCGGACGGTCCGCATGTATCAAACTCGTTTTTGGACAGGGACTGTGTGTTTTTGAGATTTGTACTACGGACTGTCCGGGGGACCAGTGCGGACAGTACTGTCTCAGGTTGCGGACCGTCCGGGATTTATAGCCGGACGGTCCGCACGTGTTAACTTCTTTTGATCCGAGGCTCGGGTGTTTCATGCTGCCAGGTCGCGGACGGTCCGGCCTTGAGGGGCGGACTGTCCGGACCCACCTTTTGATTCAGCTCTGACATGTTTTCAAATGGTCTTTATAGCCGTTATATGTACGGCGGACCGTCCGGCCCTAGGGCGCGGACGGTCCGCGTGTGCGCAGAACTGCTACCTTTTGCACATAACGGTTGGATTTTAGTGGGGACTATAAATAGAAGGGTAGCTCGTGTGAGAGACCTCTCTTGGCCATTCCTTGCACACATTGAGCTCATTTGTGATCCTCCAACTCACTCACTCTCTCACACTCTTTGCTTGAGATTGCATTCTAGTGAGAGATTGAGGGTTCCTAGTGCATTTGCATCATTTGGTGATTCTTGAGGCACTAGGTGGTACACCGAGCAAGCGTCGTTGGCTTGTTACTCTTGGAGGTTGCCGCCTCCTAGACGGCTCGGGTGATTGTCTCCGTCGAGCTCTCCAAGAAGATTGTGGAGAAGCCGCGGTGTGGATTGTGAGGGGTTCGCGCCTACCTCGCCGGAGCGGCAAAGGTGACATTAGTGGAATCGAGGTATTGAGTGATTTCTTGTCCACTTGGCTCAAAGATCAAGTCGTGTCTTGATAGAGGAGCAAGTGAGAGCTTGAAGTCCACCTCAACGTGGATTAGGGGTGATCGGCAAATCACCGATACCACGGGATAAATTTCGGTGTCTATTCTTTCTAGCATTACTTGTTGCCTTGCAATTGATTAGTGTTTTGCTTATTGTTCTTCAAGTATTCAATCTCCGTAGTTGTTTTCATACATTGTTTACTTATTGACACTAGATAATTTATTTCTCTTGTTGCATTGATTAAATTTATTTAGTATTGTTGTTTTTAGTCAAAACCGTCTATTCACCCCCCCTCTAGCCGGTGTCCTAGATCCTACAACGTCACACCTGCCTCATGGCAAAGGAGAGGAAGGTTTATGCATCCGGGGGCTCAAGCTGGATCATCGACAGCGGATGCACAAACCACATGACGGGGGAGAAGAAGATGTTCACCTCCTACGTCAAGAACAAGGATTCCCAAGACACAATCATATTTGGAGATGGGAATCAAGGCAAGGTCAAAGGCTTAGGCAAGATAACCATCACTAATGAGCACTCTATCTCTAATGTATTTCTAGTAGAGTCGCTAGGCTATAATCTGCTGTCTGTTAGTCAATTGTGCCACATGGGTTATAATTGTCTATTTACAAATGTAGATGTGTCTGTCTTTAAAAGGAGTGATGGTTCACTAGCTTTTAAGGGTGTACTAGATGGCAAACTCTATTTAGTGGATTTTTCGAAAGAGGAGGCCGATCTAGATGCATGCTTAATTGCTAAGACTAGCATGGGCTGGCTGTGGCATCGCCGTCTAGCGCATGTTGGGATGAAAAACCTTCACAAACTTCTAAAGGGAGAACATGTGTTAGGTCTAACAAATGTGTTTTTCGAAAAAGATAGACCTTGTGCAGCTTGTCAAGCAGGCAAACAGGTGGGAAGCGCTCATCACAGCAAGAATGTGATGACCACATCAAGACCTTTGGAGCTACTTCACATGGACCTCTTCGGACCCGTCGCCTACCTCAGCATAGGGGGAAGTAAGTATGGTCTTGTTGTTGTTGATGATTTTGTAACACCCCGGATCCACAAACACCCCAGAATGCTACTAAACTACACATCTAACATTCATATATAAAATTTTTGATAGCATCTCCTTTGAAAATTGCATAAACGGGGGAAGCAACAAAGTATAAATAGATATCATGATAAGAAAACATATAAGACATTAATAATCTGCTAGCAATGGGAAGACAACCATAACAACATGAACTGAATTAATCAGTGCGCACGACTAGTTAAAAAAAACAAACATCCTTTGACAAGAAGTTTCTAATTAAATCATGGCTGTGTCTGGGCAGCATTATTATGAGAGTGAAGGTGGATGTGCTGCTACTTCCCACTCCCCTTGATGAGCAACAAGCACCTGCATGGAGTAATGCAAGAGTGAGATGAAACATCTCAGCAAGCTAATTGTTCTGACGAGATATTTAAACCACAAATCGAATTCATCAACATTTTAAAAGAGTCACAATTAAAATCAGAAATACTTGTAGATATAGAACTTAGTAGTCCCACTATAACCAATACCATCTCATTTCCTCGAACAACCACAATAGGTTCTATAACACTTCCCTGCGTCAACAATACCTGCAAATATCACTTCAATGTATGCATAGGAATGCAATGTGTAGGTACTCTATCTTCATACCTCCGGGGGTATACAACCACATTATCTGCAAATATCACTTCAATGAATGCATATGAATGCAATGCATATGTCCTCTGCCTTCATACCTCTAAGGGTATGAAGCCGCATCGTACCCCTTCTCGGGCAACGTACGATGCTAAGTTGTACCGGTACTGTCGGACCATAGGTCACGACAAAACTTCATATGCAAATGAGTCATGCAATGTATATGGCATGCTACATTTATCAATAAACTTCACTTCCTTCAGATACAACACAAACCTCAAATAATACTTCATTTACCTTCAGATACAATACCAACCTCAAATAATACTTCATTTACCTTCAGGGGTGTGAATTAATCTCATGAGTCATACTCAAATCATAATCATCATCAATATATGATTGAGCATCAGTATAATGCAAGCAAGTAAAGCATCACCATAGAGTCCAATTATGAAAGAATCTGATACTTCTGAATATTAGAGTGTAGGCAATAGAAATAACAGGTCAGAACGGAAGCAACCACCGCTACATTCACTTGCCTTCATCGAAGAAGAAGAAATGTACTAGACATGATCTGGAGTGTAGCCACCTGCTAGTGGGCATAAAACTTAGTACAAATATTTCACAAACATTTGCCATCAATCAACAAAACACTCCTACACTTGAAACCAAGACCCAGTGGAAAGACTCCCACCCTGAACCACATGTCATACAGCAGCAACGCTGTTTGTTAATTTTGTATCTTTAAAATTAAAACAGCGGTGATATCAAACAAATACTCTAGGAGTATCTACACAAAATACTCTACAACTTCAGTATTCAATAGATAATTAAATTCTGCCATCTACAAGTTCTAAAACATCTGACAAGATAACTGACTGAATCTGTTTTAGACAGCAGTATGGTTAACTTTAAAAATTCGATATCTCCCAAACTACTGAACCAAAAATTATGAAATTCTTCTGGAAGTAAGAACTTTTATCCCTCTACAAAAGTCTCCATAGTTGGAAGAGCCAATTCGGCCATTGACTAGATGAAACCCACCAGTGAACAGACCCACTCATTTTTGTCAGGTAAACAGGAACAGCCACAGTAAAACAAACATAACTGGAGTTTCACAAATCATATGAATGCAATCTTTAACAATCTGGAAAGCTTATGAAATTATCTACAACTTCTTTTACCAACCCACAGTTTAATTCTGTTGATAAAATTGCCTAAATCTTAAGGGAACAGATTCTGCACAGAATTATGAGACTGAAAAACTGCTATAGTAAAACTGCAATAACTTTCTGGTCAGATGTCCGATTGAGGTGTTCTTCGCGGCCACGGAAAGATCTACAAATTATCTACGACTCATACATAGACTTTTCATTTTTTGAGGCCACTAAGACCACGGAAAACTGGCATGAACAGAAACTGTCGAATCTGCCATTCTGCAGAAAACTAGATTCGAGATCAAAACCTAACCCCACATCAAATCCAACCTCTAATCCTTTAATTCCCATGATCCACAACCTCCAAAAGCCTATAATTACAGGGAGGAACAAGGATCTCATCCATACCTAGGGTTTCCCCAAGAAATCTTCAAGAAGAGATGGGGAAGAACATCTCCTTGATCCTCTCTTCCTCTTCAATTCAACGTGCCCCTCCTTTTCTCGATCCTTGCTGCGTAGGGGGAGATCTTGGGGGAGGAAGCAATGGAGGATGGCTGCCATAGGGGGAGGGGGCGTCCAGCCAAAGGGGAAGAAAAGGGGGTGGCAGCCAAGGGGGGGTGAAGGGAAAAAAGGGGTGGCCACCTAGGGTTTTTGTGGGAGAAAGAAACGACGCCTCAGATGACTTCTATCTTTGCATCCAATGGCCCACAACCCTTTACCTCATCCACGCACTAGAGATTAACTTTTGGTCAACATTTTTTTTGGGATATTACACTCTACCCCCCTTAAAAAGAATTCGACCTCGAATTCGGCCACTCCAAGCAAAACACCCAAGGTACCCCATATAGCACCACAGTTCAAAACATGGGTCCATTATTGGTCTTAATTAACACAAGAACTTCTACCTTGGACTAATTGTCTAAGGAAACTACACGACCTGACATCAAGCATGAAACAACATGTAATGAAGCTCAAAGCATGTCATAGTTGCAATCAACACTACAATTTCACACCATCAAATTTGGATGCAGCTATACATCAACATCAATGTCTTAAGACAACACTCTTTTATGAAGGGGTAATATGCACCAAGCACAACCCTTACCAATTTCAACCATTAATTTTAATTAAATGGTGAAACATCTACACCCGACGAATGTATAAGAAGATCAAACACCTCACCTTAAAGCACCATGAAACAAGTAGTTCTATTGGAACAAAACTCCTAATCTTCCTAAACCTTATTCTTGCCATCATGAAAAGATAATCATGTAATCTAACATTCCTTGCACCTCACCAAAAGGGAGAAAATCTATAGAACTAATGGAGCAATAAAGCCAAAAGAAGCCAATAACATCTTGTGCGGCATAGTTCATCGAAGAAATGCCAAAAACTCTACATAGAGCACTGATAGCCCAACAACAACACAATACTTGCTTAACCCATGTCACTATACTTCATTCAACATCTCAACTAAGAAAAATATCCAACTAGTAAGGATAACCTACACATAATATAAGTCTTCTTCTACTGTAGTTCAGAAACTTACATTTCATTCTATCATACGATGCACTTAAAGTACCAGACATACAAAGTCAATAATAATAACCCCTAATCCTTCACACATTTGGCAAACATATTAAGCTGATGTAAACACCACATCATCTAGGAGTAGGTGACTAGCCACACCCAACCAACTCTAGGCTAGGCAAGGACTTCCTCCAAACCAATAGATAGGTGGTCTAAAAAAAATGGCTCCACAAGCATGCATCGAAAAGGGAACCATCAGATCCTCAATGTATCAATACATAATCAATGGATCAAGAGAATCAAAGATTTATACTACAATTAGTATGACTAACAGGCAACCACTTTAAACCACATCTAGGCTTTGTGGCAACTAAAACACACAATATGAGAGAGACATGTAAGCCATTCTGGCTATGAAAAGACTTCCCCCAAAAATCCATATAAAGTACCAATATTCATTTCTTTCAAAACTAGTTTCTCAACATAAACAATCATTCTTTGCAATGATAGTTGGAGCTATCCACCAACCGCTCAACCACTTAAATTCAAATTGATGATTACCTTGTACCCCAAAACACGCAATTCACACTCCTCTTAGAAACATCCACAATCAAGCATATATAACAATATTATTGTAATAAAACTCAACCATGAAAAACATGGTGAAAACAACATAGGCATACTTGTATATCACAAGCATAATAACAACTTCATTCTCACCAATGACCAGCGATATCTACCGCATTAATAAAACAATATCAAAATTTCAGAAATAAATTATATCAAGCATTAAGCCATAAACAACTTACCACATCACCGTAAAGGAATATGGAGGGGTGAAACTATTGTCATCTGCACTCCAAAGACATTAATATATATCAAAGATATTTGAACCCATACCCTTCCTATAGGTGCAAGTGTGTCAAATTTATCTTCAAATTGCCAAGAATCTAAAGCCTATGCTTTGATACCAACTGTAACACCCCGGGATCCACAAACACCCCAGAATGCTACTAAACTACACATCTAACATTCATATATAAAATTTTTGATAGCATCTCCTTTGAAAATTGCATAAACGGGGGAAGCAACAAAGTATAAATAGATATCATGATAAGAAAACATATAAGACATTAATAATCTGCTAGCAATGGGAAGACAACCATAACAACATGAACTGAATTAATCAGTGCGCACGACTAGTTAAAAAAAACAAACATCCTTTGACAAGAAGTTTCTAATTAAATCATGGCTGTGTCTGGGCAGCATTATTATGAGAGTGAAGGTGGATGTGCTGCTACTTCCCACTCCCCTTGATGAGCAACAAGCACCTGCATGGAGTAATGCAAGAGTGAGATGAAACATCTCAGCAAGCTAATTGTTCTGACGAGATATTTAAACCACAAATCGAATTCATCAACATTTTAAAAGAGTCACAATTAAAATCAGAAATACTTGTAGATATAGAACTTAGTAGTCCCACTATAACCAATACCATCTCATTTCCTCGAACAACCACAATAGGTTCTATAACACTTCCCTGCGTCAACAATACCTGCAAATATCACTTCAATGTATGCATAGGAATGCAATGTGTAGGTACTCTATCTTCATACCTCCGGGGGTATACAACCACATTATCTGCAAATATCACTTCAATGAATGCATATGAATGCAATGCATATGTCCTCTGCCTTCATACCTCTAAGGGTATGAAGCCGCATCGTACCCCTTCTCGGGCAACGTACGATGCTAAGTTGTACCGGTACTGTCGGACCATAGGTCACGACAAAACTTCATATGCAAATGAGTCATGCAATGTATATGGCATGCTACATTTATCAATAAACTTCACTTCCTTCAGATACAACACAAACCTCAAATAATACTTCATTTACCTTCAGATACAATACCAACCTCAAATAATACTTCATTTACCTTCAGGGGTGTGAATTAATCTCATGAGTCATACTCAAATCATAATCATCATCAATATATGATTGAGCATCAGTATAATGCAAGCAAGTAAAGCATCACCATAGAGTCCAATTATGAAAGAATCTGATACTTCTGAATATTAGAGTGTAGGCAATAGAAATAACAGGTCAGAACGGAAGCAACCACCGCTACATTCACTTGCCTTCATCGAAGAAGAAGAAATGTACTAGACATGATCTGGAGTGTAGCCACCTGCTAGTGGGCATAAAACTTAGTACAAATATTTCACAAACATTTGCCATCAATCAACAAAACACTCCTACACTTGAAACCAAGACCCAGTGGAAAGACTC
Source organism: Zea luxurians (assembly GCA_029449295.1). Classification (NCBI taxonomy): domain Eukaryota; kingdom Viridiplantae; phylum Streptophyta; class Magnoliopsida; order Poales; family Poaceae; genus Zea; species Zea luxurians. Next base: position 107,262,378 of record JAOPSE010000003.1, on the reverse strand, counting down.
CCACCCTGAACCACATGCCATACAGCAGCAACGCTGTTTGTTAATTTTGTATCTTTAAAATTAAAACAGCGGTGATATCAAACAAATACTCTAGGAGTATCTACACAAAATACTCTACAACTTCAGTATTCAATAGATAATTAAATTCTGCCATCTACAAGTTCTAAAACATCTGACAAGATAACTGACTGAATCTGTTTTAGACAGCAGTATGGTTAACTTTAAAAATTCGATATCTCCCAAACTACTGAACCAAAAATTATGAAATTCTTCTGGAAGTAAGAACTTTTATCCCTCTACAAAAGTCTCCATAGTTGGAAGAGCCAATTCGGCCATTGACTAGATGAAACCCACCAGTGAACAGACCCACTCATTTTTGTCAGGTAAACAGGAACAGCCACAGTAAAACAAACATAACTGGAGTTTCACAAATCATATGAATGCAATCTTTAACAATCTGGAAAGCTTATGAAATTATCTACAACTTCTTTTACCAACCCACAGTTTAATTCTGTTGATAAAATTGCCTAAATCTTAAGGGAACAGATTCTGCACAGAATTATGAGACTGAAAAACTGCTATAGTAAAACTGCAATAACTTTCTGGTCAGATGTCCGATTGAGGTGTTCTTCGCGGCCACGGAAAGATCTACAAATTATCTACGACTCATACATAGACTTTTCATTTTTTTGAGGCCACTAAGACCACGGAAAACTGGCATGAACAGAAACTGTCGAATCTGCCATTCTGCAGAAAACTAGATTCGAGATCAAAACCTAACCCCACATCAAATCCAACCTCTAATCCTTTAATTCCCATGATCCACAACCTCCAAAAGCCTATAATTACAGGGAGGAACAAGGATCTCATCCATACCTAGGGTTTCCCCAAGAAATCTTCAAGAAGAGATGGGGAAGAACATCTCCTTGATCCTCTCTTCCTCTTCAATTCAACGTGCCCCTCCTTTTCTCGATCCTTGCTGCGTAGGGGGAGATCTTGGGGGAGGAAGCAATGGAGGATGGCTGCCATAGGGGGAGGGGGCGTCCAGCCAAAGGGGAAGAAAAGGGGGTGGCGGCCAAGGGGGGGGTGAAGGGAAAAAAGGGGTGGCCACCTAGGGTTTTTGTGGGAGAAAGAAACGACGCCTCAGATGACTTCTATCTTTGCATCCAATGGCCCACAACCCTTTACCTCATCCACGCACTAGAGATTAACTTTTGGTCAACATTTTTTTTGGGATATTACAGATTTTTCCCGCTTCACTTGGGTATTCTTTTTGCAGGATAAATCAGAAACCCAAGGGACCCTCAAGCACTTTCTAAGGCGAGCTCAAAATGAACTTGAGCTCAAGGTGAAAAAGATTAGAAGCGACAACGGGTCCGAGTTCAAGAACCTTCAAGTGGAGGAGTTTCTTGAGGAGGAAGGAATCAAGCACGAGTTCTCTGCTCCCTACACACCATAGCAAAACGGTGTGGTAGAGAGGAAGAACAGGACGCTTATAGACATGGCGAGGATGATGCTTGGAGAATTCAAGACGCCCGAGCGGTTTTGGTCGGAAGCTGTGAACACAGCTTGCCATGCCATAAACCGGGTCTACCTTCATCGCCTCCTCAAGAAGACGTCGTATGAACTTCTAACCGGTAACAAACCCAACGTGTCTTATTTTCGTGTATTTGGGAGTAAATGTTATATTCTAGTGTAGAAAGGTAGGAATTCAAAATTTGCTCCCAAAGCTGTAGAAGGGTTTTTACTAGGTTATGACTCAAATACAAAGGCGTATAGAGTCTTCAACAAATCATCGGGTTTGGTTGAAGTCTCTAGCGACGTTGTATTTGATGAAACTAATGGCTCTCCAAGAGAGCAAGTTGATCTTGATGATATAGATGAAGATGATGTTCCAACGGACGCAGTTCGCACCATGGCGATTGGAGATGTGCGACCACAAGAACACCAAGAGCAAGATCAACCTTCCTCCTCAACGATGGTGCATCCCCCGACTCAAGATGAAGAGCAGGTTCCTCAAGAGGAGGCGTGTGATCAAGGGGGAGCTCAAGAAGATCAAGTTGTGGAGGAAGAAGCACCACGGGCCCCTCCAACTCAAGTTCGGGCGACGATTCAAAGGAATCATCCCATCGACCAGATTTTGGGTGATATAAGCAAGGGAGTAACTACTCGCTCATGTCTAGCTAATTTTTGTGAGCATTACTTGTTTGTCTCTTCTATTGAGCCTTTCAGGGTAGAAGAAGCCTTGCTAGATCCGGACTGGGTGTTGGCCATGCAGGAAGAGCTCAACAACTTCAAGCGAAATGAAGTTTGGACACTGGTGCCACGTCCCAAGCAAAACATTGTGGGAACCAAGTGGGTGTTCCACAACAAACAGGATGAGCATAGGGTGGTGACAAGGAACAAGGCTCGACTTGTGGCAAAAGGTTATGCCCAAGTCGCAGGTTTGGACTTTGAGGAGACTTTTGCTCCTGTGGCTAGGCTAGAGTCGATTTGCATTTTGTTAGCCTATGCCGCTCACCATTCTTTTAGGTTGTTCCAAATGGACGTGAAGAGCGCTTTCCTCAACGGGCCAATCAAGGAGGAGGTATACGTGGAGCAACCCCCTGGCTTAGAGGATGAACGGTACCCCGACCAGGTGTGTAAGCTATCTAAGGCGCTCTATGGACTTAAGCAAGCCCCAAGAGCATGGTATGAATGCCTTAGAGATTTTCTAATTGCTAATGCTTTCAAGGTTGGGAAAGCCGATCCAACTCTTTTCACTAAGACTTGTGATGGTGACCTATTTGTGTGCCAAATTTATGTCGATGACATAATATTTGGTTCTACTAACCAAAAGTCTTGTGAAGAGTTTAGCAAGGTGATGACATAGAAATTCGAGATGTCGATGATGGGCGAGTTGAACTACTTCCTTGGGTTCCAAGTGAAGCAACTCAAGGATGACACCTTCATCTCTCAAACGAAGTACACACAAGACTTGCTCAAGCGGTTCGGGATGAAGGACGCCAAGCCCGCAAAGACTCCAATGGGAACCGACGGACAGTCGACCTCAACAAAGGAGGTAAGTCCGTTGATCAAAAGGCATACCGGTCTATGATAGGGTCTTTACTTTATTTATGTGCTAGTAGACCGGATATTATGCTTAGCGTATGCGTAGTGAGCTAAATGTCTTAGATTCGCGTAACATGGATTGATCTAGAGCATACATGTGTTTTATGCCTTTGATCATGTTCCTTTATGCATATTATTGCTTATTTATGGTGCTCAAGTTGTGCAAGGGATCCCCGGACCTCACAAGTCCATGTGTGAATGATGCACATATTTAGGGGGAGAAATGCTACAACTTGACCCTTTGATACTAACTGTGTGCTTGGGTTTTCTTAATTTAGTCTCAAAGGTAGATTGAAAGGGAAAGGTGAACTTGGACCATGCAAGACTTCTACTGCACTCCGATGAGAGGGTAATATACTCCAAGTTCATCTCCATGCTCTTATTGCCTTTTTACTCTTAATGGACGGTTTTGGTGAGGCAATGGGGTTTAAGGGCCAACAATGATCCCGTTTTGGTGCTTAATGCCAAAGGGGGAGAAATTAAAGGCCAAAGCAAAATGGATCAGCTACCACTTGAGAATTTTGAAAATAGTAGAGTTAGAACTTTTGTTTTGTCAAAATACTCTTATGTGCAAAATTTGGCCTCTTGTGGGGAGAATGTAGGATTATGGGAAAAAGGGGGAGTTTGTGGCTTTTGATCAATTTTTCTCATGGAATACCTCTCTTTATGCCTAAACAAGTGTATTTGACTTAAAGATAGGAAAATGAGTTTGATTTCAAAAACAAACCAAGTGGTGGCAAAGAATGATCCAAATATGCCAAATTTGAATCAAAAACAATTCTTGTTCTCAATTGCTTTGATGTTGCACTTCTTTTAGTTGCTTTTTGATGTGTTGGCATAAATCACCAAAAAGGGGGAGATTGAAAGGGAAATGTGCCCTTGGGCCATTTCTAGTATAGTTTTGGTGATTAAGTGCCCAACACGTGGTGAGTGAGTAATCTTGTGCCAAATGATTGATGAAGTGCAAATCAACAAGAAGGTATGATTCTAGACTTAGTACATTGATTTTTATGTACTAATATATTTGTCTAAGTGTTGGAATCAGAGTAAAGAGAAGAAGAAAATATCTTGGCTGGAACAGCCAAGACTCAGCGCAGTCTGGCACACCGAACTGTCCGGTGGTGCACCGGACAGTGTCCGGTGCGCCAGGCCAGCCTCCGGTGAACAGGCCACTCTCGGGAACTGACGGCGGTGTACGGCTATAATTCACCGGACTGTCCGGTGGTGCACCGGACTGTCCGGTGAGCCGTCTGCGGCGAAGTCATCGCTCTCGGGAATCGTTCAATGGCGTACGGCTAAAATTCACCGGACGGTCCGGTGAGCCAACGGTCGACTGTGGAAACGGTCCGCCGCGCAATCCGCGCGCGACGTGTGGTCGCGCCAACGGTCGATAGGGGGCACCGGACTGTCCGGTGTGCACCGGACGGTGTCTGTTGCGCCAACGGCTCCAATTCTTCAACGGTCGGCTGTGCTATTTTAGAAAGGCAATCTGCACCGGACCATGAATAGTGCCTGTCCGGTGGTGCACCGGACTGTCCGGTGCGCCACCCGACAGAAGGCAAGAATTGCCTTCCTAGATTGCTTCCAATGGCTCCTAGCTGCCTTGGGGCTATAAAAGGGACTCCTAGGCGCATGGAGGAGTGACACCAAGCATTCTTTGATCATCTCTAAGCACCAAGACTCCATTCTCGCGCATTCGATTCTTTGTGATAAGTGACTTGAGCTCTAGTTGAGTAGAGAACTCCCCGCATTGTGTTGTGAGCTCAAGTTGTGGCTTGTATGCGTGATTGTGCTCGTGCTTTGAGTCTTGTGTGTGTTGCTCTTCCCTCCCTTACTTTCGTGCTTCTTTGTGATCATCATTTGTAAGGGCGAGAGGCTCCAAGTTGTGGAGATTCCTCGCGAACGAGAAATAGTGAAAGAAAGGAAAACATCGTGGTATTCAAGTTGATCATTAGATCACTTGAAAGGGGTTGAGTGCGACCCTCGTCTAGTGGGACGCCACAACGTGGAGTAGGCAAGTGTTATACTTGGCCGAACCACGGGATAAATCTCTGTGTCTCTTGTGCTTGTTTTCTTCGTGACCACTGTGTTTCACAAGAGCTCGATCCTTAGCCACTTGACTCTATTGAACTAACACCTAATCAGTTTTGTGGCTTCAAGTATTTGATTTTTACAGGATCACCTATTCACCCCCCCTCTAGGTGCTCTTAGAATCTCTACCTATCAAGCTGCTAAGTCCTCTAGGACTGGAACTGATGAAGCTTTTACAGAAGATAGATGATCCTTTGGCTACAAAAAAGGTGAATGGGCAGAAAAAGCGAAGAATTGGTACTGTAATGGAAGCCATTGAATGGATGCCACCATCGGCCTCGGCATCTAAAATAGCACCTACTGCAAGCATTGAGGCCGCTATCGAAGCAAACATATCCGCGGAAGCTGCAGCTGCCGCCGAAGCTGCCAACTTGGAGAGCACACTATCTGGAATTTATAAATTACTATTGGATATGGCTGTAGAAGACGCAGCTGTGGCTACAGAGGAGGTCATGGCCAAAGTGTCTGACAAAGGAAAGAAAAATGCCGAAGCTGCTTCGGATGAAAAAGACTTCGACCTTCGGAACCTGGTCGGACAAGAACTATCAGAGGCCGAAAAGAAGGAGCTACAAGAATATGGCATTTCCTGTGGCTACCAGCCAGGAGCCATACTCTTTGGTGGGATTGATGAAGAGGCCTTGGGATGCGTTCATGACTGTACTGGGGCAAAGGTGATCGGCACTCTATTGAAGAGTGTCGGTTTTCCGAAGCTTGAAGCTGATAGTAGCAGTTACCGACGACAACATATCGTTGGTAGTTTGTTTTATTCCAACTTCAAGGTAAAATTCTCGTGATGAAGCAAAATTTTACTTTTTATTTTTAATGAAGCAAGTTTGCTGATGAAGGTTTATTTGTACAGAGTATGCTGCTAAGGAAAGCACTGCAAATGCAACAAGACCTCGAGGATAAAAAGAACGAAATCATAATCGAGGGTTTAGAAAACAAAATCAAAGAGTATGAAGCCTCTCTTGAGAAGAAAGATTTCCTGCTTTAGGCAATGGAGGGTTCTCTTGCAGAAGCCCAGGCCGAAAATACTAGATAAAACGGGGAGCTTCTCCAAAAATCAGAAAGCTTCGAACAAGAGAGGAAGAACTTGCAGACAAAATACGAAGCTGAAACTGTCGAAAACACAAAGCTGCAGAAATCTTTGAAAGAGCTTCGGGACATGTGTTTAAGTTTTGGCGGCCGCTGCGTAGAGCGACTGAAAAAGGTTTTTAACTCAGTTGGAGCTAGCGCTGAAAAGTTTACCCCTTCGGCCAAAAATATATCAAGCACGGTGACTTCTGTGCCCTGCTAGCTTCCCGCAGCACAGCTGCAGCATTTTTGAAAGTTGGTTGTACGCACGCGAAGATTGTGAATAGACCAACTTTTAGCCTATATTCAACAGATTTGGTTAATATCCCAAGTGAAGCCCGGAGCATAGGGAGTAGATTTATAACACAAATTTGGGCGAAGGGTGGTCGGGATTTGGCTGGTGACGAGGCACGAAGCTTGCTTAAGCCGGTATGAAACTTATACCTATTGTTTACCTTTTCTTGTAATTACTTTTTACCTTATATGGCTTTTGTTGTGTAGGATGATAGTGCCAAAGATTAATGGCCCGAAGCATGTTCCGAAGACTGCCGAAGCTACTCCTTAGACTTGCCTGTATAAAGCTTAGAAGCACTTTGCATTATATTTGTAAAAGAAATTGTAATCGAGAATTGAACAATTTTTTGTACACTTGTCCATACCTTGTAATATATTTTACCTTTCCATCCATGTATAAATTGCTTTGCTGTAGACGAAACTTGTATTCTTTGAGCCAAAGGCGAAAAACACCTTCCATTCTTTTCGTACACAACGAAGCATATCCTTGCTTCTTCGTACTCATCGAAGCATTTTTGTCGAGACTGAAGTATTTCTGTTTGTGCTTTATGTTATGATGATGATGATCCTACAAATGTCTAAATGAATGTGTATGAATGCAATGAAATGATGTAATGTAATGTGCAAATGAATGTCCCGATCACAGATACGAAGCCAAACCCAGACTCTGCATCCCCTTAGGAACGACTTTTGAGTCTTTAAGCTCTACATCATCTTAAGAACGACTTTTGAGCTTCTTCACCTTCTATTTCGGTGGCATAAGTTCTGCCTCCCCTTGGGAACGACTTTTAAACTTCTTCGCCTTATATTTCGATGGTATTTGGCTCTGCATTCCCTTTAGGACGACTTTTGAGCAGAAAACTTACGCTGCGCTCCCTTAGGAACGACTTTTTGTAGCTTCATCAATTTTTGGCTCTGCACTCCCTTAGGAACGACTTTTGAGCAGAAAACTTACACTGCGCTCCCTTAGGAACGACTTTTTGCAGCTTCGTCATGCTTTTGGCTCTGCATTCCCTTAGGAACGACTTTTGAGCTTCTCCCTGTTTTCCTTTTTTGCACTCGATGGTGCAGGCTCAGATTTTACATATTACATCTTTGGGGGATTTGGCCCACGTAGGGCTAAATAAGAATGAAAAATTACAAGCTATGGCCCCATTAAAAACCTTTCTCCCCTCTTGAAAGGAAAAGGGTGCCATAGAAAAAATGAAAAAGATTACATCAAATTACACATAGTATCGCCGAAGCTCACCCGCATTCCAAGATATAGGTATGTCGTTGCCGTCCATATCCTTCAATCTATAAGAACCGGGTCTTGACGAAGATACTACCAGAAAAGGACCTTCCCACTTCAGTTCTAATTTTCCCACTGTATCTGCATTGGCCACTCTCCGAAGTACGAGATGCCCTGGCTTAATGTTCTTCAATCGAACTTTTCTATCCTGCCACCTTATTGTTCCAGCCTGATATTTATTGATGTGTTCTATGGCTTGAAGTCTGGTCCCTTCTATAGTATCTTTCGTTACTTGATAATTAGCTTCGTCTTCTGCCAAAGATGTTGTTCTTATTGACCCTGCCTTTGCTTCCTCTGGTGTTATTGCTTCGTCACCGAATTGGAGCTTGAAGGGTGTAAATCCTATTGACCTTGACATAGTTGTGTTGTGGCTCCACACCACTTTAATCAACTCATCTGGCCACTTTCCTCTGGGCTGGTTGAAGATTAGCTTCATTATTCCTGCCATTATAATGCCATTTGCTCTTTCTACCAGCCCATTTGATTCTGGGTGTCTTACTGAGGCAAAATGAATCTTCGTTCCAATTCGGTCGCAGAAATCTTTGAATGTTTCAGCATCAAACTGTGTTCCATTGTCCACAGTTATTGCCTTCGGCACGCTGAAGCGACAAACAATATTCTGCCATAAGAATTTTTGGACTGTGACCGAAGTTATTGTAGCCAGGGGCTTTGCTTCAATCCATTTAGAGAAATATTCTACTGCCACCACAACATAGTTCAAGTTACCTTATGCTGGTGGGAGTGGACCTAACAAATCCAGGCCCCATCTTTGCAATGGCCAAGTAGGCTGTATTAGCTGGGTGAGAGATGAAGGTTGCTTCTGGTCTCTTGCACATTTTTGACAATTCTCGCACTTCTGAACCAACTCTGCTGCATCCGAAGCTGCCTTCAGCCAATAAAATCCTTGTCTAAAAACCTTCCCCAACAAAGGCCTATACCCAATATGAGAGCCACATAAACCTGCATGTATCTCCATCATTAACTCTATACCTTCGATTCTGGATAAACACTTGAGGAGCGGAGAACAGACTCCATGCTTATATAATTCCCCTTCTATTATCACATATGGTCTTGTTCTTGCTTCCATTCTCTTATTATAAGCTTCGTCATCCAAAAGACAATTACCTTGGAGGAAAGATATAATTTTAGTCCTCCAATCTTCACTATGTACATGAGATATTGTGAGCACTGCTCTCTCCATAAGTTCAACCAAAGGTGCTTTTATTGTCTCGAAAAATACTTCCGAAGGTAGAGGGGGCCCCTGTGCTATTGACTTGGCTAACAGATCTGCATGCTCATTTTCCCCTCTTGGAATATTTTTGATAGAAAATCATTCGAAAGAAGTCTCCAGCCATCAAACTGTATCCAGATATTTTTCAAGCTTCGGATCTCTTGCCTTGCTGCTTTTGTCTACATGACCAGAAATGACTCGGGAGTCAGTTTTAAGGATTGCCCTTCTTATTCCCATTGCCTTTAACTTCCGAAGCCCTAACAAAAGGGCTTCGTATTCAGCAATATTGTTCGTACAACTGAAGTCAAGCCTTGCTGCTAGCATGTTCTGACTTTAGAGGGTGCTACTAAAACAGCAGTCGCCCCTGCGCCGAAGATTCCCCAAGAACCGTCACAGAATACCGTCCAGGCTTCGGCTTCTTTATTTGTTTCTTCTTCCTGAGCCCCTGGTGTCCAATCAGCAATGAAGTCTGCTAATGCCTAGGACTGAATTGAGGATCTATGTGCATAGTCAATAGTGAATTCATTGAGCTCCGTAGCCCATTTTCCAATCCTTCCAGTAGCTTCTCTATTCCTCATTATATCCTTTAGAGGCTGTGATGAAGGAACAATTATATGATATATTTGAAAATAATGCTGAAGCTTCCTGAAGGCCATTAACACAGCATACAACACCTTCTCCAATTTTGTATAGTTTTCCTTTGATAAACTTAGAACTTTAGAGACGAAGTATACCAGGGCTTGCCTTTTGACTTGGCCATCTTGCTTCTCCTATACAAGTGCCGCACTAACTGCAGAGTGAGAAGCTGCTACATACAGAAGTAAAGGAGCCCCTGGCGAAGGTGGAGTTAGAGTTGTCAGGTCTATTAAGTACTGCTTTAACTCTTCAAAAGCCTTTTGTTGAGCCAGACCCCACTGAAAAACTTCGACTGACTTTAGAATTTCGAAGAATGGCAGGTTCCTTTCTGCTGATCTTGATATGAATCTATTCAGCGATGCCAGCCCTCCTGCCAATCGTTGAGCCCCCTTCTTTGAATTTGGTGGCTCCATCTGAAGGATAGCTTCAATCTTGTTTGGGTTAGCTTCAATTCTCTTCGTTGATACCATACAACCAAGGAACTTGCCCTTCTTCACTCCAAAAATACACTTTTCTGGATTTAACTTAAGGCCAGCTTGCCTAAAATTGGCAAACGTCTCTTGCAAGTCAGCAATATGATTTTCTTGCTTCGTGCTTTTTATTGTGATGTCATCAACATAAGTTAGCACATTCCTACCTATTTGAGAGTGAAGGACTTTGGCTGTCATTCTGTTGAAGCTTCCTCCAGCATTTTTGAGCCCCTCGGGCATCCGAAGGTAGCAATAGGTGCCACTGGGAGTTATGAAGCTAGTCTTTGTCTCATCTTCCTTCTTCATCCATATCTGATGATAGCTTGAGTAGCAGTCCAATGGACTCATGAGCTCTAAAGAAGCTGCTGCATCTACAAGGGAGTCTATCACTACAGGAATCCGGTTAATTTCCGTCTACTAAAAACCGACGGGAATAACCTATAAACCGACGGGAATAACTAATTCCCGTCGGTAACTGGCTAACTCCCGTTGGCCTCAAGCAGATGGTTGTCAGGTGTCGGGGATAAACTTATTCCCGTCGGCAGCTGATGGGAATAAGTAATCCCTGTCGGCTAGTACGTGGCCGACGGAGATAAGCCTTAACTCCCTTCGGCTACGTGGGTCGATAGGGATAAGCATTAACTCCCATCGGCCACGTGGGCTAACGGGGATAAGCCTTAACTCCCATTGGCTATGTGGGCCGACGGGGATCAGTCTTAACTCCCGTCGGCCTGGGCCAACCGACAAGAATTAACTGGGCCGACAGGGATTAATTGTTAATCACCGTCGGTTTGACCATAGCCGACGGGAATTAACTGGGCCGACGGGAATTAACCTATAATGCTACAAAAACAGCACCAAATTAGGTCACTATTTCTCCACAATTGCACACAAAACATATATATCATCACACAGAACATAAACATCACAAACACATGCATACAAACATATATATCATCACACAGAACATACACATCACAAACACATGCATTGATATGATTCACACATCACAAACTTGAGATCAAGTGTTTACACAAACATTTCAAATGTGAGTTAAGATCAAGTGTTTACACAAACATAACGTCCACGAGTTAAGAAACATAGCGTGCAAACATAGCGTGCACGAGTTCAAGTGTTTAGAGATAACCACCACTTGGGTGGTTAGAGCTTTGACCGCTGCCGCCACCAGGAGGAGGGAACGCAAAGAGGGAGTCAACAAATCCAGTCCCTGCTGCGGGATCAGACCCACTACCACCCGCTTCGGGCGTAACCTATGCATGTTAGCAAATATCAACATTTTTAATACAAATATCAAAAAGTATACAAGTGTATAAATTAATCGAGAGTTATCAAACGTACCCTATCTCCAAGTGCAGGTATATGTGTCGGAGGGGTGTTGAACTGTGGTGGCAGAGCTGGTGTGTTTGCAAACTGGCTCCATTGTGGTGGCAATGGAATATTTGTTGTCATGCCCTGTTGCTGCATTAACTGTTAAACATATGTGTTACTATTGAAGATGTTGTATTGAAATATAATAATTTAGAGTTCGGATTATATATACTCACTTGATACATCACTTGGGTATGTGCATAAATTCGCGTTGTTGTCTCATCTCTTCACGCATCCTCATAATCTCCAACTCCTGCTCGTTCGGTAGACGAGAGCATGAGCTACGGGAAGACGAACCCATCCTCTGGGATCTCACCGACGACAAGTCAATGAATCCGTCGAAGAGTGAGTATCTATAAGTGATTCAAAAATTGTGATTACTGCATAATCAATTTAGTGTCAACCATATAATTTCATAAGTTAGAGCTTACCGTCCGTGCGCTTTGCCACCACCACTTGCGTACACCACCGAGGGATCCACCGGTTCATGTCGCCAATCGAAGTCAGGGCCATGGCGACGAACCATCTCCTCCCCATATGCCGCCTATACATCATTCACAACCTTACAAATGCAGGAATTTCTATACTTCGAACGTTTGTACTTTTAGGCCAAAACTCACCAGCCGATCCATGGCTGTCTAGCTATAGAGATGGTCAGGGTTGTTAGGGTCTGGTCCTTTGTGGCCCTCCTGATAGACCTCAATGTCACTAGGCTTTTGGCCACTTGTAGCTTCTTGTATAAACAAAAAACATTCATAAGCAATCATACTATTTGCTGATCAACATAGCTAGATCAAACTTACCATTCTTTTAGCTTTTCGGAGCATGTCGTCACCGCCAAACTTGTGGTTAGGATTGGTTCCTCGACATTGCCTGTGATGCGCTGATGCTTTCTAGAAGCCTTCGGAAGCCCAATATCGACACCAAGCATAGTACGCATCAGGCACGGGCGCCATCCATGGAACCATCACCTGCACACACAATGTTACATATTATATCAATCACAACAATCAATAAAAAGGGTAAAACAAATTAAATACTAACCTCACAATATTGATCCTCAGTCAAATATATCTTTGAGGACCCTTCCTTTTTATTCAAGGGGCCTGCTTCTTCCGGATGATTTTGAAAATACAGGTTTGTAGCCTGAATTCTCGCATAGTATATGGCATCCTTCACCAGCTTCTTTGCATTGTTTTGGAACACACGTTCAGCGTGCCCCCTTGTAATCCTCTCCGTCAGGCAATCGATATCGAAGCTACAATATAAAGAATACAAATACAATAGTATAAGTCATAGAATTACAATATTAAGAAACATAACAAAAACAATAAAGAAATCATACCCAAAAGTCATTACGCACAAGTCCCTATCTGTCAGTGTGGTTTCATTCCTTTTTAAACTTGTACTCGTCCTAGGTACTGACGAGCACCTCATCCTCGGTATCACCGTTTGACACCTTCACTATACCAGGGTAGTGAAGGCGTCAAAGAGAACCCAACGTAAGGTTAACCTGAGTGTGGTGTCCCTTGCCGTCAAAGGACAGGTCCTCCCAATTCCTGCATTACACAAAAACATTAACAATACACATAATAGTTATATGAGATAAGTTAATATATTACACTCATCGATCTCCATGTGGCATGATTAAGATCCTATCAGCCTCTCGCTCTATCGCGTGACGAGGCTTTACTGAGTGGCTTTTTCTTGAGCAACGTGTGTGTGTCGTTGAAGAGCCTCCTGAGCCATCATCCATCGGGTTGTTAGTCGGTTCAGCCTGTTGGCCCCACTGGTCCCACGCCTGTTGCTGCTCTCTCTAGTGGTCCCACTGGTCCCATGGCTGGTGATGCTGCACGGCCTGGTCCCATGTCGTGTGCTCCACTTCCTCATTGTGCTCCACCTCCTCATTGGTCCCATGTCGCGTGCTCCACCCAAACTTCAGCTAACCTTTTCCACACAGCTTCGGAAATGTACCCATGAAACATTACAGGCATGAGCCTTTCCATAATTATGTGGAAGTCATGGCTCTTCAGTCCATTCATCTTCATTGTCTTCAAGTTCACAGATCTTCTAAAACCAGCAGCATAACCATCGGGGAATTTAATATCCTTCATCCACTTCATCACTTCTTTCCGTTGCTTAGGTTTCAGACAATAGTCAGCTTTTGGTTTGCCTCTGTTTTCTCTAAGCACTTGGGTTGGACGATCACATATCACTGCTAGGTCCATGCGTGCCTTGTCATTGTCTTTCGTTTTATTAGGGAAATCCATGCATGTATTTATGAGGGCTTGGCAAAAGTTACTCTCTTGATGCATGATGTCGATGTTGTGCATCAAAATCAATGACTTAGTATAAGGAAGCTCTCACAAGCCACATATGTGAGTCCAGTTATGCTCCTCACAAAAACCTTGATACCTTTTCCCACTCTCGTCTAGGACAAGTTTCCTATGCTCTTCTGTAATTTCTATTCCACTACGTCGCTTGGGTGGTCCCTTCGTGACGATGGTGCCCTTCCTAAATTCCTTTCTCTGCCTTCTGAAGGGGTGATTGAAGGGTAGAAAACATCTATGGCAATCAAAGTAACATATCTTGCCACCAGCACTAAGACGAAAACAATTTGTATCTTTCGCACAATAAGGACACGTCAATCTACCATGCATGCTCCATCCAGAGAAAATACCATACGCCATAAAATCATGAACCGAGAACAAATATGCAACACGAAGATTGAATCTCTGCTTCTTGAAGCAGTCATAGGCTTCCACACCTTGCCATAGCTTCTTTAACTCTTCAATCAGTGGTTGAAGCATCACATTGAGGCATACGCCAGGATGCTCAGGCCCAGGTATAACAAGACATAGGAACATAAACTCATATTTCATGCAAAGAGCAGGTGGAAGGTTGTATGGTATGGCAATGATAGGCCAACATGAATACAACGCAGCAGTCATATTGAACGGCATGAAACCATCAGTTGCCAAGCCGATACGAATGTTTCTTGCAACGCTGGCAAAATCTGGATCAAAGTTGTCAAGAGCCTTCCATGCATCACCATCTGACGGGTGCACCACTAACCCATCTTGTCTGTCCGTACAATCTTTATGCCACCTCATGTGCATAGCGGTCTTCCTCGAGAGAAACAAACGTTTCACTCTAGGAGTGAGAGGCATGTACCGAAGCTGTTTATGTGCAACCTTTGTCACCACCTTCTCCCTATCTTCATTTACAAGCTCCACGTACCTCGACTTCCCACATTTTAAGCATTAATGCTCTCTGCCATGTTCCTTCCAAAAAAGCATACAGTTGTCCTGGCAAACATCAATCTTCTCATACTCCATACCAAGACCTTCAAGCAATTTCTTGGACCGGTACATGTCTTTGGGCATCTTGTGACCCGTAGGAAGAACCTCGCTATTCAAATCCACAAGATCCTTGTAACAATTAATTGAGAATGCAAACTTAGACTTAATTGACATCAGCTGGGTCACGAATTCGAGGACGGTCACGTCAGTGTGCCTGTGAAGAGGCTCTTCTGACGCTTTGAGGAGGTCGAAGAACTTCTGAACCTCCGGTGTAGGTGAATCATGATGATCTAGGGCCAGTTCAGGCTGCAAATCCTCAAGCATCTGGTCCATCCTATCCACATCTTCACCGTCATCAACTTCTACTTCTGCTGCTCGTTCAAGGCGTGACTCCCCGTGGAGATACCAGACCTTATAGCCTGGCACAAAACCATGCGAGCACAGGTGTAGTGTGACCTGCCTCTTGGTGTGGCTCATCATATTTCGATATTTATTGCATGGACACCTAATATTATCTATTTGTGACAAAGCAGTTGCATGGTCCAGAAACATCTGCGTCTTGGCAAACCATTCATTTGTGTGACACTCACCCTTCTTGAAAACCAATCACGTCTATCACCCATTATTGCGGCTGTGTGTATGAGTAAGAAGTGTGTGAGACATTCATGTTTCTACACGTCACACATACATCTATAGGTAAGTAGTAAAAATATATATATACATAACATCATTACAGTTAACTCCCGTCGGCCATAAAAATCCGATGAAAATATTAACCATAACAATATTAAATAAATTGTAATCGCATTACAGTTAACTCCCATCGGCCATAAAAAATCGACGAAAATAAACAATATTTGCAACATTAAATCCATTAAATTAAATAATATTTTAGAACATCAAATTTATTAACAATAACATCAAATTTATCAATATTGAAACCTTCATACATCCTAATATTATAAGTTAAATCTAATCAATAAACAATTAACAATTTTAAACTAACTCTAATCACATGAAAGTTAACTCCCGTTGGCCATAAAAAATCGACGAAAATAAACATCTACGCACATATTTAACTATTATAATCACACTCACATTCACATTTAAGGATGTATACCTCAACGACAAGGCGACAACGGCGCTCGAGGAGGCGGTCGGGGCCGGCGGCGACACTTGGGGAGGCGATCGGAGGTGACAGTGGACTTGGGGCTGCGGCGGTGCTCGGAGAGCCGGTCGGGGCGATGGGCGGCGGTGGAGGAGGCCGACGGGGGAGGCGTCGGCCGAGAGGCTATTGCGGCAGCGGCGGGGTCCGGCAGGGGCGGCGCGGGGCCGGTAGGGGAGGCGCGGCGGTGGCGGATGAGGCAGGCAGTGGCGGCTGGGGCGGTTGGGGTAGGCGATGGGACTCGAGGAGGCACGGGTCCGACAGGGGAGGCGCGGCGACGGTGGCGGTTGGGGCAGGAGGCGGCGGCGGCTAGGGCAGGAGGCGGCGACGCGGCCAGGAAGACAGAAATAATGAGCCTGCGCGGGTTCACCCGTGCTCATAAAAGGCTAATCCCCGTCGGCCTGCGCTCCGACCGACGAGAGTTAAGTAATCCACGTCGGCCTACGCTCTGGCTGACGGGAGTTAACTTAACGCCCGTCGGCCCACGCTCTGGCCGACGGGCGTTAAATTATTCTCGTCAGCTAAGGTTTAGCCAACGGGAGTTACATTATCCCCGTCGACTTTATCCCTGGCCGATGGGAATTAACCTGGCCGACGGGAATCATTAGGATTCCTGTTGTGTATTCTTGGTAATGGGAACTCGTCCTTTGGACATGCCTTGTTGAGATCTGTGAAATCAATACACATTCTCCATTTTCCATTGGCTTTCTTCACCATAACAGTGTTGGCTAGTCATTCTGGTTATGTTACTTCTCTGATAACACCATCATTGAGAAGTCTCTTCACCTCATTCCGAGCACCTTCAGCTTTATCCTCAGACATTTTCCGAAACCTTTGCTTCCTGGCCTGAAAGATGGATCTACATTAAGTGAATGTTCAATAACATCTCTGTTGACACCACAAAGATCATTAGCTGTCCAAGCGAAGACATCTTTATTGTTGAACAAAAATCTTAGCAGAGTCTTTTCTTGCTTATCAGATAGCTAGGATCCCAGCAACACCCTTTGATCTGCTATATCTTCACATAATAGCATAGGCTTTGACTGATCTACCGAAGCAGCCTTCTCTCTTTTCTGCTTATACTGTTGACAAGCTTCGGCTCCATCTATGTTATGGATCACCTTTAGTCTGTCCAACTTCCTTCAGCCCTTCTAGCAGCTTCTTGATTTCCATGGATAGCAATGGGCCCTTGTTCCGAAGGTATCTTCATGCATAGATACGCTGGATGAAGTATGGCTTCGAAGGCATTGAGTGTCCCTTTGTGTTGTATGGGTACTCCATGTCAACAATGTCAAAGATAACCTGCTCAGACCTTGTGTTGTGGACGTAGCCGAAGGTAACTGACATTGTGATTTTACCAAGTGTGACAATCTACCTTCCTCCGAAGCCACACCGAGGGTGTGTAGCATCATGAATCTTGTCCTCTAGTTCTTGCATCTGTCTGAAGGCCTTTGCAAATATGATGTCTGCTGCATTGCCTGTGTCAACCAGAACATTATGGACCAGAAACCCCTTGATGACACAAGATATAACCATAACATCATTGTGAAGATAATCTTTAAGTTGAAGGTATTCCTAGGAGAAGGTGATTGGGATGTGAGACCACTTGGATTTGATGAAGGGTCCCTGTACCCCAACATGTTGTACTCTCCTCTGTGCTTCCTTCTTCTGTTTCTTGTTAGCTGGCTCTGAGCTTGAACCGCCTGTGATTGGGAGCACCATCTTCGTGACCGAAGGTGCTACAGCTTGATTGTTGAACGAAGCCATCGTCTCAACAGTGGAAGTGAGTTCACCGAAGGTGGGCGCCAATGTTGGCCACTTGTTCTCAAATGCTATGAATTAAGAACAAGGCAACACAAATGTTAATAATTACATACCTTCGTCCTTCGAAGCATTATCTCCCTTGGGGTATAATGATCTTCAAACGAAGGTCATGAAGAACATACCTTCATCATCTCAACATATAATACTGGAATCATAAGCATATGAAACGTGGAGAAGAACATAAATAATCATGTTAAATCGTTAGATTATCTTTATTCTTGTTATATAATCATATCATAAACAGACATTAATGGTATTGAATTACATTTATACCTTCGTCTTGATAGAAGGTGAAAATCCGAGAGTGGCGCGAGTGGTTACCAGCCAGCGTGAACAGTACAGGGGTACTGTTCACCTATTTATAGGCACGAGATGCAACCCGGCCAAAATTACATTTATGTCCTTAATAACTAATTGCAAACACGACACGTGTTATCATGGACTAAACGATCTTTTCCTCTTTAAGTCGGTGGTACCCTTCGTCTCAAGGCATGTCGTCATGCCGAAGCTTCCTGGATTATAACTTCGGCATATACCTTCGTGTTATGTCTTCTTGCATATCATCCTGCCGAAGGTGTTTTTGCTTGAATGACCTTCGGCGAAGAAGAAGGCCACCAACAAATAATATGGACTCAATTTGATGGATGGTTAATGATGCCTATAAAACTAATTAAGTCATTATAATTTAGGAACAAAAAATCTAATTCATTAACAAGGAAATTGTATTCGACATCATATAAACTATCATTTTTGTTTAGAAAAGCAAGAACAATAATTAATCAACTTTAACACTTATTTTAGAAAAAAGCTCTATAGCACCTTTAAACATTGTGAAATATAATATATCATCATTTATAAAAACTTAAATATAACGCTAATATAATTAGACAACTGTCGGTGTTTTGGAACCCGGGGGGTCCCTGGACCGACGAGTAAATCGTCGCCGCGTGCCCCAGCTCAGATGGGTCGGCGCGAGGCGGAACGCGAAGGGGGGAGAGAGCAGCCGGAGGGAGACAGGCGTAGGAGAGTGGAACCCGCGCCCTTCGTTTTAGCCCCGCGCCCAGGTCGGGTGCGCTTGCAGTAGGGGGTTACAAGCGTCCACGCGGGAGGGAGCGAGCGGCCTTGCGCGAGCGCCGTCCCGTCCTTCCCCGCGTGGCCAACCCTCTGTAAGAGGGCCCTGGACCTCCCTTTTATAGGCGTAAGGAGAGGATCCAGGTGTACAATGGGGGTGTAGCAGTGTGCTACCGTGTCTAGCGGGGGAGAGCTAGCGCCCTAAGTACATGCCATCGTGGCAGCCGGAGAGGTCTTGGCACCCAGTTCGCGTGGTGTCGTGGCCGTCGGAGGAGCGCTGGAGCCTAGCGGAAGGACAGCTGTCGGGGCTGTCAAGTCCTTGCTGATGTCCTCTTGCTTCCGTAAGGGGGCTGAGAGCCGCCGTTGTCGCAGGGCATGCGGGGCGCCATCATTACTCGTATGGTGGAGCGAGCCAGATAGGACACCGGTCTTGTTCCCCGCAGCCTGAGTCAGCTCGAGGTAGGGTAATGATGGTGCTTCCTGTTGACGTGGTCGGTCCGTGCCCTAGGCTGGGCGAGGTGGAGGCTCCTCTGAGGTCGAGGTCGAGTCTGTCTTCCGAGGTCGAGGTCGAGTCCGAGCCCCCGGGTCGGACGAGGCGGAGACCGTCGGCTTAGGCCAGGGTTGAGTCCGAGCCCTGGGGTCGGGCAAGGCGGAGTTCATCGTCTTCCGGGGCCGAGCCCAAGTCCGAGCCCTGGGGTCGGGCGAGGCGGAGTTCGTCGTCTTCCGGGGCTGAGCCCGAGTCCGAGCCCTAGGGTCGGGCGGAGCGGAGTTCGCCGTCTTCCGGGGCTGAGCCCGAGTCTGAGCCCTGGGGTCGGGCGGAGCGGAGTTCGCCGTCTTCCGGGGCTGAGCCCGAGTCCGAGCCCTAGGGTCGGGCGAAGCGGAGTTCGCCGTCTTTTGGGGCTGAGCCCGAGTCCGAGCCCTGGGTCGGGCGAGGCGGAGTTTCCTGTGACGCCTGAGGCCGGACTTGGCTGCTGTCAGCCTCGCTCTGTCGAGTGGCTCAGCAGTCGGAGTGGCGCAGGCGGCGCTGTCTTCCTGTCAGACTGGTCAGTGGAGCGGCGAAGTGACGGCGGTCACTTCGGCTCTGTCAACTGGGGCGCGTGCGTCAGGATAAAGGTGTCAGGCCACCTTTGCATTAAATTCCCCTGCGATTTGGTCGGTTGGTGTGGCGATTTGGCCAAGGTTGCTTCTTGGTGAAGACTGGGCCTCAGGCGAGCCGAAGGTGTGTCTGTTGCTGGAGGGGGGCCTCGGGCGAGACGTAGGTCCTCCGGGGTCGGCTGCCCTTGCCCGAGGCTGGGCTCGGGCGAGGCGTGATCGCGTCCCTCGAATGGACCGATCCTTGACTTAATCGCACCCATCAGGCCTTTGCAGCTTTGTGCTGATGGGGGTTACCAGCTGAGATTTAGGAGCCTTGAGGGTACCCCTAATTATGGTCCCCGACAGTAGCCCGAGCCTCGAAGGGAGTGTTAATACTCGCTTGGAGGCTTTTGCCGCACTTTTTTGCAAGGGGACCAGCCTTTTCTTGGTTGCATTTTGTTCCAGTGGGTGCGCGCGAGCGCACCCGCCGGGTGTAGCCCCCGAGGCCTCGAAGGAGTAGTTTGACTCCTTCGAGGTCTTAGTGCGTTTCGCAACACTTCGGCTGGTCTGGTTGTTCCCTCATGCGAGCTGGCCGTAGCCCGGGTGCACGGTCGGGTCCCAAGTTCTTGGGCTGGTATGTTGACGCTGTCAACGGGTCGGCCGGAGCCATGTTTGCGAGAGCAGCCCCCGAGCCTCTGCACAGGGCGAGAGGACGGTCAAGGACAGGCTCGACTTTTTTACATACGCCCCTGCGTCGCCTTTCCGCAAGGAGGAGGGGGGGAAAGCACCATGTTGCCCTCGGAGGGCACCGAACATGGTGTTTCCGGTGAGCTACTGGTGGGTAATCCGAGCGGACGCCCGTGCCCCATTTGCTAGGGGTCGGCTAGAGGCCCAGAGGCGCGCTCCAAAAGTACCTGCGGGTGATCTGCCGGACCCGGTCCCCTTTGACGGGTCCGAGGGCTCGATGCCTCCCTTTGATGGGATTCCGTTACAAGATCGTTCCCGTTGGTCTCGGAAATATCCTAGGGTACCTCGGGAGCGTAGCCCGATCCTTGGTTATGTATCGAACGTACCCAGGGTCATCCCTCGCTCTGTGTCTGAGGCGACTGTGAACCCTTCGAGGGCCAGCCTATGAACCCCTGATCAGTAGTGGGCGCGGAGCCCGAGTGGCCTAAGGCAGCCGTTGAACCCTTCCGAGGGGCCGGCCATCGAACCTCTGACTAGTAGTGGGCACAGAACCCAATCGCTCTGAGGTGGCCGTTGAACCCCTCAGAGGGGCCAGCCTTTGAACCTCTGATCAGTAGGGAGGCTCGGGGCCTGTTTCCTTCACGGAGAAGGATCCTTTTTGGGGTATCCCCCTTTCTTGGTCCCTGTTGTAAGAGAGAGAAAGAGGAAAAGGAAAAGGATACGAAATCGAATGACGTGGCGTACCATTTTCGACGCGGTCATTATGGCGAAGGCGAAGCGTCGCTTGCTTCTCCCGCCTGAGGCGCCGCCTGTCCCACCGCAGAGTTAATGCGATGGGGCGAGTAGTTCGCGAGGCGGTCGTTGCACGTGTGCGAGCCGTTCGAGGAACGGATCACAGGCGCGCCGTCTTCACACCGTGAGAGAGGGTTCCCTCGCTGCCCCTGGATGGGACGTAGGCTTGGCTGACGACGTGACCGCTGCTCCTGCCTGCCTGCCACCGCCATTACTGCCGGCCCATTTTTTACCGTACTTGACCATCGTGCCTGGCTGGCACTGCTGGGTCACGCGCAGGGTCACCTCGAGTCGCGGTATTGGCTCCGCAGTCGAGGAGGCGCGGTAGTGGCGCGAGTGGCGGTGCAGTTGCTTGTACGTAGCAACCGGCGCGCCGGTTGCATGACGTGTGGGCCTAGGCCTCCATGCTGGGCACGTTGGAGTCGAAGGGGCACGCCCACTTGGCGTGGTTGCATGCCGACTGCATGGCTGTCCACCCTTTTACCCGCTGGTCTGGGCGAAAGTGGAGGAATGCTTGTAACCGCCGGGCGGTTGCATACCGCGCGCGGCGGTTTGGCTTCTTCTGCCCTGGACCGGCTTGCATGACTCATGGGACCCAGCCCCCGCGCCGTAAGGGGGAGGACCTTGGAGCGTGTTGGAGAAGACTCAGCCCGCGACGGCTGAGGACGCAAGTGGGGAGAGTTGCCTTTAAAAGGAGGGTGACCCCCTTGAAAGACGACCATGTCTTCGCGCTCCCCTCATGCATCGTGTCTTTCCGTCTTCCGAGCCCCCAGATGGGGGACGCCCGCAATCCTTCCGTCTTGTCGTCGGAGGGACGCAACTTCGAGGAAGTTGGTACCTTTTAGCCATCGTTCGGCTTCAAGGATTTTCATCATGCAGCCCGGCTGCATCCCCTCGCCGGTGGTCACCCAAGACGGTGACCACCAGCCTCTAGGTGGGGAGGAGCAAGTCAGGCTGCGATCTTGGTCCCGCCCTCAGCTTCGAGGATGTTCATCATCCTTGCTGGGGCGGAGGCCGGGTGTTGGGGACTTGTTCTCAAATGCTATGAATTAAGAACAAGGCAACACAAAAATAGGTTAATGGTTAATGTCCTTCGTCCTTCGAAGCATTATTCCCCTAAGGATATAATGATCTTCAGACGAAGGTTATGAGGGACGCGTCTTCATCATAACAACATATGCTAATGAAAGACGAAACATATGAAACATGAAAAATAACATGAATAATCTTATGACATCGTCCATATATTTTTTATTATATAATCATGAATAAATAGAAGCAATATTGAATTACATTTGTACCTTCGGCTCGAAGGAAAAGTACAAGCGTGACGCAAAAGTGGATGCCAAGTCAGCGTGAACAGTACGGGAGTACTGTTCACCTATTTATAGGCACGGGACGCAGCCCGTGTAAAATTACATTGATGCCCTTTACATTTATCAATAACTACAGTAATTCTTCGAGGTTCAATTTGGCTTTTCATCTTTAAGTCGGTTCCTCTTTTCTGTTGTTGTGCCGAAGCCTTTCTGCACATAGCTTCGTGATCGTCTTATCCTTCGTCATTCCAGTCATGCTTCGTCTTAACCATGCTTTTGTATATTCGCGACCTGACTCCGAAAGTGCCTGTTCCGAAGGTGCCTGTTCACATATTACACTTGGAAAATATTATCAAACTATACTTTTGAGGACCTTCGGTAGCCGAAGGCCCCCAACAGTAGCCCCTCGTAATATCAATTTATTGTAAAGATAAATTCATATTGCGACATGGACGAAGGCTTTAAGCCGAAGGTCCGAAAAAAACACCTTCCTTTTGCTAGAATAGCAACAGTCATTGACAAGCGGGGCCCTCCAGTTTTCGACATACTGGGTGTATAAATACAAGCTCACCGCAGGTTTATTTGGCACGCCCTTTTGCCACCTGCTTTTTACTCACCCAGCTTTTAGCCTGCGCGCGACAGCATTTGCTCGGTCTTAAATTTTTAAGCTTCGGTTTCAAGTCTAGTTTGCCAGCATTCGCGAAAATGTCTGAGGATAATACATCTGCTGGTGCTTCGAAGCTAAGCCTTTCGGAGGAAATGCACCTAGGCTTTCTTGAGTCAATGTCGAAGACCAATACGGAAAAGATTGCCAAGGAAACTTTGGAGGGTTTATCTGAAGATACTGGCGACAGTGATAGCTATGATGTGGATAGTGGTGGGGAGGACTCCAAAGATCGCCCGTGGCGGCCTAGTCACTCAAACTTCGGAAAATCAACTATAAAGCAGAGTCAACTTGAAAATATGAGGGGGAGATACTTCCGAGATATATCCATCGTGAGGGCAGATGACGGAGAAAAAACTACACCGACCCCCGAAGATAATGAGGTCGTGATCTTCCGAAGCTTTTAAAGGCTGGGCTACGATTCCCTCTAAGCAGGTTTGTAGTAGAAGTTCTGAAAATATATCAAATTTACCTTCATCAACTTACCCCTGAGGCAGTGATAAGATTGGGAATCTTCGTATGGGCCGTGAGGAGCCAGGGTCTGGAGCCAAGTGCAAAAAGCTTTTGCAATATACACGAGCTAGTATATGAGACGAAACCCTGGGGTAAGGAGCAATATCATAATAATTTTGGTTGCTATAGCTTTGGTGCCCGCTCTGGGTCAAGCTGTCCCGTGCCAACCTTTCGGAAGAGATGGCCCGGGGAATGGATGAAGGAATGGTTCTACGTGAAGAATGATTTGAAGGTTCAGGAAGATATCAAAGACATCATCATGCGCCCTATCTGGCAGCGCTTCGGACTCCGGAAACCAAAGGTAGAAATGGACGAAGCAGCTGAAGAATGTCAGAGGGCCTTCGGCGTAGTTTGTTCTTTTATTGGGACCAGGGATTTAATGCAAGAACACATTGCCTTCAGAGTGTGGCCACTTGTAGATAACTGGGAAATGCCGAAGGAGACCGTTAAAGAAACTGACGAGGGTGGGCTAATCAGGCTGAAATATACATTCAAGTATGGAGATAAGTTTGTTGAACCGGATGATGATTGGCTGAAAAGCATTGAGAATGTAAGTGATGAATTGCTTGGGGCATACTAAAAGGCCGAAAATACTGCATTATCAGCGGCCTTCGGAGGCCGAAAGAAGAAGAGACTCAACCGAGTATTCGATGCAATTGGGTTTATCTATCCCGACTACTATTATCCAATGCGAGGTCAAAAGAGAAAAAATACTTCTCCTGCAAAGGACACTGCTTCGGCTGCTCCCGGGGAGCCAGCGCCGAAAAGAAAGAAGGTAAAAGTGTTCACACACCCTCCACGCTGTATTGAGCCGGCCATAGTGCCCGAGTTTATTGGCGAGGCCTCCTCGACCACCGAAGCTAGAGAACCAACTACAGCGCCAAAATTCGAAGAAATGGCCAAAGCACCAGCAATAGAGAAAGCGGAAGAACCAGAAACTGAAAAAGGAAAAACATTAGAAATTTTGAGTTCTTCATCAAAAGTTGAGGCGACTAAAGGCCAAAAGGGGCCAGTAGCAACCCCAAAAAGAAAAAGGATGGTTAATGTGCTGGATGTTTTGGAAACAATTAAATCTTCGAGCATAACTCCGAAGAAAACTGCTAAAGCTTCTGAAGTATCTGCTGAAGCCTTTGTTAGTGAAGCTTCGAAGCAACAATTTGTAACTGATATTGGACCTTCAGAGCCCACCAAGGTAAAACATTTGGAAGCTGAAAAGGCAAAATTGACAGAGGCAACTTTAGAAACTGAAAAAACAAAAATAACAAAGCCAATTTTAGTCGAGGACATTGACGCTACCGTTCCCGAAGCATCTTCCAGAATGCACGATTATATTATACGACATGCTTCGGGAAAGAAATTATTCGAAGAAGAGATCTTTGAAGCTAACCACTATGCCCGAGAACTAAAGTATCCGAAGGGGGCCGTAGTGTTCAATGGGACAGATGAAGATGACTTCTTGTATTGCCTCCCAGACAATAAAGAACTATCTGTCTGCCGGGAGATGGCTAGAAGCATGGGATTCCCGAAGCTTGAAGCTGGCCTTTGCGCCATGACGAAGGAGGATCTTGCGGATAGTCTTGCATATAACAGTCTGAAGGTACGAAGATTGTAAATTTTGAATTTTGTAGATTTTGAATGAGTCCTTTACTGTTGTGTTAATCCATTCATTCTTTTTGAATAGGGCTTAATTCTCAGCAATGCCTTAAGGGCACAAAAGAATGCTGAAGACGAGAGCTGCACCATTGCTCTCAACAACCTTCGAACAGAGGTTATCAGGCTAAGAAACGAAGCCTTGGAGAAGGACAGAATTCTACTCACATTAGTGGAAAAAATGAAGGAAGACGAAGCTAACTCTAAAACTCAAGCCGAAGCTCAGAGGCGTGAAATCGAAGATCTTCGTAAACAACTAGCCCGAGCCAAAGAAGAACGCATTCTTGAAGAAACAAAACGAGAGTTAAGTGATCAATGGGCAGATCATTTGGAAGTTAATGTTAAAGAGCTTCGTGCTTCTCAGAGAAGATGCTATGTTAAATCCATAGAGTGCGTTAAGAAAATAAAATCTAGCTTTGCCAACGTTGGCGCATTCTCTAGCGAAGAGAATTTCTCAAGGGGCAATCCCGAAGGTTCGATGGAATGGATCAGTAACGAAGCTGAGGCCTTCGAAGAAATCCTGAATAGCCGCGGAGACATATGTGCTTTTTCGGGTGCTAGAGGAATTGCTACTGTTTTGGAGAAGAAAGGTTGTGAGCATGTAAAATCTTTAGCGCAATCCGAAGCTACTTTGTCCTCCGAAGACATTAAAGACCCCTCAGCCGAAGCAAGCATGATCGGCGGAAAAATTTTCATCGATATCTGGGACAACGGCGGCCGAGAAATGGCGCAAGAAATTATTCAAAAGAGCGAAAAAGGCATCCATGATGCCAGAAAAGTATCGGCGGCTGTCGAAAAAAGTACAGAGCCCAAAGGGCAAATAGGTATTAATTAGTGATTTTTATTATGTTGTAATTTTTGATTCTAGACTTTGTTCACGGTTTGTAATAGTAATATAGCCGTATCTTCTCTTCGCTCAGAACCTGCTGAGGCATCTTCGGGCCCCCACCCGAAGGGGGACGATGAAATTAGAAAAATGGCCGAAGCCATTATGGACAAGGTTGTCGACCAGCTACTGAACGAAGCTGCAGAAATAGTTCTTAAAGAGGATTAAATGCTACTGTAAAAACATTTGGAACGTAACGTATGTAATATATTGTAACTTTGAATGTAATATATAATCCATGTACAGTTTTAATTCTTTACGATGCATGAAATCTTGCATACATACCATTTTTTGAGCCTTCGGCGAAAAAACACCTTCCCTTCTTTTCATGCTTCGTGAAGAAAATCTTATATCACAAGAAATTGCATACTTCGCTGGTGAAGATTATCCAAGCTTCGTGAAATATTCTCCGACGCTATAGAAAAGTTTTTTGTTGCCTCTCTAATGAAGCTACACTTCTTCTCAACTTGTCTTGTGCTTTAGTACGATTTTCTCTTTTCCAAAATATTCTCCAAAGATCAATACTGTATCCCCTTCTTGTTCCACATGCAATATGCTGTATGATGCTTATGTTATGCAGAATGATGTGATGATGTTATGTTATGCAAAATGACATTTGTGCCACAGATACATATCCCTGTAATAGAGCACACACACTTTTTATATCAGCGCTGACTTTTCGCTGTAAGCCTCCCTTAGGAGCTTCTTCGCCTTTTACTTTCAGCGGAATCAGCGTTTATTTTTCGCTGTAAGCCTCCCTTAGGAGCTTCTTCGCCTTTCACTTTCAGAGGAATCAGCGTTTATTTTTCGCTGTAAGCCTCCCTTAGGAGCTTCTTCGCCTTTTACTTTCGGCGGAATCAGCGCTGACTTTTCGCTATAAGCTCAGAAAACTTACTCTGCGCTCCTTTAGGAACGACTTTTCACTGTTTCGAACAATTTGCACTGTGTCCGTTATAAAAAAATTTTGACAATACAACGGTCCTTCATGCCACCATAAATTCGTATGCTTCGGCAACTCAAGCCTATGGAGAAAGTGTTACAAGAAATTGAAAAACGATAAAAGACATTTAAACTTCCCATAATTGTTCCTTATTAACAAAAAAGTAATACTGAATGTAAAAATGCGAAAAAACTGCTGTTTTGGTAGGATATTTATCAATAAATGTGCTTCGATTCTGGCACAGTGCTATTGACTGTGCGAGCTTCAGACTCCTCTCTGAAGTCCCTCTGAAGGTGATTATGCTGACTCCCTTCTGGCTGCTGTCCTCGCTGCGTCGGCGGTGGTGGTGGAGGTTGTTGCCAAGATGCTTGGGGTTGGCTTGCCGAAGCAACAGAAGCTGCAGGGTGGTTGCCTACATATTCTGGAATATAAGGCGAATGATACGAAACAGTATGCATGACCTGCTTCGGCTGACTTTGTTGCGCTGCTGCTTCTGCTATCTCCTTCTGCTTCTGGATGGTGACGTGGCACATCCTGGTGGTATGGCCCTTGTCTTCACCACAGAATAGGCAATAAATTTTTCTTGGCTGATCTCCAAACCTTCCCCCGAAGCCCCTGGCGCCTCTGCCCCTTGGCGCTGGCGGCCGAGCAAAGCTTTGCTGTTGGCCCCAAGCTTGCGAAGAGTATTGTGGCCTTTGCTGTTGGCTGCTTCGATCATCGCCTTGAACGGAGTTATGAATTGACCTGACATGCCTCGGATGAAATCTTCCTCCGAAGCCCCTGGTCATCTCAGAGAACCTAAATGCCTCATCCCTTCTCTGGCGGAAATCATTGTCAGCTCGGATGTACTCGTCCATTTTTTGGAGCAGCTTCTCCAAAGTTAGTGGTGGCTTCCTGGCAAAGTATTGTGCTGAAGGTCCCAGCCGAAGTCCCTTAATCATGGCCTCAATGACAATTTCATTGGGCACTGTTGGCGCTTGTGCCCTCAGGCGCAGAAACCTTCGGACATACGCCTGGAGATATTCTTCGTGGTCCTGGGTACACTAGAATAGAGCTTGAGCAGTAACTGGCTTCGTCTGAAATTTTTGGAAGCTAGTTATTAACATTTCCTTCAACTTATGCCAAGAAGTGATTGTCCCTGGCCGAAGAGAGGAGTACCAAGTCTGAGCGACGCTCTTGACGGCCATGACAAAAGACTTTGCCATGACTGCAGTATTGCCACCATACGAAGATATGGTTGCTTCATAACTCATCAAGAATTGCTTCGGGTCTGTATGACCGTCGTACATGGGGAGCTGGGGTGGCTTATAAGACTGTGGCCAAGGTGTAGCCTGCAGTTCTGTTGACAGGGGAGAAGTATCATCAAAAGCAAAATTTCCATGATGGAAATCTTCATACCAGTCATCCTCGTTGTAGAAACCCTCTTGATGAAGCTCTCTGCATGGGGGCCTTTGGTTCTGGTCATCTTGAGCAAGATGTCGAAGCTCTTCAGAGGCTTCGTCTATCTGCCTTTGAAGATCAGCTAGACGAGCCATCTTCTCCTTCTTCCGTTGGACCTGTTGATTGAGCATTTCCAAATTTTGGATTTCTTGATCCAATTTGTCCTCCGGAGGCGTTAGACTGGTGGCCTTTCTCTTCTGGCTTCGGGCTTCCCTAAGAGAAACGACATCTTGATTGTGGTCTAGCGGCTGCAGAGCAGCAGCCCCTGTCGCTGAAGCTTTTTTCGACGGCATGACGAAGGTGATGCTTGCTGTGACGGAACCTCCCAAGTAATTAGGCCCACCTACAGTTGTCCTTGTCCAACGAACTTGAGACAACCCTGTAGGTGCCCCTGAATTACTTGATAAGTTCGGTATCTTTCCTTACCTTACCAGGAACGATTCACCCGTCTTGCAGACATTACAGAACATCGGAGATAAAGAAATGCGGAAGCGATTTACATAACTTACATTTATTTTAAAAGCAAGCTCAAGTTGTTTTATTACAGACCAGAACTAAAAACGAGTGCAGAGTAATAATATTATACAAACCAAGGGAGGCAAAAACCCCTCCCGATAAGTTTTAAGTAAAAGGTCTATACGGAGGACCAAGTCCTCCCGCACTTCAGTCTTGTCTTTCTTCCTTGGGAACCACCTTGGCACAGAAGCAGCAGAAATCTGCTACTTCCTCACCTAAAAACAACGAAGGGATAAACCCTGAGTATGGACTTACTCAGCAAGACTTACCCGTCTAAAGAAAAGACTCTCAAGGGTATGCTGGTTATATGGGAGTCAAGGTAAGGCTTTTCAATAATCAAAGACTCTGTTTTGCAGAAATGCTTACTAAAATGGATCCTTAAAAATCCAATTTTATTTGTCAAGTTAAGTACAATTACCTGCAACTAGAGTTCTTCCTACCCTAGTTCAATCACTGGTCCTGCACTAGCCAATTTCTTAACAAAAACCCATCATCTTTAGTGGAATGCTACGTGTAGGTCAGTGACCAAGTCTTCATAACCGCGAAGGTACGGCGATCTGAATCGATTATACTCAGCTGAGGATCTCCAATCACACGACATATGTAGCACTTAACCCTTGCATATGTCAACCCGCCACCAGGGTTCTTAAGACCGGATCAGGTTCACGCAAACCGAGAGCACAAATACACCACCGTCCAGCCTCTTGCCACAGAGGGTACACGCTACTCTCGCCACCGCTCCACGCCCATTTCGTGTTATCTTATTCCGGCCTTAGTCTGCCCGAGGCAAGGCTTACCCATGACGAGGCATGTGACCAGTTAAAGGGTCCTCGATCATCAAGCCTACATCGACAAGGTCCTTAATCGACTCAGACGGAGACACTACACCGAGACTCCTTTCTCGTGCAAGTCACCCGCCCGGTCTCATCTTAATTATTTCAAACCCAAAGTTTGGTACCTGGCAGAGGTACATCTTTTCCAGATGTTGAATCCATCAAGGCCCTGATGGATCCACCATCAAATTTTATTTCAAAAACATCCCACCCACTTTTGCCACATCATCTTTTGTAAAAACAAAACATTTTGTTTTTCTAAAGCAAGGCTAAGCATCAAAATCTTTTGTAAAACGGGTGATCAAGGAAGGCAATCAAATTCAAGGAAGGTAATGCAGGAATTGTTTTATCAATCAACTCCTATCACCTAATGCATCAAGCAAGTGAGAAAGATTTTAAAACAACAAGGAGGGTGGCAAATGTACCGGGGCTTGCCTTTGTTAACAGGTGAGTCCGGCTCGGATCCACAAATATCAAAGTAAAAGCAGTTGCCTGCTTGAGGATCTGAGGGTGGTGGTGTTCTTTCTTCAGTGACTTCTTCTTCTTCTTCGTGTTCTAATCATAACCATACATAGGTATAAGAATGGATGCCATGGGATGCTTATGAGGATGCAAAGATAATATAAACTTATTATCTATGTCTTGAGTACAACTTTCCTTCACGGAACTCCGAGAACTTAGGGTTTCCGGAGTCGGTAAAGGAGTTCATAGGGCAGGGGGGTGGTTTTGGGTTCTAGTTATCAAACATGGTCCAAATCAACTCAAACCCTACCCAAGGCTTCTAAATATTGTTTTAAGTTCCCATAAAAAGTTTGGGCATTTTTGGACTTACCAATAATTTTCTAAAAATCCATAACTAATACTTTTAACTCCTTTAAATGCCCTAAAATTTCTTATTTCCACTAAAAATCACAAAACTATTTTTATTAAATTCTAGGGAAAATAACAAGCCTAGGAAAATTGGTTTCACAATTTTATTATTTTTCTACTGTTTTCTATAATTGTTTTGGCTCTGGAGATAAAAGAAAAAGAAAAACAGATGAATAGTATTGGGCTGATTTCAGCCCAGTAGCCCAGCTCGGAGGGGGAAAGCGCTTGCGCGCGCCCGCGCCCTGGCGGTTTTGCAGAACGGCCCCCGCGTTTCTGTCAAACTGCAAATGGGTTCAGACACTATTTGAATTAGTCACTGACAACTTGCAGATAAGCCCCCGACTTTCTATTCCTTCACACAGCTAAGTCCCCGACGGCGCTCGCACGCGGCAGAGCTCCGACGAGCTTCTGGACCGGCCGACTGGGGCTACGGCTGGGTTCTCCGAGCGGCGGACATGAAATCGGATCTACCCTGACCATTTTCCCCAGCTTAATTGCACAATTGGTCAAGTATTTTGCTCTAGCCATGGTGACCGTGAGCAGCGCGGCAAGACCGATGTGTTCCCGGCGATTGGCGGGCTCCTAGCTCAATTCAATGGCTCGGCAGGCATCGTAAAGTCATCAGGGTACTTAAACGAGGGAGAGGGAGGATTGGACTGACCGGAAAGGGAGCTGACGACGGTGAAGCTTGTTTCACGGTGGCGGAAAGAGATTTGGGGGAAAACGCGAATTCGAGCTCACTGGTGGATGATTGTGGGTGAGTAGCGGTGGCTAGTTAGCTGACGACCTCACGGAGCTAGACATGGGCTCAATTTATAGGAGAGTAA
The DNA here is from genome assembly GCA_029449295.1 of Zea luxurians. Classification (NCBI taxonomy): domain Eukaryota; kingdom Viridiplantae; phylum Streptophyta; class Magnoliopsida; order Poales; family Poaceae; genus Zea; species Zea luxurians. The sequence continues at coordinate 107,230,421 of JAOPSE010000003.1, read as the reverse complement.
GACGGTGGCCGCGAATTTTGAGGAGGACGCGCGACGGCCGGAGATGAGGAAGAAAGCGGCGCGGTGAATACGTGTCTAGAGGCGTGGCGGTTACTCTGGTGAGCCACGGAGAGCGAGGGGAAGACACGGTGGTGCGGTGGAAAGCGAGAGCCACGCGGCGCATGGCCGGAAGACGGTGGTCGCCGGCGTGTTAATCCGCTCAGCCGCAAAGAGGGAGAGAGAGCCACGGTGATGTCACCGGAGTGACCTCCAGCTCACCGTCGGCGAGGGGCTTCTACCGCACGACGTTATCCACTCACCCAGAGCACGAATCTAACAGCGGTGGCGTGAATCACGGCGAAGGGTCACCGGCGTCGAGCTGTCCTCGCTGGCGTCCAATCTGTGCACTGTACCATCGAGGAACTTGTTCAGAGTGTCTGACAGACAATGTTTAAGCTTCTTTTTCTCTGATTTTCAAATGGCAACACACCCAGTGACCTATAGCAAAGTTGTAGTGCTATAATCCATCTACACTTCGACTATAGGGACTAAGCACATTTGATCACTAGATCATGGTTGGATTCATACTCCAAGTTGGCTCCATTACACTGAATCTCTGAATTTCAGACTGAATCAGTCTGACAGTCCATCTTTGCTTGGGTTTTTCTCCAAATTTCTCATAAGATCATGGCTTGAACCCTTAAACAAAGTTGCTCTCCTATGTTTGGTCTTCAACTTTGATGTGGTCACCTAACATGAATTCTCATTATTTTGAAAGCTACACAGCCCCAAAGTTGGGCCTATAACCCTGTTTTCAGACTTAGCATAGGAATCAAAATCAAGGTCCTTTTTGCAAATGAGTCCAAAACTTAGGGTTTAGCTTTCAAGTCCACATATTTGTGAATCAAATGACTTAGCATACTTATTTGCCTTGGTTTTTGCATTTTAGCCCAAAAGTGGACTAATTTTGCACATAGGTCCCTAGGGTTTAGTTTTAGGGTTTTCTAGGGTTCCAATTAGGTTTTTTAATATCCCAGGGGTATAAATGGGATTCCACCTTGTTTTTGGGGATATTTTATGGCTCTACCCTAAAGCCTTTAGGTTTTCTCATCTTGGGTTAAGTTTTACCCCTTTAATCCCTATTTAGGGTTAGGTTTCCTATCCAGGGTGCTATTTGCAAAAACACGTAAAACAATACAACTTGTTTGAAATTTTTGCCTAGTGAATGCACTCTAGGTGTATCAAACATATGCAATGCCAATGCTATGATGTCATGCTCAAGTTTTAGTTATAGTAACACCAGGGGTGTTACATCCTTCCCCCCATAAAAGAATCTCGTCCCGAGATTTAAAGTCCTAGGGTGAGTAATGGAAAAGGAAATGTGTCACATTTTTATTTCCTTATCTCTGGTACAAGGCAGGGTGGTGTGGGGGTTCACTCCTTTATTGCAATAACCATATACACTTTACAAATTACATGAGTCTAGAAAGCCTGGGAAATTCTTATTCAAGAAGTCTTGAGTTTCCCAAGTAGCTTCATCTTTAGAATGCTGGTTCCACTGTATCTTATAAAACTTGAGAGTTTTTCTTCGGGTAACCCTGTCTCTTTGATCCAAGACTCGAATAGGGTGCTCAGAATATGTCAAGTCCGGCTCAAGGACAACATCAGTTACTTCAATGGTTCGATCGGGAACCCGAAGACACTTCTTCAATTGTGACACATGGAACACATTATGCACAGCAGACAAGGTTTCGGGTAGTTGGAGTCGGTATGCCACTGGTCCGCATTGCTCAAGCACCAGGAATGGACCAATGTACCTGGGTGTAAGCTTCCCTTTAACCCCAAAACGCGACACTCCTTTCATTGGTGAGACTTTCAGGTAAACATAGTCTCCTTCCAGGAAATATAAGGGCATTCGCCGTGTGTCTACATAACTCTTCTGACGAGCTTGTGCCTTCTTCATATTATAAATAATTTTCTGAACCTTATCCTCGGCCTCTTTCACCATATCAGGCCTAAAGAAGCACCTTTCACCAGGTTCAGACCAATTTAGCGGAGTCCGACACCGTCGTCCGTATAAAGCTTCAAAGGGTGCCATCTTGATACTTTCTTGATAGCTATTATTATATGAAAACTCCGCCAAAGGTAAACATTCATCCCATTTCTGTGAGAAGTCCAGAACACATGCCCGCAACATATCTTCAAGTATTTGGTTCACTCTCTCAGTCTACCCACTGGTTTGAGGATGATAGGCCGAACTATGGAGTAACTTAGTACCCAGGGATTTATGAAGTTCTTCCCAAAATTTGGATACAAATTGTGGTCCACGATCCGACACTATAGTCTTTGGAACACCATGCAAACTGAGAATACGAGCAATATATAATTCCGCATAGGTAAGTACCGGGTAATATGTCTTGACCGGCAGAAAATGAGCAACCTTGGTAAGTCGATCAACAATCACTCAGATAGAGTCATACCCTCTCGCGGTCCTGGGCAATCCCACAATGAAGTCCATGCTTATGTCTTCCCATTTCCATGTTGGTATTGGTAATGACTGCAATGGACCGGCAGTTTTCATGTGTATGGCTTTGACACGTCTGCAAGTGTCACACTTAGCCACATAGCGTGCAATTTCAATTTTCATCTTCGTCCACCAGTAGTGCTGTTTTAGATCATGATACATCTTGGTGCTTCCCGGATGAATAGAATAGCGACTAAGATGCGCTTCATCTAAGATTTGCTGGCGGAGTTCTTCATTCTTTGGCACTACTATGCGGTTGTTAAACCATAACACACCTTGTTCGTCTTCCTTGAAACATTTGGCTGTTCCAACCCTTATCTTCTCTTGTATGTGCTTCATACCTAGATTATCCTTTTGAGCGTCAATTATCCTTTGCAAAATGATTGACTCAAGCTTTAGCTGATTCAGAGTCCCTTGTTGGATTATCCCCAGGTTTAACTTTTCCATCTCTTGACACAAAGTGTTGTCAGAGGTTTTCACCATAAGGCAATGGCAGGAAGCCTTACGGCTTAGTGCGTCTGCCACCACATTGGCCTTGCCTGGGTGATAATGGATCTCCAGTTCATAGTCCTTAATAAGCTCAAGCCATCGTCTTTGCCTCATATTTAATTCTGACTGGGTGAAGATGTACTTCAAGCTTTTATGATCTGTATATATGTGACAGATATTTCCCAGCAGATAGTGACGCCAAATTTTCAGGGCATGAACCACAGCAGCTAGCTCCAGATCATGAGTTGGGTAATGCTCCTCATGTCGACGCAACTGCCTTGAAGCATACGCAATTACTCGGCCCTCTTGCATTAATACACAACCGAGTCCACTGCCAGATGCATCACAATATACATCAAAAGGCTTAGTGATGTCCGGTTGAGCCAATACCGCAGCAGTGGTTAATAATGTCTTCAATTGCTCAAAGGCTTCATTACACTTAGAAGACCAATTGAACTTAATATCATTCTTCAATAAACTTGTGATTGGCTTCACAAGCTTAGAAAAATCGGGTATGAATCTGCGATAATATCCAGCTAGTCCAAGAAAACTCCGGACTTGGTGAACAGTGGTTGGGGGTTTCCACTCCAGAATATCTTTAACTTTGCTAGGATCTACCGCAATTCCTTTGGCTGATAACACGTGCCCCAAAAATTGAATTTCCTCCAGCCAGAACGCGCACTTACTGAACTTAGCATACAGCTGATGTTCCCTCAGGCGCGTCAATACAATCCGTAGATGCTGAGCATGCTCCTCTTCATTTTTAGAGTATATTAAAATATCGTCGATGAAGACCACCACGAACTTGTCCAACTCGGGCATGAACACCGAGTTCATCAAATAAGTGAAGTGGGCAGGAGCATTTGTGAGCCCGAAAGACATTACCAAGTATTCAAACAATCCATACCGCGTAGTAAATGCGGTCTTCGGTATATCCTCGGGCCGAATACGGATTTGATGATAGCCCGACCTGAGATCAATTTTAGAAAATACCCTTGCCCCAGTCAGTTGATCAAATAAGATGTCGATTCTTGGAAGAGGGTACTTATTCTTGATGGTGACCTCATTCAGGGGTCGATAATCCACGCACATGCGCAAGGTTTGATCCTTCTTCTTAACAAAAATGGCGGGACAACCCCATGGGGACGAGCTTGGCCGGATGAATCCCTTATTCAGTAGATCTTGTAATTGAATCTTCAATTCCGCCAACTCATTAGGGGGCATACGGTACGATCTTCGGGAGATGGGAGCCGTACCGGGCTTTAGCTCAATTACGAATTCTACATCTCTTTCAGGGGGTAGTTCAGGCAAATGTTCCGGAAATACATCTGGAAACTCACATACTACCGGAATGTTCTTGATTTCCGGTACAATGGCTTCAAATATTCTACCAGAAGCTTTGGCTGGATTGGTTATGGGGAGAGACAAAAGAATCTCTTCTTGATTATAGCTCAACCTGATGGTTCTGAGTTCAGTGTTGAGAATTGCCTTGTGTTGGGTTAACCAATTCATACCCAAAATTACATCTATATCCTGGCCTTTCAGAACAATCATGTTAGCAGGAAAGTTCCGTCCGGCCATTGTTACTGGCACTTCATAGGCCACTTCTCTAGTAAAAATGTGTCCCCCAGGTGAATGAATTTTAAATCCCTCTTTTGATTCATGGCATGCAATGTGATGTTGCTCCACAAATTTCTTGCTAATGAAGGTATGCGAAGCACCAGAATCAAAAAGAATAATTCCAGGGTGACTGGCCACGGGAAACGTACCCATCATCACTGGCTCTCCTTCCGGTGTAGTGGCCACCAGGGTGTAGTATACACGCCCCGTTTTCTTGGTATTTCTCCCCACAGCATTTCCCTTGGGCTGAGTGGACTTCCCAGTTCCTTGCTGAGCATTGGATTGATTTTGCTTGGGGTATGGGCAGTCTTTGATAAAATGTCCCGACTTGCCGCAGTTGAAACACCCAGTGGAAGAGCTGGGCAAGGTAGGGAATCGAGTGCCTGGGGCACCCGGCTGATTTGGGGGAGTGGAGGTATTGTTGGGGCGGATAATAATGGGCTGTTTGAAAGGGAATGCTGGTGGACGAGAAAAAGTACGGTTTTGGCTAGAAGGTCGGATGACGAACCGTTGCCTCTTCGCCTGGCCCTGATTAGGCCTCTCACCACTGAATCCCTTACTCTTCCCAGAACTTGCGTATTTTGCTTCAACAGATAAGGCTGTGCTGACAGCCTTTCCATGCGTGAGATCTATGCATGTGGCCATCTTTCTCTGTAGCCGATCATTCAAACCCCGCATAAAACAGTTCTTCTTCTTTAAATCAGTATTCACCTGATCGATGGCATACTGCGACAGGTGATTAAACTTGTTGAGATATTGATTGATGGTATCTCCTCCTTGTTTCAGTTTCATGAATTCCTCTTGCTTCATATGCAGCACCCCTTCAGGTATGTAGTGCTCACGGAAGGCTGCTTTAAATTCTTCCCAAGTGATTTGATGGTTGTTAGGTTGGATAGCCACAAAATTTCCCCACCAAGTACTGGCAGGGCCACGTAGTTGCTGTGCTGCGAACAATGGCTTCTGCGTTTCAGAACAACGAAGAAGACCAAACTTCTGTTCAATGACTCGTATCCACTCGTCGGCTTCTAGCGGGTCTTCTGCTTTGGTGAATAGAGGTGGACGAGTTTCGGAGAAGTCCAGATAGGTGGTTTCACGGGGACCTTGCTGAAAACCTCTTCCTGTCTGCTGCTGGAACTGCTGTTGACCCGTCATTTCCCTAAGGAAGCGGGTATTGTCTGCGGTGGCATTCACCAAGGCGGCAATCGCCTTGGCTAGCGTGGGTGGAACCGGAGGTGGATTTGGGGTGACATCCCGACCCCCAGAAGTTCCGGCTACGTCCTGTCCTCGAGTCCTGGTCGGCATCTGAGGCAAAAACATTTGAAATAAACATAATATGCCAAAGAGACCTTCTATTTTACATTACTATAAAAAGTAATGATACAGACTCGATATTACCTAACAGGATACATTACCCATTATACAAAAGTTCAACCTATTATACAACAGTGCATCCTACAATACACTACTCTACTTCTATTACACCATTAGTCCTGCTTCCCGTTACTTTTGGCGGCCTCATCGTCAGGTGTGGGAGTCCAGACGTCAACCAACCTCAAAGAAGGAGGGGGCTCAAAAAGGTCTAACTCCCCACCCAGCGCGCGTCCCGCAACGTGAGAGGGTTCGGCTTCCGCCTCAGCAGGGTGTGCAGGCACACTAGGGTGTAATTGTGAGTATAGTACATGGACTTCCTCATGCAACACATTGCAATAGACCTGCAGGTTGTCGACGGTTGAGCTAAGTTCTTTAATTCGGGCCTGAGCCCTAGCTTCCTTAGCACATGCTAGCAAGTGAGACTGCACTGCCCAGTCAAGTGCTAAGTCCCGATCCGCAAGCTGATCCTGCAGGTGACGGATGTCCCTTCTTAGTTCATTGATTCTATCTCCGTCTGCGACCCAAACATCGGTCCTGTGTTGCAGCTCTGCTTGAAGTCGACTCACTCGGGCTTCAAGGTCTCCTATGGGGTCATTACTTCCGCTACTGCTGCTTTCGTGTCGAGGGGCTAGTTGATGCCGGGGTACTCCAATTGGTCCTGTTGACTTACGTGTCGTTAGCCTTGTGCGTGGCGGCATCTTTCTGAGGGGGAAAATTTATTAGTATAATTCTTAACATGATGCATGAATAAGTACAGAATCAACCTTAGTCGATTCAACCTTCTATACATTGCACTCTTCCTATCTGGTCTTTAAGATAGACTCTTCAGAATACTTAGGTAAGAAGAGAAAAGAATTTTTAGGTAAGACTTTCGAAAATCCTTTTTAAGATGCCTCATAATATCTGCAAAGGGCTAGGCTCCGATACCAGGTATGACGGAACCTCCCAAGTAATTAGGCCCACCTACAGTTGTCCTTGTCCAACGGACTTCAGACAACCCTGTAGGTGCCCCTGAATTACTTGATAAGTTCGGTATCTTTCCTTACCTTACCAGGAACGATTCACCCGTCTTGCAGACATTATAGAACATCGGAGATAAAGAAATGCGGAAGCGATTTACATAACTTACATTTATTTTAAAAGCAAGCTCAAGTTGTTTTATTACAGACCAGAACTAAAAACGAGTGCAGAGTAATAATATTATACAAACCAAGGGAGGCAAAAACCCCTCCCGATAAGTTTTAAGTAAAAGGTCTATACGGAGGACCAAGTCCTCCCGCACTTCAGTCTTGTCTTTCTTCCTAGGGAACCACCTTGGCACAGAAGCAGCAAAAATCTGCTACTTCCTCACCTAAAAACAACGAAGGGATAAACCTTGAGTATGGAATTACTCAGCAAGACTTACCCGTCTAAAGAAAAGACTCTCAAGGGTATGCTGGTTATATGGGAGTCAAGGTAAGGCTTTTCAATAATCAAAGACTCTATTTTGCAGAAATGCTTACTAAAATGGATCCTTAAAAATCCAATTTTATTTGTCAAGTTAAGTACAATTACCTGCAACTAGAGTTCTTCCTACCCTAGTTCAATCACTGGTCCTGCACTAGCCAATTTCTTAACAAAAACCCATCATCTTTAGTGGAATGCTACGTGTAGGTCAGTGACCAAGTCTTCATAACCGCGAAGGTACGGCGATCCGAATCGATTATACTCAGCTGAGGATCTCCAATCACACGACATATGTAGCACTTAACCCTTGCATATGTCAACCCGCCACCGGGGTTCTTAAGACCGGATCAGGTTCATGCAAACCGAGAGCACAGATACACCACCGTCCAGCCTCTTGCCACGGAGGGTACACGCTACTCTCGCCACCGCTCCACGCCCATTTCGTGTTATCTTATTCCGGCCTTAGTCTGCCCGAGGCAAGGCTTACCCATGACGAGGCATGTGACCAGTTAAAGGGTCCTCGATCATCAAGCCTACATCGACAAGGTCCTTAATCGACTCAGACGGAGACACTACACCGAGACTCCTTTCTCGTGCAAGTCACCCGCCCGGTCTCATCTTAATTATTTCAAACCCAAAGTTTGGTACCTGGCAGAGGTACATCTTTTCCAGATGTTGAATCCATCAAGGCCCTAATGGATCCACCATCAAATTTTATTTCAAAAACATCCCACCCACTTTTGCCACATCATCTTTTGTAAAAACAAAACATTTTGTTTTTCTAAAGCAAGGCTAAGCATCAAAATCTTTTGTAAAATGGGTGATCAAGGAAGGTAATCAAATTCAAGGAAGGTAATGCAGGAATTGTTTTATCAATCAACTCCTATCACCTAATGCATCAAGCAAGTGAGAAAGATTTTAAAACAACAAGGAGGGTGGCAAATGCACCGGGGCTTGCCTTTGTTAACAGGTGAGTCCGGCTCGGATCCACAAATATCAAAGTAAAAGCAGTTGCCTGCTTGAGGATCTGAGGGTGGTGGTGTTCTTTCTTCAGTGACTTCTTCTTCTTCTTCGTGTTCTAATCATAACCATACATAGGTATAAGAATGGATGCCATGGGATGCTTATGAGGATGCAAAGATAATATAAACTTATTATCTATGTCTTGAGTACAACTTTCCTTCACGGAACTCCGAGAACTTAGGGTTTCCGGAGTCGGTAAAGGAGTTCATAGGGCAGGGGGTGGTTTTGGGTTCTAGTTATCAAATATGGTCCAAATCAACTCAAACCCTACCCAAGGCTTCTAAATATTGTTTTAAGTTCCCATAAAAAGTTTGGGCATTTTTGGACTTACCAATAATTTTCTAAAAATCCATAACTAATACTTTTAACTCCTTTAAATGCCCTAAAATTTCTTATTTCCACTAAAAATCACAAAACTATTTTTATTAAATTCTAGGGAAAATAACAAGCCTAGGAAAATTGGTTTCACAATTTTATTATTTTTCTACTGTTTTCTATAATTGTTTTGGCTCTAGAGATAAAAGAAAAAGAAAAACAGATGAATAGTACTGGGCTGATTTCAGCCCAGTAGCCTAGCTCGGAGGGGGAAAGCGCTTGCGCGCGCCCGCGCCCTGGCGGTTTTGCAGAACGGCCCCCGCGTTTCTGTCAAACTGCGAATGGGTTCAGACACTATTTGAATTAGTCACTGACAACTTGCAGATAAGCCCCCGACTTTCTAATCCTTCACACAGCTAAGTCCCCGACGGCGCTCGCACGCGGCAGAGCTCCGACGAGCTTCTGGACCGACCGACTAGGGCTACGGCTGGGTTCTCCGAGCGGCGGACATGAAATCGGATCTACCCTGACCATTTTCCCCAGCTTAATTGCACAATTGGTCAAGTATTTTGCTCTGGCCATGGTGACCGTGAGCAGCGTGGCAAGACCGATGTGTTCCCGGCGATTGGCGGGCTCCTAGCTCAATTCAATGGCTCGGCAGGCATCGTAAAGTCATCAGGGTACTTAAACGAGGGAGAGGGAGGATTGGACTGACCGGAAAGGGAGCTGACGACGGTGAAGCTTGTTTCACGGTGGCGGAAAGAGATTTGGGGGAAAACGCGAATTCGAGCTCACTGGTGGATGATTGTGGGTGAGTAGCGGTGGCTAGTTAGCTGACAACCTCACGGAGCTAGACATGGGCCCAATTTATAGGAGAGTAAGACGGTGGCCGCGAATTTTGAGGAGGACGCGCGGCGGCCGGAGATGAGGAAGAAAGCGGCGCGGTGAATACGTGTCTAGAGGCGTGGCGGTTACTCCGGTGAGCCACGGAGAGCGAGGGGAAGACACGGTGGTGTGGTGGAAAGCGAGAGCCACGCGGCGCATGGCCGGAAGACGGTGGTCGCCGGCGTGTTAATCCGCTCAGCCGCAAAGAGGGAGAGAGAGCCACGGTGATGTCACCGGAGTGACCTCCAGCTCACCGTCGGCGAGGGGCTTCTACCGCACGACGTTATCCGCTCACCCAGAGCATGAATCCAACAGCGGTGGCGTGAATCACGGCGAAGGGTCACCGGCGTCGAGCTGTCCGCGCTGGTGTCCAATCTGTGCACTGTACCATCGAGGAACTTGTTCAGAGTGTCTGACAGACAATGTTTAAGCTTCTTTTTCTCTGATTTTCAAATGGCAACACACCCAGTGACCTATAGCAAAGTTGTAGTGCTATAATCCATCTACACTTCGACTATAGGGACTGAGCACATTTGATCACTAGATCATGGTTGGATTCATACTCCAAGTTGGCTCCATTACACTGAATCTCTGAATTTCAGACTGAATCAGTCTGACAGTCCATCTTTGCTTGGGTTTTTCTCCAAATTTCTCATAAGATCATGGCTTGAACCCTTAAACAAAGTTGCTCTCCTATGTTTGGTCTTCAACTTTGATGTGGTCACCTAACATGAATTCTCATTATTTTGAAAGCTACACAGCCCCAAAGTTGGGCCTATAACCCTGTTTTCAGACTTAGCATAGGAATCAAAATCAAGGTCCTTTTTGCAAATGAGTCCAAAACTTAGGGTTTAGCTTTCAAGTCCACATATTTGTGAATCAAATGACTTAGCATACTTATTTGCCTTGGTTTTTGCATTTTAGCCCAAAAGTGGACTAATTTTGCACATAGGTCCCTAGGGTTTAGTTTTAGGGTTTTCCAGGGTTCCAATTAGGTTTTTTAATATCCCAGGGGTATAAATGGGATTCCACCTTGTTTTTGGGGATATTTTATGACTCTACCCTAAAGCCTTTAGGTTTTCTCATCTTGGGTTAAGTTTTACCCCTTTAATCCCTATTTAGGGTTAGGTTTCCTATCCAGGGTGCTATTTGCAAAAACACGTAAAACAATACAACTTGTTTGAAATTTTTGCCTAGTGAATGCACTCTAGGTGTATCAAACATATGCAATGCCAATGCTATGATGTCATGCTCAAGTTTTAGTTATAGTAACACCAGGGGTGTTACACTTGCCGAAGGTTTTCAAAACTCAAAAAGTGGAAGTGAGTTCACCGGAGGTGGGCGCCAATGTTGGGGACTTGTTCTCAAATGCTATGAATTAAGAACAAGGCAACACAAAAATAGGTTAATGGTTAATGTCCTTCGTCCTTCGAAGCATTATTCCCCTAAGGATATAATGATCTTCAGACGAAGGTTATGAGGGACGCGTCTTCATCATAACAGCATATGCTAATGAAAGACGAAACATATGAAACATGAAAAATAACATGAATAATCTTATGACATCGTCCATATATTTTTTATTATATAATCACGAATAAATAGAAGCAATATTGAATTACATTTGTACCTTCGGCTCGAAGGAAAAGTACAAGCGTGACGCAAAAGCGGATGCCAAGTCAGCGTGAACAGTACGGGAGTACTGTTCACCTATTTATAGGCACGGGACGCAGCCCGTGTAAAATTACATTGATGCCCTTTACATTTATCAATAACTACAGTAATTCTTCGAGGTTCAATTTGGCTTTTCATCTTTAAGTCAGTTCCTCTTTTCTGTTGTTGTGCCGAAGCCTTTCTGCACATAGCTTCGTGATCGTCTTATCCTTCATCATTCGAGTCATGCTTCGTCTTAACCATGCTTTTGTATATTCGCGACCTGACTCCGAAAGTGCCTGTTCCGAAGGTGCCTGTTCACATATTACACTTGGAAAATATTATCAAACTATACTTTTGAGGACCTTCGGTAGCCGAAGGCCCCCAACACCGAGCTGAGCCGGAGCTCTACCTCCCGCGCGGGTTCGTGGGTCAGCCTCCACTTCAGCATCCAAGGGAGAGGGCGCTCACTGGCCCTGCAAGCGGGGTGGACTTCGACAACGCGGGGCTGGTCGACGGCGGGTGTCGCCAGCTCCAGCACGTTGGGCTCGTCGGCTTGGCTCTCGGTGCCCCCTCCCGCCGCAAGGGCGGTTGTCGCGCCGTGTGCACGGGTGGACCGCCCAAGACATCGCGCGCCGCTAGAGCGGCGTTCGTGTTCTGGGGCTGTCCTGCCTTTGCAACGGTACGGGGCCTCCGCGCGGAGGTCGGCGCTCCGCTCGTCCGGGAGGATCCAAGTGGGGATCTGCCGATGGGCTGACGCTCCGGTCGTCGGTGCAGAGGTGGATGCGGCTCGAGAAGTCCCCGTCGTCGATGGGATCACTGCCACCATCCGCGCTCCGGGCCTCTGGCTCTTTGTACTTGTCCTCGCCCCTCGAGCGTCGGTGCGGGCGAGGGCAAGGTTGCAGCGGCTTCCGCCCTGAGGCCATCGCTGCTGCCGAGGGGACGAAACCGGAGTTCCGTTTGTATTGGCACCATGAATGCTAGTGTTTTGTTCATTGTGGCTATCGAGGCCTGAACATGTATGTATTTTCGGCGTGGAGCCGTGTTTTTTCTTCATTTCGAGCACTAAGACTCGCCTGTTGGTTATCTGAACCGCTTCACTAGGCGTGAGTCGCCTCGTGCGAAGGTGACGTGTGAGGTATCCGTATCCCGGAGGCGTAGGAGTCCCTCGGCTCGGTCGGCCTTGCTGTTGAGGCTTCTCTTGCTTAGTTAAAGGAACCCCTCGGCCGCCCTTCGATGAGCCGAAGCCGGAGGTAGCGGTGTCAGCACGGGCAGAGGCAGAGTTGGCTTCGAAAAAGAAGATGTGGTCGGCCGGAGCCTAGCTGGGTCGTCCACTGGCGGAACCGACGCCGGAGTTGAGCTGCCGAGGCCTCAAGCCGGGCTGATGTCTTCGGGGGACAGCTGGCCGAGGCCTCGGGGTGGCCGACCGAGGCGTCTGCTCAAGCCGGATTCCTGGAGAAGACCCTGGCAGCGATGGCCCGGGTGTGGTGCCGATGTCGTCCTTCAGAGTGGGGATCCTCCGACCGTGTCGCCGTCCGAGGCTAGGTCAGACCCCGCCGAAGGTGTAGTTGACGCCGAGGGTGCTGATGCCCCCTTCAACTGTCGACGTCCGAGCCTGCAGGATCGGGTTGTCTTGTAGCGTGTGTATGTTTTCTGCGGCCGCCGAGGCCCAAACACACTGTCGTCGTGTTGTAAAGCTGCGTTTCTTTTCCTCTTGTTTCGAGTATCCGGACTTATTTGTTGGTAACAGAATTGTTTGTGCGGGCGAGAGTTGCTTTTCACGGAAGGTGATGAGTGAGGTATCCGTATCCCGGAGGCATAGGAATCCCTCGGCTCGGTCGGCCTTGCCGCTTACACGCACTCTTACTCGTCCATAGGGTTCTGTCACCGACGTAGTCGAGAAGGCCCGAAAAATCATTTCGGCAGAGGAGCTTTCGAGCGTGAAGACTTGTTCGGTCCGCGGAATCACTTATCCGAGCGCGAGTTACTTATCGCAGAAGGTGATGAGTGAGGTATCCGTATCCCAGAGGCGTGGGAGTCCCTCGGCTCGGTCAGCCTTGGCTGCTTACGTGTACTCCGTCGTTTTTAGGATCCACTTTCGAAGTAGTCGAAAAGCACGAAAGGCATTCTGGCAGAAAAGATTTTTTCTTTTTTCAAGGAAAATTTCGACGCAGAGGGGGTTGCCCCCTTCTAGCCCCCGAGGGAGGGTCGGGCTTTGCCGAGGCAAGGCTGACCCTTCCTTGATGACCAGACTTTGTGTGTGAACGAGGTATACGAACAACTTGAAAGCATCTTAAGGGTAGAAGCGACGTAGCTGTTGGATGTTCCAAGCGTTGCTGTAGACCTCGCCTTGACTGTTGGCCAGCTTGTATGTTCCGGGTTTCAGAACTTTGGCGATGACGAACGGCCCCTCCCAGGGAGGCGTGAGCTTATGCCGCCCTCGGGCGTCTTGTCGCAGCCGAAGCACCAGGTCACCCACCTGGAGGTCTCGGGACCGAACCCCTCGGGCGTGGTAGAGTCGCAGGGACTGCTGGTACCGCGCCGAGTGTAGTAAGGCCATATCCCGAGCCTCTTCCAGCTGGTCCAGTGAGTCTTCTCGATTAGCTCGATTGCTTTGGTCGGTGTAGGCCTTCGTCCTTGGGGAACCGTATTCTAAGTCTGTGGGCAAGATGGCCTCGGACCCATAGACTAGAAAGAACGGTGTGAAGCTCGTGGATCGGCTCGGCGTTGTCCTCAGACTCTAGACCACCGAGGGGAGTTCCTTCATCCACCGCTTGCCGAACTTGTTGAGGTTGTTGTAGATCCGCTGCTTGAGTCCTTGCAGAATCATGTCGTTGGCACGTTCTACCTGCCCATTCGTCATGGGGTGAGCCACGGCGGTCCAGTCCACCCGGATGTGGTGATCCTCGCAGAAGTCCAGGAACTTTCTGTCGGTGAACTGGGTGCCGTTGTCGGTGATGATGGAGTTCGGGACCCCAAAGCGATGGATGATGTTGGTGAAGAATGCCACCGCCTGTTCGGACCTGATGCTGTTTAGGGGTCGGACCTCGATCCACTTGGACAATTTGTCGATGGCGACCAGCAGGTGCGTGTAGCCCCCGGGTGCCTTCTGCAAGGGGCCGACGAGGTCTAGACCCCACACAGCAAACGGCCAGGTGATGGGTATGGTCTACAGAGCCTAAGCGGGCAGGTGGGTCTGCCTTGCGTAGAACTGACACCCTTCGCAGGTGCGGACAATTCTAGTGGCGTCGGCCACCGCCGTCGGCCAGTAGAAACCTTGTCGGAAGGCGTTTCCAACAAGGGTTCGAGGTGCTGCGTGATGGCCGCAAGCCCCCGAGTGTATCTCTTGTAATAGCTCCTAACCTTCGGCGATGGAAATGCATCGCTGGAGGATGCCCGAGGGGCTGCGGTGGTAGAGCTCCTTCCCATCTCCCAGCAAGACGAAAGACTTGGCGTGTCGCGCCACTCGCCGAGCTTCGACTTGGTCGAGGGGCAGCTCTCCTTGGTGGAGATATTGCAGGTACGGGGTCTGCCAGTTTTGATTAGGCGCGACCTCGCTCTGCTCCCCCTCGACGTGCAGTGCCTCACCCTCGGGGGCCGAGGGTACCTTGGGCCGAGCTGAGGGTACCTCGGACCGTGCCGAGGGTACCTCGGACTGAGCCGAGGGTACCTCGAACTGAGCCGAGGGTGCCTCGGGCTCGGGCGTGTCATCGGTCTTGACGGAGGGTTGATGCAGGTCTCGGGAGAATACGTCCGGGGGAACCGTTGTTCGCCCCGAGGCTATTTTAGCCAGCTCGTCCGCGGTCTTGTTGTAGCGTCGAACGATGTGGTTGAGCTCGAGCCCGTAGAACTTGTCTTCCAGGCGCCGAACCTCATTGCAGTAGGCTTCCATCTTCGGGTCGCGGCAGTGGGAGTTCTTCATGACTTGGTCGATGACGACCTGCGAGTCACCGCGAGCGTCGAGGCGTCGGACCCCTAGCTCGATGGCGATTCACAACCCGTTCACCAGAGCCTCGTACTCAGCCACGTTGTTGGACGCCGGGAAGTGGAGGCGTAGCACGTAGCGTAGGTGCTTCCCGAGGGGCGAGATGAAGAGCAGGCCCGCGCTGGCCCCCGTCTTCATCAGCGACCCGTCGAAAAACATGGTCCAGAGCTCCGGTTGGATCGGAGCTGTTGGGAGATGGGTGTCGACCCATTCAGCCACGAAGTCCGCCAAGACCTGGGACTTGATGGCCTTCCGAGGGGCGAATGAGATCGTCTCGCCCATGATCTCCACCGCCCACTTCGCAATTCTACCCGAGGCCTCTCAGGACTGGATGATCTCCCCCAGGGGGAAGGATGACACCACAGTCACCGGATGAGACTCGAAGTAGTGTCACAACTTCCGTCGCGTCAGGATCACCGCGTACAGCAGCTTCTGAATTTGTGGGTAGCGGATCTTGGTCTCGGACAGTACCTCACTGATGAAGTAGACTGGCCTCTGGACGGGCAATGCATGCCCCTCTTCTCGTCTCTCAACCACAATCGCGGCGCTAACCACCTGAGTGGTCGCGGCGACGTAGATCAAGAGGGCTTCTCCGGCAGCGGGGGGGCACCAAGATGGGCGCGTTCGTGAGGAGCGCCTTCAGGTTCTCGAGGGCTTCCTCGGCCTCAGGGGTCCAAGCGAAGCACTCGGCCTTCCTTAAGAGGCGGTACAGAGGCAGGCCTCTTTCGCCGAGGCGCGAGATGAAACGGCTTAGAGCCGCGAGGCATCCCATGACCCTTTGTACGCCTTTCAAGTCTGTTGGGGGCTTGTTCTCAAATGCTTCGGTCCTGAGGAAGGTGAGAATACAAGTGTGATGCGAAGGCAAATGACAGGTTCGCGTGAACAGTACGGGAGTACTGTTCATCTATTTATAGACGCGGGACACAGCCCACGTAAAATTACATCCATATCCATTACATTTGCTAATGACTTATGGGAATCTGTCAAGGCCCACGTAGTCTTTTCATCTTTAAGTCGGTTCCCCTTTCCGCTATTGCGATGAAGCTTCCCTGCTCATAGCTTCGGCTGTGCATCATCCTTCGTAGAGCTTGGTAATCAGCTCGTCCTTTATTTGGTTCAGGCTTCGTCCTGACCGTGCTTTATAATTCTGAGTCCGAAGATACCTGTTCACATAATCCACTTGGAAAACATTGTCAAATCATGTTTTTGAGGACCTTCGGAGGACGAAGGCCCCCAACAGTAGCCCCTCGCAATATTAATTTGTTAATAATAAATTCAGATTGCGAAATGGACGAAGGCCTCGAGCCGAAGGTCCGAAAAAACACCTTCCCTTTGCTAGAATAGCAACATTCACTGACAAGCGGGGTCTTTCAATTTTCAACGCCCTGGGCGTATAAATAAGATCACACCGCCAACTCATTTGGTACGCACACTTGCCATCTGCTTCGGTCCACTAAATTTTTAGCTCTTGTGCATTAAGATTAGTGACCTTTTTGATTTCGAAGCTTCGGCCCTGAAAATAATTTTTTAGCGTTTCCGAAGATGTCTGAAGGCAAGAAGATTCCTGCTGAAACGAAGCTGAGTCTCGAGGAAGAGAAGAATCTGGGGTTCCTGATTGCGATGGCGGAGACCAATACAGAGAAAATCACCAAAGAGATTCTCGAAGGTTTGTCCGAAGATACTGATGACAGCGACAGCTATGATGTAGAAAGTGGTGGAGAAGAGGCCGAAGATCGACCATGGCGGCCAAGTCACACGGTTTTCGGGAAGACCACTATCAAGCAGAGTCATATTGATAATATGAGGGGGAGGTATTTTCGAGATATATCTATTGTGAGGGCTGACGCTGGAGAAAAGACTTCTCCCACGCCCGAAGAAGATGAAGTTGTAATCTTCCGAAGCTTTCTCAAGGCAGGGCTTCGATTCCCCCTGAGCAACTTTGTTGTTGAGGTACTGAAAACATTTCAAGTCTACCTTCATCAAATTACCCCCGAAGCCATCATAAGAATGGGGGTGTTTGTCTGGGCCGTGAGAAGCCAAGGTTTGGAACCAAACGCTAAAAGCTTCTGCAATATTCATGAGTTATTATATGAGACGAAGCCCTGGGGAAAAGAACAATACCACAACAATTTTGGGTGCTATAGCTTCGGTGCCCGCTCCGGGTCAAGTTGCCCTGTGCCGACCTTTCGGAAGAGATGGCCCGGAGCCTGGATGACAGAGTGGTTTTATGTGAAGAATGACTTATCAGCGCAGGAAAATGTTAAAAGTATTATTATGCGCCCCATCTGGCAACGCTTCGGACTTCGAAGGCCGAAGGTTGAAATGGACGAAGCAGCCGAGGAGTGCCAAAGAGCCTTCGGCGTAGTCTGCTCCTTCATTGGAACAAGGGACTTGGTCCAAGAGCACATTGCCTTCAGGGTATGGCCACTTGCAGAAAAGTGGGAAATGCCGAAGGAAACCATTAAAGAGTCCGACGAAGGCGGACTAGTTAGACTAAAATACACATTCAAGTATGCAGATAAATTTGTTGAACCTGATGATGACTGGCTGAAGAGCATTGAAACTTTAAGTGATGAACTACTTGGGGCATATTCGAAGGCCGAAAATACTGCGCTATTAGCAGCCTTCGGAGGCCGAAAGAAGAAAAGGCTCAACCGTGTGTTTGACGCAGTCGGGTTTATGTACCCTGACTATCACTATCCGGTGTTGGGTCGCAAAAGGAAAAATACTTCTCCTGCAACAAAAGCTACCACGAGCGCTACTAGCGGGCCAGCGCCTGAAAGGAAAAAGATGAAGGTGCTCACCCACCCAGTGCGTTTTATTGAGCCGGCCACAATGCCAGAATTTATTGGTGAAGTCTCTTTGGCCTCTGAAGCTACCGAACCAGCTTCAGTGCCGAAGATGGAAGAAAAGATTGAAGCGCCTTCAGCGGAAAAATCAGAGAAACCGAAGGTTGACGAGCCAAAAATGTCTGAAATCTTAAGTCCTTCGGTAAATGTCGAAGCAATAAAAATATCAGAACCAATTTTAGTTGAAGAAATTGACACTGCCATCCCCGAAGC
The DNA here is from genome assembly GCA_029449295.1 of Zea luxurians. Classification (NCBI taxonomy): domain Eukaryota; kingdom Viridiplantae; phylum Streptophyta; class Magnoliopsida; order Poales; family Poaceae; genus Zea; species Zea luxurians. The sequence goes on along the minus strand of JAOPSE010000003.1, from coordinate 107,212,069 downwards.
TCCTGCCAGCATATACGATTACATTATACGACACGCTTCGGGAAAGAAACTATCTGCAGAAGAAACTTATGAAGCCAACCATTATGCGAAAGAGCTAAAATATCCGAAGGGGGCAGTAATATTCAATGGGACAAATGAAGATGACTTCCTATACTGCCTACCTGATAATAAAGAACTATCTGTCTGCCGAGAGATGGCCAGGAGTATAGGCTTCCCGAAGCTCGAAGCTGGATTAAGCGCCATGACGAAAGAGGATCTCGCAGACAGTCTTGCATACAATAGCCTAAAGGTTTGGGAATTAAGCGTTTGAAAAAACTTTTTTAATACGTAATTCATTCCTATATTCTTATATGGATTCTTTTTCGTACAGGGCTTAATTCTAAGCAACGCATTAAGAGCCCAAAAAAGCGCCGAAGATGAAAGCTATGAGATTGCGTTCAACAATTTGCGCTCCGAAGTTATCAAACTGAGAAACGAAGCTCTGGAAAAGGATAAAATTCTGCTTACGCTGGTAGACAAAGTAAAGAAGGACGAAGCTGCCTCAAAAACCCAGACCGAAGCCCAAAAGCGTGAAATTAAAGATCTTCAGAAACAGCTGGCTAGAGCTAGAGAGGAGCGCGTGCTTGAGGAAACAAAACGAGAACTTAGTGATCATATGGTCAATAAATTGGAATTAAGAGTTAAGGAGCTTCGCGCATCTCAGAGGAAATGCTATGTTAAATCTGTAGAATGCGTGAAAAAGATAAAATCCAGCTTCGCCAGCGTTGGCGCCTTTTCTAGCGAAGAAGATTTTCCAAGAGGCAATCCCGAAGGTCCACTGAATTGGATCAGTCACGAAGCAGAAGCCTTCGAGGAAATCCTGAGCAGCCGTGGTGACATCTGCGCTTTTTCGGGTGCCAGAGGAGTCGCTGCTGTTCTAGAGAAAAAAGGTTGTGAACATATAAAATCCTTAGCTCAGTCCGAAGCTGCCCTGTCCCCTGAAGACATCAAAGATCCCTCAACCGAAGCAAGCATGGTTGGCGGTAAATTCTTCACTGATATCTGGGACAACGGCGGCCGAGAAATGGCGCAAGAAATAATTCAAAGAAGCGAAAAAGGCATCCATGATGCTAGGAAAGTGGCCGAAGCTGCCGAAAAAAGTGCAGAGCCCGAAAGGCAATTAGGTATTAATTAGTCGTTCTTATTGTGTTGTAATTTTTGTTTCAAACTTTGCTCACGGTTTGTAATAGTAATGAAGAAATGTTCTCTTCCCTCAGAAGCTGCTGGATCGACTGCCGACCCCCACACGAAAGGGGATGACGAAATTAAACAAATGGCCGAAGCTATCATGGACAAAGTTGTTGATCAACTTCTAAATGAAGCCGCCGAAGCAGTATTAAAAGAAGACTAGATGCTATTAGAAAAAACACTTAATTGTGATCTATGTAACATTTTGTACAGTTGAATGTAATATACAAGTTTCTTTTCATTATTCAATTCTTTACGATGCATGAAACTCTACATACATACCATTTTTGAGCCTTCGGCGAAAAAACACCTTCCCTTCTTTTCATGCTTCGTGAAGAAGACATTCTCCGCTAAAATTTATTCTGATGACACATGTTCATACTTCATGAAAACATTCTCCGAAGCTATACAATTTCAATATTGCTCTGATGAAGCTCGTCCATGCTTCGTAAAAATATTCTCCGAAGCTGTATTCCGAAGATTGCCATTGTATTCCCTCGTGACTTTACACAATTTTCACTTTCTCAAAACGTCCTTTGGAAGATTGATTCTGTGTCCCCTTGTTTTGCCAAATGCAATATGATGTATGATGCTTATGTTATGCAAAATGATGTGATGATGTTATGTTATGCAAATGACATTTGTTCCGAAGATACACATAAAATATATTCGTAAGCTCTGCATTCCCTTAGGAACGTCTTTGGAGCTTCTTCGCCTTTTACTTAGACGGTATAAGCTCTGCATTCCCTTAGGAACGTCTTTGGAGCTTCTTCGTCTTTTACTTAGACGGTATCAGCGTTGACTTTTCGCTGTAAGCTCTGCATTCCTTTAGGAACGACTTTTGAGCAGAAAACTTACACTGCGCTCCCTTTGGAACGGCTTTTTGTGACTGCATGAACTTACTTTGCGTTCCTTAGAACGACTTTCTGTTACTCCGAAGGATTTTTAATACTTCGAAGGTCCTCCTTGTTAACACAAAAACTTCATCAACTTAAGCCTGTGGAGAAAATAGATTTTCCTCGTGGGAAACAGCGAAATTATTACATCGAAACTATCAATGTTTTTGCTACAGAGAATAGAACTGAATGGAAAAGACTGCTATCAAAGATAGGATATGTGTCAATAAATGTGCTTCGACTCTGGCACAGTGCTGTTGACTGTGCGAGCTTCGGATTGTTCTCTGAAGTCCCTTTGATGTGGAGCATATTGACTCCCTTCTGGCTGTTGACCCTGTTGCAATGGAGGTGGAGGCGGGGGCTGTTGCCAGGAAGCTTGAGGTTGACTTGCCGAAGCTACAGAAGCTGCAGGGTGGTTGTCTATGTATTGTGGGATGTAAGGCGGATGAAACGAAGCAGTATGCATGACCTGCTTCGGCTGAACTTGTTGAGATGCAGCTTCGGCTATCTCCTTTTGCTTCTGGATTGTAATATAGCACGTCCTGGTGGTATGGCCCTTGTTTTCTCCACAGAACAAGCAAAACAATTTCCTTGGTTGATCTCCGAATCTTCCGCCGAAGCCCCTGGCGCCTCTGCCTCTCGGAGCTGGTGGCCGGAAGGAAGCTTGTTGTTGCCCCGAAGCCTGTGAGGAGCACTGCGGTCTGCTCTGCTGACTCCCCTTATCATCATTCTGAGTGGAGCTGTGGATCGACCGGACATGCCTCGGGTAGTATCTTCCTCCGAAGCCCCTGGACATCTCAGAAAATCTGAAAGCCTCCTCCCTTCTTTGGCGAAAGTCATTATCAGCCCGAATGTACTCGTCCATCTTTTGGAGTAGCTTCTCCAGAGTCTGAGGAGGCTTCCTAGCAAAGTATTGGGCTGCAGGTCCAGGACGAAGCCCCTTGATCATGGCTTCGATAACAATTTCATTGGGCACCGTTGGTGCCTGTGCCCTCAAACGCAAGAACCTTCTGACATACGCCTGAAGGTATTCTTCATGATCCTGAGTGCACTGAAACAAAGCTTGTGCAGTGACCGGCTTCGTCTGAAATCCTTGAAAGCTGGTTAACAACATATCTTTCAGCTTCTGCCATGAGGTGATTGTCCCTGGTCGAAGGGAGGAGTACCAGGTCTGAGCAACATTCCTGACGGCCATAACGAAAGACTTCGCCATGACTGCAGCATTGCCCCCATACGAAGACACTGTTGCTTCGTAGCTCATCAAGAACTGCTTCAGGTCTGAGTGGCCGTCGAACATGGGAAGCTGGGGTGGCTTATAGGATGGAGGCCAAGGTGTAGCCTGCAGCTCAGCAGATAGAGGAGAAGCATCATCGAAAACAAAATTTCCATGATGGAAATTTTCATACCAGTCATCTTCGTTGAAGAAACCCTCCTGACGAAGGTCTTTTTGCTGAGGCCTTCTGTTTTGCTCATCATGGGTAAGATGGCGGACTTCCTCAGAGGCTTCGTCTATCTGCCGTTGCAACTCAGCTAGCCGGGCCATCTTCTCCTTCTTCCTTTGCACCTGTTGATGTAGGATCTCCATATCCCTAATCTCTTGGTCTAGCTCTTCCTCCTGAAGCATCGGGCTGACGGCCTTTCTCTTCTGGCTTCGGGCCTCCCGAAGAGAGACGGTCTCCTGGTTGTGGTCCAGCGGTTGCAGTGCCGCAGCCCCAGCCGCTGAAGCTTTCTTTGGTGCCATAGCGAAGGTCTACAGCTTCCGAAGGTGTTCAAAAAACTCGAAGTGGAAGTGAGTTCACCGGAGGTGGGCGCCAATGTTGGGGGCTTGTTCTCAAATGCTTCGGTCCTGAGGAAGGTGAGAATACAAGTGTGATGCGAAGGCAAATGACAGGTTCGCTGTGAACAGTACGGGAGTACTGTTCATCTATTTATAGACGCGGGACACAGCCCACGTAAAATTACATCCATATCCATTACATTTGCTAATGACTTATGGGAATCTGTCAAGGCCCACGTAGTCTTTTCATCTTTAAGTCGGTTCCCCTTTCCGCTATTGCGACGAAGCTTCCCTGCTCATAGCTTCGGCTGTGCATCATCCTTCGTAGAGCTTGGTAATCAGCTCGTCCTTTATTTGGTTCAGGCTTCGTCCTGACCGTGCTTTATAATTCTGAGTCCGAAGATACCTGTTCACATAATCCACTTGGAAAACATTGTCAAATCATGTTTTTGAGGACCTTCGGAGGACGAAGGCCCCCAACAAAGTCCTTGATGGGCCCCATGCCGGTGATGGCAGCGATCTTCTCCGGGTTGGCCTCGATGCCCCGCTCGGAGACGATGAACCCCAAGAGCATGCCTCGGGGGACCCCAAAGACACACTTTACGGGATTGAGCTTCACGCCTTTCGCCTTGAGACATCGGAATGTCACTTCAAGGTCGGAGGCTTTCCTCGTCTTGACTATGATGTCATCGACGTAGGCCTCGACCGTTCGACCGATGTGTTCACCGAACACATGGTTCATGCATCGCTGGTACGTTGCACCCGCATTCCTTAAGCCGAACGGCATGGTAACATAGCAGTACATGCCGAAGGGTGTGATGAAAGAAGTCGCGAGCTGGTCGGACTCTTTCATCCTGATCTGGTGATACCCTGAGTAGGCATCGAGGAAAGACAGGGTTTCGCACCCAGCAGTGGAATCCACGATATGATCGATGTGAGGTAGAGGGTAGGGAACTTTCGGACATGCTTTGTTTAGACCAGTGTAGTCTACACACATCCGCCATTTCCCCCCTTTCTTTCTCACAAGCACAGGGTTGGCAAGCCATTCGGGATGGAATACCTCTTTGATGAACCCTACCGCCATTAGCTTGTGGATCTCCTCGCCTATGGCTCTGCGCTTTTCTTCGTCGAATCGGCGTAGAGGCTGCTTCACGGGTCGGGCTCCAGCTCGGATATCCAGCGAGTGCTCGGCAACTTCCCTCGGTATGTCGGGCATGTCCGAGGGACTCCACGCGAAAACGTCGGCGTTTGCGCGGAGAAAGTCGATGAGCACTGCTTCCTATTTGGGGTCGAGCTCGGAGCCAATCCGGATCTGCTTGGAGGCGTCGTTGCAGGGGTCGAGAGGGACGGACTTGACCGTCTCCACTGGCTCGAAGTTGTCGGCGTGGCGCTTCACGTCGGGTGCCCCCCTAGAGAGGCTCTCCAGGTCGGCGATGAGGGCCTCGGACTCGGTGAGGGACTCGGCGTACTCCACGCACTCCACGTCGCATTCGTACGCGTGTCGGTACGTGGGCCTGATGGTGATGACCCCGTTGGGGCCCGGCATCTTGAGCTTGAGGTAGGTGTAGTTGGGGACGACCATGAACTTGGCGTAGCATGGCCTCCCCAACACTGCGTGGTAGGTTCCTCGAAACCCGACCACTTCGAACGTGAGGGTCTCCCTTCGAAAGTTGGAGGGCGTCCCGAAGCAGACGGGTAGATCGAGTTGTCCGAGGGGCTGGACGCGCTTCCCGGGGATGATCCCGTGGAAAGGCGCAGCGCCTGTCCGGACCGAGGACAGATCGATCCGCAGGAGCCCGAGGGTCTCGGCGTAGATGATGTTGAGGCTGCTGCCTCCGTCCATGAGGACCTTGGTGAGCCTGACGTTGCCGATGATGGGGTCGACAACGAGCGGGTATTTCCCCAGGCTCGGCACATGGTCGGGATGGTCGGCCTGGTCGAAGGTGATGGGCTTGTCGGACCAGTCTAGGTAGACTAGCGCCGCCACCTTTACCGAGCAGACCTCCCGACGCTCTTGCTTACGGTGCCGAGCCGAGGCGTTCGCCACTTGCCCGCCGTAGATCATGAAGCAGTCGCGGACCTCGGGGAACTCTCCTGCCTTGTGATCTTCCTTCTTTGCGTCGTCGAGAGCCTTGCCACCCTCCGCGGGTGGCCCGGCCTTGTGGAAGTGTCGTCGAAGCATGGCACACTCCTCAAGGGTGTGCTTGACGGGCCCCTGATGATAAGGACACGGCTCCTTGAGCATCTTGTCGAAGAGGTTGGCTCCTCCGGGAGGTTTCCGAGGGTTCTTGTGCTCGGCAGCGGCGACAAGGTCCGCGTCGGCGGCGTCGCATTTCGCTTGCGACTTCTTCTTGCCCTTCTTCTTAGTGCCGCGCTGAGTTGACGCCTCGGGAACATCTTCCGGTGGGCGGCCCTGGGGCTGCTTGTCCTTTCGGAAGATGGCCTCAACCGCCTCCTGGCCAAAGGCAAACTTGGTGGCGATGTCCATCAGCTCGCTCGCCCTGGTGGGGGTCTTGCGACCCAGCTTGCTCACCAGGTCGCGGCAGGTGGTGCCGGCGAGGAACGCGCCGATGACATCCGAATTGGTGACGTTGGGCAGCTCGGTGCGCTGCTTTGAGAATCGTCGGATGTAGTCCCGGAGAGACTCTCTCGGCTGTTGGCGGCAGCTTCGGAGATCCCAGGAGTTTCCAGGGCGCACGTACGTGCCTTGGAAATTGCCAGCGAAGGCTTGGAATAGGTCGTCTCAGTTGGAGATCTACCCCGGGGGCAGGTGCTCCAGCCAGGCTCGAGCGGTGTCGGAGAGGAACAGGGGAAGGTTGCGGATGATGAGATTATCTTCGTTCGTTCCACCCAGTTGGCAGGTCAGCCGATAGTCCGCGAGCCACAGTTCCGGTCTCATCTCCCCCCAAGTACTTTGTGATAGTAGTCGGGGTTCGGAACCGGGTCGGGAACGGTGCCTGTCGTATGGCGCGGCTGAAAGCCTGCGGACCGGGTGGTTCGGGCGAAGGACTCCGATCCTCCCCGCTGTCGTAGCGTCCCCCACGCCTGGGGTGGTAGCCTCGGCGTACCTTCTCGTCGAGGTGGGCCCAACGACTGTGGTGATGGTGCTCATTGCCGAGGCGACCCGGGGCCGCAGGCACTGTGTTGCGCGTGCGCCCGGTGTGGACCGAGGCTTCCCGCACGAATCGGAAAGTCGCGGCGCGATGCTCCGAGGGGTACCCCTGCCTTCGGGAGGCGGAGCTTTCGGCACGTCAGACCGCGGCGTCCTCCAGGAGATTCTTGAGCTCTCCTTGGATACACCGCCCCTCGGTGGTTGATGGCTCCGACATCGCGCGGAGAAGTATTGCCGCTGCAGCTAGGTTCTGGCCGGCTCCACTGGAAACCGGTAGCGGCCTTACCCTGACGTCGTCGGCGAAGCAGTGCTGGATGCCCTGGGGGAGATGACGCGCTTCTCCGGCCGGAGGTTGGCCCGCCCATTCCTGCCCGACATCCTGGCGGATCGGCACAAGCGTTCCTGCTCCCTCGTCGAGCCTGGCCTGCATCTCGCGGATTTGCTCGAGCTGTGGGTCAGGACCCCCCGCCGGGATGGGGACCACAGCTAGCTCCCGAAGGATGTCAACGCGAGGCACGGGCCTAGGGGGATCACCGTTCTCCGGCATACCAAGATGGTTGCCTTCGCTGGGACCCCCTAGATCGACGTGGAAACATTCGCGACTTGGGCCGCAGTCCTCGTCGTCGAGGCTACGGCTACCGTCGCAACAGTCGGAAAGGTAGTAGTCGCATGCGATCATGAAGTCCCGCTACGCACTGGGGTTACCAAGTCCGGAGAAATCCCAACAGAGGTCGGGCTCGCCATCTTCCTCGGACCCCGAGGGCCCGTAGGTCGAGACGGCTGTCAGCCAGTCCCAGGGTGACCGCACACGATACCCCGGAGGGTTTGGACTCGCCTCTATGAGAGTGTCCACCGAAGCAGAGTTGCTTGGCGGGTTGAGGCCGAATCCAAAAGACGCGAGATGGGAATCGGTCGGTACCTTTTGGTCGACAGGCGGTGACGAAGTCACGTCAGGGACTGACTGCACCGTCGTCTTAGGTACGAGGGTGACGCCCAGCAAGTCCTTCACGAGCGTGCTGGCGTCATCTGTTTGCTTGAGGTTGATGTGTTGCGGGGAGATGGCACTCGTCTTCGTCTCAGACGCGAGGTCGATGTCCGACGCGCCCTCCGTTGGGGCGCCGGCGCCGTCGACTCGCTCGACAGCCAACAAGGTGCCGCCTCCTGCTTGGCCTTGGTTGCCCCGCCTCCTCCTCCGTCGGCGGGGGAGGGGACGGGACAAGCCCGAATGTCGTCCTTCCACCACGTGGGGAAGGCGTCGTCGATTTCCCTGCCGGCGAGCGGGTTGTCGACCGCCATTATCGCTGTCGCGCGGCGGGGGAAGGAGTATCATGTCGTAGCTGCCGTCGAGGGACATGAACTCAAGACTCCCGAAATGGAGTATCGTCCCGGGTTGGAGAGGTTGTTGGAGACTGCCCATCTGGAGCTTGACGGGAAGCTGTTCGTCAACACGGAGCAGGCCCCTACCTGGCGCGCCAACTGTCGGTGTTTCGGAACCCGGGGGGTCCCTGGACCGACGAGTAAATCGTCGTCGCGTGCCCCAGCCCAGATGGGTCGGCGCGAGGCGGAACGCAAAGGGGGGAGAGAGGAGCCGGAGGGAGACAGGTGTAGGAGAGTGGAACCCGTGGCCTTCGTGTTAGCCCCGCGCCCAGGTCGGGTGCGCTTGCAGTAGGGGGTTACAAGCGTCCACGCGGGAGGGAGCGAGCGGCCTTGCGCGAGCGCTGTCCCGTCCTTCCCCGCGCGGCCAACCCTCTGTAAGAGGGCCCTGGACCTCCCTTTTATAGGCGTAAGGAGAGGATCCAGGTGTACAATGGGGGTGTAGCAGTGTGCTACCGTGTCTAGCGGGGGAGAGCTAGCGCCCTAAGTACATGCCATCGTGGCAGCCGGAGAGGTCTTGGCACCCAGTTCGCGTGGTGTCGTGGCCGTCGGAGGAGCGCTGGAGCCTGGCGGAAGGACAGCTGTCGGGGCTGTCAAGTCCTTGCTGACGTCCTCTTGCTTCCGTAAGGGGGCTGAGAGCCGCCGTCGTCGCAGGGCATGCGAGGCGCCATCATTACTCGTATGGTGGAGCGAGCCAGATGGGACGCCGGTCTTGTTCCCCGCAGCCTGAGTCAGCTCGAGGTAGGGTAATGATGGCGCTTCCTGTTGACGTGGTCGGTCCGTGCCCTAGGCTGGGCGAGGTGGAGGCTCCTCCGAGGTCGAGGTCGAGTCTGTCTTCCGAGGTCGAGGTTGAGTCCGAGCCCTCGGGTCGGACGAGGCGGAGACCGTCGGCTTAGGCCAGGGTTGAGTCCGAGCCCTGGGGTCGGGCGAGGCGGAGTTCGTCGTCTTCCGGGGCCGAGCCCGAGTCCGAGCCCTGGGGTCGGGTGAGGCGGAGTTCGTTGTCTTCTGGGGCCGAGCCCGAGTCCGAGCCCTGGGGTCGGGCGAGGCGGAGTTCATCGTCTTCTGAGGCTGAGCCTGAGTCCGAGCCCTGGGGTCGGGCGAGGCAGAGTTCGTCGTCTTCCGGGGCTGAGCCCGAGTCCGAGCCCTGGGGTCGGGCAGAGCGGAGTTCGCCGTCTTCCGGGGCTGAGCCCGAGTCCGAGCCCTGGGGTCGGGCAGAGCGGAGTTCGCCGTCTTCCGGGGCTGAGCCCGAGTCCGAGCCTTGGGGTCGGGCGGAGCGGAGTTCGCTATCTTCCGGGGCTGAGCCCGAGTCCGAGCCCTGGGGTCGGGCAGAGCGGAGTTCGCCGTCTTCCGGGGCTGAGCCCGAGTCCGAGGCCTGGGTCGGGCGAGGCGGAGTTTCCTATGACGCCTAAGGTCGGACTTGGCTGCTGTCAGCCTCGCTCTGTCGAGTGGCTCAGCAGTCGGAGTGGCGCAGGCGGCGCTGTCTTCCTGTCAGACTGGTCAGTGGAGCGGCGAAGTGACGGCGGTCACTTCGGCTCTATCGACTGGGGGGCGTGCGTCAGGATAAAGGTGTCAGGCCACCTTTGCATTAAATGCCCCTGCGATTTGGTCGGTTGGTGTGGCGATTTGGCCAAGGTTGCTTCTTGGTGAAGACTGGGCCTCGGGCGAGCCGAAGGTGTGTCTGTTGCTGGAGGGGGGCCTCGGGCGAGACGTAGGTCCTCCAGGGTCGGCTGCCCTTGCCCGAGGCTGGGCTCGGGCGAGGCGTGATCGCGTCCCTCGAATGGACCGATCCTTGACTTAATCGCACCCATCAGGCCTTTGCAGCTTTGTGCTGATGGGGGTTACCAGCTGAGATTTAGGAGCCTTGAGGGTACCCCTAATTATGGTCCCCGACAACAACTATTTATGTTTTATTTTTATTAAGAAATACTTCCTCTGACCTAGGATATAAGGTGTAACCACTTTTTGTTTTGTCCCACAATGTAAGGCGTGCTCTTTCTATGTATGCGTACATCGATGCAGTGGTATAAACACAATTAGGTACATTTCATGGTCTTTGAACCGGAGGTGGTTACACCTTATATACTGGGACGAAGGGAGTATATGGTTCTTTTAAATTTCTACTAGATCAGGAGGCGCACTTTGTGCGCCCTGCAGTAATCATGGCTATTATGAGGCATATCAAATTAGAATTATACTAAAATATTAATTTGCGGTAACAATTAGACAAAGCAACATGAAATTTATGACCGAAGTGCGGAATGCGCTAAAAACTAAAGTAATTATCATCTAATTTATGAATAATCCCTCAAAGACAACTCGCTAGTTGGTCCTCTCTGTTGAGAAGTTAAACCCTTATGTTCTGACTGCTAGAAATTCCTATGGTAAGATAAAACCATCTTCCATATACTCAGCTCTGGTCTCCTGCATAAGCCGCTGCAGAAGAGAAGGGTTACTGGTCATAATGGCATCAACATGCTCATACAACATCTTCTTCATGGAGCTGATATCATGAACAGTCCATGTAAAAACTCTCATGTCATGCCTGTTTCCAAATTCAGCGCTTACTTTACACAACATAAGATGCATTGTTCCAGGAATGAAAATGTAACACCCCGGGATCCACAAACACCCCAGAATGCTACTGAACTACACTTCTAACATCCGTATATAAAATTTTGGCAGCATCTCCCTTGCAAAATTGCATAAATGGGGGGGCAACAGTGTATAAACATATATCATGACAAAAAAACATACTAAGTAATATTAATCGGCTAGCAACGAGAAGTTAAACATACGACAAGAACTGAATTAACCAGCGCGCACGACTAGTTAAGAAAAACAAACATCCTTTGACACAAGTTTCTAATTATATCCTGGCTGCGCCTGGCAGCATTATTATGAGAGTGAAAGTGGACGTGCTGCTACTCTCCTCATTCCCAACATGTATCAAGTACCTGCATTGAGTAATGCAAGAGTGAGATGACACATCTCAGCAAGCAAAATAATAACAAACTGTTTAACCACATAAGAACATTGTTTTACCACCATTTGATTTTACAACCTCCTTATTACGTAGGTGCAGCACGAATACAATGTACAACACACCTAGTTACCACACCTCGCAGGTAGAAACCACAATAGTAACATAGTAATGTCACACTTCATATATACCTCATGAGTGCAAATGTCTGCAAATGCAAGGATGACTTCTGCCTTCATACCTCTAAGGATATGAAGCCGCATCGTACCCCTCCTCGGGCAACGTATGATGCTAAAAGTGTACCGGTACGGTCGGACCATAAGATCACGACATAACTTCAAAATGCAAGATGGATGATGCGATGTGCATGTCATGCCTACAACACTTCCTATAACGTGATTCAAAAAGATACTTCAACTTCATCCAAGATGGGAATCAACCACATATATCATTACCAAATTATGATCATCCACAATATTAGACAATTGAGAATTAATACCTCCAAACAAATAAACTTCATCATAGAATTCAATGATTAACATAATTAAAACTTATGCATACTCAATGATAGGGAATAGGATGCAAACCAAACGGTAGCAACCACCACTGTATTTACTTGCCTTTACCGGAAGTTTGGGCAAATCCCTAAGTACGATCCGGAAGTCCACCACCTGTTTATGACACACAACTTAGTGCACCAATTTCACATAATCAGGCTCATAAACGACGCCGCACCTACGCACAAACTCAAACCCCGTCGCGGGTTACATCTCTCCCCACACCCACCAAACTGCAGCGGCGCTGCTTAATAATTTCATAACTTTAAAATTATGACAGCAGTGGTAACAAACAAAAACTCCAGAGGCATCTACATAAAATTCCCCACAAGTTTTGTATACAAGTTTTAATTAAATTCCGAAAACTAATTAGCCCAAAACAGTCCACAAGATGAACCCTGTAATCTGTTTTTTTGTCTTTTGGACAGCGACATACCCGGATTAAAACAGCGATATCTTTTAAAATATAATTCCAAATCAAGCGCATAAGTACTCATTGGAAAGATAAGACAAAGCCCTACATGATTATCATACTGGTTAACACTAATTACCCACGAAAAATTCCCAGAAACTACTAATACTACTGCTGTTCACCCACCTGAAAAATCTGTTTTTTTGGACAGCAACATAACCGGATTCAAACAACGATATCTCCTAAATTATAACTCCGAATCGAGCGCATAAGTACTCATTGGAAAGGTATGACAAAGCTCTACATGATTCTCCCACTGATCCCCACTAATTGCCCACGAAAAATTCCCAGAAATCCCTAGAACTACTGCTGTTCGCCCTCCCACAAAAATTCTGGACAGCACCTCTACCGATTCGCATAGATAAACATATAATCAATTGAATTTTAGCGTAAAAACATAGATAACTTCAAGATCACCTTGAGTTCCACCTTTTTCCTCCTTCCTTCCTTCCTCCCTCCAATTCTTCAATTGAAACTTGCACCCACATGAAGAAGATCCGACGAGGAAGAACGACACTTGGAGAAGAGGAGATGGGGGGTGGCGGCTAGGGTTGAGGAGATGGCTGCTGCAAAAAAAAACTTGAGAATGGAGAGGGGGTGGCTGCAGCACTTGGGGAAGAGAGAAGAGGGAAGAGGGGGGAGGGTGACGGCCAAAGGAGGGAAAGGGGGGGCGGCTGCCCACAAGGGACCTTAAGAGAGGGGGCGGCTAGGGTTTTGGGGGGGAAAGTGGGCTTCCCACCGCCGGATCACGATCAACGGCCCAAAACCATTCCTACACCAGAGCTCTCAACCCCCGCGCACACATCAAACATAAATTTTACTGTTTTACAGATGTTTACCTCCTAAAATTCCAAACCCCCCCCCCATAGCACCGGACCCGCAAGAGAAAACAAAGAAAAAAAGAGTAAACTTCAATTTCTCTTCTTTTTGAAAATTGGGTATCACACTCTACCCCCCTTAAAAAGAATTCGACCTCGAATTCCGATGCTTCTATCGGAACGACAAAGGAAAGATTAATGAACCAACAAAACTCACACATAAAGAAAAGTTCGGGTACTTCTACCGCATCAGCTCCTCAAGCTCCTAGGATTCTAAGATACGCAGCAGACGACACTCTAGAGTCTGGTCTTGCCACACAGGAATCGGCTCTAGCTCGATTTGATGGTCTGGATTCTGCAAATACTTCCACCACATAAAGACATGGAATAGATGGTGTACTCTGATCATAGATTCCGACAATTACATGCAAAGCCCAGCTGCCAACTCGGCTAAGATAGTAGACGGTCCTATATACCTCGGACAAAGCTTTCCTGACACCAAATCAATCATTGACATATGCAAGTACTTCAAGGAACGTATATATGAATGCACTGCATATAGTGTTCCTATAGCCTAAACCAAACTTAGCCAAACAAGAGCAACTCCAAGAGAGCAACTTAATGCTTGCATATTTCTGGATAGCAGCACAGCGGTTAATTGTTTTGTTCATAACTCATAAAATAAGCATCCAAAAATAATAAACTAGGACTTTATGGAAAGCTTATAAAGTCCACTATACCCTTGGTATTATCTTCACAGCAAGATTTGACACTTAGAAAGGTCAAACAATGCTAAACGTAAATTCTGTCCAGACTTGGACAGAATTCAACTACGCACTTCAAAAATCCATAATTGGAGTCTCAGTCATCCAATTCAGGTGCTCCCAGACTTTTTAGAAAGCTAGTAGAATTGACTATAATTCATTTATAAACATATCAGGTTAATTCAATGCATATCAAGGTCAAAAGACATGAGAAAGGCTCTGCTGTCCAAATTTATACAGATTCAGAGATCACACTTAAAACAGTTGTAACTTTACTTATAGATCTCCAAAAAGGGTGATCCAAAATTTGTTGAAAAGATTAAGAAAGGTACTACAACTTCTTTATAATTTATAATAAGTTATTCGAAGTTTAAATTGGGCAAACAAGGTCAGTTTCGAAATCTGTACAGAATCTGCACAGATTCCAAGACTGGACTTGAGAAAATCATAACTCTCAAACTACTAGACCTATGGTCATGAAATTTTTACATAAGTAAGATAAAGAAGTCGGCTACAACTTTTATATATAACATCTCTACAAAAAAGATGGTTTACTTCATTGAACTAGCTGCATAACTAAAACTAGTCATGCAGTCCCAACAACAAGCAATAGATTTTATTCAGGTTCATTACTCTTCTAAGATTAAGCGTTCATCGAAAGACTAATAACTTTAGGTTCTTCATTACGAGATACTTAGAACAAATATAAGTATAGAGGCAATATGATAACTTTTTAAACCATTTAAGCCTAATCTCACATCATGCAAACAGGAATCTGTTTAAGCATGTTAGGCCTGCCCACATATTCATCCAAGCACATTCTATACATTATATCATCCCATATAGGAACTCTCTCTTTTTTTAATTATACTATACATATATATCTATCGAATAACTCAGACAAATTGCATCTCAACCTAGACTTCACATGACGTAACTATTTCATACTTACGCAATCACGCTAATACAAGAAAACGTGGCTTCACAACAATACGTAATGGCCTATTCAAACGTTCCTTGCTATCTCTGTGTTTCAGCCCACGCTCCACATATACATAAACAAGATAACCATCCCAATCACTACGTCTATTCCCTCCCACCATACAACTTAATTAACATGGATTGCGAAAGAGCTCACCACAACTAAACCAAACTCCCATGAAAAAAAATCACTAAGTAGAAAATTGACAATCAATAGCACAAATGTTCATTTTTTCTACCTCTCACTATAAAAGCAATGGTAACAATGAAATATTGTAAAATCATCTAAACTTCATGATCTACAACTTTCGTATTCAAAGGATAAACAATTTTTTTCATCTACCATTTTTAATTTGACTTGTAAGGCGACATACATGATCTGCCACCAGAAACTGACGAAACATGACACATAAATTCAAAATATCATAACTCCCTGCAGCTTAACAGAATTTTGCAAATATAAACCCATTGAAAAGACTGTAACATTCTGTAAAACTTTTATTATAATGAGTGTCTCGAAATTGGTTTTCAAACCGATAAAATAATGCAACTCTTTTGTTGCAAAACTGATAGGATGGAAACAATGGACAACTAAAATTCAAAAACCTATAACTCCTCCTATACTCAACTTAAAACTAAAACGAACACGCGTTGGAAAAGTTTGAAAATTGTCCATGACTTTTGCAATAAAGTTGCACCCAAATTTATCTTTATAGCCCTCAACTCTGCATGACCTACAGCTAAACTCAGCCCGAGATACTGCACATTGGAGATTCGACTTATAACCGGACAACCACCACTCCCAATCTATTTAACAGACAATTACAAGTAAATACCCATTTAAAAGGTACTGAGAAGAACTAAAGTTTTGCTTAAAGAGAATTCCCAAATTTGGGCTATGAAACTATCAAAACACGGTCCATTTATTGGTGGTTATAACGACACCTAAAGTTCAGACACAACGGTGCAACAACTTTAGAGCAGCCTAACTTCAATTATATACAATGAAAATTACAAACCAATACTCTTTGGAAAGATCATGAAATTACTAAAACTTTCATAATCCAACAAATACCAAATTATACCATCTTCAAGGTCTATTCTTCCGTACAAAATTAAGGCTGCTATAGGAAACCCATAACTCTCAAATGTTTAGACCAAACTGGGTGATTAAGCATCATATGCAAACATGAAGAAACCTACTACAAAACATTCTAGATAAGTGAAGCCTGATTCAGCCTCCAACTAATTTAAAATGACTCCCAAAACCAAGCAACACCTTAACCACAATAAAAAAACAATATAAAATGAAACCCAAGGCATTGGCAGGTGCAATCAACACTAGGATTTCCCACTACCAAATGGGGATGCAACTCCCCAAAGTCTTTAAACAACACTTTACCTAATAGGTTAGAACACTAAGCATAACAATCAACGAATTCAACAACCTCGTTTGTTAATGCCACTAAGGTCAAACATCCACGTAGCGACAATGTATGAAATACGTGACATACCCGTCTCTAGCACTATAAAACATGGTTGTTATTACATTAGAATTCAACTACTAGAGATCTCCACAACTATTCTGTTGCCGTGAAGCAAATGGTGCTCATGTCATATAACGTCTTTTTCTCCTCTCAAAAGAGATAAAATTTGCAACACTCATAAAGCAATGGAGGGATAACAACAAGAAAAACTAATGTACTTCTTGACACAGACTCATGCAAAAGCTTCATAAATATTACTTTCAATACTAAAATAATAACATGATACTATGCTCAACAGGAGTAATTGGACGTCAATAAGACAATCCACATAACCAAACTACCTTGATTAACCTCACATACAACAAAACCTACTATTACTGCACTAGAACAATTTGTACCTCGTGATATCACAGGATGCATTCAAAGTAGTACAATGTTGGCAAATAAAAATAAAAAAATATAAAATGGGTTGTCAATATCGCCCACATGACTAGCCTGCAACAACTAAAATTTATGCATAGCCTTTATGGCTATTGAAACAAGCCATAGAAGGAAAACATGCATGACATAAAATCCACTTGAAACCACCCTATTTATTGTTAAAAATAAGGTTGCACATAATAAGAAAACCTATCAGGTAGACATGGTTGGACTTATCAATCTACGTCATCTCACAAATTCACTCGAGTTCTACCAGTCTAAAGATTTCTGTAACACCCGGATTTTAGGGGTCCAAAACCCGGGGTTAACATACACACCAGGTATGCTGGGACCAAGTCTCATACATATGATGTATAGTGGCACAGGATCGAATGTCACAACTTTATATATAACAGGAGTTCTATACAAAATAAATAATTACACTAAAAGGAGACAACGGTCCAGCAACCCAAAGTTGACTGGGAGACGACGACCTAGACCTCTCACGAACTCATCGCAGCATCCTCCATGAGCATCATCCTGCAGTACCTGCTCTTGACCTGTGGTGTATGTGAGACAGCAAGAGTGAGCTCACATACGTTCATCGCTCAACAAGTTGTGGGGAATAATGTGCATGAACTCGCCAAAGGTGGGAGCTCACATAAAGTGTAAGGCTTACCAAAGAAGATGGTTAGAGCTGAGCATTGCTTTTAAAGTTGATCAAAATTTTATTAGCAGTTACTAAGTATAAGTAAATACCAAACCCAATTAAGTAATAGAGCAAAAGTATCAACATCACCTGCAATGCAATGTATATGACAAATTGAATTTAGTTCCATAAATTAATCATGTGAGGGTCCGAGCTGCTCATGACCGTGAGCACGGCTAGTATACCAGTTTTACACTCTGCAGAGGTTGCGCATCTTTACCCACAAGTCATGTTACCCATCTGCCAAGGGATCGCGACTTCCCATACACCTCTACCGAGGAGGCGAGGCAGGGTAACACTACGAGGCCTTTACGAAGTTCCACTAGCTTCAGAAAACCCGCTACAGTTTATAGGAAGATCCAGTGCAGGAATCCCTTGCAGGACCGCCATCGCAGCAAAATCCTCCCGAGGGCCTCCCTACACTGACCTCTCCCCTACTGCCCTTGCCCCTTTCGGGTAAGGTAGTCTTCCACTAGCTTTCCTAATTAATCAGCCAAGGGCGTCCCATACCACCCTTGTGGTAGCACTGTTTTCCCGGGTGGTCGCTCCATGTTCCAATTAACATAATGATCTTATCATGAACATTAAATAACAACTGATAACAAAAGTGTAATCATGAATAGTGTATCTCTATACCCAAAACCACATAAAGCACTAGCAAGTACTACCCAAAAAGGTTCAGTGGTAAACAAGGTATAAAGATAATCAAACTAGGGTAACCTATTGGGTCCCATCAAAATTAACCTATGCAGATCATTATGATTAATCAGAACATGGGTGGGTAAAAAGAAGTGATCAAGGGCACAACTTGCCTGGGCCTTGAGAATCCAGATACCAGGATGATCTTCAGATCCTCGTGACCTCACTGCTAATCGTAGCAATACAAATAAACATTGTATAGGCAATTTTAACATTACACCAAACATAAGAACAAAATACACAGTAATAATCTACATATTAAAATAAGATCACAGGAAAAAGAATTATTAATTTTGGAGTTGTAGATTTTAAGTTATGAATTTTCAAAGGTTTCATGTGCTTAAAATGGATTAAGTGAGAGATTAAATTTCTACTTGTTTTCATGACAAAATAGAGGTTCTAGGTGGTAGAGAATAAAATTACAAAATTTTAGAAAGTGGAATGGTTCAATTTGGAGTTAAAATAAATTTTCTATGAATTATCTAAGTTCTAGTAATTATTTAATCATTAAAAATCATTTTCTAAATCCATTTATTTGATTTCTTAACTTCCTGGACTGGGCCTCAATTAAACAGAAGCACAGGGGGCTCTGGGTAAAGTTTTCTAAGACTCAGATCACCCGCACAGTGGACCGCGGGTTGATTCTCGTTTTCCCCGAGGGCTCGTATGTAAAACAACCCGGCCGAAGGGGTATCGGCCGATCGTGGCCCTTAGATTAGAATCCTACGGCTAGGATTAGATCAAGCCGAGCCCGAACCGGTACGCGATATGGGCCGCAGGATCAAGATCCGATGGTAAGGATTTAATGAGTCAAGGATTCAACGTTCATCACTGGATCACAAATCTACGGCTGAAATCGTTCCGGTCGAAATGTTACACCATACCTAATCTCTGTCGATCATCCAGAGATCAACGGCTGACGCTGGTTCAAATCTAGACCGTCCGATAAGATCGGACGGCAGCCGTTCCATCCTCCCGACGGTGGCGCCCAACGGCGGAACACGAGCCACCCGCGGCGGCGCTCCATTGCCTGAGCCGGCCACCAGTGCCCCAGGCGACCCGAACTCCAATCTAACGGACGCTACACGGTGCAGGGGCAAGAGTGAATACGCGAAGAAGGTTCTCACCGTCGGAAGGGGTTCAGTCGAAGCAGTCCACGGCGGAGGGCGAGCCCGCGGCGGCGGCGAAGTTCGGCGAGGAATTCCGGTTGCGCCGAGGATTGGTTTTCTGGTCCGAGCACACGTATAGCTCGCACGTGGTTCAACGATCACCCTGGGCACAATCTACAGGCCTCGGATGACCCCACGGCGTGCGGCCACGGCGGCGGATACCGTCTTAGCTACTGCGCGCGGCGGCGGCGGCGTATGGGACGAGCTTGCGTGGGAGGAAGTCGTGGATGAGAAGGCAGAGACGCAGGGGAGAACACGTGGGTCTTTTATCCCCCCAGAGTCCGAGCGAGGAGGAGGCGGTGACCGGTAGGAGCGCGATCCTCGGCGGCGAGCTCGCGCGATCCGTTGGTTGAAGACAGGGCTGACTACTGGGTCCCGCGGTACAGTGGCTGAGGAAAGGCGAGCGCGCGCGGGAGAGGCTTACGGGCGGGGCCCATACGGCAGTGTCGAGCGCGCGCGCGCGGTAAGGAATTCGGGCCGCGCGTGTGGGTTTGCTTAAGTGGGCCGAAAAGTGCGAACCAGGCCCAACAGCAGGTTTTATTCTTTTTCTTTTTATTTTGTATTTTCTTTTCCCCATTTTCAAATCCAATTTGAATTCAAGTTTAAATTCAAACATCTATGGCTCATCACTTCAACTTATTTTTGTGAAATTAGAGATATTAATTCTGAATATATTTATTTATATATATTTTATTTATATTTTTGTTTTATATCCCTTCTCTTTTCTTATTTCCAAAACTCTAAGATTTGAATTAGGTTTTAATCCTCAATTCACATCATTAATGTAATCCTTATTAATATTTTCTTTATTATTAAATGCACAAGCAATTAAACTCCAACATGATGCATAATTTAATCCTTTGTTTTTAAATGAGGTGTTCCCTTGTGATAGTCAGTAGATACAACACACATATATAGATAAAGGAAAATAACTTTTATCCTTTTATTTTATATCTACAAATTGGGTATTACAAATCCTACCCCCCTTAAAAATAATCTCGTCCTCGAGATTTGTAAGAAAAGGGAATACAAAAGGATTGGTTTGCAAATTAGCTTTTAATTTCTAAATCAAGGGTCTCTCTTTGTATTATTAGTAAGTGATAGGAGAGCATGGGTATTATATGTATGTCTACATAATCATGTAGGATAGAAGATGTCTTTAAAGCATAGATGGGTTTAGGTAAGAAAGTGTAGGGTAAGGAAAGACTCCATCCAAGATTTGTGGCTTTTGACTCATCTGGGTGACCTCACTTGATCCTTGAAGACTTGAGTTGGTGCTCATCCTCCCTTGATGAAGTTGATCATCTTCTTTGGTCTTGTCTCATTGATTAGGAGTTAGTGTATATTATCGAGTTGGGGAATGGGGTTAAGATAGATATAGATGAGGTAGACTACATGATGTAGGTTAAAAGTTTGTTTGTTGTTAGG
This sequence comes from Zea luxurians, assembly GCA_029449295.1. NCBI lineage: Eukaryota > Viridiplantae > Streptophyta > Magnoliopsida > Poales > Poaceae > Zea > Zea luxurians. The sequence goes on along the minus strand of JAOPSE010000003.1, from coordinate 107,191,199 downwards.
TGGGAATAGAAAGGTTATACCATTCATCATGGTTCTAGGTTAGGTTAATACATGGCTAGTGGGGTCTAATCTCTTCTGCTAGTGTCATTAATCTGTTTAAGTGGACCATATTAAGTTAGATAACATTAGACCACACTAGATCAGGTCACATTAGGTAAGACAAGATCTAGATTAAATTGGATATGACTAGATTAAACTAGTTTAGGTTAGATAGGTCCAACAGGGTAGAATATGTATTATTAAGATATGTTAGGATGTTTTGAGATTAATTAGATATGTTATGATAGGATAGAATCTCTTGCTAGGTTAAAATTGAGGGGTTATGCAACTATCAGATGGTTAAGGTAGTTGCATATGGCCAAGTCGATCTGTCATTCTTAATTTAGTGCGGGGTGAACTAAGTTAAGACCTTGTTCTATAGGGGTAGAGTTTAAACTATTTCATCAGTATTATCTAACATGTTTGATAAGTTAGTTTAGATTAGATCAGATCTAGGTTAGATTGGTGTGACTAGTTTGACTAGATAAGATCTAATTAATTTGCATTAGATCATGGTTGTTAAACTAGGGTGGATAAGTATGCTTATTAGGATAAGATGGACCCATAAAGACAAGATAGAATCTTTTTGAGATCAGTTAGATCTATTAGGATAAAATCTTTTCAAGATAAGATGAGTATCTTTTAAGATGAGATGGATCTATTAAGATAAGGGAGAATCTTTTAAGATAAGATGAATTGGTTATAATGAGATCTTTTAGGATAAGATAAATTTCTTAAGCTAGATATGTTCCCATGGGTATAATCTAGGTTGTCTAGTTATTTTATAAATATATTTTTATACCTATGTGTATATGCAGATGCAATTGTGGACATTACTCCACAACTCATCACACTCAAACAAAGATCCAAATCAAACAGATATCATAATAACAAACATTCAAGCATAGACACTTATAAAAATAGTTTTGTTTTTGTCCCTAAGATTAGGTCTCCTATTCTTAAAGTCACTTTAGGTTAAGGATTTCAAAGTGTGAAATCCACATTTGCCTTTGGAAAGAAAAGATAAGAATAATCAGAGTAAAGTGGAAATAGATGAGAAAAGATTAAGATAAGTTTAGAAAAGAATCAGAGTAAGGTAAGTAGATATTGGTTATCCAGTTCTATCTAGGTTTCGTCCTACAGTCAACATTCCTCTGATACCACTTCTGTAACACCCGGATTTTAGGGGTCCAAAACCCGGGGTTAACATACACACCAGGTATGCTGGGACCAAGTCTCATACATATGATGTATAGTGGCACAGGATCGAATGTCACAACTTTATATATAACAGGAGTTCTATACAAAATAAATAATTACACTAAAAGGAGACAACGGTCCAGCAACCCAAAGTTGACTGGGAGACGACGACCTAGACCTCTCACGAACTCATCGCAGCATCCTCCATGAGCATCATCCTGCAGTACCTGCTCTTGACCTGTGGTGTATGTGAGACAGCAAGAGTGAGCTCACATACGTTCATCGCTCAACAAGTTGTGGGGAATAATGTGCATGAACTCGCCAAAGGTGGGAGCTCACATAAAGTGTAAGGCTTACCAAAGAAGATGGTTAGAGCTGAGCATTGCTTTTAAAGTTGATCAAAATTTTATTAGCAGTTACTAAGTATAAGTAAATACCAAACCCAATTAAGTAATAGAGCAAAAGTATCAACATCACCTGCAATGCAATGCATATGACAAATTGAATTTAGTTCCATAAATTAATCATGTGAGGGTCCGAGCTGCTCATGACCGTGAGCACGGCTAGTATACCAGTTTTACACTCTGCAGAGGTTGCGCATCTTTACCCACAAGTCATGTTACCCATCTGCCAAGGGATCGCGACTTCCCATACACCTCTACCGAGGAGGCGAGGCAGGGTAACACTACGAGGCCTTTACGAAGTTCCACTAGCTTCAGAAAACCCGCTACAGTTTATAGGAAGATCCAGTGCAGGAATCCCTTGCAGGACCGCCATCGCAGCAAAATCCTCCCGAGGGCCTCCCTACACTGACCTCTCCCCTACTGCCCTTGCCCCTTTCGGGTAAGGTAGTCTTCCACTAGCTTTCCTAATTAATCAGCCAAGGGCGTCCCATACCACCCTTATGGTAGCACTGTTTTCCCGGGTGGTCGCTCCATGTTCCAATTAACATAATGATCTTATCATGAACATTAAATAACAACTGATAACAAAAGTGTAATCATGAATAGTGTATCTCTATACCCAAAACCACATAAAGCACTAGCAAGTACTACCCAAAAAGGTTCAGTGGTAAACAAGGTATAAAGATAATCAAACTAGGGTAACCTATTGGGTCCCATCAAAATTAACCTATGCAGATCATTATGATTAATCAGAACATGGGTGGGTAAAAAGAAGTGATCAAGGGCACAACTTGCCTGGGCCTTGAGAATCCAGATACCAGGATGATCTTCAGATCCTCGTGACCTCACTGCTAATCGTAGCAATACAAATAAACATTGTATAGGCAATTTTAACATTACACCAAACATAAGAACAAAATACACAGTAATAATCTACATATTAAAATAAGATCACAGGAAAAAGAATTATTAATTTTGGAGTTGTAGATTTTAAGTTATGAATTTTCAAAGGTTTCATGTGCTTAAAATGGATTAAGTGAGAGATTAAATTTCTACTTGTTTTCATGACAAAACAGAGGTTCTAGGTGGTAGAGAATAAAATTACAAAATTTTAGAAAGTGGAATGGTTCAATTTGGAGTTAAAATAAATTTTCTATGAATTATCTAAGTTCTAGTAATTATTTAATCATTAAAAATCATTTTCTAAATCCATTTATTTGATTTCTTAACTTCCTGGACTGGGCCTCAATTAAACAGAAGCACAGGGGGCTCTGGGTAAAGTTTTCTAAGACTCAGATCACCCGCACAGTGGACCGCGGGTTGATTCTCGTTTTCCCCGAGGGCTCGTATGTAAAACAACCCGGCCGAAGGGGTATCGGCCGATCGTGGCCCTTAGATTAGAATCCTACGGCTAGGATTAGATCAAGCCGAGCCCGAACCGGTACGCGATATGGGCCGCAGGATCAAGATCCGATGGTAAGGATTTAATGAGTCAAGGATTCAACGTTCATCACTGGATCACAAATCTACGGCTGAAATCGTTCCGGTCGAAATGTTACACCATACCTAATCTCTGTCGATCATCCAGAGATCAACGGCTGACGCTGGTTCAAATCTAGACCGTCCGATAAGATCGGACGGCAGCCGTTCCATCCTCCCCACGGTGGCGCCCAACGGCGGAACACGAGCCACCCGCGGCGGCGCTCCATTGCCTGAGCCGGCCACCAGTGCCCCAGGCGACCCGAACTCCAATCTAACGGACGCTACACGGTGCAGGGGCAAGAGTGAATACGCGAAGAAGGTTCTCACCGTCGGAAGGGGTTCAGTCGAAGCAGTCCACGGCGGAGGGCGAGCCCGCGGCGGCGGCGAAGTTCGGCGAGGAATTCCGGTTGCGCCGAGGATTGGTTTTCTGGTCCGAGCACACGTATAGCTCGCACGTGGTTCAACGATCACCCTGGGCACAATCTACAGGCCTCGGATGACCCCACGGCGTGCGGCCACGGCGGCGGATACCGTCTTAGCTACTGCGCGCGGCGGCGGCGGCGTATGGGACGAGCTTGCGTGGGAGGAAGTCGTGGATGAGAAGGCAGAGACGCAGGGGAGAACACGTGGGTCTTTTATCCCCCCAGAGTCCGAGCGAGGAGGAGGCGGTGACCGGTAGGAGCGCGATCCTCGGCGGCGAGCTCGCGCGATCCGTTGGTTGAAGACAGGGCTGACTACTGGGTCTCGCGGTACAGTGGCTGAGGAAAGGCGAGCGCGCGCGGGAGAGGCTTACGGGCGGGGCCCATACGGCAGTGTCGAGCGCGCGCGCGCGGTAAGGAATTCGGGCCGCGCGTGTGGGTTTGCTTAAGTGGGCCGAAAAGTGCGAACCAGGCCCAACAGCAGGTTTTATTCTTTTTCTTTTTATTTTGTATTTTCTTTTCCCCATTTTCAAATCCAATTTGAATTCAAGTTTAAATTCAAACATCTATGGCTCATCACTTCAACTTATTTTTGTGAAATTAGAGATATTAATTCTGAATATATTTATTTATATATATTTTATTTATATTTTTGTTTTATATCCCTTCTCTTTTCTTATTTCCAAAACTCTAAGATTTGAATTAGGTTTTAATCCTCAATTCACATCATTAATGTAATCCTTATTAATATTTTCTTTATTATTAAATGCACAAGCAATTAAACTCCAGCATGATGCATAATTTAATCCTTTGTTTTTAAATGAGGTGTTCCCTTGTGATAGTCAGTAGATACAACACACATATATAGATAAAGGAAAATAACTTTTATCCTTTTATTTTATATCTACAAATTGGGTATTACAATTTCATAGACATTACAACGTTGCCTCTACTCTATAGAGACAAACCAATTTTATACTAAGATCAAGTTAGCAAGTAGCCACACTAGCCTAAAAAGGTGAGGCGCAAAGCATTGCCTCCATGGAAATATTACATTGATAAGTTGGGTTGTAGCCCAACATTCAATCAGACCCAACAACATGATAAAACTACATTATATAGTGTTTTCACACCACACCAAGCCGGATTAGACCCACTATACACAGACTCAATAAACAATCGGTCCTACAAGTACTAGAACCCCAAAAAATCCATTTATAAAAACAACCACAATCAAGCATATAGAAATATATGATAGTAATAGCTCAAAGATTTGAAAAACATCGCATAAAAAACATCATGACGATATGTATACAAAACAAGTACATTAGTAGCTTCACTTGCATAATAACTTCAATAACAACCACATCAAGAAACCAATATTAATTAGAAGTAACATATCATATCAAACATTAAGTCGTTAACGACATACCCCATCAAACCATAAAGGGATTTGGAGTAAGGGAATTCTAGTCATCTATACAATAAAATACTAATATGAAAGATATACGAACCCATACCCTTCCTATATGTGCAAGTGTGTCAAATTTATCTTCAAATTGCGTAGAATCTAAAGCCTATCCTCTGATACCAACTGTAACAGCCCGGGATCCACAAACACCCCGGAATGCTACTGAACTACACTTCTAACATCCGTATATAAAATTTCGGCAGCATCTCCCTTGCAAAATTGCATAAATGGGGGGGGGGGCAACAGTGTATAAACATATATCATGACAAAAAAACATACTAAGTAATATTAATCGGCTAGCAACGAGAAGTTAAACATACGACAAGAACTGAATTAACCAGCGCGCACGACTAGTTAAGAAAAACAAACATCCTTTGACACAAGTTTCTAATTATATCCTGGCTGCGCCTGGCAGCATTATTATGAGAGTGAAAGTGGACGTGCTGCTACTCCCCTCATTCCCAACATGTATCAAGTACCTACATTGAGTAATGCAAGAGTGAGATGACACATCTCAGCAAGCAAAATAATAACAAACTGTTTAACCACATAAGAACATTGTTTTACCACCATTTGATTTTACAACCTCCTTATTACATAGGTGCAGCACGAATACAATGTACAACACACCTAGTTACCACACCTCGCAGGTAGAAACCACAATAGTAACATAGTAATGTCACACTTCATATATACCTCATGAGTGCAAATGTCTGCAAATGCAAGGATGACTTCTGTCTTCATACCTCTAAGGATATGAAGCCGCATTGTACCCCTCCTCGGGCAACGTACGATGCTAAAAGTGTACCGGTACGGTCGGACCATAAGATCACGACATAACTTTAAAACGCAAGATGGATGATGCGATGTGCATGTCATGCCTACAACACTTCCTATAACGTGATTCAAAAAGATACTTCAACTTCATCCAAGATGGGAATCAACCACATATATCATTACCAAATTATGATCATCCACAATATTAGACAATTGAGAATTAATACCTCCAAATAAATAAACTTCATCATAGAATTCAATGATTAACATAATTAAAACTTATGCATACTCAATGATAGGGAATAGGATGCAAACCAAACGGTAGCAACCACCACTGTATTTACTTGCCTTTACCGGAAGTTTGGGAAAATCCCTAAGTACGATCCGGAAGTCCACCACCTGTTTATGACACACAACTTAGTGCACCAATTTCACATAATCAGGCTCATAAACGACGCCGCACCTACGCACAAAATCAAACCCCGTCGCGGGTTACATCTCTCCCCACACCCACCAAACTGCAGCGGCGCTGCTTAATAATTTCATAACTTTAAAATTATGACAGCAGTGGTAACAAACAAAAACTCCAGAGGCATCTACATAAAATTCCCCACAAGTTTTGTATACAAGTTTTAAATAAATTCCGAAAACTAATTAGCCCAAAACAGTCCACAAGATGAACCCTGTAATCTGTTTTTTTGTCTTTTGGACAGCGACATACCCGGATTCAAACAGCGATATCTTTTAAAATATAATTCCAAATCAAACGCATAAGTACTCATTGGAAAGATAAGACAAAGCCCTACATGATTATCATACTGGTTAACACTAATTACCCACGAAAAATTCCCAGAAACTACTAATACTACTGCTGTTCACCCACCTGAAAAATCTGTTTTTTTTGCACAGCAACATAACCGGATTCAAACAACGATATCTCCTAAATTATAACTCCGAATCGAGCGCATAAGTACTCATTGGAAAGGTATGACAAAGCTCTACATGATTCTCCCACTGATCCCCACTAATTGCCCACGAAAAATTCCCAGAAATCCCTAGAACTACTGCTGTTCGCCCTCCCACAAAAATTCTGGACAGCACCTCTACCGATTCGCATAGATAAACATATAATCAATTGAATTTTAGCGCAAAAACATAGATAACTTCAGGATCACCTTGAGTTCCACCTTTTTCCTCCTTCCTTCCTTCCTCCCTCTAATTCTTCAATTGAAACTTGCACCCACACGAAGAAGATCCGACGAGGAAGAACGACACTTGGAGAAGAGGAGATGGGGGGTGGCGGCTAGGGTTGAGGAGATGGCTGCTGCAAAAAAAACTTGAGAATGGAGAGGGGGCGGCTGCAGCACTTGGGGAAGAGAGAAGAGGGAAGAGGGGGGAGGGTGACGGCCAAAGGAGGGAAAGGGGGGCGGCTGCCCACAAGGGGCCTTAAGAGAGGGGCGGCTAGGGTTTTGGGGGGAAAGTGGGCTTCCCACCGCCGGATCACGATCAACGGCCCAAAACCATTCTTACACCAGAGCTCTCGACCCCCGCGCACACATCAAACATAAATTTTACTGTTTTACATATGTTTACCTCCTAAAATTCCAAACCCCCCCATAGCACCGGACCCGCAAGAGAAAACAAAGAAAAAAAAGAGTAAACTTCAATTTCTCTTCTTTTTGAAAATTGGGTATCACAGAAAATAAGTCAGGCAACATGTATCATCAGCCACTACACATAATTATTACCTCAAGTACCCATATAAATTTTCTAATGGCGTCTGTTGTGCCCTGGAACCAACCAGCAGCCTCCCTAGGCATTTGTGTTGCAGCCAGCACCTATTTGTTGCCAAGTTTAAATTAGTAAATGCATGTTCTACGCTTTAATGAGATAAAGAAATTTAACCAAGCTCTGAGATGGGAATCGTGAGAATAATATTTGCAAGCTCTCTGAGTAAAGCAATCAAATTTGAGGTGACTTACCTCAATAGATCCATCAGTGAAGTTGATCCCCCCCACCAAGATAGGTACGATGAATGTGACGGTTAAGAGAAGCTGAGTTGAACTGAGTCATAACAAATATCTTGTTTATGCCACTGTTGAAACAGTTGTTCATGGGGATATCAATAAGCCTGTAACATCCTCCAATAGGAACCTAAGTAATGCAACAAAAGGAAAGAAACAAGATTCAGACCACTGATTTAATGCAACAAAAGGAAGGAAATTGACAAAGTAGTGGAAGGCATCATGTGCGGTGGGGCCCTGATAATAACTAATAATTAATAATTTAAACATACGGAAACCTTGCTACTGCAGGAATTATGGTTTAACTACCTTTATCCAAATCAATTACCATGTGAATATTTCTAGCAAAGTCACAGACTTTTGGTGCCTTCTGCAGTAGAGGTGTATCTACTTGAAATAAAATAAAGCTGGAGATTGCTAGAGATCTCTACATCCTGTCTACTTATAAGACCGAAGATGTTTATTAAATCGGTACTTCTTGCAACATGAAGCCAATAAAGTCAAAGTGTGCCATCTTACAGTAGGGGTAGCCCTTGTGCTTGTGAGAGGGAAAAGCTGAGTCCCGGTACCACCACCCAAAATGACAGCATCGACTTCGTTAGGATCAGCATAATTCCTCTGAAAGGATGTTCGAACGACCTATAAGTTTTTGCATCCAGAAATTGATAATTATAGCAGCTAACATCAAGTCAAATAAAAAATACAAAGGGTTGTGATGAAACACCAACACTATTATTGACAGGATGCGACTTACAAGAGTGTCTGGGCCAGCATCTGATGTGAGCACACACTGGGTGCTGCTCACAGCTCCCCTTGCACTGAAACACATCCTCCTCAGTGCCTTGTTGCGCCTGATGCTGCAGCAGTTGATCCTCATCTTCTCACTCCCAAAACCTCCACTGCCTCTCCTCACTGGGCTCATACACACTTTTCCCTCTAGGGGAAGCACGCTGATGAACTGCATAGCTGAAGCACACCTGCACAATCACAACCAATAACCACCAGGCAGTCCTGGAAATCTATTTCACTATGTACTGAATCAAGATGTTGGGCAAGACTATATAAAAAACTGACTTTCTTGCCTAGTTCCTGACAAATCCCCGCATCAATCAAGGGAAAAGGAAGCCATACTTTTGCAGAATCCTTACTGCCGTAAGGAGGGATCATCAACGTACTCGTGGAATAACGGACTGGATAATAAAGGATTAAAGGGTGGTGGTGCAATGGTGTACACAAGGGAGATTTCGAAAGCGAAGGATGGAAGCACACATCAGACTGAGGAAAGCTATAAAAAGGACCTTCTGCCTTCTTTTCGGGAGTTAGACATGTGAATCACAACAGCTCAGTCCCAGTTGGGTTGGATCTTTTCTTCTTTGTACACTCCGAACCCATATAGAAGCAAAGTGTAATCAGAAAACTTTGCGATAGAAAATTACTCCATGATCAAATGGAAATGAGAATGGGAATGGATGGACGAACGGTGGAGAAGGCGTGGCCGCGGCCTCGCTTGACGCTACTACGCCGCGTGTGCCCTGCTCCCTGTGCCGCGCCTGCGCTTGCCCATGTGAGGGAGGAGCCCGACGCACGGTAAACAACCAGGAGCGTAAGAGTAATAGACGCCACTCTATCTCCTCCTCCTTTCACCGCGCCACTGCTCGCCGGTCAGTCCCGTCCGTTTCTGTGTTTTCCCGGATCAAAACGCCTCGTCGTCGCTTGCATTATTGGCTCCATCTGACGTGACGTGACTTGAGATGGAGATTTTTTTCCCTCCTCCTTAAGGAGAAAGAAAAAAAGGAAATATTTTTTGGCGGTTTCATTGACAACAAAACGGAAAATAAAAAAATGGTTGTGGCCACTCCTTGGAATGCCGTGTCACCTTTTTAAAGTCTTGGAGCTGCACTGAAATACCATTTTGATGGCTTACGAATGAAATGGAGCCAAGTGCAATCCATAGTGAATGGGAAACTGATCCTAAAACAAGAAGCCTAAAATGAGCTCAAACGACAGCTGAGATGGAGGGTGAGAGGAGTCTTCTGCCAAAACACGAGCATTCCAGCTCCAGTCTTCTAGATCAGCAGCCAAGCCCATTTGGGATGGTTCATCAGGATCGACGATCGTGTCCCAGTGCTAGGAAGTGGAAACTGGGTCCAGCTGTCGTGCCCCGAAACGGGGGCAAAAAAGAAACGACTTCCCAAATAGGCAGAGCACAGAGAAGATGTGTGACGCTACACCACCAATCCACCCTGATCTCCCAATGATTTTCTCGCGTGCTGGAATGTTTGTTCTCTCAGCAGTCATTGCTGAAAGCGACCCCCTTAAACAATGCCAAAATCAGAGCAATCCCGCTCCAATCTTTTAGGTTTGGTAGCAGAGAGATTGGAGCTAGGCTAGGCGTGAAAACAGTCTGAAACCGATAAACACTAAGACTATTTTTGTTTTTATATTTTTTTCCTGGAAACGAAATTGAAAACGATAACTCTAAAAACGAAAATGACATCAGTAATTTAGAAAAACTGGAAACTAAAGTTCAGTACTAAAAATACATTGGTTACGGTCGAAACCTAAAATGCATTGAAAGCGACCCTCTTCATGGTATGATCTATATTTTCTATAAAAAATGTAAAATAAATTTCTGGAGCATTATTCAGGATGAGTTCATTATGTACCATGGTAAGTGTGACTATCATGATGCAATAGTACAATTAGAGGCTAGCTCAGCTGGACAACCGCGCAACTCTATTGGTAAATTTATCCACCATGACAATATAGCCAACCTACAACACATGAATAAAGGTAATCTGGAATTCAAGGATGGGTTACATGATATACCTTAGTATCTTTCTCACTCATCATCCAGAATTGGATTGTCTTCGTTCTTCAACGGAACATAGGAGCTGCTCCGGTGTTTATTTCCTGTACTATAAGATAAAGAGATGGCTGGTAGTAGCACATAATAGATGGATGGCAGTAGCACAGAACAACAAATAGACTATATAGGCATGCTTTACATAGGAACGACAAATAGATGGCTGGTAGTAGCACAGAACGACAAAGAGAAATAGTAGAAGTACTAAGGGAAGCAACGTTTTTGGTTTGTTCAGGCCTAGACTATATAGTCATGCTTTACACATCGCGAGTATGGTCCTCGCATGATTGCACGCATAGCATAGCTATGACCAAGCAACAAAAGGCATATCTTGCAGTCAAGCACACAGCATAGCGCTGTCCATATCTTACAAGCATAAAGCCATACGCCCTACACAACAGGGGGAAGTTCTAACAGCAACCTAGATGAACTGGGATAGTTCCCAAAAGCGATCCTCAGTTCCTAAAAGCGGGCCTCCATAGCTGGTGGTGCTCGTGTCCAAAAGCACTGCAACTAAAAAAAGGGTAGCAATCAATTAACAAGTTTTGGCAAGCATTGCAATCTCAAATATAACATGAGGCAACAACTATTTGACGCGTTGAAATCCAGAGGTACTTGTTTGTGTCAATCGCTCTTTTTCTACAAAATATGATTAAATGTTGTTTGCAAAGTAACTTAATCTTTTCTCCATTACCATTTCTTTCATGGTCTTGTATTGCAACTCTTGGTGCAAATGTTTTTCTTTTGTCCTAGAATGATGTAGCTGCTTAACACAAGCTACGAGGTACTTGTTTGTGTCAATCGCTCTTTTTCTACAAAATATGATTAAATGTTGTTTGCAAAGTAACTTAATCTTTTCTCCATTACCATTTCTTTCATGGTCTTGTATTGCAACTCTTGGTGCAAATGTTTTTCTTTTGTCCTGGAATAATGTAGCTGCTTAAGGCAAGCTATGTAGCTACTGTTGCATCCAAGATCTCTTGGAGTCTTGGGTTATGAGCAACTATTGTACAAAATAAGAGAACTCTCTTTTTACCTTCTCAGTTGATTTATCAAGAAATTGCATCTGACCTTAAAATAGTTATCAATCTGTGTGACTTCTTTGGGGGAGCACTATTAATCTGTGCTTGGAATGTTTCTGTTGTTTATCTGAATTGAAAGGCTGTAATGTCACATTCTTTTTGCACTAGAAAAGAAATTATGATTATCGAATCTCAATGTATTGTTCCTTTCTTTTGTCTTTTGTTTTGGGTTTTAGGTTATAGCACGATGGCACTCAGTCTCCTTAATAAAGTGCAGGAACCCCTGGAGATTGGAGGCATATCATTAAGCAAATTGGGGTTTAGGGTTGCCTAGTACCCACTGCCTTATACTACATGCAATTGGAACATTTGGAAGCATATATCTCATGAAGTTGTAGGGGAGAATTGGACATTCCGTTACTCAGCATCAACGTCTGCGAAACTAGCAGCATCGTCATCTCCTGTGCCATCATCTCTAAAAAGTTTCTTGACAACCTTCTTGGAAGGCGATGTGTGAGACCTATGTAAAGTTTGGTCCCATGGCATGCATGTAAAAGTGATGACAAGATATGGGAATAACAGGGTAGGTAGATTGCTTGGCATGGAGCTAACCTTTTTCCAGTAACACTTTTATGAGTCTTGTTTGTAGACCCATCTAGCACACTATAAGCAGCTCCTGATGGCGTCTGCACGTTAGGCAGAGAAGTGATAATTTCTGTTCCTAGCAGCAGATTGGCTCCCTGATGTGGGGCTGTCTGTAAATTACACTGCAACGAAAAGACATGTCTAGGGCTTGTTTCTTAGTGTCTATGGAAGGATAACATTGCTCTATACTATAGGTAGCTATTTTTCTCATTGAGTACAACAGCGAACCTTGGTGCTAGATGAAACTTTGTGACTCTCTGGTGTTAGCGATGGCTCGCGGATGAAGGCAGCCCCCTTGTTTTGTGTGACACCTGATCCTTGTCCTGCTGCGGAGTTAGCAGGCAGACAAAAAAATAGGTTAGAGCCAGAAGAGTTGCAGTTGATGGGGAGAGGGCGCAGTGAAAAGACCTGCACTCAAAAAGAAACATACTCAGTCAGAAGGGGGAAATGCTTGTTCTGTAGATAGAAAAAATAACTCTAAACTGTAATACTATGGCCTAAACGCTAGCATGGCCTGTCCGAGTGTAATATTGCCGAGTCTTTAATATGGCTGGACTGAATATCTACCCGAGCTATAATGTTGTGGTTGCTTCAAGTAATTTTCTGAGATAGACACCAGTTCTGTGTGCAGCATGTGTGTAGCATACGGTGTTCTCGACAAATGATGCATATTAGCCTCTTTTTAGCATATGTTCTGCTGAATTCGTGGTGTAGTTTGTGCAGCATGTCAGCAGTGTATAAGTTTAGTCCTTTTTCCATATGCATAAATCATTACTCAATTTGACCAGTTTAGTTTCAATCATCGTAGTTTCAGGAAATTTGTTGTATTTTTTTATAAAGCTGCCTAGTTTCAGGTGAGCACAGTGCCAGTTTTTGTATATCCAGCAGACTCTGCAGCCTGTGTCGTTTCAGCCTTAGGTGACCCGTCATATACAGGTAGAACGGAATGGAAATAAACAAGCAGAGAAAACAAAGCATTAGTTTCATTCCTAACTTGGCACAAACTAACGTACATAGCTCGATTAAACAGATACGATAAGCTTTACCTTGCGAAAGTATGGTCGACGATGGCTGTGAGGACGATGTAGTTGGAAGTATGTTGCCACCATCAATTTCTACGTTTATAGCATTCACTTGGAAGGAAACACTACTATAAATAATTGTGCTTTCGGTGAAGCTAACATTCCACTCGAAAGACTTTTCCAGTAGATTTGTAATTTCTCTTGGAATGAAACCGGGTGGATTAGTCGAGATGAGTGCGTCCACATTTTTTTAATGAGGCGCTGTGCCATTCGTCCAAAGAAGATAAACTAGGCGGTGTCAGTATCGTCTTCAGCGGTGAGGGATATCTTGTACCTGCACAGAGTGGTTTGATTGTTGGACATCACAAATCATGAAATTTATAGACGGTGAAACCCTTAGTTCAATTTAGTTCTAAATTTTGGCCTAGACACTAAAGGTCTCCTTTAGTTGCCATAGTTTGCTTTCACGGCTTTTCTTTCAGCTATATCAGCAGAACAAGCACACTTGCAAAAACTGGCATAGGCCATTCTACACAGAAATTGATGAAACTGAAGTTTCTCAGTGATGTAAATGGACATTGATGAAACTATGATGTGTCGCTGACAATCTCTTTTCTAATGTAGATCTGAATTAAACTGCAAGATATCAGGGTAGATGGACATGTCCCGAATGGAGACGTTGTATCATGCTGACAAGGAGAAGACCGAAGCACTTATCCTGGAGCTGGTCGTGTGGCTTCATCATCTAATCAGCAAATCAGGAAACACCAGTGGAGGTGTAAGGTCTCCCATCAAATCTCCAGTCAGCTCACCAACACAAAAGGGTGCTGCAATCACACTGTTGTCGGGCAAAACAAACAATTTGCCACCGATTCTCACCCAAGAGGACCAGGATATGCTAAGGGGTGTTAAGTACAGGAAATTTGTTCCATGAATAAGCAAAAGTCAAGAGTTTGACACAAAGTCAAGTCACAGCAAACAGAGTAGGTTGAGCAAGAGCAACAACCACTCTCCGGCCAGTGGCAGCAGAAAAGACTTGTTCCCAGCACTAAACTTCACTAAAGCTAAGATACTCTAACTGCACAAGCCACATACTGGACAATCTCCATCATAGCAACTCTTGTGGTTGTTTTTACATCTTTTTTATTATTTACTTGCAAATTGCAATATGCAACTGAAAGGGGTAAAGTTGGTCTGTGTCTATCATGCTCAGTGTGTTTAGTTTGGAACGCCCTTTTAGAGAATTCATTGTTTCATACAAATTCCTGTTGGGTCTGGTTCGGTCGGCTCGGGTTCATTTGTTATCCAGGGGCACCAAAATGAAAAAAAAACTCTCCTCTTTCAGGCATAAAGAGTATTTTAATGGGGCCCCTGGCACCCAGCTAACAGCTACAATTTGACAGCGCCTCCCCCCCAAACAGTGACTTTTGCTGTGTTCTATAGGCTACAGCTAATAATACGAAGTTGTGATGTCCCACAGCAAATTTTCCCTAAGGGAATATCTAGGCCTTTTGCTCAAGCAAACTGCTGAGAGAGCAACTAAAATAAAAAGATATGTGGGTAGAGAAAGCTAAAATTAAACCACCTAGTCTCATCGAAATAGTATAAGTCGGGTAGCATGAATGCATCTATCAGAAATGATCTTGTGCTGGACAAAATTTTCAAGCTAATCATTCTTAAATACTTTTCCTTATATCTTTGCTTTTCAGTGTGCGGACATCCATATCGATGCAGTTCTTTCCACGCTTCTTCTTGCTGTATTTTTTGGTTTTCCATATCTACTTCTGTGAGGCAAAAAATGTTTCTTTCAGTATCTTGTAAGAACCTAAAAACTGCGAGGCACAGGAACCTACTTGCCAAATCCTGTAAGAACCTAATATTTCTTTCAGTATCTTGTATCATGCATAGAGAGCCTGTTAGTAATAATATACCATGGACAGAAACTGAACAAGGACCCTTTATTGTATTACATCATTGGAATTTTAATATGTGGTTAGCTGAGAACATCAACACTATCAATACTTATATCAAGCGTGTATCAAACTTCTTTTTTCTGACTGAACTATTGATTAACTAATGACACATTTCTGGCGCTTTATGACTTATGCTTTACCAGGCTTCTCATATTTGGCTTTCTCTGCTACGGCAGCATTCATGCAGCACCTGATTTTATATTTTTGGAACTGTTTTGAGGTAATTTAGTGTCTCATTTCTGTGTTTTTGTATTTCTTTATCTAATGCTTTTTACTCCCTCCGTCCCAAAATAGTGACCTTATAGGTCTGGGCATGGGAATTTTTAAGGAGTGAAAAAGGTTTGGTGCGCAGGAAACAAAAAGGAGAGAGATAGATAGCAATGTTTTTAAGGCATCGCCTAGGTGACGCCTAGGCGTCCAGGCGATCTAGCAGGACCTTAACAAAAACGGGGAGAGACATATAAGAGCTGACCTTGGGGTAGGCGATCCTATGTTGTCACAGGAAATATTGGTGCACTTGTATGTGTCACCGTGCGGTTTGGTTGTCCTAAGGCATTTTTTGCATGCGTTGTACCACCATGAGCTATCAATCTTGAGCACCTTTACGATGACAAGCCATTCCTTCTTCTATAAACAATGTAATTGAAGTGAACAGTTATGAACCTATGATAAACCTTATGACTGCAAGGTTTAGTCGAGTAGAGGGACCTCACCTTATTTTCAAAAGGATGGGGGTACTTAATATCCTTGAGCTTCTTATGTTCAGGAACTACAATTATTGTACTCTCAGCAGCTGCTTTGCCCTGATCCTAGATGACAGGGTGGTGGTTGGTTTCAGCACTGTTTACCCACACCAGTTTACGAATGACAGTAATCAGATTTGGTGAGAAAGACGACTGAAAATTGTATGTCTGAAAACCCAGAATGAGTAAGTTACCTAGCTCTGAGAGCGTTTACTTCCGGGACCGGTGCGTTTATGTACCACTTGCATGATGATCCTCCCGATAAAGACACATTATCTAAAATACAATGGAACCTTTCAGATGCTCATGTGTATTAGCAGTGCAACCAAAGGGATGTAGTAGACTTACCAGCGTAGCTCCTCACGAGAGTGCCAACAAATATTATGATCTATGGTGAGGATCCACTGTCCCTGTGGACCTGTTCAGCTGGGAAAGCTGTGGCCCGCTCGCCCCAAAGCACAACATCAACGGTTGGCCCGGTATCCCTGTCGGAGTGAAGAACAGCAAGTTTACAAATAAATTGGTCATTGTATCGTGTTAGGTGTGGACATCGCAAAGAAACAAAAGTCGTAAACTGTGCGTCTAGAGCTTCAAAATAGCTGCTTGTTTAAATGGTCGATGGTAGCTGAAGTTGTTTAGTAATCTTCTATATGAGCACAGTGTGCATGGTATGCCCATGTAGTAAAGGAAACTTTGTCCGGGCAATGGATAATATTAAACATGGAGGATTGGCTGAGCAGGAAAAATTATCTCTTCTAAGGTACATTGCAATGAAGTATGGTCAATTGAAGACATATAGGTAGTTTAGAACCAGTTTTCCTCTACAAGGAAGATGGCATTTTTTATTTCCCGCTATGGGCAACTTGTTTGTAGCATATCCCCTGCATGGTTTGTGGACATAGTGTCTGCTGAGTTTTTGGACGCAAATTGACCCCCAATGTGATGTAATGGCGTTCTTACTGTCTCGGTGCATTTACCCTTCATCTATTCACTTGAGCGTATGGACAACTTTGCTAGCGTGGAGAACAAGAAGTGGTAATCTGTGGTCTAGGTTGAGGTTGTTCACGGGTTCCTTGCTATGTTGCTGCAAACAAAATCAGACTACATATACGTATGTGGCACCCAAAAGGAATGTGTAGTAGGATAGGAATGCACATGGTGCCTTGCATTGCTTATAGTGACTGTTCTCTTCATAACCTCAGCCTGTCGTCCCCTTGTGCGTACTGATGAAACCTAGGAGATCACGCTGACAACACCGAGCACATCTACCATAGAGATGGTGAGGGCATTAGTACTGTATTCATGTTACCTATAACATGTAAACCACTATGCGTAGAAGGTTACCAATGAAATATTCCTTGTAGTCCACGCGCGGTTGGAGCTGGTCTATGGGAGTGAGGTTATATGTGCAAACCGGAAAAGCAGGGGGGATCTGGAGGACAACCTCAACCGTAGTCCACTTTGTAAAGCTGGTCATGTTGCAGATTTCTACCGGTTTGTAGAATCTGTTAGCTTTCCTGACTAAGAAATACTTCAAGTTGTATATCCCTCCCTCATCGAGCAGCGCACTGAACTGTTGGCACAACGGAGGATAGATCTAGGCATGTATGTTGTTTCCCTAACAAAAGGAGGTAACATTTTAAGCAACACGCAAGAATTGCATAGAGCAGTGTATAGAAGAACTGCATAGGACATTGTATAGCATGTTGGCTGAGCTGATGGTTACTATGCATGCACAAGTATTAGACCAGTATAAAGATGGATCTACCTCTTCATCAAGCAAAACAAGATCAGTATGCAGGACCCTACTGTCATCCTAAGGATCAAGGAATTCCCAAAGCCTAGAGACACGCAAACACAAGGTGTGAGAGCAGTCTCCAACCATAAGGCTAGGAATGAGTATGTCCCCCATCTGCAGTAATGAAGCAGAGGTCAGTCATTTCCAGCGAAATAAGCAACCAATAAACACTACACTCGATGCTGACAAGGGCAGTATGCTTACAAAAAAAATATTTAGGATAGGAGAAACATGCCAGGCAAAGTTAGGTCAAAATCATTGAGTAGGCATCTACCACGGATGTTGTATGACAAGATCTATTGGAGCATGGAGACATAGTGGTTTCCCTTTGTAAACTTGCGGCATATAGTGCTCGCTTGTCGGTAGGCCGCTAGACGAACGATATAGGAGACCAAAAATTCTTTTGGTGGGGAAGCAGTCATAGAACAGAATAGGTACGATAACTAAACGCGTTGCCGGTATACACATTTTTATTTTACACATTGGTTATGTACAAGTCTGAGTCGATTATGCACTAAGAAGTCTACAGGGGGTCCGCATCTATGGCCTGCAACACTTCTCGGTAAACAACGTTTCGAGTCTGTGATCCGCAGGAACCATCAAGATTTTCAATCAAAATTCTAAGACCACTTCTAGATGTAACCCTTGAAACAGCGACGTAAAGCTGGCCATGCGTAAACACAAGCCTATCAAGGTAGAGGCCAACCGTTGAGAGGGTCTGACCCTGGCTCTTATTAATCGTCATGGCATAGCATATTCGTATCGGAAATTGTCTTCTTTGCAATGTGAAGGGCCATTTGACATTGGTAGTGTTAAGCGCAATCCTCGGTATGAAAACCTCTTCGTCGACTCCGGAGGGCGTTAGTACTACGCATTTAAGAACACGATGTCCGGCCTCAGTTACAAGCATCCTTGTTCCATTATAGTACTACACCAAAATAGTAAACTTTCTAGAGCCTAAACCCTAGGAAGTTAGCCCTAAACTCTAGGAAGTTAGCTAAACTCTCGGAAGTTAAGCCATCCCGTCGGAAGTTTGGCTCTCGAAAATTTTTGTCGGAAGTTAGCTTAACTTCCTAGAGCCCTCTAGGAATTTAGCTAACTTCCTACAGCCAAAGAAGCCTCTCAGAAGTTAGTAGTTTCTCGGAAGTTAGTAGCTTCACGCCGTCAGCGCCGTCAGCTGACTAACTTCCTACGACGAACTTCCTACAGCTGACTGTAGCCCCTAGGAAGTTAGCTGGCTAACTTCCTACGGCTGACTGTAGCCTCTAGAAAGTTAGTTGGCTAACTTCCT
Source organism: Zea luxurians (assembly GCA_029449295.1). Classification (NCBI taxonomy): domain Eukaryota; kingdom Viridiplantae; phylum Streptophyta; class Magnoliopsida; order Poales; family Poaceae; genus Zea; species Zea luxurians. Next base: position 107,172,023 of record JAOPSE010000003.1, on the reverse strand, counting down.
ACGGCCCAATAAGCCTCTAGGAAGTTAATTTGACCAGCATTACAAATGCTATTTATTTTTATTTTACACCACATTCCACAACATAACAAATATATCAACAGCTATATAGCACAACATATTTTCACATAAAACATCTCACACACAATCACATAACAATATTTAAATCCATAGTCTCATCAATTACATCACAAAAGTCTCATCCATAGTCATAATAAGACACATCTCATCATCCAGTACTAATAAGAGATAATATCTCATACATAGTCATAATAAAAGTCTCAAGTATCAAAACACAATAACATGGAAGCTAACAGTCGCCAATCACCATCGGGTTACAGTGACGAGTGATGGTCGATACCTCCACTAGCGAAGAGGGTTTCGACAAAGTCTAACCCCTCTTCTCGTTCATGCATCGGCAAGGTAGCTGGAGGGGTCTAATATACATGTACAAATGATATTTGCTGAGTTACATCATAATATAACTAACAACAAGTAAATGATGATGAATTTGTATACCTGATGTTTGGTTGATGGAGATGTAGGTGTAGGTGGAGGTGAAGAACAAGGATAATGAACGGGAGGTGGTGGGGGGGGGGCATCGGGACGTGTATCCCTTGGGCCTATGCTAGTTGCTACAAATTTGTCGAAATCATTCACATCAGCATTTTAAATCAATACATATCTTAAAGTGAAAGCTATTGTCTTTTGAACTTACTTGTATGCGTGTTTGCTGTTGTTGAATCTGTGTAGCATAATATTCATTGTTGCGCAGCTTGTTCCTTAAGTAATCCTGGTGTCGCCTAAGTTCTTATAATGTTTCTAAAAAAGAAGCATAATCAAAATCCATAATGTGAAACGATCATTGATATTACAACTTAACAAAAAATTCTAACATACCTAGAAGTCGTGCTAAACTGCAGCTTGCACATTCTCATGTTGCGCATTTATTGTAAGGGCATATTGATCCCATCTTGTGACAGGGACCTCCTTACCATCTTCTATCACCAATCCAGGCCATTCCATACGACATATATTGCCCAACACTTTCTTTACTTGTCTTCGACGACCTGTGCTGGTGAAACTACTATCCGCCCAAGCCCTAACAGCACAAGAACAATTGTCAAATTAAAAATATAATCGTGTAATAGTGTAAGACATAAGAACGAAGCTTACCCATCTTCAGAATCTCCCACTAAGGATTCTGGCAAAACCTGAGTATCTATATTAAAATTGGTCGGGAGTTCATCTTCTTGGTAAATTTCTTCAACTTCTGCTGCGGCTCTGCATGAGATGCGCGTACCTATATTAAAAAGGCGAAGTTTGGACCAAATAGCTGTAAAATAGTGTTATTTTATGTTTTTATAATATTTCAGTACATATATATAATATGTATATATATACATAAATTTTGTTGCAAAAAATAATGGGTATTCAATTGAATACCCTTGTTTGTACATGGGCCCGCCCTTGGTGTGACTTGGCCTGCTAATCGACTTTAGAAGCATTCGATTTAGAGACATTTTGTATCTAGCCCAAGGGTCTGAACATGCATCCATGAGTAGGGCGTAAAGTCAATAATACACAGCAGCACAGTATGGGAGTTTGACAACCTACCACCTAATTAATCATACATGCAACCAAAATGAAGCTCGTAGGGAATGGTACATGATGCATGCATGCATGCATGCAAGCATTATTGTTTGAGTAAATTTTGTCTACATATCATATGATTACCTTCTTTCTTGTTAGCACGTTGGAGTTCCAAGGAAGATGCCCTCTTCTCTGTTCCTAGCCTCTGAACACTCTCTCCAGCGATGGTCGTCTGCAAGTAAAAACACAGTCAAATTTAACTTCAAATCTGGAATTCAGATGGTTTCCTGTTCGATCGTTTGAAGATTGCGAGGTTGTGACTGATCTATATATATGCTAGTGGACGCGCTTACATTTGGTTTGGTGATGAGTGGCTGCAACCACGGAGCATGTTAGTATAGGTGTTCTTGTCTGAAGAAGCCGGAGTGCTACTGTCATCATGTGACACATAAGCGCAGTAGTGGTCTTCACGGCTCAAGAACACACGCTTGCTGTTGCTCGCCGTGGTCGAGCATGCTGGCGGGCGGGAGCGGGGTCGGGTGCGGCGTTTGGGGCTAGAGGCGGGCGGGGCCGGGGCTGGGGGCGGCCGTGGCGGACGTGGTCGGGGGCGGCGAGCAGGACAGAAGGCGGCCGCGCCGGCGGGAGTGGCGGGCGGGGAGCGGGGGCGGTCACGGCGGGCGGGGCCAGGGCGAGTGCGTCGCCGGCGGCGGCGGGCGCGCAGGCGGTGGCGGCGGCGGCTTCCTGCTGGTGGAAGATACGGGTGTGAGAGAGGAGAATGATCTAGAAGAGGATAAGATTGAGTAAGGGTTTAAGATAAAAAATTTAACTTCCTACAGTAAAGCCGTAGAAAGTTACATAACTTCCTAGAGTTTGTACATGTACTCTAGGAAGTTAAATAACTTCCTAGAGTAGGTCGTAGGAAGTTAGCTTTTCGTTTGACTGGTCAAAAGCTAAAATCTAACTTCCTAGAGGAGGCCGTAGGAAGTTAGCTGTCCATGCTAACTTCATAGAGGCAGCCGTAGAAAGTTAGCTTTTCGTTTGACTGGTCAAAAGCTGAAATCTAATTCCTAGAATAGGCCGTAGGAAGTTAGCGGCTCGTTTGACCACACCACGGATCAGCAACTAAAAGCTAACTTCCTAGAGGAGGCCGTAGAAAGTTAGCTGCCCATGCTAACTTCCTAGAGGCGGTCGTAGAGAGTTACCTATGCTAACTCTCTACGGCCGCCTCTAGTAAGTTAGCGGCTCACTTGACCGAACACACGGGTCAGTATGTGAAAGCTAACTTCCTACAGCTTTTATGAAATACCGTAGGAAGTTATGTTTATTTCCTAGAGCTACTAGTTGCCTCTCGGAAGTTGTTTATTTCCTACGGTTTATTATAAAAGTTGTAGGGAGTTAAAAAACCGTAGGAAGTGTATGATTTTGGTGTAGTGGCTAGAAAGCCCCGCGGTCTGGTTCAAGTTACATAACAGCATGACTGTGACGCCTCTTTTTAGCACGAGTTTGTGGCAAGGGAAATTTGCTGCATTAATAGAGTTTAGGAATTCAGTAGGATATAGCATGTCAAAATCAGGTATGCGTTCACACGCCTTTGAGATCGTGTCGCAGCTAAGGCATTAGACACCATGTCCAGGGAGCATTGAGACAATGTAGTTGTTTATTTTATCGCTTGTAAGGTTATTAGGACATACAATGGCGCATGTAGCTAAGTATGTAGGGTCCATATATTTCTCTAACAAATCTGGGTAGACCTCGGATATGAGTGCCGCAGCAGCATCACCATCAGTATGTATTAACAAATCTTCAGGAATCGTAATCCATGTAGGTTCGGACTCGTCTCCTCTTGTCATCGCTGGCAGAGCACCATCGCCGATATCTAAGACCCATTTGCTAAACTGTTCCAAGTCCGCACGTACCTTACCATGTAAAGACGGGTTGGAGAGCCTCATATTTGTTTGCAGTTTCAAAACAGTAGCGTGTTGCCACAACGGTGAGCTGGTAATTGATGCGTTCACTATTGCAGATCGTGAACCTTTGCGCACCAGGGGTAAAATCTGGCGAAAGTCTCCTCCAAGCACAATAGGTTTGCCACCAAATGGGATGTTCGCATTTTCCGCTCTATGTTCCAAAAGAATATCACGCATAGTCCTGTCTAGGGCCTCAAAGCAATGTCTATGGGTCATCGGCGCCTCGTCCCATATGACAAGAGAAGTCCGCTGTATAAGTTCAGACAACATGGTACCTCTCTTGACACCACAAACACCACCCTCATCTAGATCGAAGGGTATTTTGAAATGTGAATGAGCAGTACGGCCTTTAGGTAATAGTAGTGAAGCCACGCCGGAGGATGCTACAGCCAGCACAATTTTTTGTTGGGACCTCAAATGCGTGAGTATAGCGTTCCACAAGAAAGTTTTACCCGTCCCACCATGTCCACATACGAAAAATACGCTCGGCACGCAGGAGAGAGCAGATTCAGTCAGCTTTTCGAAAATGAGCCGTTGGTCAGCATTCAACTGTGAGACAGCAGCGGCAGCATGGTCACGCAATAGCAATGGTGAAAGCTCTCTTCTGGGTTTTGGTGGTTTGGATGACAACCCAATTAAAGGACTAACAAGTGCGCTAAGTGTTGAACAGGTGCTTAATGCAAAGCTAACAGGGTTCAACACAAGTGAACAAGTGTGATGGTCCAAAGACTGGATTATCTATAGATAATGGACATCACAAGTAAGATGGACATTGCTTAAGTGAGACTCGGTGTGCGTAACTCAGAGACAATCGATCAAGCCAAGGATGGAGGCAAGATGAGGTTCGAGGTACCGAGTGCACGGGAGAAGGTCAAGGAGACCAGGAACCCAAAGCCAGGGGTGAAGAAGAAGACTTGCAAAGTCAAGGTTGATCGAGTTAAGAAGAGTTATGGTGCATCAAGGATCACTACATAAGGACATGACTTACAACCAATGAGGTAACATCTACAATTATGTGGTGTAAGTCATAAGGCTCAAGATCAAGCTCGAGAAGTGAACGGGGGTTGGGGCTCAGATATGTCAATCTAGATCAAGTCAAGTTGACTTGATGGTTTAGAGTCCAACATCGGCCTCAAACAAGCCAAATTGGGTAAAACGATGAAAAAGGTTAAGTATGTAAGGTTTGAGTGTTCAACCATTTTGCATACACCTCTTACTACAAGTTTGGTGCTTTGGTTTGCTCTCTAACTCTTTCTGTAGAGAAAGTACCATTCTGAGCTCTGCTGGAGGAGAAACAGAAAAGCTAGGAGAAGAACAAGAAAGATGTAAGTTTCTAGGACTAAATCAATTGGATTATACTCTAAATGTGTTTGTTTAAGTCTCAGGAAAATCCTCCCAAAAGTTGAAGTCAAACGGAGAAAGAACGGAGGAAAAAGCACTTAGTGTGCTGTTGGCTGGTGCACAGGACAGTGAATAGTAGCTGTCCGGTGCACAGGACAGTGAATAGTAACTGTGTCCGGTGCACAGGACAGTGAATAGTAACTGTGTCCAGTGCATAGGACAGTGAATAGTCGCAGCGTCCGGTGCACAGGACAGTGAATAGTAGCTGTGTCCGGTGCACAGGACAGTGAATAGTGACCTGTCCGGTGCACAGGACAGTGAATAGTAACCTGTCCGGTGCACCAACGGCTAGCTGTTCCAGAGAAGGAAACTGTCAATCAGATCCGTTACTGTTCACTGTCCGGTGCGCCACCGGACAGTCCGGTGCACCAGGGAAGGCTGGGAGCTTCCAAATGAAGCTCTAACGGCTCCTAGGCCATTTGGGGCTATAAAAGGGACCCCTAGGCGCCTCAAACAACAACACAAGTGCAGCCAACAATTGTATACATCACTCGGATCGATTCTCTCTCTCCCTCTTGTGTAAATCTCTCTAGTTTGTGTGAAGGCAAAGTTATAAGCCTTTAGAGAGTGGAGAGGTGCTACAAAGAGCTAGAGCAAAGTCTTGAGCGCATTGTTACTCCGTCGGAGTGCTGTCAAGAAGATTGTAAGCAGCCGCGGCTTTGTTGTAACCCAACTCAACATAGTGGAAGGCTCTATCTGTCATACTGACAGATCTGAGCAAACGGAGGAAGGAGTTGAAATAGACTCCAAGCCCAGGTGTGGCTAACTCCAACGAGGACTAGGCAAGCATTTCAGGCTTGGCCGAAACTCGGGATAAATTCCTGCGTCTGTGTGCTTCGCTCTGTATTGTGTGCTGACTCTCTGTCTTACTCACTTTTTATATCTACACTTCAACACTTATCTGTGGTACAAGTTATATTTGAAGTGCAGGGCATTTTGAGACAGGATCTTCTATTCCGCTGCAACCTACTCGAAGGATCTTTCATTCCACTGCAATCTGGTCTTTGAGTAGAGTAAGAACTAAAGTTTTAAAGTGATAATTTTTTATTCGCCTATTCACCCCCCCCCCTCTAGACGACATCCAGATCCTGTTCCCGGGCAAAGGGAACTTTCAATTGGTATCGGAGCTAGGCCTCTCCAGTGTGGGCTTAGCCGTCCGGAGATGATGATGTCGTCACAAGAGGTAACTGTAGAACTTCTTTTAGGCGATGGCTCTAATTATAAATCTTGGTCTGTCTCTATTTATAATGCCTTCATGCGTGTTGATCCTGATTTGACACAGATCTTTAGTAGAAGTATTTTTCCCTCCAATTTTAGTCAAAATCCTTCTAATGATGAACTAAGATGTCTGTCTCTCAATCACCATGCTTGCAACATCTTAGTTGACTCTCTTTCTAGAGGTGCTTATTTTGCCATCATGAGTAGTGATAGTGATTTATTTGTTGATGCTCATGATCTATGGACTAGAATTAAAATAAAATATTCTGAGTCCAATTGTACTACTTCTACTCCCTATGTTGCTTGTGATACTAACCTTTCAAAGGGAGAAGAAAAACGATGGCAACCAAACGATGAATCCACCTCACCAACAGGTTTGTCTTCCACTAGTTATAAATGTCTTATTGCTAACAATGATAGTGGAGACGAAAGCGATGATGAGGAGGAATATGAGGATGATAGCAAGGATGAGTCTTCACCACAAGGTACATTTTCCTGTATTGCTTCCACTGATAATAATGACAGGGAAAATGAGATCGTCGATGTGGAAGAAGAGGAGATTCGCCGGTTCTACACCCATCTCAACAAAGAAGACAAAGTGCTCTTGGTTAAGCTATTGAGGAGGAACAAGGAACAAGGCGAGATGCTTCTCAGGCTAGAGGAGACTCTCAACAAAACCAACGACAGCCTGGAGAAGATGACCAAAGAACATGAGGAGCTAAAGTGCTCTCATGATAATTTGGTCCAACGGTATGAATCTGTTTTATTTGAGCAAAGAAATAATCATGATGTGTTATCTGATGTTGCTCAACTTAAAACTGAGAATTCTATGCTTAAGAGTCAAGTAGAAATGATAAATTTAGAAAAACTTGCTCTAAGTGAAAAATATGATATGCTATCTTATTCTCATAATGAATTAGTTGATGACCATATCATGCTTGATGTTGCTCATGAGGTTGTAATTGCGAACTTAAATTCATGTGAACCTCATTCTTGCACACGTGCGCATTTAGATAATATATCACCATGTGCTAACCTCTGTTGCTCAAAAGAAAGCCAATTTTTGAATGAGCATCAAGCTGCAGGATCAAAAGAAAAGTTGCTCATCAATAAAGAAAGGAACAAAAAAGCAAAGCAACTAAGGAGAAGACGCATTGCTCAACCTCCTCAAGATATCCACGGGCGCGTGGTGAAGAAGCTTGAGACGGGAGAAACCGCAGCAAGTGTTAAACTCCATAAGAAGGATGTTCCTAAAGCAATAAATGAAGAAATCAACATGAACAAGGAAAAAGGTAAAAATTCGATTAGTCATGTTGTTTGCACTGATCATCTCTCTATGTCATCCAAGAGCAAAAATGGAAGAGGAAAAAGGAGGTGCTTCAAGTGCAAGGAATTAGGTCACTTCATTGCTGTAACACCCTGAATTTGGGGGTATAAAATTTCTTTGCTCATATTCACAAATTCAGGTGTTACTTCCTTTTCTCATCCTTCCTCATTTTTTTCTCTCTCATTTCTATAGGAGCTAAGTGCTTATTTTACTTGTAATTATAGTTATTATGTTAAACCCTAAGGGAGTATGAATTGTTGCATCATGTTGAACCCTAGATTTCACTTTTGCTTGGTGCATAATTCTTGGAAGGTTTGGTTTGAATTTGTGGCTTGTTTGAATTTGAATCAAATGGAGAAAATAAAAAGAAAAGAGAAAGGAAATTCCAAAATAAAAGAAAAAGGCAAAGCAGCCCAAACCCGCCGCCCCCTCAGCCTTTCGGCCCATCAGGCCCAGCTCGCGCGCGCGCCCTCCCGCTCCTTCTCTCTCTCTGCGCAGCGGGCCCCGCCTGTCGGCGCAGCGGCCTCCCGTGCGCCCGCTCTCCCTCTCTCTGCTCGGCCAGCCCCACCTGTCGGCGCTCCCGTCCTCCGCGTGCGCCCGCCCCCTCGCTCTCTCTCTGCGTCGCGGGTCCCGGCTGTCAGCTTCGCCGTTCTCGCGTAACCGCCGCCGAGCCGCGCGCGCCCGCTTTCCTCGCGCCCACGTCGCGCGTGGGGAGCTCACCCCACCCCGCCCTCGGCCACTAGAGCCCCGAGTCCCACTCGCCCTCGCCCCCTCCCTCATTTGCGCACCAACCGGCCCTCTCTCTCGCCCTCTCCCTCGCTGCGCGCACGCCCGAGCGCCATTGCCGCGATCCGCCGCCGTCCGAGCTTGTTCCTTCGTCGCCGTTGGAGCTCCGCCGCGCCCTTAGCCCCGGTGAGCTCCGCCCCGACGCCCGCGACCCGGGACGCGCCCCAATCCCCTCTCCCCCTCCCTATTTCTCTCTGCCCGCGCTCACCCGTCGTCCGCCGTGCAGCCGCCGCCGTCGACCCGGGCCACCGTCGCATCTCCGTCGCCGCCGAGGAGTCCCCGGAGCCCGCCTTGAGGTAAGGGACCTCTCCCGCCCCTATCGCCCCTTGCTTTGCTCTCTGCCGTGTGTAATTCCTCGCCGGAGTAGAGTAATCCCGCCGCCGAGCCGCCCCGCCGTGAATCGCCCCCCTCCGGTGCCTCTGCCCCGACCCAGACCCTACCGGAGAACTCCCCGCGCCCTCCCCGACCTCCCCGACCACTCAGGTCGCCCCGGGAGCCCGCCAGGCCCCCGCTCCCCTCGTCTCCGGCGAGCTCCTCCGCCACTGGCGCGAGCGCCGCCGCCCCAGCTAGCCGTAGGAGAGGCTCAGCCTGGCCACCCAATCCCCGCCGTTCACCCGAGATCGGGCGGCCCTGATTTAATTAGCCCCGCCTCTCTGTCCGCCCGACCCCGCCTGTCAGCTCGCCCGCGCGCTCGCGCTGTCCGCCCGGCCCCGCCTGTCGGTCCGCCCGCGCGCTCTGCCCGCCCGGTCCCGCCTGCCAGCCGCCCGCGCGCTCTGCCCGCCCGGTCCCGCCTGTCAGCCGCCCAGGCTGTCACGCGCCCGCGCGCCCGCCCGCAGGATCTAATCCTGGCCGTTGATCTGAGATCTAACGGCTATTAGCGTCCGATACCCCTTCGCCGCGCTTTTTCTTAAAGAGCCCCCCGGTTTTCTGGATTTTGCGCCCGCCGTCCCTGGTTTCTCGCGGTTAAGTCCTCAGCCCTTTTATTTAATTCGAAATAGGTCCCTAGGGCATATTTTTACCCCCTAAACTTGTAAAATTCATAACTTGGCCATATGAACTCCAAATGAAGTGCTTCAAATTGCAAAATGTTCATAATATTATTATCTATCTGTTTATGCAATGTTTCCCTGCTGTTTCCATGTTCCAATTAATGGTTAATCATTAGGATAGGATTAAGGTTATTGGAACCCTATTTGAGATAAATAAAAGATAGTAGACTTTAATAAAAGTTGGAGCACTTAAGTTTATGAACTCACACACTTAAGTTTAGGAACTTAAACCAGATAATTATTTAATCCCACCACTGACTTAAACTTGATTAGTGGATAATGAATCACTTTGTATAGCCCTCTACCCCAGACCTAGGGAACACCAAAGTGCCTATCCCTTTTCTGTTATGAGCTTGTGACCACTCTCTGCTGCATATGTTTGGCATATTGTTTTTGTTTGTTATTTTCCCAAGTGCATAGTGTGAATGATTGCTTTACGTAGACAACGAGCAGTCTGTGTTTCCCGAGGCAGTTGCAGAGGAAGTCCCTGATCAGCAGCTTGGTGAAGGCAAGTGTCCTCTGACCCATTATGTCCTATTCATTTATAACTTACTACCCCGCATTACTTACTTGAAACCTAAGGATTGACTAGCTTTACACTTTACTTTATCCTTGATGACCTTATGGGCTGTTATGGTTAGCATTTTGCTATTGCCTTAACTTAATCAATGAACATGATGTGAATATTTATGATACTGTTATCCTGATGATGTTGGTGATCTTGTGATACTCTAGGGGGCTCAGGCTGTTTCCTGAGTACCTCTCCGTAAGGACCTGTTCGTTGAGAGACCACCCGGGATAACAGTGCAACCATGAGGGTGAAATGGGGCGCCCTTAGCTAATTAATTAGAGGAACTAGAGGTGTAGTTGCTTCGCCGTCGTGCCGTCAATGGGGTCCAGGCACAGTGCTTGCTCTGCCGAGGCTGAGTGCCGAGGTTCTTTCGTTTTGCTTTTGTTAGTCACTCTCCTGCGGGGAGGAGTACTGTGTTTATCAAACTGGAGAAACCTAACGGGCAGCTATGATCTCTAGGGAATCTTTGTAACAGCTACGTAGTGATACCCTGCCGGACCACCTAGGTAGTGGTCAATGGGGATTAGCTCTCCCCGGGCAGAAAGGGAATCATGACTCATGGGTAAAGTGTGCGACCTCTGCAGAGGGTAGTGAAACTGATATATCAGCCGTGCTCACGGTTAAGAGCAGCCTTGGGATCCTCTTTGATTAGAGATACAAATGGTTCGAGATACAAGGATTATGTTATGATTTTGGTTCGAATATGATGATGTTGTTCCTCGATGAGGAAAGGGTTCATGGGCTGGTTAATGATAAAATCTGGCTTCTACTAATGATAAATACCTGACCAACTAAAAGCAACTGCTTGAGCCTAACCCCCCCACATAAAGCTAGTCCACTTCAGCCAAACGGGACATTTGCTGAGTACGTTGATGTGTACTCATCCTTGCTTTACCACAAAACACCAGGTTGTCCGCATTGTAACCACTGCTCCGGAGAAGGCGAAGCCGTGGAAGGAGACTTCCAGGAGTTTCAAGACTACGACGAATTCTAGGTGTGGGTTGGCGGCAACCCCCAGTCAGCTGCCTGTGAAGGCCTTATCTTTACTGCGTTTCGCTTAGCACTTTGATCTAACTGTTAAGTCGATGACTATGTGGATGTCTATGACTCTGTGATGTAATAAGTTTTTACTCTTTTATGTTATTATTCGAGCATTGTGCGATGATGTTCATTTATGTAATCGCTGTGTACGTGAGTTCTGATCCTGGCACGTACATAGTTCGCATTCGGTTTGCCTTCTGAAACCGGGTGTGACATAAGTGGTATCAAAGCCGTGCTGACTGTAGGACCGCTGACCTAGAGTAGCACTGGTCGTACTAAGGACTATTGACCTTCCCTCTCACCTTGACCTCTGATGTTACTTCAAAAGTCGGTCATCTCGACCAACCCTATGTTTTACTACATATATATATATATACTATATTATACCTTGTTAAAATTTTTATCTTATTCTGTCTATGGTTTATTCACTTGTCATATTAGTTCTGCTCTTACTCTTATGCTTACGGTGTCTTTTGTAGATGGCTCGTCTTAGACACACTGCACGTAAGTCGGTGATTCCTTTCCTGCCGTCTCGACTTGCGGAGCGTCCCCTGCACCGCACCGTGTCCGGTCAGTCGAGTCACCTGGAGAGACTGCACCACCGCCTGCGTGAGGAGCAGGAACGCCGACGCCAGCACAGAGAGCAGCAGGGCTCTTCCTCCTCATCCCAGCATGAGGTGGAGTCCGTGAGGCCCCGTTCCTCTGTTGCCCAGCTGGAGGCGCCCCTTGCACCACCGCGGGACGACCCGGCTGTTGGAGGAGGACCTGGAGGAGACCCCGACGACGACGACTCAGACCACAGCACGGAGTCTTCTGAGCCGCAGGAGGCGGAAGGATGGGTCGCCCGACCCATCACCCGTGACGCCGCTCGCGGTTGTCACTTCCACGACGCACTCGACACCTTGCTGCGCCAGGCTTTCGACCGGCACACCTGGTCGATCGAGTATCGTTGTGTGGTCTACCAGCACAGTCGCGGGAGGTACCCGGACCGCTGGGAGGCTACTTGCCTAGTTCGCCGTCCGGAGGATGACCTCCGGGGTGCGGAGGCCGTTTCGGAGCACTATTCCATCTCCGAGAGGGACACTGCAGAGGCGTCTATGCAGGATGCAGCACGACGTGCACTCTCCCAGTACTGTTCTTTGTTCGGTGGCGTGGCCGACGGTCTTAACCTTCGGTACTACCCCCGCCGCCCTACTGGCAGCACAGAGAGTGTGGTTGTCTCACCTGTTGGTGAGGCTAACCCTAGGTTGAGCAGCACAGTCAACCTAGTCGCAGTGCTTAACACTGAGCTGGATCACTCTCTGGACGAGCTGAGCAGGGCTCGAACGGAGATTGCGGAGTTGCGTGCTGAGCTGGCAGAGCGCCATCACCAGGAGGGTGGTTCTCCCGCTCCTGTTGGGACTCAGCACCCATACCGCTCGCTGCCGCGTGGTCATCACACTTATGGTTCCCCTGTCTGTAAGACCAGGATAGATTTGGATCCTTAGATCGTTAGCGTCGAATTTTGTAATAATCCTTAAATCAGATGTCTCAGTCTTAGATAGTCAGTTTAGTTTGCTTATCAGTTGCTCCCAATTAGCTTAGTTTGCTTATCAGTTGCTTGCATGCTTGTTATGATGAACTTGTGCTGGATTTGGATCTTTGTAATGACTGTCGCCAACCTGTGGGTTTCCCCTGCAGCTTGGCCTAGTTATAATGTTAATAAAGTCAGTTATTTAGTCGGGAAGCCATTTACTTCTACTTTCCTTCTTATCTGGGAAGCTGTGTTGAATCATTATGAGGATCAGTGAAACTTTTTGTTCACTCAGTGTCATGAAGAATTCTGTGTTCTCTTTTCTTATGCTGGAGGATTGTAAGATCAATGCTGATGTATGAATGTCTCCCACAGATGTCTGACAACAGGCGCCGATGCAACAGGCGTGCTCAGCAAGAGCAGCATGACCAGCAGGAGGAGCAACCGAGGCAGCCTCCCCCACCACCCCCGATGACAGTGGAGCAGATGTTCTTGATGCAGACTCAGGCAGTGCAGGCCATTGGGCAGACTCTGGCAGCTATGCAGCAGGCTCAACAGCAACCTCAACCCCAAATGCAAGTGCAGATGCCCCAGATGCCACGAGATAAGCGTGGTGAGTTCATGAGAGGGCACCCTCCTACCTTCGCCCATTCTGCCGACCCCATGGATGCAGAAGACTGGCTGCGCGCAGTGGAGAGAGAACTGCGCACCGCTCAATGTGACGACAGGGAGAAGGTTCTGTATGGCCCCCGTCAGCTAAGGGGAGCAGCCCAGTCCTGGTGGGAGTCCTACCTCGCCACACATGCTGACCCCGAAGCCATCACTTGGGAGGAATTCAGCGAGAGTTTCCGCAGGTACCATGTGCCAGAGGGACTGATGATCGTGAAGAAGGAGGAGTTTCTGGCTCTGAAGCAGGGACCCCTGTCTGTTAGTGAGTACAGAGACAAGTTTCTGCAGCTATCTCGGTATGCACCTGAGGATGTCAACACTGATGCTAAAAGGCAGTACAGGTTCATGAGAGGTTTGGTGGATCCCCTGCATTACCAGCTGATGAATCACACCTTCCCCACCTTCCAGCACCTGATTGATAGGGCAATTATGACTGAGAAGAAGCGTAAGGACATGGAAGATCGGAAGCGTAAGATGAGTGGGCCCCAGTCCGGAGGCATCAGCCGTCCACGTTTCTCAGGCAGTTCATCTCAGCAAGGCAGGCCCGGTCACCCACAGGGATATCAGAATCAGAATCAGCGTCCGCATCAGCAGCAGTTTCAGAGGCAGTATCAACAGCAACAGCAACAGCAGTATCGTCAGCACAGCCAGCAAGGGGGTAATCAGTACCAGAAGCAGAACAACCAGGCACCTCGCCTTCCTGCCCCAGCAGCAAACCAGAGCAACCAAGCAGCCCCAGCACAAGGAGGAGGCAGAGGATGTTTCCACTGTGGAGAACAAGGCCACTGGGCGATGCAATGCCCGAAGAAGATGGCACAGCAGCAGACCAACCCCAATGCTCCAACAAGGCAAGGTGTGCTGCAGCCGGTAGCAGGCAATCGTAACCAAGCGTACAACCGTGGAAAGGTGAACCACTTGGAGGCCGAAGCGATCCAGGATGCACCAGATGTGGCAGTAGGTATGTTTTCAGTCGAATCTCATCCCACGAAAGTGCTATTTGATACTGGTGCAACTCATTCATTTGTCACTGCAACCTGGGTAGAATTGCATAACGTCTCAGTAGAGGCAATGATGCCGCCCATGAGGATTAATTCAGTTGGTGGCAAGGTGCAAACAGATAAAATATGCTCAAATATAAGGGTGGAAATAAGGGGGATAGGGTTCCCCAGTGACTTAATAGTAATAGACACCCCTGGGATAGATGTCATTCTAGGGATGAATTGGTTAATGAGGTACGAAGCGAATATTAGCTGTGACAAGAGGACCGTAACATTGAAGTCCCCGTCAGGAGAAGAGGTAGTGGCCGAGCTAAGGATGCCTAAATCAGCGGAGGGTGTCTGTCACCAGATTTCAGTTGACAGTAAGGAGCCCAACCCGCTCGAGACTATCAAGGTAGTGTCGGACTTTCCGGACGTGTTCCCCGAGGAGCTAACGGGCATGCCACCCGAGAGAAAGGTTGAATTTGCCATAGAGCTTATCCCTGGTACCGCCCCCATTTCCAAAAGGGCCTACCGAGTGTCTGGACCAGAATTGGTGGAACTCAAGAAGCAGATAGATGAGATGTTAGAGAAGGGTTACATCAGACCAAGTACCTCGCCTTGGGCCGCTCCGGTGTTGTTTGTAGAGAAGAAAGATGGTACCAAAAGGATGTGCATAGACTACCGAGCCTTGAATGAAGTCACTGTCAAGAACAAGTACCCCCTGCCAAGGATAGAAGATTTGTTCGACCAGCTCAGAGGTGCCAGCGTATTCTCGAAGATAGATCTGAGGTCAGGCTACCATCAACTCAGAATCCGACCCTCGGACATACCGAAGACAGCATTCATCACCAAGTACGGGTTATATGAATTCACAGTTATGTCCTTCGGTTTGACAAATGCGCCAGCCTTCTTTATGTACCTGATGAACAGTGTGTTCATGGATTATCTGGACAAGTTTGTGGTAGTGTTTATTGATGATATTCTCATATACTCTCAAAGTGAGGAAGATCATGTAGAGCATTTGAAGATGGTATTGCAAAGGCTACGAGAGCAACAGCTGTATGCCAAGCTGAGCAAATGCGAGTTCTGGATTCATGAAGTCTTGTTTCTGGGTCACATCATCAATCAAGAAGGGTTGGCAGTGGATCCAAAGAAAGTGGCAGATATCCTGAATTGGAAAGCACCGAAGGATGTTCGTGGGATCAAGAGCTTCATTGGAATGGCTGGGTATTACCGGCGTTTCATCGAAGGCTTCTCAAAGATTGCAAGACCAATGACAGCGTTACTAGCGAAGAAAGTTGAGTTCAAGTGGACCCAAAAGTGTCAGGAAGCATTTGAAGAGCTGAAAAATAGATTGACCACAGCTCCGGTGTTAGTCCTGCCTGATGTTCACAAGCCATTCTCAGTGTATTGTGATGCTTCTTACACCGGATTGGGATGTGTGCTAATGCAAGAAGGAAGAGTTGTAGCATATTCATCTCGGCAGCTGAAGATCCATGAGAAAAATTATCCCACACATGACCTGGAGTTGGCAGCAGTAGTTCATGCTTTGAAGACCTGGAGACATTACCTGTATGGGCAGAAGTGCGACATTTATACAGATCATAAAAGTCTGAAGTACATATTTACCCAGTCAGAGTTAAACATGAGACAGCGAAGATGGTTGGAATTGATCAAAGACTACGAGTTGGAGATACATTACCATCCAGGCAAAGCCAATGTTGTTGCAGATGCTCTGAGCAGGAAAAGTCAAGTCAATATGATGGCCACGTACCCAATGCCATATGAGTTAGCCAAGGAGTTCGATAGATTGAGCCTTGGGTTTTTGAACAGTACGCAAGGAGTAACAGTGGAATTAGAGCCCACCCTAGAGCGGGAGATCAAAGAAGGGCAGAAGGATGATGAAAGCATCAACAAGATCCGGCAGCTGATCTTAGAAGGAAGAGGCAAAGACTTTCGAGAGGATGAAGAGGGAGTAATATGGTTCAAGGACCGATTGTGTGTCCCCGACCTCAAACCTATTCGGGAGCTGATCCTAAAGGAAGCTCATGAGACAGCCTACTCCATACACCCGGGAAGTGAAAAGATGTACCAGGATTTAAAGAGGAGGTTTTGGTGGTATGGCATGAAAAGAGAGATCGCAGAATATGTTGCCATCTGTGATAGCTGTCAGAGAACCAAAGCAGAGCATCAAAGGCCCGCCGGATTGTTGCAGCCATTGCGGATTCCTCAGTGGAAGTGGGATGAGATCGGGATGGATTTTATAGTTGGCCTACCTCGTACCCGGGCCGGTTATGATTCCATCTGGGTGGTTGTGGACCGATTGACAAAGGTGGCCCATTTCATACCTGTGAAGACCACATATACCGGAGCAACATTAGCTGAGTTATACATGTCACGGATAGTTTGCCTTCATGGTGTGCCGAAGAAGATAGTGTCAGATCGAGGAACGCAGTTTACCTCTCATTTTTGGCAACAGCTACAAGAAGCTTTGGGCACACATTTGAACTTCAGCTCGGCTTACCACCCGCAGACAGACGGTCAGACTGAAAGAACTAATCAGATCCTAGAAGATATGCTGAGAGCCTGTGCGTTGCAAGACAAGTCAGGATGGGACAAAAGGTTACCTTATGCAGAATTCTCCTACAACAATAGTTACCAAGCCAGCTTGAAAATGTCGCCGTTTCAGGCACTCTATGGACGGAGTTGTAGGACTCCGCTGCTTTGGGACCAGCCTGGTGAGAGACAGGTGTTTGGCCCCGACATTTTGCTTGAAGCCGAAGAGAATATCAAAATGGTTCGGGAGAATCTGAAGATAGCACAATCAAGGCAGCGAAGCTATGCGGACCGAAGGAGAAGAGAACTGAGTTTCGAAGTAGGAGATTACGTCTATCTGAAGGTGTCACCTATCAGGGGAGTCAGAAGGTTCGGAGTTAAAGGTAAGTTAGCACCCCGGTACGTTGGACCATATCAGATTCAAGCAAAGCGTGGAGAAGTGGCTTATCAACTCGACCTACCAGAAAGTTTGTCGGCAGTGCACAATGTGTTCCACGTGTCACAATTGAAGAAGTGTCTGCGAGTACCAGAAGAACAGTTGCCAGTGGAGGGTTTGGAAGTCCAGGAGGATCTGACATACATAGAGAAGCCAACGCAGATTCTAGAGTTTGCAGACAGAGTCACCCGGAGGAATACCATCAGAATGTGCAAAGTCAGATGGGGTCACCATTCGGAGGAAGAAGCAACCTGGGAACGAGAAGATGACCTGAAGGCCAAATACCCTGAACTCTTTGCTGACCAACCTTGAATCTCGGGGGCGAGATTCTTTTAAGGGGGATAGGTTTGTAACACCCTGAATTTGGGGGTATAAAATTTCTTTGCTCATATTCACAAATTCAGGTGTTACTTCCTTTTCTCATCCTTCCTCATTTTTTTCTCTCTCATTTCTATAGGAGCTAAGTGCTTATTTTACTTGTAATTATAGTTATTATGTTAAACCCTAAGGGAGTATGAATTGTTGCATCATGTTGAACCCTAGATTTCACTTTTGCTTGGTGCATAATTCTTGGAAGGTTTGGTTTGAATTTGTGGCTTGTTTGAATTTGAATCAAATGGAGAAAATAAAAAGAAAAGAGAAAGGAAATTCCAAAATAAAAGAAAAAGGCAAAGCAGCCCAAACCCGCCGCCCCCTCAGCCTTTCGGCCCATCAGGCCCAGCTCGCGCGCGCGCCCTCCCGCTCCTTCTCTCTCTCTGCGCAGCGGGCCCCGCCTGTCGGCGCAGCGGCCTCCCGTGCGCCCGCTCTCCCTCTCTCTGCTCGGCCAGCCCCACCTGTCGGCGCTCCCGTCCTCCGCGTGCGCCCGCCCCCTCGCTCTCTCTCTGCGTCGCGGGTCCCGGCTGTCAGCTTCGCCGTTCTCGCGTAACCGCCGCCGAGCCGCGCGCGCCCGCTTTCCTCGCGCCCACGTCGCGCGTGGGGAGCTCACCCCACCCCGCCCTCGGCCACTAGAGCCCCGAGTCCCACTCGCCCTCGCCCCCTCCCTCATTTGCGCACCAACCGGCCCTCTCTCTCGCCCTCTCCCTCGCTGCGCGCACGCCCGAGCGCCATTGCCGCGATCCGCCGCCGCCCGAGCTTGTTCCTTCGTCGTCGTTGGAGCTCCGCCGCGCCCTTAGCCCCGGTGAGCTCCGCCCCGACGCCCGCGACCCGGGACGCGCCCCAAAACCCTCTCCCCCTCCCTATTTCTCTCTGCCCGCGCTCACCCGTCGTCCGCCGTGCAGCCGCCGCCGTCGACCCGGGCCACCGTCGCATCTCCGTCGCCGCCGAGGAGTCCCCGGAGCCCGCCTTGAGGTAAGGGACCTCTCCCGCCCCTATCGCCCCTTGCTTTGCTCTCTGCCGTGTGTAATTCCTCGCCGGAGTAGAGTAATCCCGCCGCCGAGCCGCCCCGCCGTGAATCGCCCCCCTCCGGTGCCTCTGCCCCGACCCAGACCCTACCGGAGAACTCCCCGCGCCCTCCCCGACCTCCCCGACCACTCAGATCGCCCCGGGAGCCCGCCAGGCCCCCGCTCCCCTCGTCTCCGGCGAGCTCCTCCGCCACTGGCGCGAGCGCCGCCGCCCCAGCTAGCCGTAGGAGAGGCTCAGCCTGGCCACCCAATCCCCGCCGTTCACCCGAGATCGGGCGGCCCTGATTTAATTAGCCCCGCCTCTCTGTCCGCCCGACCCCGCCTGTCAGCTCGCCCGCGCGCTCGCGCTGTCCGCCCGGCCCCGCCTGTCGGTCCGCCCGCGCGCTCTGCCCGCCCGGTCCCGCCTGCCAGCCGCCCGCGCGCTCTGCCCGCCCGGTCCCGCCTGTCAGCCGCCCAGGCTGTCACGCGCCCGCGCGCCCGCCCGCAGGATCTAATCCTGGCCGTTGATCTGAGATCTAACGGCTATTAGCGTCCGATACCCCTTCGCCGCGCTTTTTCTTAAAGAGCCCCCCGGTTTTCTGGATTTTGCGCCCGCCGTCCCTGGTTTCTCGCGGTTAAGTCCTCAGCCCTTTTATTTAATTCGAAATAGGTCCCTAGGGCATATTTTTACCCCCTAAACTTGTAAAATTCATAACTTGGCCATATGAACTCCAAATGAAGTGCTTCAAATTGCAAAATGTTCATAATATTATTATCTATCTGTTTATGCAATGTTTCCCTGCTGTTTCCATGTTCCAATTAATGGTTAATCATTAGGATAGGATTAAGGTTATTGGAACCCTATTTGAGATAAATAAAAGATAGTAGACTTTAATAAAAGTTGGAGCACTTAAGTTTATGAACTCACACACTTAAGTTTAGGAACTTAAACCAGATAATTATTTAATCCCACCACTGACTTAAACTTGATTAGTGGATAATGAATCACTTTGTATAGCCCTCTACCCCAGACCTAGGGAACACCAAAGTGCCTATCCCTTTTCTGTTATGAGCTTGTGACCACTCTCTGCTGCATATGTTTGGCATATTGTTTTTGTTTGTTATTTTCCCAAGTGCATAGTGTGAATGATTGCTTTACGTAGACAACGAGCAGTCTGTGTTTCCCGAGGCAGTTGCAGAGGAAGTCCCTGATCAGCAGCTTGGTGAAGGCAAGTGTCCTCTGACCCATTATGTCCTATTCATTTATAACTTACTACCCCGCATTACTTACTTGAAACCTAAGGATTGACTAGCTTTACACTTTACTTTATCCTTGATGACCTTATGGGCTGTTATGGTTAGCATTTTGCTATTGCCTTAACTTAATCAATGAACATGATGTGAATATTTATGATACTGTTATCCTGATGATGTTGGTGATCTTGTGATACTCTAGGGGGCTCAGGCTGTTTCCTGAGTACCTCTCCGTAAGGACCTGTTCGTTGAGAGACCACCCGGGATAACAGTGCAACCATGAGGGTGAAATGGGGCGCCCTTAGCTAATTAATTAGAGGAACTAGAGGTGTAGTTGCTTCGCCGTCGTGCCGTCAATGGGGTCCAGGCACAGTGCTTGCTCTGCCGAGGCTGAGTGCCGAGGTTCTTTCGTTTTGCTTTTGTTAGTCACTCTCCTGCGGGGAGGAGTACTGTGTTTATCAAACTGGAGAAACCTAACGGGCAGCTATGATCTCTAGGGAATCTTTGTAACAGCTACGTAGTGATACCCTGCCGGACCACCTAGGTAGTGGTCAATGGGGATTAGCTCTCCCCGGGCAGAAAGGGAATCATGACTCATGGGTAAAGTGTGCGACCTCTGCAGAGGGTAGTGAAACTGATATATCAGCCGTGCTCACGGTTAAGAGCAGCCTTGGGATCCTCTTTGATTAGAGATACAAATGGTTCGAGATACAAGGATTATGTTATGATTTTGGTTCGAATATGATGATGTTGTTCCTCGATGAGGAAAGGGTTCATGGGCTGGTTAATGATAAAATCTGGCTTCTACTAATGATAAATACCTGACCAACTAAAAGCAACTGCTTGAGCCTAACCCCCCCACATAAAGCTAGTCCACTTCAGCCAAACGGGACATTTGCTGAGTACGTTGATGTGTACTCATCCTTGCTTTACCACAAAACACCAGGTTGTCCGCATTGTAACCACTGCTCCGGAGAAGGCGAAGCCGTGGAAGGAGACTTCCAGGAGTTTCAAGACTACGACGAATTCTAGGTGTGGGTTGGCGGCAACCCCCAGTCAGCTGCCTGTGAAGGCCTTATCTTTACTGCGTTTCGCTTAGCACTTTGATCTAACTGTTAAGTCGATGACTATGTGGATGTCTATGACTCTGTGATGTAATAAGTTTTTACTCTTTTATGTTATTATTCGAGCATTGTGCGATGATGTTCATTTATGTAATCGCTGTGTACGTGAGTTCTGATCCTGGCACGTACATAGTTCGCATTCGGTTTGCCTTCTGAAACCGGGTGTGACAATTGCATCTTGTCCACACAAAGACAAGGATGAAGGAATGAGGAGATGTTTTGGATGCAATGAAAAGGACCACATGATCACCTCATGTCCGGTCATAAAGAATCAAGGACATGCACCCTCCAAGATGACCCTCACCAAGGAAAATGATAAACAGCAAGCGTCATGTCGGGTCGAGCGACGTTTCTGCTATATGTGTGGTGAGCATGGTCATCCACCTGAGGTATGTAATAAAGGTAAGGTTCCTAAGCAAGTAAATTTGTCTCAATCTTATTCGCTTAGAAGACCCAAACCATACACCTGTGCTAGATCAGTAATGAGATCACCTAGAACTAGCACAATTGCTATTTGGGTACCAAAGGCTCTTTTGGATGATTGTTATGTACCCATCCCGAGATGGGTACCAAACTGTGCCAACTAGACCATGCAGGTGCCTCGAGATGGACCGGAGACCATGGGAGAGCTTAAGATGGTTAATTCAAACTCTATGCTTAAGCTGTTGTTTTTTATTGTCTATTCATTGACCCAAGGTTGAATGATTGTGCAATTCTAATCCCATGTTCATCTCAAGTTAAATAAGTTGTAGAGGTCTTGAATCATTATTGGTGAATCAAGCAAAGGACCTTGATGAGAATATGCAACTTGCTCTCCAAAGGACGGTACCCGGGTATCTTAAGTACATTATTGCAAATCAGTATTGCTCTTAAGTTGGTTTGTTGTGCTACCTATCCTTGGAGTAGTTATGCTTTTGAGATTGCCTGTGTTATCAATGGTTCATAATGATGCTTGCTTAATCATGATTGTGTGTTCTATATGTTATATCTTTTGAATCATTCAATGGTAGCTTTTCAATCGATATATTCACTATGATTAACTCTTTTTGTGTTAATGGATAAACCTGTATCCTTTTGTAAGACATGCTATTGTCTTTAATGATTAACCTATGTGCAAGCATGACATCTTGTTTAGTCCATATTCACATAATTACCCAATTTTGATACTGTGTGTATACCAAATCCATGTTGTGCCACTAATACACCTTCTTGAGTTATGAGTGCATGAGCAAAAGGAGCCCTAAATTGGTGACAACAGGTGCTCTCACTCTACACTACCTAAAAGAATGGATCTCATGGTATTCAGGTAAAAGGCAAAGGTATGGAGAATGGAACTATGCAATCTCATATCTTGAAGTTCCATTGATTGTGATCACAGCTATGTTCTTGCCTCTGAATTGGTAGTAACTTGGCTTAGGTGCTCCTTACTTTAAAATGTTGTTTCTTTTGGTGTACCTAAGGAACCTTCTTAATCATGGTGTCTTAGACATTGCGCTTTATATGCATGATCTTGTCGTTTTCAATTGGTATATGTGGTGCAATGATTATCATGTATGAAGCATGCCTAGGTTGCTTGTAAAATGTTATACTCCTTGAGGCATGCATTGTTGTATTAAGTCAACTATTCAATTGGTATCTCTTTGTGATGAAATTGATAGAGTATGCCTTGACCAAGATATGTTGTGATCCCCTCTAGTTCTGAGGAAGCTAGAATGTGCAAAGTGCAAGTCATTCAAATACTTGATGCACAACTTTAGGGGGAGCACACATAACTTGTGTCTTTTGAGACTAACTGTTTTTTTTAGTGATCCTATATAGTCTCAAGGTGGAAAAGGGAAGATGAGCAAGAAATGGAACAATCAGGACTTCAGTACCTCCACAAGTCAAGTAATTGGTATCTAAAGTTGTGAGTAATTGTGTATTTAAAGATTGCTCACGCTCTATAACAGTTGGTGATCCTAGATGCTTATCTTTAAATCATGGAGCTATGCCAGTGATGATCTTTCAATTAGTAGCCTTGGTAGTGTGCTTCATTTGGTATCTCTTGGTAATCACTAGCATAGAAGCTTCATCTTGTGCCACAATACTATAACTTGTTCTAAGTTTGGTGTCTTAGCAACAAGAAAAGGTCAGGATAAAGGATCAGGCACAAGTGTGAAGGAGCTCCTTAGAGATAAAACTTTCAAGATGGAAATCTTAAATTGATGGCAAAAGGAACTCCGCCTACTTAGATGCAAAGTACACCATAACATGGTAAAGGTACAACATGAGGTATTGACCTTTTGCGTATTTGTATCTTAATTTTCCTCCAATGCTTCTGCTGCATATGTTTAATGTGTAAGGGGGAGTAATGTTAGTGTGTTGCATTTTACCTGCTTAATACCCTGCTGTCCCTTGACATCATCCTATGTTCTTGCTTGAATATGGTTTTGGTGTTTGATGTCAAAGGGGGAGAATTTGTGCATTAAAGCTCACCTCGACCTGAGAGGAAAGCTTATCTTAAGTGTGAAGAGGGTGAAGATTAATTTTTTGTGTGCTAAAGGACCTAAAGGGGTTTCCTTGAGTTCCTTTGATCTTAAGGAAAAATGTGTTAGTTTGTTGATAATACTTATCATATGCTTCTTGTTGTATTATATGGTGATAATGCAAAATTAGTGCTTCCGTTGATATGAATCAATTGGTATCTACTGTGTTTATCTACTGTGTTTATCCTGTGATAGATATTCATGTGGTTCTGGCGCTTTAAAATCGGTATCTTAATGGTGAATAGTGGTAGGTTGATATTCCTATGGTATATTTATTTAATTGGTGTTTAACTCTGATTCTGTGCATTTGTGTTATACACATCACGGTTTGATTCTTCACACAATGCATCCCACAGGTGCTAAGGTGTAGCAATGCTTCGAATTAGCCTAAGTATGTGCATGTTGGTATTTAAGGCCAAAGTTAAGATTTTAATGTAAGCACATATTTAGGGGGAGCATTCTATAAACTTAGAATTCAAAATTTGTGCTTTAAATCTTATTGTTGTGTAAGCTTTAATTGTGTTGCCATCAATCACCAAAAAGGGGGAGATTGAAAGCTCTCTTCTGGGTTTTGGTGGTTTGGATGACAACCCAATTAAAGGACTAACAAGTGCGCTAAGTGTTGAACAGGTGCTTAATGCAAAGCTAACAGGGTTCAACACAAGTGAACAAGTGTGATGGTCCAAAGACTGGATTATCTATAGATAATGGACATCACAAGTAAGATGGACATTGCTTAAGTGAGACTCGGTGTGCGTAACTCAGAGACAATCGATCAAGCCAAGGATGGAGGCAAGATGAGGTTCGAGGTACCGAGTGCACGGGAGAAGGTCAAGGAGACCAGGAACCCAAAGCCAGGGGTGAAGAAGAAGACTTGCAAAGTCAAGGTTGATCGAGTTAAGAAGAGTTATGGTGCATCAAGGATCACTACATAAGGACATGACTTACAACCAATGAGGTAACATCTACAATTATGTGGTGTAAGTCATAAGGCTCAAGATCAAGCTCGAGAAGTGAACGGGGGTTGGGGCTCAGATATGTCAATCTAGATCAAGTCAAGTTGACTTGATGGTTTAGAGTCCAACATCGACCTCAAACAAGCCAAATTGGGTAAAACGATGAAAAAGGTTAAGTATGTAAGGTTTGAGTGTTCAACCATTTTGCATACACCTCTTACTACAAGTTTGGTGCTTTGGTTTGCTCTCTAACTCTTTCTGTAGAGAAAGTACCATTCTGAGCTCTGCTGGAGGAGAAACAGAAAAGCTAGGAGAAGAACAAGAAAGATGTAAGTTTCTAGGACTAAATCAATTGGATTATACTCTAAATGTGTTTGTTTAAGTCTCAGGAAAATCCTCCCAAAAGTTGAAGTCAAACGGAGAAAGAACGGAGGAAAAAGCACTTAGTGTGCTGTTGGCTGGTGCACAGGACAGTGAATAGTAGCTGTCCGGTGCACAGGACAGTGAATAGTAACTGTGTCCGGTGCACAGGACAGTGAATAGTAACTGTGTCCGGTGCACAGGACAGTGAATAGTCGCAGCGTCCGGTGCACAGGACAGTGAATAGTAGCTGTGTCCGGTGCACAGGACAGTGAATAGTGACCTGTCCGGTGCACAGGACAGTGAATAGTAACCTGTCCGGTGCACCAACGGCTAGCTGTTCCAGAGAAGGAAACTGTCAATCAGATCCGTTACTGTTCACTGTCCGGTGCGCCACCGGACAGTCCGGTGCACCAGGGAAGGCTAGGAGCTTCCAAATGAAGCTCTAACGGCTCCTAGGCCATTTGGGGCTATAAAAGGGACCCCTAGGCGCCTCAAACAACAACACAAGTGCAGCCAACAATTGTATACATCACTCGGATCGATTCTCTCTCTCCCTCTTGTGTAAATCTCTCTAGTTTGTGTGAAGGCAAAGTTATAAGCCTTTAGAGAGTGGAGAGGTGCTGCAAAGAGCTAGAGCAAAGTCTTGAGCGCATTGTTACTCCGTCGGAGTGCTGTCAAGAAGATTGTAAGCAGCCGCGGCTTTGTTGTAACCCAACTCAACATAGTGGAAGGCTCTATCTGTCATACTGACAGATCTGAGCAAACGGAGGAAGGAGTTGAAATAGACTCCAAGCCCAGGTGTGGCTAACTCCAACGAGGACTAGGCAAGCATTTCAGGCTTGGCCGAACCTCGGGATAAATTCCTGCGTCTGTGTGCTTCGCTCTGTATTGTGTGCTGACTCTCTGTCTTACTCACTTTTTATATCTACACTTCAACACTTATCTGTGGTACAAGTTATATTTGAAGTGCAGGGCATTTTGAGACAGGATCTTCTATTCCGCTGCAACCTACTCGAAGGATCTTTCATTCCACTGCAATCTGGTCTTTGAGTAGAGTAAGAACTAAAGTTTTAAAGTGATAATTTTTTATTCGCCTATTCACCCCCCCCCCCCTCTAGACGACATCCAGATCCTGTTCCCGGGCAAAGGGAACTTTCAATTGGTATCGGAGCTAGGCCTCTCCAGTGTGGGCTTAGCCGTCCGGAGATGATGATGTCGTCACAAGAGGTAACTGTAGAACTTCTTTTAGGCGATGGCTCTAATTATAAATCTTGGTCTGTCTCTATTTATAATGCCTTCATGCGTGTTGATCCTGATTTGACACAGATCTTTAGTAGAAGTATTTTTCCCTCCAATTTTAGTCAAAATCCTTCTAATGATGAACTAAGATGTCTGTCTCTCAATCACCATGCTTGCAACATCTTAGTTGACTCTCTTTCTAGAGGTGCTTATTTTGCCATCATGAGTAGTGATAGTGATTTATTTGTTGATGCTCATGATCTATGGACTAGAATTAAAATAAAATATTCTGAGTCCAATTGTACTACTTCTACTCCCTATGTTGCTTGTGATACTAACCTTTCAAAGGGAGAAGAAAAACGATGGCAACCAAACGATGAATCCACCTCACCAACAGGTTTGTCTTCCACTAGTTATAAATGTCTTATTGCTAACAATGATAGTGGAGACGAAAGCGATGATGAGGAGGAATATGAGGATGATAGCAAGGATGAGTCTTCACCACAAGGTACATTTTCCTGTATTGCTTCCACTGATAATAATGACAGGGAAAATGAGATCGTCGATGTGGAAGAAGAGGAGATTCGCCGGTTCTACACCCATCTCAACAAAGAAGACAAAGTGCTCTTGGTTAAGCTATTGAGGAGGAACAAGGAACAAGGCGAGATGCTTCTCAGGCTAGAGGAGACTCTCAACAAAACCAACGACAGCCTGGAGAAGATGACCAAAGAACATGAGGAGCTAAAGTGCTCTCATGATAATTTGGTCCAACGGTATGAATCTGTTTTATTTGAGCAAAGAAATAATCATGATGTGTTATCTGATGTTGCTCAACTTAAAACTGAGAATTCTATGCTTAAGAGTCAAGTAGAAATGATAAATTTAGAAAAACTTGCTCTAAGTGAAAAATATGATATGCTATCTTATTCTCATAATGAATTAGTTGATGACCATATCATGCTTGATGTTGCTCATGAGGTTGTAATTGCGAACTTAAATTCATGTGAACCTCATTCTTGCACACGTGCGCATTTAGATAATATATCACCATGTGCTAACCTCTGTTGCTCAAAAGAAAGCCAATTTTTGAATGAGCATCAAGCTGCAGGATCAAAAGAAAAGTTGCTCATCAATAAAGAAAGGAACAAAAAAGCAAAGCAACTAAGGAGAAGACGCATTGCTCAACCTCCTCAAGATATCCACGGGCGCGTGGTGAAGAAGCTTGAGACGGGAGAAACCGCAGCAAGTGTTAAACTCCATAAGAAGGATGTTCCTAAAGCAATAAATGAAGAAATCAACATGAACAAGGAAAAAGGTAAAAATTCGATTAGTCATGTTGTTTGCACTGATCATCTCTCTATGTCATCCAAGAGCAAAAATGGAAGAGGAAAAAGGAGGTGCTTCAAGTGCAAGGAATTAGGTCACTTCATTGCATCTTGTCCACACAAAGACAAGGATGAAGGAATGAGGAGATGTTTTGGATGCAATGAAAAGGACCACATGATCACCTCATGTCCGGTCATAAAGAATCAAGGACATGCACCCTCCAAGATGACCCTCACCAAGGAAAATGATAAACATCAAGCGTCATGTCGGGTCGAGCGACGTTTCTGCTATATGTGTGGTGAGCATGGTCATCCACCTGAGGTATGTAATAAAGGTAAGGTTCCTAAGCAAGTAAATTTGTCTCAATCTTATTTGCTTAGAAGACCCAAACCATACACCTGTGCTAGATCAGTAATGAGATCACCTAGAACTAGCACAATTGCTATTTGGGTACCAAAGGCTCTTTTGGATGATTGTTATGTACCCATCCCGAGATGGGTACCAAACTGTGCCAACTAGACCATGCAGGTGCCTCGAGATGGACCGGAGACCATGGGAGAGCTTAAGATGGTTAATTCAAACTCTATGCTTAAGCTGTTGTTTTTTATTGTCTATTCATTGACCCAAGGTTGAATGATTGTGCAATTCTAATCCCATGTTCATCTCAAGTTAAATAAGTTGTAGAGGTCTTGAATCATTATTGGTGAATCAAGCAAAGGACCTTGATGAGAATATGCAACTTGCTCTCCAAAGGACGGTACCCGGGTATCTTAAGTACATTATTGCAAATCAGTATTGCTCTTAAGTTGGTTTGTTGTGCTACCTATCCTTGGAGTAGTTATGCTTTTGAGATTGCCTGTGTTATCAATGGTTCATAATGATGCTTGCTTAATCATGATTGTGTGTTCTATATGTTATATCTTTTGAATCATTCAATGGTAGCTTTTCAATCGATATATTCACTATGATTAACTCTTTTTGTGTTAATGGATAAACCTGTATCCTTTTGTAAGACATGCTATTGTCTTTAATGATTAACCTATGTGCAAGCATGACATCTTGTTTAGTCCATATTCACATAATTACCCAATTTTGATACTGTGTGTATACCAAATCCATGTTGTGCCACTAATACACCTTCTTGAGTTATGAGTGCATGAGCAAAAGGAGCCCTAAATTGGTGACAACAGGTGCTCTCACTCTACACTACCTAAAAGAATGGATCTCATGGTATTCAGGTAAAAGGCAAAGGTATGGAGAATGGAACTATGCAATCTCATATCTTGAAGTTCCATTGATTGTGATCACAGCTATGTTCTTGCCTCTGAATTGGTAGTAACTTGGCTTAGGTGCTCCTTACTTTAAAATGTTGTTTCTTTTGGTGTACCTAAGGAACCTTCTTAATCATGGTGTCTTAGACATTGCGCTTTATATGCATGATCTTGTCGTTTTCAATTGGTATATGTGGTGCAATGATTATCATGTATGAAGCATGCCTAGGTTGCTTGTAAAATGTTATACTCCTTGAGGCATGCATTGTTGTATTAAGTCAACTATTCAATTGGTATCTCTTTGTGATGAAATTGATAGAGTATGCCTTGACCAAGATATGTTGTGATCCCCTCTAGTTCTGAGGAAGCTAGAATGTGCAAAGTGCAAGTCATTCAAATACTTGATGCACAACTTTAGGGGGAGCACACATAACTTGTGTCTTTTGAGACTAACTGTTTTTTTTAGTGATCCTATATAGTCTCAAGGTGGAAAAGGGAAGATGAGCAAGAAATGGAACAATCAGGACTTCAGTACCTCCACAAGTCAAGTAATTGGTATCTAAAGTTGTGAGTAATTGTGTATTTAAAGATTGCTCACGCTCTATAACAGTTGGTGATCCTAGATGCTTATCTTTAAATCATGGAGCTATGCCAGTGATGATCTTTCAATTAGTAGCCTTGGTAGTGTGCTTCATTTGGTATCTCTTGGTAATCACTAGCATAGAAGCTTCATCTTGTGCCACAATACTATAACTTGTTCTAAGTTTGGTGTCTTAGCAACAAGAAAAGGTCAGGATAAAGGATCAGGCACAAGTGTGAAGGAGCTCCTTAGAGATAAAACTTTCAAGATGGAAATCTTAAATTGATGGCAAAAGGAACTCCGCCTACTTAGATGCAAAGTACACCATAACATGGTAAAGGTACAACATGAGGTATTGACCTTTTGCGTATTTGTATCTTAATTTTCCTCCAATGCTTCTGCTGCATATGTTTAATGTGTAAGGGGGAGTAATGTTAGTGTGTTGCATTTTACCTGCTTAATACCCTGCTGTCCCTTGACATCATCCTATGTTCTTGCTTGAATATGGTTTTGGTGTTTGATGTCAAAGGGGGAGAATTTGTGCATTAAAGCTCACCTCGACCTGAGAGGAAAGCTTATCTTAAGTGTGAAGAGGGTGAAGATTAATTTTTTGTGTGCTAAAGGACCTAAAGGGGTTTCCTTGAGTTCCTTTGATCTTAAGGAAAAATGTGTTAGTTTGTTGATAATACTTATCATATGCTTCTTGTTGTATTATATGGTGATAATGCAAAATTAGTGCTTCCGTTGATATGAATCAATTGGTATCTACTGTGTTTATCTACTGTGTTTATCCTGTGATAGATATTCATGTGGTTCTGGCGCTTTAAAATCGGTATCTTAATGGTGAATAGTGGTAGGTTGATATTCCTATGGTATATTTATTTAATTGGTGTTTAACTCTGATTCTGTGCATTTGTGTTATACACATCACGGTTTGATTCTTCACACAATGCATCCCACAGGTGCTAAGGTGTAGCAATGCTTCGAATTAGCCTAAGTATGTGCATGTTGGTATTTAAGGCCAAAGTTAAGATTTTAATGTAAGCACATATTTAGGGGGAGCATTCTATAAACTTAGAATTCAAAATTTGTGCTTTAAATCTTATTGTTGTGTAAGCTTTAATTGTGTTGCCATCAATCACCAAAAAGGGGGAGATTGAAAGCTCTCTTCTGGGTTTTGGTGGTTTGGATGACAACCCAATTAAAGGACTAACAAGTGCGCTAAGTGTTGAACAGGTGCTTAATGCAAAGCTAACAGGGTTCAACACAAGTGAACAAGTGTGATGGTCCAAAGACTGGATTATCTATAGATAATGGACATCACAAGTAAGATGGACATTGCTTAAGTGAGACTCGGTGTGCGTAACTCAGAGACAATCGATCAAGCCAAGGATGGAGGCAAGATGAGGTTCGAGGTACCGAGTGCACGGGAGAAGGTCAAGGAGACCAGGAACCCAAAGCCAGGGGTGAAGAAGAAGACTTGCAAAGTCAAGGTTGATCGAGTTAAGAAGAGTTATGGTGCATCAAGGATCACTACATAAGGACATGACTTACAACCAATGAGGTAACATCTACAATTATGTGGTGTAAGTCATAAGGCTCAAGATCAAGCTCGAGAAGTGAACGGGGGTTGGGGCTCAGATATGTCAATCTAGATCAAGTCAAGTTGACTTGATGGTTTAGAGTCCAACATCGACCTCAAACAAGCCAAATTGGGTAAAACGATGAAAAAGGTTAAGTATGTAAGGTTTGAGTGTTCAACCATTTTGCATACACCTCTTACTACAAGTTTGGTGCTTTGGTTTGCTCTCTAACTCTTTCTGTAGAGAAAGTACCATTCTGAGCTCTGCTGGAGGAGAAACAGAAAAGCTAGGAGAAGAACAAGAAAGATGTAAGTTTCTAGGACTAAATCAATTGGATTATACTCTAAATGTGTTTGTTTAAGTCTCAGGAAAATCCTCCCAAAAGTTGAAGTCAAACGGAGAAAGAACGGAGGAAAAAGCACTTAGTGTGCTGTTGGCTGGTGCACAGGACAGTGAATAGTAACTGTGTCCGGTGCACAGGACAGTGAATAGTAACTGTGTCCGGTGCACAGGACAGTGAATAGTCGCAGCGTCCGGTGCACAGGACAGTGAATAGTAGCTGTGTCCGGTGCACAGGACAGTGAATAGTGACCTGTCCGGTGCACAGGACAGTGAATAGTAACCTGTCCGGTGCACCAACGGCTAGCTGTTCCAGAGAAGGAAACTGTCAATCAGATCCGTTACTGTTCACTGTCCGGTGCGCCACCGGACAGTCCGGTGCACCAGGGAAGGCTGGGAGCTTCCAAATGAAGCTCTAACGGCTCCTAGGCCATTTGGGGCTATAAAAGGGACCCCTAGGCGCCTCAAACAACAACACAAGTGCAGCCAACAATTGTATACATCACTCGGATCGATTCTCTCTCTCCCTCTTGTGTAAATCTCTCTAGTTTGTGTGAAGGCAAAGTTATAAGCCTTTAGAGAGTGGAGAGGTGCTGCAAAGAGCTAGAGCAAAGTCTTGAGCGCATTGTTACTCCGCCGGAGTGCTGTCAAGAAGATTGTAAGCAGCCGCGGCTTTGTTGTAACCCAACTCAACATAGTGGAAGGCTCTATCTGTCATACTGACAGATCTGAGCAAACGGAGGAAGGAGTTGAAATAGACTCCAAGCCCAGGTGTGGCTAACTCCAACGAGGACTAGGCAAGCATTTCAGGCTTGGCCGAACCTCGGGATAAATTCCTGCGTCTGTGTGCTTCGCTCTGTATTGTGTGCTGACTCTCTGTCTTACTCACTTTTTATATCTACACTTCAACACTTATCTGTGGTACAAGTTATATTTGAAGTGCAGGGCATTTTGAGACAGGATCTTCTATTCCGCTGCAACCTACTCGAAGGATCTTTCATTCCACTGCAATCTGGTCTTTGAGTAGAGTAAGAACTAAAGTTTTAAAGTGATAATTTTTTATTCGCCTATTCACCCCCCCCCCTCTAGGCGACATCCAGATCCTGTTCCCGGGCAAAGGGAACTTTCAAATGGTTCAGGACTCAGTTCGTCGTTTATCAGCCGGTTGCCAAACACTACGTCACAACAGGACGATAAGATTGGAAGGTCATATCAGCTATGTTGGCACCACTGTTAGCGAACGTGTCTGCTAGCTTCCTCAAAAGCAACGTAAGGAGTTGTTCATGTGGAGCTGTGTAGTGCGGGTTGCCAAGGGCTTCTCTAAGACCACAGTGTATGTCATCGGTGAAGTAGATCCAATATTTGTCAAACAAAGCATGAACATTACAAACAGGACAATGAACGACAATGGTAACGAACATTTGTCGAAGCTGAAACACCGAGGCAGAGACTATTGCCTCATCAAATAGAAGGTTCCACTCATTGTCACCTTCGAGCAAACCACATGCTTCGCACGCCTCTCTGAATGTTTTGTACACAGTATTTTGGAAGGTCCTTATATCAACGAAGCTCGTCGCACCTGAAACAAACATCAAGAGCATGCGTAGATAGTACAACTCCCCAACTGTTGGGTGCACGTAGTACATGCGACCAATCTTGGCAGACGACAACCTCCTTCTACGCCAACACCTAACAGAAATGTCCCACAACCACTCTTTGGGGAAATCACAATAAGTCAGGCGACGTGCATTACTATGTTTCATGTTTGTTTCAAACCATTCAGTTAACATAGTCTTTTTTGCTGCACAGCTCAAAAGCAACGCTTGTAGGTCTGCCCCAGGCTCGTACTGCACGACGTTTTTTAGGTAAGTGCACCGCCAGACATTCCATAGAAGGTACTCTAAAGTGAATGTCAAATTCGAAGATTTGCCATAGAGCTTCACATGTTGATAGGTATCTAGCATCTATGTATTCGCGAATCTCATTTGGCGGGGCTATTTGAGGACCTGGAGATGCATTAGTTGTGTTCGCAGTCAACTCAAAATATATCTTGGCTCGATCACTTCCCTTGGTAACATATTTAAACAAGTACTTGATCATGTGTGTTTTGTTGCACCACTCGACATTAATATGGGCATTGTATTTTTTGAGCAATTGCATATTGTATGGCACTACACTTCTATTGTCTAATTTTACTCCACCTTTTACTACGAACCGGCAGTTGTTTCGTCTTCTATAAAGGGTATAGCCAAAAGCATCAATGACAGTCTCGTCTTGGTACGTCTTAGGGAATTTCTTAGAGCATCTGTCGTTTTTCATGCATGGACACCGCCTGTTGTAATCACCGCATGGACCATGTATCATGAATTCATCAACGAGAGCATAACCCAAGGGGTCTATGGCAACGTCAGGTATCTCAGCACATATGAAAGCGTCAATGGCACAGTCCTCTGTCTCTGAACGACCACCAAGCAACCATAGAAGACAGTGTATGTGTGGTAGGTCCCTTTTTGGAATTCTACGGTATAAATCACTGCATAGGAAAGGCTATAGATGAGAGCATGCAAAGCAATATTAAGGGACCACTCAATGTGTCAAGTTAAGATGAAGCTCACCAGCACGGATAGGACCAAAAATTTTATTTTTTTTCATCGACCTTCATATGGAAGACCCTTACAACTATATCAGAACGATTGCATGCCTGCTGACCAGGCTCGAAGCGAAGCGCATCGACTATCTCCTTCCATTTAGGGTTGCATGTGAAGGTGACGAAGAGATCTAGCGGGCCGTATACTCTGCAGATGGCCATAGCGTCTTGGTAGTTCATTACATGGTACCTTCGGCCGCCCGTAAAAGATGCAGGCATGATCACTCTTCCACCAACTGAATCTGCACTAGTGAGACCCCTGCCAATGGCGTCGGTTATCCCCTGTACAGATTCACAACGCAATTCTTTTTGGTGGTCCGCTATGAATTGCAATCGAGATGCCTCAATCGTAGAATACGCATCGACAGCTACCTGGTTGCTCAGCCTACCATAGCAAGTGAATGGGTTCAGTTCGTTGAGCCTATAGTGTGAACGATGTCTAACAAATTCAAGCATCGTAACATACTTGCGGCATGTGGCATCACCTTCTCCCACGTCAGTGTATTTTATTCCAAGGTGATATCCACGATCACCGTAAGGGAAAAGCAGCGGGTACTACAGGGCCATGTAGGATGGGTGCAAGCACGAAACATGTTTGAGTCCACCCTCTCTAGCGTGCACGAGGACATGGTACTTGTATTGTGAAGGTAAGCAATCACCCACTATTACAGCAGCGAGCTCACCATTGGCCGGTAAGTTCTATTGTGCGTCATGACGTGTGTTACAGCCTAACAATCGCAACGTCACCTTTTGGTCGCCTTCTTCATCTAAACGTTCTTTAGCAAAGCAAAATGTCGTGACCAGCTTGTTATGCTCATCTAGCATGTTAAGTAATAAATGGGCCACCTCTGGATTCGGGCGATCATGGACATCAGGCTCGTTCTCAAACATGCCTAGCCTATTTTGCACCTCGTGTTCAGTGTCATATATGTAAAGCTGCGCAAACTGTGGTCGCAATCCATGACTGGGTAGTAGCGAGCCAATGCGATGGTGTACGACACCATTGATTTTGAAAACATAAGGTGCAGTACCGTTATTTATCGATCTATCAACGATGGTGCCTAGTGAGGTAAACGCGAAAAGGGAATTATATGAGCGAATTTGCCTAAGGAACCTTCTAGCACGACTATCACCATCGAATTGCAGTAGGTCACATAAGGGTTCCGGTGGACATTTGTAAGGCTCCAAAACAATCTTGCCTCCTCTACAACAAAGGTTGTACATAAGCCTGCGCTGCGCAACAGTAGACACACTTTTGCCCTGTTCCTGAAACCAGAAAATGGCGCCACAATGTGGGCACTCGTCCGACGGGCCACCATAGTATGAGCGATCTTTGTAGGTCTCTACAGGCAAATATGTGTAAACGATGCATGGATTACTTTAGGAACATGTAGAGAAAATAGTCTAGGTGGTACACAAGTACCTTTAAGCAGCTCGATGTATGATCGCTCAAGAGGCGGTGAGGCTCCATCCGTGCTAACTATAAGCAGGAAGGCGAGCAGAATTTCATAGGCTTTCTTTAACGCGCACGAGATATGAAACCAAAAGATTGTTTTGGAAAAGACATGCGGTAGGGAAAAACCATTGTTGGCACATGCTCGTTCAGCAGACGCAGGCGTACGACGCATTCTCTGTTCGCGATGGTGTCTGTTAGCAGTGGCAACCGTCGTAGGAAAGTCGAGTAAGGACTTGTCGCCTACAAACGGCGTGCACACGCATCTTAGTATGATCATAGACTTGTAATAGATACAAGCAGCATCAAAAGCTTGACAGTCACTAACCTGGCCGCTTTTGACGAACCTGCTGAGAACGCAACGAAATTGCATAACGCGACGCGTGTGCCGGCGCCGAAGCGGATGGCTGATCAAGTGTGTTCATGTGTTCGCTAGTAGCTGTTCAAAGACATAATGAACGTTCGGTTGTCTATGCGAAACGGAAATAGACGGATTGCCTTAAACAAAGTCTATATTCAACTCAAAGAACGCCTAATATTAGTGCAGACTTTGAGAAATTGCAGAACATTGGCCAATGAGGTTTCGACGGCAACACGCCATGTTCTCACATGTGCCCCCATCCATTAGCAGCAGCACACACAACAACAGGAATGCCAAACTAACAGGTTCGTATGGAAGGGGAGATACCATAGGCATATCTCTGTGAGAAAGTAGGCAGTTGGCGGGTAGAGGAGGAGGTCCTGTGAAACGCCGGGAAGCCAGCTAATGTGCTCGACGGTAGTTGTTCGAAGACGAAACAGTTTTATGTTTGTGTAGGCAAAAGGGAAAGAGCTAGACTGGCCTAACCAGGGGCCATATTAAACCTAAAGAAGGTAGCTATACCAGTACATACCTCAAAAAATCGCAGAACGTTGAGCACTCGGGCTTTGACGGCAGCACGCCATGCTCTCACGTGTGCCCCCATCCATCATTGGCAGTGCACACAAAAACATGGATACAAAATTAACAGGGTCGTGGTCGTATGGAAGGGAAGGTAATGCAGTTGTGTCTCTACGAGAAAGAAGGCAGCAAGAGCGGCAATAGAACCGATGAGTAAGCTGCAAGCACGCTGATTCTGAAGTGTCTACAGACTCTGAGAACAGAAGTACGTACCAATGTCTTGTAATATGAGTTCTTAGGTATTGCATGTTAGTCAATCTGATCCACCAAAGATTTTGGAGTGTTGGATTCGGTCTATGGGCCATCATTTGTTCACGACAATTAGTGACCCAATTGAGAAAGCCATATTTGTAAAGCCAGATAAGCTAATTTGTATTCTAATATGTTGGTCGAGCCATATTTTCTAACTTAATCTTAGGCATGGCGATAGCCTAGATAACTCTGTTTCTCCCCAAAAAAGTACAGTTCCAAGAAATTGATGTGCGACATAATGACAGCTAAGGAAGCGCCACACGACCACACCTAATCTGAAAAGTCTACTTGAATTATTTGAGTGTGTCATATCTTATCTCTATTTTTCTTTTCATTCCCTTGTTCTTTTTCCAAGAATACCATGAATGAGATAATATACATGCAGGTGTATCAGAAACAGACCCTAATTCTTTTGTTAATGCAGGTGTAAATCAGGGCCCTCACAGGAAAGGCACATGCTATGGGCAAAGGCACCGCGGAGCACAGCGGTGTATGACGAGATCCACAGAAGAGACACATGATGTGATAAGCAAGGTTGTTTTACCTTGGTATGCATTACATACTGCTATTCAAGTGTTCAATGAAGGACCTGCTTTAGCTCTAATACTAAAAAATTGTTCTATGCTTTCAAGTGTTGACTAATACATGTTTTTATGTTATCAGGATGAATGGAGAACTGGCTTGAAAGCTCTTCGAGCTGACAGTATTAGTAAACTGAAGAAAGCATTTCCAGAACTGGTCCAAGAGGTGATTCTATCTCCCCAAATATTATCTTATGTTCAAGTGAGCCATGCATATCAGAGATTTAATTTATGGAGTGAAGAACTTCCATCTAACAGATATATTATGATATATTGCCACCTTGTGACTGTAATGGACAATGAGCTATCATTAATTGTTGATATTTTTTTGTTGAAGTGTAACCTTGCTGACCACTTTCATATGTTTATAAATCCAGGTTACAAGGCCATCCAATTTCCAGGATTTCTACATATATGCATTTCGTTATTGCCTCACAGGTATGGTTGGTTTCTATTGTAAATTATAACGCTCCAAAGCAAAGTGATTAAGATGACTGCTATTTCTGTGATTTTTCACAATGATTATCTTTCCTCAGAGGAAGTATAAATGTATAGAAATACCAGCTACTTTCGTTATTGCCTCACAGGTATGGTTGGTTTCTATTGTAAATTATAACGCTCCAAAGCAAAGTGATTAAGATGACCGCTATTTCTGTGATTTTTAAAAATGATTATCTTTCCTCAGAGGAAGTAGAAATGTATAGAAATACCAGCTGCTTGTGAGTTGTTGAATCTAGTATTAGGCTTGCAGTTTCGCCCTCAGGTTGACAAGCTTAATAATTACCTCAAGGTAATGGATTATACTTTTCTTCCGTGGTTTTGTTCATGCTTTCTTCATTGAGGCTCGGTGCTTAATTGACATGCTATATTTGAAATGTGTTTCAATACCAAAATGACTACAAGGTGATAACAATGGACCAGTGGATGGGATTTATTCGTTTGTGTAATGAGGTCACGTTTTGAACACTACCTATTTTGCAGCATTTCATTTGTCTAAAATTTAAAAGAACAGCTCAACCTTGGAAACCACTTTCCAATGTTAGTATTCTTTTTATGCTGTCGTTGACACTTGGCATTTGCCTTTTCTAATGCAGATAGACTTCTCAGTGAAATGGGAAACAACCATCTATGCATGCAAACAGAATAGAAAGTAGCGCTAAAATGTGTAGGACCAAATGAATCACGACAACAAATCAAGATAACAAAGAGAGGAATGGTGGAAGGACTGGCTCACCTGGAACAGCTGCAGAAGAGAGCAACAGGACAGCCAGAGGATCTACGCGTGTCTGCCCTTCTGCTACGTAGCAGATCTACAAGAACAACAGACACTGTGAGCCAATGCACACGGATCCAACGAAGAGATGAGCAGGAATCGACGCAAGAGAAATTAGGATCCGAAGAAAGGAACGGACGACGACGACGGAGTCGAGGAGGAGAAAGGCGCTTCCGTCGGATACCAGGCCGAGGGAAAGAGGAAGACATGAGCGAAGGTGCTCCATATATGTAGTAAAATAAAAAGCAGCGGCATGGGCGCTATGGCGAAGGACAAAAGCACAGCGAGCCGGCGCTGTTGGAAAAGCAGTGGCGACGGGACGAATGCGGAGCACGCATCGAGGCAAGGCAGGGCACGAATTTGTGGGATTTTAGAATCCGGTGACTAACCCTCACCTAACGCTATGGGCACAGGCATCGTGGAGCACAGCGGCGTACGTCGAGATCCACAGAAGAGGCACGGAAGAGGAGAGCACTGACCTGGCTAACGGCGAAGCGCCGACCACAACCCACACGCCGTTGTTGGCCGGTGTCACTCCATCGCAGTCTCGTAGATCGCAGCACCACGCACGCCCGACAGCTGTGGACGAAGCCATCCGCTATCCCGACAGCCACGACGGCCCTCCTCGCGCGCAGACGCCGGCGCGCTGCCGTTGGGAGCCGTGTCGCAGCCGAGATCCGCGTTGCGGTATGGGCTGTGTCGCAACCGAGATCCACGCGAAGCGCTGGGCGGGCGCAACCCACGCGCCGTCGCAGATCCGGCCGCCCGTGCCGTCCATCGCAGACGAGCGTGGACGGGACGACCTGAGAGGAGACGGGCGCGTCGTGCAGTCGTCCCCACTGCGGGCCCACACCCACGTCGACCAACAACTAGACGGGCCCACTGTACCGCACACACACGCGTCGCTGCTTAAACGGATGAAGTCGCGTGAAACGCTCTGCGCGCAGCATTCGCGTGTAACTTTTAACTAGAAGTAATTTAAGAAGGTTATATATTTAATGGACATTGTTAAATTATGAAAACATGATATTAATTGAAAGGCTATTTTAATATTTCTTGTATAACAACCATAATTTAAAATAAACTATGAAAACACATGAATTATTGGAAACACTACTTAAAATACTTATCACATAATTTATAAAACTAATACAATCATTTCTATTTTATTTAGGTTCTAAATATACATGTTATTAACAAAAACTGTAACAACAATCAAAACATAATTATAGGTAGACTAAAAGGGGTAGCCGATAAATTTATATTTTTGTGTATAAACAACACTATGAATCACTATCTCTTATTTGTGGTTAAAAATATAAAATCTTTCTTTTCTTTCTTCTTTATAAAACTACGTATAGATCAATTATAACAATCATTTTACATAAACTTATGAGGTTAATAAATCGACTAACACAAATTTATAAAAAAACACGTGAACAATTACAAATACTTATTTTAAAGTATTTTACATAATCTTCGGTAATAAATTGACTAAATTATTTAAGCTGTAATTAATTATTTTATAGTAAAAATATCATCGCAGAATTAACTTTATAATTTAGAGGGTAGCTTATAATTGCATTATCTTCTATATTGATTCGATGACAAGGACAAGTTCACGGTGGCGGCAAAAAGGACACGGGCAGAGGAGCCAACAACATGATTAGAGTCGTGGTGGAAGCAGCAGCATGACCATCATGGCAGCGCAACAGCATGGCTAGGTCACGTAAGACGTGATCGTCGTGAGACGACAGACTCCGGCGAACAACGACGAACGGTGAGAGCAAGGAGCAACCAAATTGGCATGGTGGCGGTGGCACGGCGGCGAGAGGATTCCAGTGAAGAGCTCCGGCGAGAAGGCAGGCAGACTGGTTGTGGATTGGCGGGGCTTAGCGTTGCGTGGCGACAGCAAGCAAACGCGGACAACGGTGAGCAGCACCGACAGCGTAGTGTTGTGGGCTCGGCAACCAACGAGAAGGAGCAAGCAGGGGCGCATGCTGTGCAAGCAGGAGTAGGAAAAAGAGGTGAGTGTGGCAACAACGCAAATTTATAGGGCTGGCCGGAGTTGAACAGGCATCGTCGAGCACACTGGTCATAAATGGTGGGTGCCGGCTGTTGATGGTGTGTCCGAGTGGAGATAGGAGACAAGAGAGGAAGCGAGGCGGCCTTGCAGTGGAGAAGGGAAGGGACGGACTGTTAGAATAAATCCTGAGCACCCGCTAACTATATTTGGAAGCTTATATTGATTAGTGGCTAAGTATGGCAAGCGACATGTCTAGGCTGTTGGGATGGCAACAATCGATCTTGTGCATGCCGTGATTGTCTCAGTTAGTTTGTAACCATATATGACTGCATGTAGTTTCTTTATAATGAATAGAGAGACACCAGAAAAGCGGTCGCTTGCAGCACCAAATATTTGCTCGTGTATTTTCATTGTCCATCCTCGTTAGTGTTCTGACAATTGGCATCGGAGCCGGTTCTTCTTCATCATCGTCGCCATGTCTCAGTCACCTGCCAAGATCAAGTCGACTGACAGCATCGACGGGAAGAAGCCCAAGCCGTCGCGCTCGCCGCGTCGTCGCCGTGGCTGTTCCGGTAGTCGCCACCGCTCTGGATCACGGATCATGGAGCGCGTCGTCGAGCGTTCATCCGCCAACGTCGCGTGGCCGATGCTCACGCGAACAAACTACCAGGAATGGGCGCTGGTGATGGAGGTGAACTACCACATGCTCCACGTCTGGGACTCCATCGACATCGGAATCGATGAGGACCCAGATGAAGATGAGTACCAGCAAGACCACCAGGCAATGGCGGGTCTCCTGCGCTCGGTCCCCTCCGAGATGTGGGGGACGCTTGGTCGCAAGCGGACCGTGAAGGAGGCGTGGGACGCCGTCAAGGTAGTGCGGGTCGGTGATGGCCACGCGCGCGACGCTAGCGCACAGCAGCTCCGTCGTGAGTTTGGCACGCTCGTCTTCAAGGATGGGGAGTCCGTTTCCGAGTTCGGGATCCGCATCACGTTGCTCGCCGTCAACCTTCGCATCCTCGGCAACAACATCTCTGACGCCGAGGTGGTAAAGAAGCTTTTGCAAGTGGTACCTGATCGGCTATCTCAGACCGCCGTCTCTCTCGAGATGTTCCTTGATCTAAACACAGCTTCGATCGAGGACGTCATCGGGCGGCTGCGCGTGTTCGAGGAGCGCGACAAGCCGAAGGAGATCACGGACGGTATGGGCCGACTCTTGCTCTACGAAGAAGAGTGGGAGGCA
The DNA here is from genome assembly GCA_029449295.1 of Zea luxurians. Classification (NCBI taxonomy): domain Eukaryota; kingdom Viridiplantae; phylum Streptophyta; class Magnoliopsida; order Poales; family Poaceae; genus Zea; species Zea luxurians. Next base: position 107,130,565 of record JAOPSE010000003.1, on the reverse strand, counting down.
CGTCGCCAGGCCTGCAGCGAGGAGGAGAGTTTCGGTGGCGGCGGTAGCTCGAGCAGACGCGGGAAGGATCGAGGGCGCGGACGCGGTCGTGGCGGCACCGGCTCATCGTCTCGTGACGGCCAGTTTGGCAACAACGTGGGCGCTGGCAACACGGGCGGTGGTAGGCCGCCGCCTGGAACCCTCTGCAATAGCTGTGGGAAGAAAGGCCATTGGGCCAGAGACTGCAAAGGCAAGAAGAAAAAGGCCACGGCCCATGTGGCCCAGGCTGAGGAGGAAGAAGATCGGGCCCTCATGTTCATTTCCGTTGAGTCCGAGGTAGCTGCGCGGCACGCATCTCTTCCCCACTCCTCAGCGCTGCCGCGGAGCGCCGTCGATCCACCGCAGTGCGTCCACCTTGTGGAGCCGAAGGTCCTCCTCCACCTCAGAGAGGAAGAGAAGGAGGCAGAGGGGCCCTGCCGATGGGTCCTCGACACCGGCGCGACGAACCATATGACAGGTTAACGTCATGTCTTCTCTGAGCTCGACAGCGGCGTGACCGGCACCATCAAGTTCGGTGACGGGTCGGTGGTCAACATCGAGGGGAAGGGCACCGTTCTCTTCACCCTCAGATCCGATGAACACCGCCGACTCAGCGGAGTCTACTTCATCCCGCGGCTCACCACCAATATAGTGAGCCTCAGGTAGATGGACGAGAACGACTTCAAGGTCATCATCGAGGAGGGCATCCTCCGCATCTTCGACCCGCAACGACTCCTGCTCGCCAAGGTGCACCGATCCTCAAGCCGCCTCTACTACCTCGACATGAACATTGTCGCCCCAGTGTGCCTTACTGCACGTGTTGGCGACATCGCTTAGAGATGGCACGAGAGGTTCAGGCACTTGAACTTCCATTCGCTGCGCAAACTCTACCGTGGTGAGATGGTGAAGGGGCTGCTGGAGATTGACCACATCGAGCAAGTCTATGAGGACTGCATTCTAGCCAAGTAAAAGAGAGTGTCGTTCCTGCAGGCCACCAAGTTCCGGGCAAAGGATCAGCTCGAGCTGGTCCATGGCGACCTCTATGGGCCGATCACCCCACCGACGCCGGTCGGGAACGCATACTTTCTGCTGTTGGTTGATGACATGAGCAGGTATATGTGGCTCACCTTGTTGCGTCCCAAGGAAGATGCACCGGTGGCCATCATGAGTTTTTAGGCGAAGGTCGAGCGGGAAACCAGCAAGAAGCTGAAAGTTCTCCGCACCGACAACGGAGGAGAGTTCACCTCAGTACAATTCGGTCAGTACTATGCAGACGAGGGAATTCTTCGTCAACACCCTGCGCCATACTCTCCTCAACAGAATGGCGTCGTAGAAAGGAGAAACCAGATGGTCGTGAACACAGCGTGTTCCATCCTGCATGCTCGAGGCATGCCAGGGTTCTTCTAGGGAGAGGCGGTGCACACCGCAGTGTACCTCCTCAACCGGTCGCCAACGGTCGCCCTCGACGGCCTCACACCGTTCCAGGCGTGGTACAGGAAGAAGTGCACTTCCTAAGAGTGTTCGGGTGCGTCACCTACATCAAACATCTGCGCCCACACCCGACCAAGCTCGAGGATCATGGTCGGAAGGTGGTCTTCATCGGCTACGAAGAAGGAGCGAAGGCGTACCGCTTCTACGACCCCGCCACGGAGCGCGTCTGGGTCGCACGCGACATCGCGTTCGACAAAAACGCGCTCTGGGACTGGGGGAGCTCCACGCCGAGCGACAGCTCGGTGCCATTCACCGTTGAGAAGGATTACGAGCTGCATCGTCAGGCACCGGCATCATCTGCGCCTGGATCCCCGTCGCATGCTGCGAGTCCGACACCACCCCTGTCGGGCACGCTGTCGCGCACTAAAGGAGCGACGCCACTAGCTTCTAGAGCGGGCTCACTCGTTCTAGGCTCGACGTCGAGGCAAGAGTGCTCACCAACAACTATTGCACCGAACGCCACCAGGGTGACGCAGGTGGAGTTCACGACGCCGTTAAGCGCCGACCCGAACCTCGACGCGGACAATGATGAGGACCTGGAGCAAGGTACAGAACACTCGAGAACGTCCTTAGCACCAACATCGTGCCTGGGTGGGCTCACTGCAATGTCGAGGAAGTCGAGCTGCACAACATCAGCGTGGAAGAGCCCAAGCCTTTTAAAGATGCTGATGGCGATCCGAACTGGAACGCGGCGATGGAGGAGGAGCTCAAGTCTATCCGCGACAACGACATATGGTCGCTGGTTGATCTCCCTCGGGATCAACAAGCCATCGGCCTCAAATGGGTGTACAAGGTGAAACGAAATGAGAACGGCGCCATCGTTAAGTACAAGGCGCGTCTCGTGGCCAAGGGGTATGTGCAGCGCCTCGGCATCGACTTTGAAGAGGTGTTCGCCCCCGCCGTGCGGCTGGAGTCAGTCCGACTGCTACTTGCCATCGCCACACACTTCGGATGGGGCGTTCACCACATGGACGTCAAATCGGCGTTCCTGAATGGGGAGCTTCAATAGGAGGTATATGTCCAGCAACCCCCAGGCTTCGTCGACAGCAAGAACAAGCACAAAGTGTTGCACCTCCGCAAGGCTCTGTACGGGCTCCGTCAGGCTCCGCGGACATGGAACCAGAAGCTCGATGCCTCCCTGCTCGGCCTCGGCTTCAAGCGCTGTGTCGACGAGCATGGTATGTACACTCATGGCAGTGGCACAGGGCGCCTAATCGTGGGCGTCTACGTTGATGACCTAATCATCATCGGAGGAGATGCGGTAGCTGTGAACAAATTCAAGGGGCAGATGATGAACACCTTGCACATGAGCGACCTTGGGTTACTTTCCTACTACCTCGGCCTCAAAGTGTCGCAAGGACCAGCCGGCATCACGCTCTGGCAGACTGCGTACGCCGCCAAGATCCTTGAGAAGGCGGGCATGACCGGATTCAATGCTAGTGCCACGCCTATGGAGCCCAAGCTGAAGCTGCTCAAGGAGGGAGACACGCCAAGTGTTGATGCGACGGAGTACCGCATCATCATCAGCAGCCTCAGGTACTTGTGCAACTCCAGGCCTGACCTGGCTTATGTTGTTGGCTACCTTAGCCGGTTTATGGAGGGACCGCGCCAAGAACACCTTGCTGCAGTGAAGCGTGTTCTTCGATACATTGCCGGAACATAGCAGTGGAGGCTGTGCTACCACCCAAGCAAGAAGAACTCTGGTGCTCCCAAGTTGCTGGGATACTCGGACAACGATCTGGCGGGCGACGTGAACGACCGGAAGAGTACAAGTGGGCTGATATTCTTCCTAGCAAGAGGTCCGATTCCATGGCAGTCGGCAAAACAAAGGGTGGTGGCTCTGTCTTCATGCGAGGCTGAGTACATCGCTGCTGCAGGAGCTGCGTGTGAGGCGATCTGGCTGGCACGTCTGCTGGCTGAGCTCGTCGGAGGAGCAGTCCTCGCACCCAAGCTCAAGGTGGACAACAAGTCCACCATCGCCTTGATGAAGAACCCTGTGCACCATGACCGGAGTAAACACATAGATATCAAGTTCAATTTTATCCGGGAATGCTGCGACAGGAAGCTGATCGACGTCGAGTTCATTGGTACTGAATTTCAGCTGGGTGACCTCCTGACAAAGGCGCTCGGACGAAGCAGGTTTCAAGGACTCCGCGATGGGATCGACATGAAGAAGTTAAAGTAGTTGTTCAAGGGCTTAGGAGGAGATTGTTAGAATAAACTCTGAGCACCCGCTAACTATATTTGGTAGCTTATATTGATTAGTGGCTAAGTATGGCAGGCGACATGTCTAGGCTGTTGGGATGGCAACAACCGATCTTGTGCATGTCGTGATTGTCTCAGTTAGTTTGTAACCATATATGACTGCATGTAGTTTCTTTATAATGAATAGAGAGACACCAGAAAAGCAGCCGCTTGCAGCACTAAATATTTACTCGTGTATTTTCATTGTCCATCCTCATTAGTGTTCTCACACGGACTTCAGTTGGCAAGCTCCACTCCGAAGTTGGGCGGGCACGGGAAGACGAAGCAGCGGCCAGCGCATGCGTTGCAGCGTCGGTGGCGCTGTATGTGCGATTGTGCGTGCTCAAGGGAAGAAAGGGGAGGGAGAAAGATGTGATGGGTCCCACACGTCATAAGTTGAAAAAGAACTGCTGATGGGTCCCACACGGTATTAGAGTGAGAGAGATGGCAGCAACGTGGCTTGGGCTATACATGTCCAACGGGTCGTGCCGGGCCGACCCGGCCCGGGCACGGCTTGGCCCGACACGATGGACACCAGTCCAAGCCCGGCACGGTTTGGTATCGTGTCGGGCCGGACCGGCCCACGGGCTGGCTAACGCGGTTCAGGACCGGCACGGTTATTCTTACACAGGCCATACCGCGCCGGAAGCACGGCAGGCCTGTCGTGTCGGGTCGGTTCCGGTCCCATAAACAAAAAAAACTCAAAAATTTAGAATTTAAAAGTAATATTTAAATTTATTTTAGATTTAACTAATTATATTTATATTTATAATTTTAGATACATATTTAGACAAAGATTTTCATATATACATATAAACACATATCATAAGTCAGAATGTTCTCATATAATAACATATCATAACTATTATAGCTAAAAATAGACTGACCGTTACAAATCAGTCCCTCAAACAGGCCGTTACTGTGCCTACCAATTAACCGTGCTGGGCCTGTGCCTGCACCGGGCCCGACGGCCAGCCCAAGCCCGGCACGGCTATTGGACCGGGCCGGCCCGGGCACGCCTCTAGTCGGGCTGGGCCGTGCTCGTGCCGGGTCACGACCGTGTCGGGTCACGAGCCCGCTACCGGGCCGGCCTGTTTGGACATGTATAGCTTGGGCCAAGCAGGCCAACGAGTACGACGTGAGTGTTTTTTCCTTTCCTTTTTCTTTTACATAATATAAAATCTACATTATATAAATATACATACTAGTCGGTTGCCCGTGCATTACGACGGCTCACAACAATATCCACTTAAACTATCCACAAAAAGATCTTAACTATTTTTATTGATTTGTCTCCGCTCTCCGCATAATATTTTTTTATTTTAACTAACTGATGTTGTCGATATGTCTTTGCGCAACACGACCAATAAAGGAAGCGATTAGAAGAGAGTTCAAAACGACTTACTGAATGAACAAAGATTATAAAATGACATAATTCCACCATATAGAGACCAAATAAGAGGAAGTATGTGAACTCAAGTTTCTAAAATAAGTCAAATGAACTCAAACTTATAAAAAAGATAGATCAAAATATGGAGTGGTTGCTAAAGTCAGACGTCAATAAAAACTGGATGCGCTCCATTCAAATAATGGTACTTCGTAGCAATTAATAACGTTTAAAACCAACAAATAATCTTTCCTTTTATTGTTAGTGTGACAATTTATTGTTGCTCCAACCAATTTAACAACCTTAAACACCATGGAGTCCATTGCGCCAATGTGATCTCAGAAACGATGACCTAATGCATCTAAGAGCCAAGAACACAAGGGACGAGCACCATGTGGTAGTGCCTGCATGGATCTCCAAATCCTAACACACATTATGCAGGATCCATGAGTCATCATCAGAAGAACACAAACTATGTGCAGACAATAAATAAATTATTAACACACATAAATTATGTTCAGTCCTTAGCATAACAAAAAACTAACACCCAAAGCAACAGAGGAACAACACAGTAATTTTTGCAATGACAGAAGGATGATGATAGGTACATAGAAGTGGTAGAAGCATACCGAGTCGACACCGTGGTAAGGAAAAGGCCATGCAAACAGGCGATGCCGAGCCATCAAACAGGTACCATAGGCAGTAAATCGGGGACCCCCATCCCTCGCCTCCCCCACTTCTAAGGTTTCGTAAAACAGGAATGTAAGGGAAGAGGCAGGCATACTAGTTCGTTGACGGAGAAGGACACGACGAAGACCTGGGCATCTGGAGGCGACAAAGGTAGTATACCGCTAGACACATATAGGGAGAAAGCATGCAAGCGGAGAAAGAAGACCAGTAGGAGCAGCTTCAAACTGAGAGGCACCCGCACCAAGCGTCAGTCTGAGAAGGGTGAGAGAATGCGAGTGCCTTCCTAGCCCTGGACCCGCCGAGGCGACACAACGCCACCACCAACTCTGTAGCATATGTCGACTGCTGCCGCAATACAGGTCTTAGTTGTCTAATATCTCAGACCTGGACTCCTCATCGCCAAGATAACCTAAGCATGACAGGCACCACCGTGTCCTCCTCGGCGACACGCACGAAGAAAGGCTAGTAGCAAGACCGACTCGCCCCTTACCCGCGTCGATGAGCGTCGTTCGGCTCGCGGCTGTGACCATGGGCGGGGGCAATAGGTTGGGGAGGAAGAATAGGGCGAAGGTCGGGAAGACGAACGGGACGTCCGACAATAACGAAAACAATGGTGCATGCATGATGTGAAACATTCTCGTGGATGTGCAATAGCCATTGTGTGGGTCGGTGTCGGGATGATGTCAGACGAATATGAGAAGGAGGCATCTGCTCCCACACCCTCTGCCAACAATGGGGTGCCGCGGAGGGGGAGGCATGAGGGGAGAGAGAGAAAAGAAGCAGGATGGCGAACGAGGTGGCAGCAAGTGAGGCGAAGACCATCATTATCGTGCAGAGGTATAGATGGTCAAATAGGCCGTGTCTGGTGGGCCGACCCAGGGCATGACCCATTTAATAGTTCCTGGTCCAGCCCAGCACGAGCGTCGTGCCATGCTTGGGTCGTAGCCTCGACCCATAGTGCTGGCCTGTCCCAACATGATTATATATTTTTATTTTACAAAAAATCGTATATACATAAGTACAATTTATATTCAATATTAAAACACTTATGCATGATATTCTATTGGTTAAACGGCTTCACCCAGTGTCTTCCGCCCTTCTTTTCATCAGGGCGTGGGTTCGAACCCCTCCTCCTGCACCACTAACATTTTACGTCGATTTAATCAAATGGCCCGATGGGCTAATGGCCCGACGTGCCGTGCTGGGCCGGAGCTGCGGGCGTCGAGCCTAGCGGGCTGTAAAGCCCAATATTTGTATAAAGAATATTAATAATGGTATACATGAATAAATACTATTTTGTAGGGTTTTAGGAACCGATAGAGATTACTTGGTTTTCTTTTATTTGTGCATATTCATTCAATGGAATTATATTGGTTAAACAACAACTAAATAAATATATAAAAAAATGTATCATGCTGAGGGTTTCTTTGATTGCGTATTTACCTAGATTCTAGATCTTCGCTCAAATAAAATTTAGGATTCGAGATTTGAATTCGAAGTTGAAAATTTGGAAAGGAGAGAATTACCATAGAATACAAAATAAAAACCTATAAAGTTCATATCATGTTCAAATTGAACATTTGGTGAGAAGATAGATTTGCCACAAAAATCTGGAATTTTAAACTTGGGACTGATTTGAATTTGGAATAAAAGGAAAACAAAAGAAGAAAATAATAAAAAAGAGCTTCATCTGGGCCAAATCCCAATTGCCCTCGGCCCATTTTGCCCCCTCGCGCGGCCCATCTCCCCTTTTATTCCGCACAGTCCACTTTTCCCCTTTGCTTTTCCACTATGACACTGTCATTGGGTCCCATCCGTCAGGGTCTTCTTCATTCCCCCGCATGACTCGCTCGCGCGCTGGCAGATCCTCCACGCGTGGCGACTTCGTCCCCTGACGAGTGAGAGCCCGGCGCGGGGTCGAACCAAGCTCACCCGGCAGCTGAATGGTGGATCCGCTTCCACTGGAGCATCTTCCACGGAAGGTTGTTACTGCTGGGACCATGATGTCGCGTGGACTCCACTGGTGGAGTTACTGAGAATCCTGGCTGGGTCTGCATCTTCGGGTGGTAGTTAGGCCGTTACACCCTGGCCGCCTCCCCACATCCACATAAACTAGGTCCCCCTTCCTTTCCTCTCCTTATACAATGAACTCAAATCGAGTTTTGGGGTCCCTAGCCGCCACCGTAAGAGAAGGGGGGAAAGAAACCACAAAACTGGGAGGGATAGCTCGGTGGGACTCACTGAAGCCGTTCGTTGATCGCTCAGGTGCGGATGGCAGCTGTACGATGGTGAATCGCTCACCATAGTTTGCTGAGGCCATAGATCCGCCATGTCGTGTGGCCTGCCTTGCCGCTGCTTCAATCGCCGGTAAGAAACCCCTAGCCTCGATCGCCTAGTCATTCTCATCGTGTTGCACCATCCACGTCGAGGTTTGGATTGCTTTATGGAGATCTCGTGGGTAGCGGCCATGGCACCACCGTAGGGCAAGGCGCGCCGCCGTGCCTGGCAGTCGACTAGGGAAGAAAACAGACGCTGCGTAGATTTCCCAATCAACGGCGCAGAATGGACCCCGATGCCGATTTCGGCCTGCTTGATCTAAGCCGTAGATCTGTGATCGTGTGGCCAAGAGAGAGGGTTGGTGCATCGTGCGCCGTGGATCGTGGATCTCAGATCCGATGGTCGGAAGTGAAAGCGGGACTATAACTAATACCTATCTAATCTGGGCCGTTGGCTGGTGATCGAACGACCCACGATGAAGCGTACCCCTTCAGCCGATCGTTTTGCTAAAGAGCCCCCATGGATTTAGTTCATAAACCCACCATCCTCGGCAGTGTGCAGATCATTGCAACTGGGTCCAAATATTTACAAGAGGGACTCTATGCTTCCTAAAATTAATGGTCGTGATCCATAAGTATCCAGAAATGGCAAAATAAATATGGAAATCAGTTTTTAATATAGAAATAATTCTAGAAAAGGTAGAAAATCCATAATTACTCCGTTTTTAACCCGATTTGACCCGTTCCAGTTGTGTTAGCTTCGTATAAATATTTACTACACAGTAGTAACATTGATCATATGATATCCCATACTTTTATAATTGGGTTAATCTGTACCCATTGGATTAACTTCTTTAATATTAATATAGTATTCTAATTTTATGGTTATAATTTAACTAGATAATCTTTAATCAAATAATACCTTAGATTAAAGTTGAGATATTTATTTATAGAATAATCTCTCATATTTATAATATAGTTTAATATTTTAATCACACAAATCTTTTACAAATCATAACTTCTTAACCATAACTCGGATTTTAGTAGTTCTCGATCCCGTGATCTCGTAGCTACGTGTAGATCATTATTATTCAGTTTGTTCTTATGTTTGGTGTGATGTTAATTTTATCTATACCATGTTTGTTTGTATTGCTACGACTAGCGCGAGGACACGTGTCATCTGAAAAGCAAGTGGGTACCTGGAATCTCAAGTGCCAGGCAAGTTGTGCCTTGATTCACTTTTGTTACCCAATAATGTTCTTTATAATCATTTACCATGCATAGGCTTAATTTTGATGGAACCCGATAGGTAACCCTAGATTGTTTATCTCTTTACCTTGCTATCCCTGAATCACTTGGGTAGTTTTGCTATTGCTCTACATGGTTTTGGATTAATATTTCATTATATCCATGTTCCAGTTATTTTGTTATTCTATTTATGTTCATGTCAAGATCATTATATTATTGTTAATTGGAACATGGAGCTTAACTTGAGAAACACGAGCCACCACAAGAGAGGAATGGGACCCCTTAGCTAACTAATTAGGAAAGCTAGTGGAAGACTACCTTACCCAAAAGGGGCAAGGACAGTAGGGGAGTTGCATGCAAGGAGGTTCTCGGGTTGATTTGCTGCGATGGCGGTCAGACGGGGGATTCTTGCAAGTGCTCTTCCCATAAACTGTAGCGGGTTTTCGGAAGCTAGTGGAACTTTGTAAAGGCCTCGTAGTGGATACCTAGCCATTCACCTTGGTAGTGTCTAAGGGCCTAGCTAACCCTGGCGACATGGGAAACACGACTTGTGGATAAAGGGTACAACCTCTGCAGAGTGTAAAACTAGTATACTAGCCGAGCTCACGGTCATGAGCAGCTCAGGACTCTCTGATGATTAATTTATGGAACTTAAACTCAATTTGTCATATGCATTTGTATGGGATTTGTTATTAATTTTGTTCTATTATTTATTATTATGGTTTGGTATCTACTTACATTTAGTAACTGCCAATAAAATTTGACCAACTTATTAAAAGCAATGCTCAGCTTTAACCCCTATCGTTGATAAGCCTTACACTTCATGATCTCCCACCTTTGGCGAGTTCATGTCACACTATTCCCCACAACTTGTTGAGCGATGAACATGTGTGAGCTCACCCTTGCTATCTCACACCCCCCACAGGTCAAGAACAGGTACCACTGGATGAGGCGCATGGTGGATGTTGCGCTGTGTTCGTGAGAGGTCTAGGTCGTCGTCTCCCAGTTGACTTTCTCGCGCCAAGGATGTATCTTTAGATCCTGTTATATTTATCTTTTATTTTGTAAGACTTCCGCTATGTAATAAATACTCTGATTATATTGTGACACTTATCTTTATACACTCTGTTATTATATATGTTGTCTTCTTTGGCGCATGTATGAGATGCACCCGACTTTGTCCCTTAAAGCCCGGGTGTGACACGGGCCCATGCCGGGGGCCGTTTGGCCATCTATATGCGGAGATGTGGTTTGGGACATGGAGGTTGGTTGTGCGAAGGGGACGGACGTACAACAGGTTAATTTAAAAGAGATATGAGGGGTTATTTGTAAAAAAATGACGTGGAACGATCGTTAAAACTGGTGCTTTAATATAGTAGAGATACATATAGATATAGAGACTAGTCATATGCCCATGCATTGCTACGATTTTTGTATATATGACATACAATAATTTTTGTTTTAATAGAGCACAAAATATATGCTTTCTATTGATTAGGTAGGTGTGAATGTGGAGGCAACAACCTATTTTTAAATACTCACTTATACATAATTTTAACTTATTTTTTACATAAACTCTCCTATTATAGTATTAGAGAAGATATTATAGAAGTGCAGATTGATTCTAAAATAGTAGAGATTTTTTTGAAAAATATTGACGCGGGACGACCGTTGAAACTGGTGCTTTAAGTATAGTATAGATATATATATTTAAAAAGTTCAAAATAAAATCCAAGATGTTATTAACGTATTAAAATACATATTTTCACAAAAGTTTATAGCAACTCATATATTTTTATGGAAAGACTCACAACAATAAATAAATCTCAAATAATGTATATGTTTGTGTATATATCTATAATTAAAATGAAATCAAGAATGTTATTAACAAATCAAAATACATACTTTTAAAAAAATATGACTTTAATAATCCATACATATTTTATGAAATGAGATTTTCTTCACAAGATTAATTTCAAAAAGTGGATCTAAAATTCAAATCAAATAAAACCTATGCTTCAACGTGAATGCATCAAACACTTGGTAAAATTTTATCTAATCAAGATTTTTTTTCAAATTATTTATATCAAAATTTTCCTTATTTGAAAACAAAATATTTTCCTTTCTATCAGAAATTAATAATATAAACCAGGTTACCTTTAATCGATGGACTTAGGGTGTTATATGGTATTTGAGCATACTATGATATTTTAGACCAAAATCGCTTGAGAGCACATATAAAAAATGTGTACTTTAAACCATGGTTTTACTAATGCTATAGTATTTTTTGGGTCCAAAAAAATTTGGTCTAGAAAAAAAATTTCGTTGGCGCGCGGCTGCAGTCTTTCTCTTTCTCCTCTCCTCCTATACTGCAACCAAAATACTATATATTTAAACAAGTATTTGATTGAACTGATGGAAAATATATTATAGTTATATCATGACATCCGATAAAATATGGTATTATAAACTGTCGTTTTAGAAAATAGTGAAATAATGTTTTCAAAGGGACCTAAGTTTAGATCCGCCCATGATGGCACCAATGGCGACTACGTCACTCAGGCTCACCGCTCGCCTGCATGCCAAACATGCTCAAGTATTGGATTGAATTGATGTAAAATATATTATAGTTATATCATGACATTCGATAAAATATGGTATTATAAAATGTGGTTTTAGAAAATAGTGTTTTCAAAGGGACCTAGGTTTAGATCCGCCCATGATGGCACCAATGGCGACTACGTCACTTAGGCTCACCGCTCACCTGCACGCCAAACATGCTCTCACACAACAAAGATTGCCGCAACGGTACCATTCACCTCGTCGCATGTGGGGCTCTAAATTTTACACTATAAAATTTATGATCAGATCAGATTAGAATCAGATACTATTTTTATTTATTTTTGAACTAAAATTTATTTAGGGTCTTAATGTTTCGTGAAGAAGCATTTGGATCGTGATTCATTACCACCCCTACACGTGGGCACGATGATTTCCTACCTCATTTTTAGAATCTCATTGTAAAATCTCATTATAAACCAAACACGTTTTGAATTCTGTATTAGATTTTATGTTAGAATCTCATAACTCTCTATAATATGGTAATGAGATTTGTATTGGATTATGTGCAGTATTTAGATCCTCAAAATAATCTGCCAGGAACCAAACGCCGCCTAGCCATCGGCGTACAAGTCAACGAACGCCGTCTAGGACAGCTCTGGGAGTCTGGGACGGGGCCGGCGGGCGTCCTGTGGGACGGGACTAGGGATGAAAACAGGACAGGAAATTTCCGTACCGTCCCGTTTCAAATATTTTTTTTATCTGATCGTTTTCGAATTGTTCGGAAATCGATTAAAAAAAGTACGAAAACGATTTAGCTAGTTTTTTGATCGTTTTCGTATTTTTTATTTCTGAGTCGTGCTAATATCGTTTTTCTACCGTTTTATATAATATGAGATAGATCTAGCATATAATTTATTTAAGTTATAGACTTTGTTGTGTTCAAGTGAATGAATAAGCGAAAAACAAATGTTATAATTACTCTAACTAATATGAATGATGAAAAAGAGTTGTTTGTGTATTTCTAAATCTTAAAAATTAGGCAATACATCACTTTATTATGTTTTTGTTAAAACTATAAAATAGTTATCTTTCCGACTATAGTTTATCGTTTTCGATCGTTTCCGAATAACCGACAATTTCGATTTTATATTTCGACTATTGATTTTCGTTTTCGTTTTCATCCCGGCCAAAAAATATGAAAACAAAACTAATTTAGCTGTTTTTTTTTGATCGTTTTCGACCGTTTTCATCCATAGACGGGACGACGGGAAGGGGCAGGGCCGTGATGTTGCGTCGAGGGCACGCCGAAGTCGTGGGCTCAAATAGTGTTTTTCAGCCCAACAAATCTCCGGTGGTGCTGCTGGAGGTTTGTCCCGCTAGGGCAAAGAGGCGCGTGAGAGGTCGGAGCCTGCACCGCCGCCGCCATGCTCCGCCTCCAAAAACACCTCTCCCTTCGCCTGCAAGAACATCTCCTTCCCCTGCACCGCTCCGCCTCCCTCATACAGCTCTCCCTCCAGCGCTCTCTCCTCTCCACCGGCTCAGGTAACTTCGCCGCCGATGACTACCTCGTCTCCACATGCGGCCTCACCCGGGAGCAAGCCGCGAATGCCGCCAAGTGCATCTCCCACTGGAAGTCGTCCTCCAACGCCGACGCCGTGCTGTCCTTCCTAACCGGCCCGGCGCTCGGCCTCTCCAATGCTGAGATCGCGCTGCTCGTGGCCAAAGACCCGCGCGTCCTCAGCTGCAGCGTCGACAACACCCTGCGGGACCGCTTGGACCGCTTCCGCAGTCACGGCTTCTCCGCCGCGCAGATCAGCGAATTCGTCCGCGTGGCCCCCTGCTTCTTTCGCAAATTCAACATCGACGTGAAGCTCGGCTTCTGGATGCCCTTCCTCGGCTCGCCCGACAGGTTCCTCCGCCTCGTCAAGCGTAACTTCTACCTCCTCAGCTCCGACCTCGACAAGGTGGTGAAGCCCAACATCCGGCTGCTACAGGAGTGCGGTCTATCTGTCCAGGAGATTGGGAGCATGTGCGTGGCTAACCCGAGGCTGCTCACCAGCAAGCCGGACAGAATCAGGGCCGTCCTCGTGCGTGCCGGTGAGATGGGCGTGCCCCGCAAGACGGTTTTGTTCAGGCACGCTGTGACCGCGGTGGCGGGCCTCTGTCCGGAGACCTTTGCATCTAAGCTCAAGATGATGGCCAATATTCTCGGGTGCTCAGAGGCTGAGGTTGCCAGAATGGTGCAAAAGAACCCGTTGGTGCTGAGGCGCTCCATGGAGACGATTCAGCGAGTCTGTGAGTTCCTGATCAATGTGGTCGGTGTCGGTACCAACTTCATTCTGGACAAGCCCACAATCCTGATGTACAGTCTGGAACGCCGGCTGGTGCCCCGGCATTACGTGATGAAGGTGCTCCAGGACAAAGGATTGATGCGAAAAGATAATAGCTTCTACACTTTGGCCGCGATTAGTGCTAGCGTGTTCTGCTCCAGGTATGTACATCCTCATAAGAATGTTCTTCCTAATCTTGCCGCTGCATACGCATCTGGTTGCAATGGGAAAATAGCCATCTGAGGCGCGCGATTCCAGCAAACTGGCTATATGGGCAGCAGCTGCAGTTGTATCTTGCATGTCATTCTTAACACATTCAGATACCCTGATGTGTACTCTGCGAGACTGCAGCTCCGTACTTGGCTCATAGCTTCAGAATTGCAGAAACTCAGCACAACAAGTTCAAGAACTCATGAATGACCAAAGCACGGTGTTGTCAATTTCATATACCTTGTTTAGGATTCTGGCGATGAATTTTATCGTGTTTCAACTCATGCTACTGGCACGCAGAATGATATGGTTCGGTTCAGAAATTCTGCCCTGGTTATGTTTTTATGGTGATCATCAACGAACTATGGATCTGTTAGCATTTTCACTGTCCAGCAACGTCCTCTAAATTCTATCCCCTAAAGAAATATTCTCTGTTCTATACAGCACGCTGTAGAAGATTCTATTATCCATATCTTTTTCATCTCCAGCAACGTCCCTTAAATTCGGTCATCTATATCTACATTATACAAGATTTCATAATACACATTGTTTTTACATGTCACTTATAGAAAAATTAATTATGTATGTTGCGAAATAAAAATACTTCTTACAATACATTTTTATTTTATATACAAATTACTCATCAGTCATATTATTTACCAAAGAAATGTATTATGTATTTTCCTTATCATACGCACGGAAACGAAAAATCATTCATGTGATCTAAAAATTAATTAGAGACTAATTAATTTTTAAAACCGACTACAATCAAGTAATAGCAAACAAATTTGTACTTCATCTGACGACTGCGCAGGAGAAAAGGTAGAGAAAAAAAAGTAAAGAGAGGAAGAGGCTTGACTGCGTGTGTGAGAGTAGGATAGGGGACCAACTAGTACACTTTGTCTTTAGTGTTAGTTGAAGTTATCCGCTATTTTATAGTTGTATTTATAGGTTGCTAATGAAGCTGATAGGGGACATCTCATCCTCTAAATTTAGAGTATAGGATCATTTCGTGTCCTCTATATAGGATCATTTCGTGTTTGTTGCTGGAGACAGGCTTAGACCGCCTCCAATGCAAAGAGTCATTATATATTGCCACTCGACTATCTACACTGTTATCGACTCTTGTTAGCTTTTATCTAACTAGTGTTTTATTGCACAACTGTTACCAAGCCATCTTAGCCTGTGCAAAGTACTATTTTATATTGATTATATTGTTTATAGAGTGGGGTTTGAAATAGAGAGTAAAATAGGAAGTATGTGGGAGATAGTTTTAGATTTGAAACGCATGTCTATATGGATTAGTGACGTGGCGATGCGGACTGTTGGTACGACTACCAACTGGTCGGCTCGGGTCAGAACTAGATCAGTTGGTGTTGTTCGATCGATATCAACCTGTACGCCGAAGAACCGGTTGATACTGATCGGTAGCTACCATATGTTGTCATGTGACAGTTTCTAATTGGTTGCGTCGTTTTGATTTTTTTGAAAATAAACGAAATCTAAAAATAAAAAAGAAACATGGAATCCAACCTATAATTAGAGTAGTGTTTGAATTCATCCTCGGAAGCATAAATTGCATGTATTTAAAGGGGGGAAATGGTTCATTGATGGAGATGATTCTTTATATGAGGGAACATTTGATCTCCGACCATTATGTTTGAGGCTATTGTCTCTTATGACTTATGGATTTGATATGTTTTTTCTTGGGTACCGAGGTCAAACAACGATGATAACGTGCTCAATCACTCACTATCACTCACTGTTGTTCACTTACGTGCTTAGGCTATCTCTAGCAGATCATCTATTTATCCTCTATTTTAAACTTTAGTATACAAACAATATTAAACAGTACCATGTACAGTCTGTGTCCCATATTTTATATTAACCGTTGGAGACAGTCTTAAGGGAGAAGCACCATACATAAACTTCATGGTGAGCTAGTATAATTTCCATGCGTTGCGATGATACACATGGTTCATGTTGGAGAGGAAAATCCCCGGCCGGGTGGCGGAATGCACCTGCCCTAAATCCTAAGATGAGGAAGGGACTAAGCGTTTTGCCTGTTACGAGATTGGGGGATGAACACACAAGAACACCAAGGTTTAGAGTGGTTCGGGCCGCCGGAGCGTAATACCCTACTCCACTGTGTGTTGTATCGCTGCGAGAGCTTGAGAGCTGAGAATCTAAGTTGGCCTGTGTGGCTCTGCCTTGTAACGCAGTGTGCCCTCCCTTTTATAGACTAAGGGGGCCACGTACAAGGGCACTGGGCCCCGACATGTGGGCTCAGAGACAAAATGGAGGGAAATAACTAACGCCTGCAACGTCCGGGCGATCTCTGAGTGTAGTAATGTTCGTAGCGCTTGTAGTATTGACTTCTCGCAGCTGCTTCCTCGGTAACGCGCGAGCCATCATGAGTGCAGAACATGCGGCAGTATGGACACGTCACCTGCCAATTGATTGGACAGGTTCGCCGCCTGCAGGATGGCCCGGTCGCTGTCCGCCAGAGGAATAGAGAGGGCTCATTAAATGCCGAGGCGTCACATCGCCTGCCAGCGGAGTGGATAGGGCGCATTAAATGCTGAGGCGACACATCGTATGTCAGCGGGATGGACAGGCGGTGCGCCCTATCCGCATTTAATGTTGGGGTAGCGTAACTTGCGGCGTAGCCCGCGGTGCGGCCCGCGGCGCAGAGGCCATACGTCAGGCTCCGCCCGTTGGCTTACGTCACGGGCCGTGGGCCACATGGTGGCAATGGGTCTCCGCCTGGGCGGGGAGCAGAAGCGTACAGGATGGGATCCGGACATGCGCCAGCACCGGACCCCAGCCTGGTCCTTAACCAGGGCTTAAGTATTTCTTGCCTTGGAATTCCGGGACCCTGCCGTGGGCGGTCCGGACTCCATCCCACGGATCTGGCCTGCACACGTGGTGGTCTCGAACCTCCCTTGGGGGTCCCGGCTGCATACCCAGAGGTCCGGCGCTCTCCCATGAGAGCCTGGACTTACTATTGACGTCCTGCAGCATTCCTTCTTTCCTGGACACATGGCGGCTCTAGACCCACCCATGTGGCGCGGTCGGGCGCTGCTGTGGGCCCTGAGTAGTGGTCCGCGACTGGGCTGAGTCATGGCCTGGCCCCGGTCGCGACATTATTGCTGCGCGGCTAAGAGATAGCCACATGGGCACTACGTCTTGATACAGTAGTAGGGGGTACCCCTATTCGGGTGTACCGACAGTGACCCCCGGGCCCACCTCAGGGGAGGATGCGAGCCTGCAGGTGGGGCCAAAGCATGATCGGCGATTGGTGCGCTGCCTCCGTGCACTTGCTGACGTAATCACTGCCAGTTCGCCTTCGGTCACGCCAACTGCCACGATTGTCCCCGCGGCTGACTGACTCGTGGTCTCCGCACTTGATGGTTTTGCTGGGCCATGCGCGGGGTGTCTTGATACCACTGCATTGGTTTTGAAAGTTCACCTTTTTTGTCCTTTCTTGATACCGCTGCATTGGTTTCGGCGGGGATGAAGAGGCGCGGTGGTTCGCTCCCCGCATGGCGGTTCGCCTTCTTCGCACATGGAGACCAACGCCCAAGGAGAATGACTCGTGGGCCTAGGCCCCCATGCCAGGGGTTGGATCGCTGCTTTCGGCGGGGATGAAGAGGCGCGACGATTCGCTCCTCGCGTGGCGGTTTGCCTTCTTCGCACACGGAGATCGATGCCCAAGGAGAATGACTCGTGGGCTCGGGCCCCCGTGTCAGGGGTTGGACCGCTGCTTTCGGCGGGGATGAAGAGGCGCGACGATTCGCTCCTCGCGTGGCGGTTCGCCTTCTTCGCACACGGAGACCGACGCCCAAGGAGAATGACTCGTGGGCCCGGGCCCCCGTGCCAGGGGTTGGGTCACCATGGCGTGCGTCGGGCGAGATCTTCCGCGGCGCTTCGGGGTGTCAGTGGGGGAATCTTTCTATAAAAAGGGGATCCCCCCCCCCCCCCGAGTGCGGTAGCCATTCTCATCACTCGCAGCGCCCTTTCGTCCTTGAGTTCTCCACGCTCTTCTGCCGCCGTAGTTGCCATGGCCTTGCTAGATCCTCCGGAGCGCCTCCAGCCCGAGGTGGCACTCAACTTGGTGCGCAACCTGCCCGGATGGGGTGTGCTAGCGTTCGCCGGAAGGATCCGCGTCGGCGCCTCTCCTTACGGCGATCTCGCCGCTGGAGGGTTCACGCTCTTCGTCTCCAACCTCCCTAGCGGGTTGGCGCTGCCGATTTCGTCTTCTTCTTGATGTTGTTGGAGGGGCGCGACCTAGCGGGGAGTGGCGCTCTTCCGCCAGTGCTCAGTTTCAAGGATGTTTATCAGCCTTGCAGTGGTGGAAAGCGAACTGGGCTGCAGCCTTCCGCCAGTGCTCAGCTTCAAGGATGTTCATCAGCCTTGCAGTGGTGGAAAGCGAGCTGAGTTGCGGCTCCATCTTCCGCATGAGCTGGTGGCCCACCCCCATGAACTGGTCGAGCTCCGGCTACGCCACAACGGCCGGATCGCAAGTGTCGTCTGCCGCCGTGCTTCCAACTCTTTGGCTTTAATGGCCTCGTCGTCACCCCCGTAGGAAGACTGGGGCGAGGGCCTCTTCGCTATGGCGCACGCGTTGAGGTGGCCACCGCCGCTGGCAAGCCGCCCGGAAGGATTCCAGAAGACGGTGGCCGCGTGCTTCCAGAGCGACCCTGCTGGTGCCGAGTAGTTCACACCTGTAGAAATGGAGCTAGGGCTTCGCTTGACAGCGAATGTAATAACTTTTGCTTTTGTAAGGTACTCTTTGAGTACTATTTATCAAGCAGTATTAGCACTTATCTGTATACAATTTGTCCCTATTGTGTGTGGTGTTGTCGACTCCTCCCTGGTACTTGGCCCCCCTGGGATGCAGGCTCGATGTGTCGAGGTTGGATACCAACGTACCTAAAAGAGTTGGCAACGATCCCTAGGAGGTAGCCTCGACTGGGACCTAGACCTGTACACAACTTTTGCTAGGGAGCGTTAGTAGCACACCCATAGGGCCCATCGCCTGATACTAGCAATCCTTTGATACATGCACGGGACTTGCAGGATTTAGTCTGGGAAGCCAAGTTGTGTGTCTGGACCCCCCGGACCGCGGTTCTAAATACTAGGACATCCGTCCCAGAGTGGTGGAGCGTGCAGGTTTATGGTACGGGACCAGGCTAAGCGGCTACACGACTCCGGACCACCCCAGGAGACAAGTGCCCATTCTCTAGAATCAGACCCTAGGTTACTGGACCCATAGGACTATAGCTCCAAATACTAGGGTACCCATCACAAAGTGGTGGAGTGTGCAGGCTTTGGGTACGGAACCAGGCTAAGCGGCTACATAGCTCCGGACCACCCCATGGAATGAGCTCTCGTTCTCTAGAACCACCCCTAGGCTGCCGGGCCCCTCCCGCTTTCGCAGAGGGGTCCTAAACTGCAAGCCTGGCTACTCAATTCAGATGTCATCATATCAGCAGGGATGGGAACCGTATGCGTGGGTTAGGCAAGAAATAATATCCGGAAGCTGCAGGATAAAACCATGGAGCAGGAGGATAAGACTATCATAAAAGCACGTCTGAGGGGGTAATTCTTTTCCTTATAACCTTACATGCATGGGTGCAGACCAACAGGCCGGGTTTACGAGGGCGGACCTCACCGGGCTGGCGTACACATATGCACAACCTAATTACAAAAAGAAGAAAAACTTAACCCCTCAGACTTGCTCCTATTGGGCAGAACTTACGGAGATGCCCCATGTTCCAGGGGCTGGGAAGAGGCTCTCCTTCTGTTGTGGCAAGACGGATACACCCGGGTCGGCATACTTCCCTCACCTTGAAGGGTCCTTCCCGACTGGGGGAGAGTTTGCAGACCCCTTCTTGGTTCGGTACTCGCCGTGGGACTAGGTCCCGACCCGGGCTCCCTACTTATGCGCGAACCGTTGGCGGTAGCGCCTGGGCGCTTGGTTGCAACGTGCACTTCGGATCACCGCCCGCTATCCGTGTTTGTGGATGGAGTCCATGTCCCCGCGCTGCAGCTGCTCCTGCACAGACTTATCAAAAGATTGGACCCATGGGGAGTCCAGAAGGGTTTCCGGGGGAAGGCAGGCTTCGACCCCGTGGACCAGAGAGTACGGGGTCCCCCCGGTGGCCCGTCTAGCTGTCGTCACCGGAGTCGGAGTCTCTGGTGAAAACATCCTTCAGGACCCCCTCGGGTGGCTGATACCCGAGGTCTGGTTCTCCCGCGGCCACCTCGCCGCTGTCAACCCTTTCCTTGCTAGGCCGACGACGAGGAGGGGAGCCATCCCTGGAGGTCTGCTCGCGTCGCTCGCTGACGCGCTTCGTGAGCTCGATGATCTCGCGACACTCCGCGACGTTGTGGCGACTGTTGGGGTGTACAGGGCATGAGTCGCTGTTACCCCTCTGCGGCCGTGGGCGCTTGTTGCGCTCGTTCCGGCCCCCAGCCGCAGCTGCTACGACCAGAGCGGCAGACGACGGCTTCTCGTGGCCACGATTCTTTTTCTTCTTTTTGCCGTCCTGAGCGACGGCACTCGAGCCACCCGTCTGGGCAGCCCCGGTCTGTGGCGCCGAGTGCCACGCACGGCCCTCGACGGCTCTGGCGCACTTGTCGGCCAGAGCGAAGAGTGTGGTGATAGTCTCCACGTCGTGCGTGGCTAACTTCTCCAACATCTTTTCGTCACGTACTCCCTGGTGGAAAACAGTGATGATAGAAGCAACGAAAATACGAGGTATGGTGCCTCGTACCTTGGTGAAGCGGGAGATGAAGGCCCAGAGGGTTTCCCTGGGCTCCTGCCTAACTGCATGGAGGTGCGCCTCCACGCTATGCTGTTGGTAAGCGCTGGCGAAGTTCGCGGTGAACCGCGCACAGAGCTCTTCACAGGAGTAGATCGATCCTAGGGCAAGGTTCATGAGCCAAATCCGGGCCGGCCTAGACAAGGCAACATGGAAGTATGTTGCCATCACGGTGGTGTCTCCACCTGTCGCCGTGATGGCGGTGACGTAAACCTGCAAGAATTCCAACGGGTTGGACGTACCGTCGTACTTCTCCGGCAGGTGTGGCCGGAACTTGGATGGCTAGGTCGCCGCGCGGAGATGGTCCGCGAATGCGGCGCAGCCCACACCGGCCAATAGGACACCCGCCTGGATCCAGGCGCCCGTTGGAGCCTGCGGTGCAGCCGCAGCGAAGTCGTAGTCGAGGTTGTGACCCTCGACGTTCTGTCGACGCTCCCGCGCCCTCTCCAGAGAGACGCGAGCATCCTCGCCTGCACGCCTGCGGTTGAGTTCTGCCCGCAGGTCATTAGACCTCTCCAGAGAGACTGGAGTGTCCTCCGCCGCGCGCCGGTGGTTGAGCTCCACCCGCAGGTCCTCAGTCGGCGCTGCCCTCACCAAAGGTGAGCGCACAGATGCCGACGCCGAGATGACTGAGGCCTGGGTCTGGTTGAGCCAGAGTGCGCCATGCCGAGTAGACAGTCGACGTCGTCCCGCCACTGCTTCATGGCTCCTGGAGAGGCCGTGGAGCTAGGAGGGTGGCGCAGCAATTCCCTGGGCTGCTAACAGCGCCCCAGGCGCAGCCCTAGACGCCCTGGATGTTTGCGTGGGAGTGTGCTGCCGTGCAGAGTACACAACAGCCGCTGCACTAGGCGCAGGAAGGTTGGTGGCCCGCAGGCGGAAGAGGCAGCCTCCTCCTCCAGCATGAAGTCCTCGGGCACGAAATCTTGGTGCTCGACGATGTGGACCATGGTGTCGAGCAGGAAAACAAGCAAAAACCTAAAGCCAAGCCCCCTATCTGGCGCACCAAATGTCGGAGAGGAAAATCCCCGGCCGGGTGGCGGAATGCACCCGCCCTAAATCCTAAGATGAGGAAGGGGCTAAGCATTTTGCCTGTTACGAGATTGGGGGATGAACACACAAGAACACCAAGGTTTAGAGTGGTTTGGGCCACCGGAGCGTAATACCCTACTCCACTATGTGTTGTATCGCTGCGAGAGCTTGAGAGCTAAGAATCTAAGTTGGCCTGTGTGGCTCTGCCTTGTAACACCGTGTGCCCTCCCTTTTATAGACTAAGGGGGGCACGTACAAGGGCACTGGGCCCCGACATGTGGGCCCAGGGGCAAAATGGAGGGAAATAACTAACGCCTGCAACGTCCGGGCGATCTCCGAGTGTAGTAATGTTCGTAGCGCTTGTAGTATTTACTTTTCGCGGCTGCTTCCTCGGTAACGCGCGAGCCATCATGAGTGCAGAACATGCGACAACACGCCACCTACCAATTGATTGGACAGGTTCGCCGCCTGCAGGATGGCTCGGTCGCTGTCCGCCAGAGGAATAGAGAGGGCTCATTAAATGCCGAGGCGGCACATCACCTGCCAGCGGAGTGGACAGGACACATTAAATACTGAGGCGGCACATCGCCCGTCAGCGGGATGGACAGGCGGTGCGCCCTATCCGCATTTAATATTGGGGTAGCGTAGCTTGCGGCGTAGCCCGCGGTGCGGCCCGCGGCGCAGAGGCCATACGTCAAGCTCCGCCCACTGGCTTACGTCACGGGCCGTGGGCCACGTGGCGGCAATGGGTCTCCGCCTGGGCGGGGAGCAGAAGCGTACATGATGGGATCCGAACACGTGTCAGCATCGGACCCCAGCCTGGTCCTTAACCAGGGCTTAAGTATTTCTTGCCTTGGAATTCCGGGACCCTGTCGTGGGCGGTCCGGACCCCACGCAGGGGGGTCCGGACTCCATCCCACGGACCTGGCCTGCACACGTGGTGGTCCCGGCTGCATACCCAGAGGTCCGACGCTCTCCCATGGGGGTCCGGACTTACTGTTGACGTCCTGGAGCATTCCTTCTTTCCTGGACATGTGGCGGCTCCGGACCCACCCATGTGGCGTGGTCGGGCGCTGCTATGGGCCTTGAGTAGCGGTCCGCGACTGGGTCGAGTTGTGGCCTGGCCCCGGTCGCTGCATTATTACTGCGCGGCTAAGAGATAGCCACGTGGGCACTACGTCTTGATACAGTAGTAGGGGGTACCCCTGTTCGGGGGTACCGACAGTTCACATATCAGATATAACTGATAAGAACAAATATTATTCTTTAACTTAGCCAAAAGATCGAGAAAGATGAGTTAAAAAGGAGCTTGATCCATTTTTATAGCTCGCTCAGTCACTCGTTCTTCTTCAGCTAGCGAAGTGGTACTATGTTAGAGCATTGGGCTGTGTGTGGCATCCTGTCGTGATAGGTTTGGATGGTTTCTTATAGCCCATCTGTGGTGTAAACGGCCCATTGGTAGGCAGGGGGACCTACGCTTTTTGTTGTCACGACGCACGAAACTGGTGTTTTAATATAGTAGATATAGGCATATATGCAATCAAGGGTACTGCATCATCGATGGCACTACCCCTGGTAACTAGTGTTTGTGAAGATCATTCTCCTTCCATATACTTCGGAACAACAAATGTTTGCTCCATATCAAAAGGACCCATAGAAGAACGTAGAGAGAGAGAGAGCATTTGGGGTCCTCATGGCTCGCTTCCATATTCTTGCTAGCCTAGGTTATTGTTGGAACTTGCACTCCTGGGCAAGTTGATCCAACAGGAAAGTGGAAAGAGTGTTTGCAAAGTTCAACGTGGGATGACAATAGTTCTGTTAATCTGGCCTCTCAAGGGCACTATACGGGGGTATTTATAGGCACTCGAGCGACCACCCGTCCCTTTTCAAAGATGTTTATGCCCTCGAGTACCCGGTCTATCCCTAAAATATTCTCATGAGAGGAGGTTACAGATTGTCATTACAGAAAAGGGCTATTATAGACGCGGCCCGTAATATGCTTATCCGCGCGGGGCCTGTTATAGTGGGCCGAATCCCACCTGGGCCTCCTGACGCAGTGAGGACGTGGGACCAGTAGACTTCGATAGAGCCCTCATCTTGCAACGGAGAGGACGAAGGAGGACTGCGCCGGTCTTCATCCAATCGGCGCCTTTTGCTTGTTCGGGCGTGCTCTATGGATGTGGTTTTCGTCGGTGTAGGGAGGCGACGAAGGCATCGAGCAAAGGGTAGCGTGTTCGCCTTCGCCCCAACATTATGCCTTGAGGGACCAGTTCGACTAAGCCATCTAGTGCCAAAGACGTCGCTAGATGGTGGAGACGTTGCCCTCGCTCGAAGTGGACCCGCGGGGTTTTTGAAATGTGACCGTTGATGGACGTGTTATTGTTGGACTGCGTGTTTCCCGAAGCGCCGTGTCCTGTCTATAAAAGGACGGGCGCGACCGGGACTATTTCTTACCCTTGCGTGCGCCATGAAAACCCTAACTTTTTCAAACCGCTCGCCTGTCCTCCTTGCTCTTCCGCTTCGAAAATCTGGCCCGCGTCAAGCAGACTGCACGCCGCCGCCGACGGTACGTAGCAATGTCTTCTTCCTCATCTGTCGCGAGTGCGTTATTGGCCGATCTGTTTTCTGAGGATACCCTGAGTGATTTGGTGGCGATGGAGTTGCAGCTGGGCCACATCGTGGAGTTCGGCACTTCAAGGATCTCCTCGGTTCGCGTGCAGGAGATGCAGCAGCTTGGATACTTCGGTGGCGGTGTCGGGTGTGTTCCGGGCGCCGAGGAGATCCCTGAGCCTGAGGGCAAATTGGTTGTGTTCGAGGCATTTTTCATTGCCTGCCTTCGTCTCCCGGCGCATCGTTTCGTGGCTGAGGTTTTGCATAGGTTCGACATGCAGGTCCACCAGTTGACACTTAACGCTGTGGTTGCCTTGGCGAAGTATGTTTGAGCGGTTGGTTCGTACGACGGTCAGCCATCTATGGAAGTCTTCGCCAAGAACAATTGTCTTCACTGGCAAAAGAGGAAAATAGGAAATAAGATTGCACAATTTGGATCGTGCACATTCACACCGAGGACTGGAAAGACTTCGGCGGAAGTTATGGAAATAGTCCCTTGCGCTCGGAACAAGTGGGGCAACTGGTGGGACTTTTGGTTTTATGTCACTGGTGGGGAAGTCGAAGATCTCCCTGGGCTCCCTACAGCCATTATGTGCTCTCACTGCTATGTAGCGTTCCCACCGTTCGAGGTGGCGGAGGACGATGAGGACGAAGGGGCCCTTCGGTACGCTGCCCGCATGAGCAGCGGGCGCGATCTTGTTGAGGAATTCATTGGATATGGAGTATGGCCCTTGGCGCACGGCTGGATACTTGGCGAAGTGTGCCCTCGCCGGATGCCATCCTTGGGCGATCAGTTGGTGCGAAGTCCTGCCTTCGCCTTGGACTTGCGGGACAGGAACCCGGCCACGTTTGTGCGTGAGGTGGAGGCCGAGGCTATGAGGATTGTGGGGCGATACGTGCCGAGGACGGAGACCTTGCGTAGTTGGGATATTCGCGGTTCTAATGTTCGTTTGAACCGCGTTTTTGAGTTGAACCGTCTGCCATATGGTGGTTACCCGGGAGACGACGATGTTGTTGTTGTCGACTGCCGGGGAAAGAGGGCGCGCGACAGCGGTCAACGAAGGCCCTTCACGGGGAGCTGTGCCAGCTGCGGCCACAAAAAAGAGGAAACTAGGTACTGCAGCTGAGGGGTTGGGGGTCTCCGATCGTTTTGCTGTGGATTTATTGGGAACTTGCGTGGCCCTCGGGGAGAGGATGTCTTCGCCCGAGCTTCGGGAATCTTCCGCGCGAATGCTGAAGGTTACCGGGGTTCGGTGGCCTAGGAATGTTCCGATCCCCCGGGCGGCCGGCGAGGACACTCGTACTTCTCGATTAGCTCGTGAGATGAGCATTTTTCCTTACGGGCGGAATGTTGCTACTGTTGTGTCAGCAGTGATGGAAAAGGATCGCCAAGACGCGTCGCAGAAGCGTCGGGCGTTTGCTAGGGTCGGGGACCCGCGCCGCGAGGTCAAGATGGCTCGGGGTGCTACGAAGTCTGCCGCCCCTGGCACCAGCAAGCCTCCGCTGGGTGCAAAGTCCACCGCCCCCGGCCCCAGCAAGCCGCTCCCTGTCGTGCCCGTGCAGGAGCGAAGGCCTACGTCGCCGCCGCGTGCTGCTGAGGGCGGAGGTTGGCAAGGTCGGGGCCTCCATGGATATTTCCGTGGAGGACTATCTTCTGGGCGGCGTCTCGATTATCGACGCGCATACAGGGCGGGGACTTGTTGGTGAGTTTTTTTGAGATTGGGTTTTTGACGAGATTGGTGCAGGGTCAGAGGCTGGGCAGCTGGCTGTTGCCCCGACATCTGTGGCGGCTGGGTCGGTCGCTGTGGCGACTGGTGTGACGGGGTCTGCGCAGGACCCATGGGCCCAGTTTTGCGCCAGCGGCGAGATCTCTTCGGTCGCCGCCGCTAAGGACGTGGCGGGCTCAGTTGCGCAGCAGCTGAAGCATGTAAGTTGTCTTCGGCAGTGTGCCTTTTTTTAATGACTTCGAAGTTGACGGTGGTTGATGCCAGGTGACCGCCTTCACCGAACGGATTGCATCCGGGGCCCTGATCTCGGAGTTTGCTGCCGGAAGGCAGCGACTCGAAGGGAGGAATGAGCGCCTCCGGACGCAGCTCACTGAGTCTATGCGGGACAAGTCAGCTACGGAAAGCAAGAGCCGCAATCTGATGGACAAGCTGTCGACGGTGGAGGCCGAAAAGGAGGAACTTGGCCGCCGGCTGGTCGCGGAGGAAGACGCTGACAAGGCCTGTGCGGAGGCTCAGGCAACGCGCGCCGAAGCTAAACTTGCGCGCGCCGAGGCTAGCCTTGCCCTCCAGCGTGCTGCGGAGGCGGAGGCAAACCATAGGAGCCTTCGCGGCCATCTGGACAAGGCAGAGGCCTCGACCCGCACAGGGGTGGACCGAGCGCGTGCATTGCTCGTGGACGCGTACCGGCAACTTGGTGCGCGTACGGCCCCCTTTGATGCATCTGGCAAGGAGGTGGGCCTCCGCTTTCTCGGGTGGTTGCAGGAGGAGCTGGAGGTGCTTCCGTCGATCGTGACGGGTCTCATGTCCTTTTCTTCGCTCATCACCTATGAGTGGGCCGCGAACGCCTTGTCCCGTGAGGGATGCAGGCACTTCGAAGTCTTCGATCGGTCCAATGAAGACTTCGACCGCGAGATCTTCCAGGTTGAAGATGCAGTGCTAAAGCGCTCCGCTGGGGCGCTTTACGATAGGATGTGGGGCCCTCACGGTCGTGACACCGTCCGGGAGAGGTCTGACCGGGCGATGGAGCAGGTACAGATTGTTGTTATTTTATTTGATTTTTAAGAAAATGTACTGACGTTTGGTGCTATTTTTGTAAATGGTGAATGATGAGGAGGTCGAAGACTTGGGTGGCTTGGAGAGCTCGGGCGCGAGGGCGGGGGCTGAGGACCAGCCGGCGCCGCCAACTGGCGTTGGCGAGGACGACCCTATGGCCGCCGCCGTGTTGCCTGAAGATACTTCGGGGGCGGCCACGTCGGTTTCCGACTAGGGCTGGACATTCGGTCTATTAGGTTAATTCGGTTCTATCTATTCGGGTTTTTGAAATTTTAGGTTATGAAAAATGAGAACCAAAATTTTCAAAATAATTTTAGGAACCGAACCTGAATAGACCCATAATTTCGGTTCGCTCTATTCGGTCCACCGAATAGACTCAAATAGTAGAGAGACTATTATCTTTTGTTAAAATATATACAATTAATAATTAATTAGAAGTAATATTATTACAACATATGACTATAAAAAATAGCATACTAAGATATATATACTATCTTTAAGATGATATCACAGTTTTTAGCTAATAAGTTCATAACTCATATAATAATATCATCATATATTAAGAGCTTTTTCATATTTTGGGTTATTCGGTCTATTCGGGTTTTAAAGGTTAGGAACCGAACCCGAACCCATACCCCAAAATATAACACATATAGGAACCGAACCCGAACCCGAAAACCCGAATAGACCGATAATTCGGTCTATTCGGGTTCGGGTTTGGGTTTCGGTTTTAAAATGCCCACCCCTATTTCCGATGACCCTGCAGAGTCGGCCGGCCCTGCGTAGGTGGCGGAATAGACTTAGAGGCGTTGGGTGTAGGGTTTTGTTTTTGTAATACTGAAACTCGGTTGTTGCGCAGGTTTCGACGTCTAGGCCTGCGCAAGCAACCCCTACTGATGGTATTCATTTTGTGGCGGCCGCGAACGCAGTGCTTGCTAATGATAGTTTTTCTGGTTCTGAATTTGGGTCTTTTTCGTCTGATGGTGGCGGGTTTGAGAGCCCGTTTTCCTAGACTGAGGAGTCTTCGGATGAAGATTTGGATTATTTTGCTGTGTTAGATGTGGCCGCGACGGAGTCTTCGCCACGGATGGAGGTGGGCGAAGCGTTGGATCCCCTGGCTGGGGCGAGGATCGAACACCGTCAGCGAAAAGTGGTGGCTAAGTATAGTGTTGGTGAGATCTCGCGAAGTGGTAGGCATCGTCGGATGGGATTGGAGCGAACTCGTCATCGTGTAGATTGGGGTAATCAACGTGACTTGCTATCTTTGTCGGTTGGGACGAGTATTAGTGAGGGGGACCTACGAAATTTGTTTGCAGGTGAGGAATTGAGAATAATGTTGTTTAATTATCGGGAGGCGGGTATTATCCCGAAGGTTGAGCCGATGTAGAATGTGATGCCCTCGCTTGTCGTGCGGTGGAAGAGGGCGCAATTGTGTTTATTTGTGCGGTGGGTCTGGTGACCCTTCGCTGTGTGTATGTGATCTACGACTCATATTGTAATGTGGCCTGTTGCCCTTCGCTTGGCGGTGTGATGTAAATGTCCGGCGGCACCCGTTGGCGTTTTTTTCACGGGGTTGTCTTGTGGGAAAGACTTCGTATCGCGCACTTGTTGTGCTTATCCGGCTGCACCCTTAGCCGACTTTTGCACGGAGTTGTCTTTTAGTAAAAAGACTTTGTATCGCGCACTTGTTGTGCTTGTCCGGTTGCACCCTTAGGTGACTTTTGCACGGTGTCTTTTAGTAAGACTTCGTATCGCGCACTTGTTGTGCTTGTTCGGCTGCACCCTTAGGCGACTTTTGCACGGAGTGTCTTTTAGTAAGACTTCATATCACACACTTGTTGTGCTTGTCCGGCTACACCCTTAGGCGACTTTTGCACGGAATTTGTCGCACGCGAGGGTAGTCTACGCTACCTGTCGCGGTGACTTTGAATCGGTCGAATGCCGAAGACCGTCGAAGCGGTCTTTTTCGACATGGTGGTACTTAGATATTTTTGCGGGGGCTTTTCACTGGTATATTATATGTCTCTGCCTCGTTAAAAACCTCACCTCCTGGGAGGAAAAGAGCGCGGGCCTGAGCAACATTGTTTGCAGAATTACATAGGCGCGTAGGCCCTGAGGCTTAAACAAAAAAAATTCAGAGATTATCGATGTTCCATAAATGCTCTAAGTCTTCGCCGGATGATGTTGTTAGCCTATACGCGCTGGGGGATGCCTTTGACTAACGATGAATGGACCTTCCCATTTTGGCTCTAGCTTGCTCTGTGATTCTGTCCGGGTGGTACGGACGAGTACTAGGTCTCCTTTGTTGAATTCTCTTGGGACGACTGCGTTGTCGTGCCAGGCCTTGGTTTGAGCCTGATATCTGTCGAGGGCCTGCAGGGCAAGGACGTGGTCTCTATCGATGAGATCTTTGGAAGTTGGTTCGTCGACGTCGGGGATTGCTGATGTGTTTGTTCTGGGCGACTCATGCTTTATTTCTTGCGGCGTCATGGCTTCGGACCCATACAGTAGGCGGAAAGGTGTGAACCCGGTTGCCCGGCATTCTGTCGTGTTTAGGGCCCATACCACTTCAGGTAGTTGGTCGGCCCATTTGCCCTTTTTATCGTCGAGAAGTGTTTTCTTGATGGCAGTAAAAATCTTGCCATTGACACGCTCAACGACGCCGTTGGATTGTGTGTGGTACACCGAGGCGAAGACAGGCTTGGTGCCGATGAAAAAGCAGAAATTCCTGAAATCTTGGCTATCGAACTGTTTGCCGTTGTCGACTGTGAGTTCCGACGGGACTCCGAAGCGGCAGACAATGTTTTGCTAGAAGAATTTTTGAGCGCTCTTCAATGTTATTGTGGATACTGCTCTGGCCTCGATCCACTTTGTGAAATATTCGACGGCGACGAAGGCGAATTTGAGGTTCCCTTGAGCCGTAGGCAGTGGTCCAACGACGTCTAGCCCCCAGCGTTGAAGCGGCCATGTATGGGCGATGAGCTTAGTGAATTGTGAAGGGCTGCCTGAGCGAGGGGAGAACTTTTGGCATGCTTCGCATGACCTCGTGACTCGATTGGTGGTGCAAATTATTGCGGGCCAGTAAAATCCTTGACGAATCACATTGGCAGCGAGGGCCCAGAGTCCTAAGTGGGAGCCGCAAGTTCCGCTGTGGACTTCGTGGAGGATTTGTATACCTTCGATTTCAGTTATGCACTTCAGCATGGGCTGACTGATCCCCTTCTTGTACAGCTGACCCTCGACTAATGCAAAGTCCCGGCTTCTGTGCTTTAGTCGTTTGGCCTCATGGCTATCGCTTGGATGGTAGTGGCCTTGCAGTTACAGGGTGATTGGGGCCCGCCAATCTTTGGCCATGATGAGGTTGACGATGCGGTGGCCTTCGGCGTCCTGAGTTATTTGTAAACCTTCTGGGTTGCGGACAGCTGGTGTGCCGATGGCGTGGTAGAACACGTAGGAGGGCAAGGCCTCGCCCTTGGCCACTGCTTTAGCCAACGCGTCGGCCTCTTCGTTCCTGGCGTGGTCAACATGTTGTAGGGTGAAACCCTTGAATTGTCTCTCGAGACTGCGGACGGCTGTGAGATATTGCATGAGCGCGGGGTCTTTTGCTGAGTATTCCTTTTAGACCTGGCCTGCAACTACTTTGGAATCTGTCCGGACTATGCACGTGGTGACACCGAGTGCTCGTAGTTTGCGGAGTCCCAGGATGACGGCTTCATACTCTGCTATATTGTTGGTGCATCTGTCGGACTCCAAGGCGAAGCTGAGGCGTGCCGGTATCTGTACTTGATGCCTATGGGTGATGTGATAATTGTCGCGGCGCCTGCCCCCGCATGGCATCACGCGCCGTCGTAGTGGATGGTCCACACTTTCTCTGGAGACTCTTCTTGCTGCCATGTTGGTCCTGTCCAATCAACGATGAAGTCTGTCAGGACTTGTGATTTGATCGCTGTCCTGGGCTCAAAGGTGATGTGGTACCCGGAGAGTTCGGCTACCCATTTGGCAATTCAGACGGATGCCTCCAGGTTCCTAAACAGTTCCCCCAGACCCCTGTCCGAAGTGACCCGTACCTTGAATGCTTCGAAGTAGTGGCGCAGCTTGCGCGATGCCATGGCATCTACGTATGAAATTTTTTCGAGCTCAGTCATGTTGCACTTAGAAGCCGTGAGGACTTCGGAGATATAGTACATTGGGCACTGCCGGGTCGTGCCCTCTCTGTCCTGCTCTTGGACTAACGCTGCGCTGACTGCACATGGCGAGGCTGCAATGTAGAGAAGAAGGGGCAGCGAAGGGTCGGGGCTAGCAAGAGTTGCTAAGTTTGAGAGGTGTTGCTTGAGCGACTCGAAGGTTGCTGCCTGCTCTGGTTCTCAAGCGAAGTCTTTTGCGCCGCGCAATGTCTTGAGGAAGGGTAGACTGCGCTCTGCGGATTTGGAAATGAATCTGTTTAAGGCGTCCAATCTGCCTGTCAGTCGCTGGACATCCCTGGCTGACTGCGGGGGTGTCATGCTGATGATGGCCTGGATCTTCGTTGGATTTGCCTTGATCCCTCGGTGCGACACCAGGTAGCCAAGTATCTTCCCCTAGCGAACACCGAAGACACACTTCTCGGGGTTGAGCCGAAGTCGTGCGTCCCGCATATTAGCGAATGTCTCTGCGAGGTCGGCCAGGTGATCCTCTTTGTTTTTGCTCGCAACGACGATGTCGTCCACGTAGGTGAAAATGTTGCGGCCTACTTGGCTTTCCAGCACCCTTTTGGTGAGGCGAGAAAAGGTTGACCCGGCCAGGTGATGAATCACTACGTGCCGAAGGGTGTGATAAAGCTTGTGCTGGCCTTGTCTTCCTCTTTCATGTATATCTGGTGGTAACCGGAGAAGCAATCGAGGAGGGACATGACTTCGCATCCTGCTGCGTTATCGACTATTTTGTCGATCTGTGGCAGCGGTAAATTGTCCTTAGGACAGGCCTTATTGAGGCTGGTGAAGTCGATACACATGCGCCACTTGCCACTTTTCTTTTGCACCATGACCACGTTGGTGAGCCATGTAGGATAAGCAATTGGCTCGATGAAGTTGGCTTCCAACAGGCGGTGCACCTCGGCTTTGGCGGCTTCGGTTTTCTCGCCGGACATTTTGCACAGTCATTGCTTTTTTGGGCGCACTGAAGGGTCGATGCTCAGGCCGTGCTCTATGATGGTGCGGCTGACCCCGACTAGGTCGAGGGTGGACCAAGCAAAGACGTCCTTGTTTCAGGAGAGGTAGGAGATGAGTTTTCTCTCGTCTCGCGAGGTCAGGTCTTTGCTTATTACGACTATTTGCTTAGGCGTGGCTGGGTCGAGGGGTACCGTCTTCGTTACGTCGTTGCTTTGTAGCTGTGCCTTTACTTTTTCGGCGGCGACTAGGCGGGTCCCTTCAAAACCTTCACGTTGTGCTGTGAGGCAGTGTACGTTCCGTTGCCCTGGAATGAAGTCCCTTTCAATATTGCGCGCAGTCTGCTGGTTGCCATAAACTGTGATCACACCTTGCGGACCCGGGATTTTCATGCAAAGGTAAAGTCCGTGAATGGCCGCTTCAAACTTGTTGATGGAGCCCCGACCCATTATGGCGTTGTACGGGTATACCATGTCGACGATGTCGAAGGTGACCTGCTCGCTTCATGCATTGGGTGCTACACCGAATGACAGGGGTAGCTCTATCTTGCCGACGGGAAAGGTGCCCTTGCCGCCGAAGCCATATAGGGGGTTGTCCGAAGGCTTGAGTAAACTGTGGCTGATGCCCATGCGGTCGAAGGCGTGCAGTAAGATGATATCAGCTTAGCTGCCGTTATCGACCAGGACTTTGTGTAGGTCCCAGCCTGCTACGCTGCAGTTGATCACCATGGTGTCGACGTGAGGGGCGCTGCGCAGATCAACGTCCCTGGCGTCGAAGGTGAGTGGCACATGAGACCACCTTGTTTGTACCACTAGGCCGGTGAGGGCGACGTGGTTAACACTTCGGTAGTGGTCCCTCTTCCGCCACTTCGTTTCGAAGTCCACACTAGACCCTCCGGTGATCATGTGGATGACTCCGCGATATGGTTGTTCGGCGAAGTCTTCCTGTTTTGGTGCTTGGGGGTGATTATGATGGTGTGGATTTGGGTGATGCGGAGGCGGAGGCGGGGGTGGAAGAACTTGCACTTCCTGGCGGTGCGGGTACGCGTGGTTGGGTGGGTGCTGGACGTGCTCGTTGTTGTAAGGTTGTTGGTGGTGGTGGTGGTATGTGTGCGCGACAACTCTCTGGTTGTTGGCTGGCTGTGCTCTGGACATCCTGTCCCTGGCGGGTTGTTTGTCGTAGCACGAACGGTGGGCGCCAACTGTTGGAACTTGCTCTCCTGGGCAAGTTGATCCAACGGGAAAGTGGAAAGAGTGTTTGCAAAGTTCAATGTGGGATGACAATAGTTCTGTTAATCTGGCCTCTCAAGGGCACTGTACGAGAGTATTTATAGGCACTCGAGTGACCACCCGTCCCTTGTCAAAGACGTTTATGTCCTCGAGTACCCGGTCTATCCCAGAATGTTCTCACGAGAGGAGGTTACAGATTGTCATTACAGAAAAGGGCTATTACAGACGCGGCTCGTAATATGCTTATCCGCGCGGGGCCCGTTATAGTGGGCCGAATCCCACCTGGGTCTCCTGACGCAGTGAGAACGTGGGACCAGTAGACTTCGACAGAGCCCTCATCTTGCAACGGGGAGGACGAAGGGGGACCGCGCCGGTCTTCATTCAATCGGCGCCTTCGGCTTGTTCGGGCGTGCTCTGTGGATGTGGTCTTCGTCGGTGTAGGGAGACGACGAAGGCATCGAGCGAAGGGTAGCGTGTTCGTCTTTGTCCCAACAGTTATTCTTTTTTCAACAAGTACTAAGTGTGATCATGTGTGTGCCATTCTACACAACATGATCATTGAGGATGCACATGATGGATCATACGATATGGACGGATACGAAATAGTAGTCAACCATCGCTCTTGAAACAATGATGGGTTTTACGGCCATCATTTAACGTAGACCAGAATTCATGCTAGTTCGACCATTAATTAACTCTAAAATGATCTAATGAAACATATCATGGATCAGTATCATACAAATTAGATTTTTTATGAATTATATAATTTAGTTTTAATTTTTAAGTAATGAAATATTTTATTAATTTTTAATTACGTAATTTCTATTTGTCGATAATTTTTTTTTCTGATAATACATCACGTTTCATTTCGAAATAGAGTGTTTAAATGATAAGTTGATACGACACTGGTGTGTTTCTACCCTAACCTAGGGCTAAAATCGTAACAAAAAATCCTGTAACTGGGGTTAGTGTCTCCTAACTATATTGTTTTTTATAAAAACAATATCATTTTCGAAATTACCGTATTAAAATTTCTAATTTTAAATATCTTACAACATTGTATTATAGTTGCTGATAAGTAGATTAATTATAGAATTGGATAAATTATGATAGGCTCACAGCCGTTTTTTATAGACGATATCTTTTTTAACAATTTTCAGCTTCAGTAAAGGCTACTGAAGCGTTAAGGGTTGAGTGGTAATGAATAATGATTCAAATATTTCTTGATAAGTTGTTAGAGTCCTAAATTTTTTTAGTAATAGATATAGAACTCGATCCTAATTTGATCCGATTTTTACATTTTATAGTGTAAAATTTAGAATATATTGTCACTCCTGAACAAGGGATGGGATGGTCGATAGTGTGATCGATATTGTAGTTGATAGTTACGTGGCGATCGGTAAGGGTCAACTCCATTGAATGCGCTCTTAGTCTGTAATCATTTCAGCGTGTCATATGAGCTACCCTTCTATAGAATTTTAGGTACAATGAAACATGCCATTCTATTGAAATAAAAATATAAAATATAAAAAAATAGAAATATATAGTTCAATAAGAATAAATAAAAGTTTTTCATAACTTATGAAGCTAAAAATTATAGTATAATTCATAAATGAATTCTAATCGCTATGGTGCAGATCGTTAGAAATGCTTTATTAAATCATTTTGGAGCTGATCATATACGACACTACTAGCATGGGTTGCAGTATCAATTTAAGGGATGCTTTTGTAAGTGATGGTTAGTGTTGCAATGAACTTGACTTTTTTATAGACGACCACG
Source organism: Zea luxurians (assembly GCA_029449295.1). Taxonomy (NCBI): domain Eukaryota; kingdom Viridiplantae; phylum Streptophyta; class Magnoliopsida; order Poales; family Poaceae; genus Zea; species Zea luxurians. The sequence goes on along the minus strand of JAOPSE010000003.1, from coordinate 107,094,707 downwards.
TTATATGTAGAATGATACATATGAGAACGATATGGGCAAGCGATAATATAGAAGCGAGTCTTAAGGATCCTAGATGGTCTATCTGCTTTCTTCCGGGCGTCCTTCTAGCATGTAGCAAACATCCATTGTGTCGGAGACTCGAAGTATATGGGAGGAGAACAATCTTCATAAACAACTGTTACTAGTGCCATCAGCAAGGTGCCCCCCTTGGGTGTACTCCTATTCGTTCGTCATGAAATTCACATTCAATGTTTTCTCTGAGCGTGTTAGGCTAATCACAGTGAGGGTTTCATGTCCTTAATTCAAAAAATGCGACATCAGCTTTATAGATGAATGAAACACCCTTTCTTAATAGAGAGTTTCATCTCACTATTTCATATGTCAACATACTTCTTAAATGCTGCATATAAATAACTAATTGGATTTACTCAAACAAAACACTCTCAGTGGAGGTTTCACGCAGTTTCCAAGACCTTGGAAACGAGTTAACATGGTTTCATTCCTATGAAACTCTTCCTTCTTAAATGATATGATACGTCATCTAAATAGCTGATGTGGCAGGCTAATTAATACATGAAACACCTCATGAAACCTCTATTGTGATTAGCCTTAGTGAACAACGACGATTGAGCATATTGAGACATCGTTGTTTGATCCCGCTTCCCGAAACAAGCATGAAAAATTCATAAGTCATACAAGGCAACCGCGTTGAGCGTTTTTGATCGAAGACCGAGAGGATTTGGTAAGATCATGGAAGCATCCGCATAAAAAAAAAACAGCCCCCGTCGTTGTGAAGCTCTTGGGCCCACAGACATCTATCCATCCTCGGACGTAAAACAAGCGCGTCAACGCCGGCTTCTTGACGACTTCGGATAAGGCACAGCAAGCGCAAGTTGCTGATGCGAATATGAAATGGGTGATCTCACTGCTCAGAAGCTTCGCGGGAAGCTAAAGGGAGTCAAACGTTCTCTCTCACGAAAGAAAGAAAGAAAGAAAAAAGTCTAGCCAGAGACAGAGACGCCTCGGATATCCAAAGAAGCGAGCCAGCCAGCCAGCGGGTAGGAAGTCAGCCTCGGGCTTCCAGAGCCCGAGGGGTCCATGTTGGCAATGCAAAGCGCGCCGCGTGCGCCGCCGCGTGAGTGACTGCAATTTTACACCCTCACGGCCTCACCCATCACTGTCAGGTGTCCCTCGTGAGGCGGCGACCACCACGTGCCGTCCGCGCCGCGCCAGACAGGTGGGTTGCCCACTTGCCCGCCCGTGTCTTGGTGATCCCAAAGGCGCAGCACTTTTCAGGTTCCTTCTTCCACTGCCACTGACGTACTAGCATATCCCGCGGCAGCGCGCAAGGCAAGCAACGGCTGCCGGCCGATAGCGTGATAGTAGCAAACCAGGGGCAGGCAGGCAGGCAGACAGACTCACCGATCAGCTGTGGATTGATTATTCGGCTTGCGCACCGGACCTTCCGGGCCGTTTCCTTCTCTCCAACTAGCCAAACGCTTGTTCTTCTTCATCAGATGACCATCAATTAGCCGTTGAACGTAGGTTGGGTATATACGACGAAAGACCCTGTAGCCAGTGGTTGCAAAACATTCAGGCTCCTATAGGTTCGAGATTCGATTCCATCGGGTGGATTCTGCATGGGAATTTAGGCGAGTCAAAAGAAAGAATCCATTCGCTGAGAAAAAAGCTGGGGTTCGTGAATTTTATGACCAGTACAAAATACATAAATACTGGATCTCTATTATTTGTATACGCATATTATTTACCTTAACACGTGAATTGGAGTAGTTTAATGTAGAATACATTATATCTAGTTTGCTAGGCTACCTGCTGCACCTCTTCTATCTTATTCTTTGTCACCTCCTATTTTAAGCTTCACTTTACTAGTATTCCTCCGTTTTTTATTTATCATGGTTTAATTTAAAAATACACTAGCGGACGACAAAGAAGTAGTATTTTGTAAGACTATAATACACGATCTGCTGTCACAGCCATATTATAATGTAAGGTTACATGTAGTGTAGGTACGTACGTTTTAGTCTCTCCCTTTCGTGGTACAAGTTGTTGTATCCTCAATATATAGTGCCGTATCGGGCACCTCTTGACTGGTTCGTCCATCTAGATCAGCCACGCCCTAGTATTGCAGTCATTCTCTCTCAATTTTCAAACGGCCAAGTAGGGGTTATTTTACATATTATCTAGAAGAAAAATGCCCCTACTTGCCATACATTGACCTGAACTAAAAAGGCAGACAGACCTACTAATACGATAGGCAGAGACTTACCAGCGGGATGGCTGGATATATACCGGGCCCAAGTCGTCTCCGGCCGAGTGATCATACGTATGTAAACACCAATCACCCTTATTAGCTAGGTTGCATGATTTCTAATCCATAGTGACATTCGTTATTTTTAGACAATAAATTTGACCTGGCAGCTGGGAAGTTTTTCCTGTCCAAAGTGTCATCTAAGGGCTAGTTTAGGAACCTCATTTTTCCCTGAAGAAAATTAATTAGTTTATTTTTCCTTTAAAATTGTAAATCCCATGGAAAAATGGGGTTACCAAACTAACCCTAATTATAACCACACTTAATAATTAATATATATACTCCACTAACACTGCAGGCACACAGCGAGACCTATACCTTGATACCGGGTCCAAGTCGGCGAGTCGTCTCCGAGTTATACATAAACCAATCGCCTTGTTAGGTTGCATTACATCTACTTTGCAGTAACGTTTATTATTTTAGACAAGTAAATTTGACCGGTAATTTGCAAGTCTTTGCTGTCGAAAGTGTCATCTTACTATATGACCAAAACTCAAATATACTAGCAAAAAAACACGTGCATATATTTTACAGTGGAATGCATAACTTGTCGCACGTCGCCTAAAACACGGTCTTTGGGCTCATAAGTTCATAAATGAACAAATCGTAGCCAATGCTTACGTCTCCACTATCCATACTCGACTAATTATCAAAATAATATTCAAGAACTCCATATAATGTTATTTTGGATAGCACGTATAGGTAATCATTCCGAAAGATGTAGACCTCATAGTGATAGGCATTCAAAATGTTGCCTGAAGCACGAACTCAGGGCTACTAAACTCTATAACAGAATTTAGCGCAGCCTATGCTTAGTACTCTATCACCATGTGCTCTTATTTCAAAATAATGCAATTTTATTTTGCATGAATATTATTAAGTTTGAACTTAATAATTGCTATATTCGTATGCAAACATAAAAGAATGAAAAAACAATAGCAACTAGAGATATTTGAATTATAAATGTAAAAACAAAAATAATTCACGAACTAAAATCTGCTATATTGATGATAAAACAGACAAGTGTGTACAATACTTTGAACAATTTGTAGTCTAAATACCGAATTTAGACGCACTAACACAAGTTATAACTGAAATTATATAAAACATAGTCTTATAATGAAAATCAGAATTTAAAATAATAAACATGCCATTTTTGGTCCACGGGGGCGGCCCTGGCGGCCCACTGAGAGGCCAAAGAGCCCATTATAAATGGGGGCGGCCTAAACCCTAACCGCCCCAGCCAGGGAGCAGCCGCTTGCCTCAGTCGCTGCCAGGCCTCCACGCGCCAACAGGGGCTGACGCCGCCGTGGCCGACCGCGCCGACCGGCGGGCTCGAACCACGCGAGCGTCCGCACTAGTGGTCGATACCGTGCCTGCGCGACGGGGGTCAGACGTGCCGGTGGCCGATGCCGCGCCCGCGCGGAGATCCGGCCGCGCCCGATCAACCTCGCTGGGTCCCGTGCCACGCGAAGGGAATGCCGGTTTCCGCGTCGGCATGGCCGGATCCGTGCGCTGCGCTGGGGCCGAGTGCCCGCTCCCGTGTCGTGCCGCTCTCCCCTCGCCCCACTGGCCGTCGTGGCGGCAACCGCCACGGGCCGGACTGAGGGCCATTAGGCCCTCCTGTTGGAGGAGGAGGTTGAGGCCACCCCAATGGGGCGGTGGGCGGTGAAGATGATGCGTCCGCGCGGTGCGTCGACGGCGCGATGAGGCTATCCACGACAGGCAGCAATGGTCACAACGACTACCGCCTCCGGCGAAGTTGGTGAACAACGTTGAACTGTCGCTGCAGTGGGTGGAGGAGGCGATGGTGCCGCCAAATCGACGTCCATCGGTGCGTTTGCCGACGACTCTGCGTCTCCCATCGACACTGGTGGTGACGGGTCCGCGATGGGGAGACCGCATTCAACTACCGGCAGCAGCACGACCATTGTCCACCCGTGGATCACACAAAATTGCACATTTTGCACTTGAACACGGCGTTCAAGGATGTCGTTCACCGGTGGAATCGCAACGTCTTGCCCGGTGGCGAATGCCTCCAACAGCACATCATCGACAATATGGAGAACTTCATGCATATGACGAATGCGAAGAGAAACAGTTTGTTTCATACCTCTCCTGTCGATTTTGGAGTCCGCTGCCTCCGTTCTTGTCAAAATAGCGAGTGTTCTTCTCCTTCTCTCTCTGTTCTCACGAGCAAGTGCTGATAACATATTAAAAGTCAGTGGTAACAAGTACAAGGAGAAAGTGATAGTTCTGTTATTTATTGCAGGGAGGATCTTGTTTATATACAAGTGATAGGTATCATCTTTAAGGAGTGTGTCCCTTGAAGATGAGTTTGTTGAGCCTCTTAGATTGGTCAGAATGTAACTGGTTGTTTTGTAAAACCAGTGCCTGTTAGAACTTCGATGGTGGACTAAACATGTATTTTTTTTCGACAAAAGGATTAAATAGGCCCGTGATCTCCGGTCAAAACAACTTCGCACGACTTGCGATGCGAGTTCCAAAGGGCTGAGCAGCGCGGCTGCGCCTCTCTACCTCTGCCAAATCCAAACGAGACGGTCGCCGGAGGAAGGAGACCCGAAACTCACCTGAGTCACCTCCCCTCGCCTCTTCTTATTACGATCTCGCGAGGCGGCGGCAGCCGTCGCGTAGCCGCTTTCACACATTCGGTCTCCTTCGCCGCCGCCTATACTCCTGCAGAAATAGCCCCAGAGCGAAGGCGGTTGCTGCTTCTTCGTGTTCCTTCGCCCGCGGCACACGGGATCCATTTGACCGATCGACCGACCCACACACACCGAGAGCCAGCCATGGGGCAAAACCACAGCGCGCAGGACGGGAGCGGCCACGGCCGGCGCTCCTTCCAGCAGCAGCCGTCGGCGCAGTGGGGCGCCGGAGGAGGGGGGTACTACGCCCAGGACCCGAACGCAGGCTACTGCGGCGCGCCGGTGCCACAACAGGGAGGAGGGTACGCCGCGCCTTACCTGCCCCCGTCGTACCAGTACCAGCCCACCGCCGCTGCTCCGGCGCCGCAAGTCGCGAAGCCGCGGCAGCTGGACCGGCGGTACTCGCGGATTGCCGACGACTATCACTCGGTGGACCAGGTACGCGTGTGATGGCTATGTCGTTTGGTAAATCGTATTGAGATATTGGGTCTTAATTACAGTGGAAGCAGTGAATCTGTTCGATTTGAAGTCACCGTTCGCTTGCTTGCGCCTTGTATGGATCTATGGGGTACCTAAGTTTTCCTTACATGCTACGAAGTTTAGGGAACATGACCGATCTGTGCTTCGTAGTTTATCAGCCTGCGGTCAATTGAATTATCAAAAGAGATTTAAGATGTCCCGTCGTTTGTCAAACGATGAGGCTCTGCAAATTCTGATATAGAACATGGTGGTTCTATTTTTTGACCCAGGGTTTTCTATTTGTTAGTCAACCATCAATTACTGTTCATGAATCATGAAACATCCATGCACACGAAAGTTCATGAATCATGAAGTATCCATGCACACGAAAGTAGATGTCTAGTGCAGGATCAGTGTTCACAGCTTATTGGAAGAATATACAATATTTTTTTTGTAAAGTTGGCAACTTGGCATTATTGAAGGCATTTGCGTTAGGTTAGAGTTGCTCGGTTGGTCACATTTCACTTATGGTACTTTCCCCCATGTGGACTATCTTTCTGAACCAAACCTTTCCCTTTTGCAGGTTACTGATGCTCTAGCTCAAGCAGGACTTGAATCATCAAATCTTATTGTTGGCGTTGATTTCACAAAGAGCAACGAGTGGACAGGTTAGCACTTTGCCTTACAGTTTGATGAAACGTCTTGCCTGCTGATGCTAATGATTTCTTGCCTTCTGTCAGGCAAATTCTCTTTCCATGGACGTAGTCTACATCACATTAGCAACACACCAAATCCGTATGAACAAGCCATCTCGATTATTGGGCGAACACTATCGAAATTTGATGAAGACAATTTGATTCCATGTTTCGGATTTGGAGATGGTAATGATTTCATTCACGTTTGACTGTTTCTTACACTATTTGATAGTGTCTCTAAATCCTAATTCACCATGCACTTTTTTCTTTCAGCATCAACACATGATCAAGACGTCTTCTGTTTCTCTCCTGACGAGAGACCTTGCAATGGATTTGAAGAAGCTCTTGATCGATATAGGGAACTTGTACCACATTTGCGCTTAGCTGGTAAGCTTCTATGCCTTTTGTTCATCCATTTATTTGGATTGTTCATATGTTCCATCTTCTGTTAACACTAATTCTATCAGGACCAACATCATTTGCGCCAATTATTGAGATGGCTATGACCATTGTGGAGCAAAGTGGCGGGCAATACCATGTCCTATTGATAATTGCAGATGGGCAGGTACCGTGTTAACTCTTCTTGTTGGGATGTTATGCAAGTAATTTGATGTCTGTGAATACTCTATCCTTTTTTCAAGCCATTTTTCTGACATGTAGTATATTGCCAGTGCTCAAATCTAGCATGTCAGTACATGCAGCAGTGAAATAGAATTTTGTTCTTAAAATGAAGCATTTATAGTTCATAATATCTGTTTGAAATATTTTCTTTCTGATGCCTTTCGCTTGTACTCTCCCTTTTTGCCTTAGTCTGCAACTATGAATCTTCTTAATCAGTAGTGAGTAGTGACAATAGCAACCTTTGGATGAATAGTTCGCATTTGCTGTTATTGTATAATTTGCTGGTGTATTGCTTGACTGAATATTTCTCTCTTGTTAATTTGTATATGATTACTCAGGTTACAAGGAGTGTAGATACTGCATCTGGACAGCTGAGTTCGCAAGAGCAGAAGACTGTTGATGCCATTGTGAAGGCCAGGTAACACCCACATTCCAGATAAATGTCCTTCAGGTGTTACTGAATTGTGTCTTGACATTTACTTACTGCTATGGTATCATCATGTTTCATAATTTTGCTGGCCTCCTATGCCAGAAACACTTATTATTTCAGCTTGTCTTTTTTCTGCAGTGAATTGCCTTTGTCCATTGTGTTAGTAGGAGTTGGTGATGGCCCCTGGGACATGATGAAGGAATTTGATGACAACATTCCTTCTCGAGCTTTTGACAATTTCCAAGTAAGTCACATGGAACCTAACAGCTCAAGCATGTGATGATTGATGTCACTAGACTTGTTCACGTTTTTTTGTATAATGAATTATTTTTTCCTAATATTGAGAATTTATTGCTTGTCTAGTTTGTAAATTTTTCGGAGATAATGTCCAAGAACATGGCACAATCAAGGAAAGAGGCTGCATTTGCTCTTTCAGCATTGATGGAGATACCACAACAGTATAAAGCAACCGTGGAATTAGGAATTTTAGGGTATGCTTTCTTTCCCTGAATCATATCCTTATTCTTGCTTTGATTATTTGTTCATCCTAATTGCCTACTAACTTTGTCTCAATGTGCTGCAAGCAGTCGTCGCTCTTCCAAGTCTCCCAACAGAGTTCCTCTGCCTCCGCCTTCCGCAAGTCATGATGCTTATTCCTATTCATCTAAAAGCTTTAGCAAACCAACCACCTACCCTCAGAGTTCTTCATCCTCATCAGCCTATCCTCAATATGGAACTCCACATACAGCCACCCCGGCCGCACCTTCGTCCACTTATGACAACCAGGTAGAATTTCATGTGCCCTGACAAAATATTAATTCTGCTGGATCTAAGTTATTTGTCTCTTAGAGAGAGGTATTTGCGCAGCATTTGTCTCTGACCATCAACATTTATGTGTCTTCTAGGTCTGTCCTATCTGCCTTGTGAACCCCAAAGACATGGCGTTTGGCTGTGGACACCAGGTGAATCTCCTAGACCTACCTCTCTCTTTCTTGTGTTACAGTTGATGTACAACTTCTTTTATGAGGGACCAGTATACCATTGTTTTTTTTTTTCTTAAGATGCTAAGGTAGATTAGTGCCTTGTTGGACGAGGTGTGTTGAAACGTCAGCTTCATGTTCTTATCTAACAAAGGATGTTATCTGCAGACCTGCTGTGACTGCGGACAGAGTCTCGAGTCGTGTCCAATCTGTCGCACTCCCATCACCACAAGAATAAAGCTATACTAGCAAGTGGTGGCTTTGGATCATTGCCAATGGGTGGTAATACTGGAGCCACCCTGCCTCACACTCGAGGATCGCGACGGCATGTCCCAGTAACCGTCGGAACACCCGCTCCGTAGATCGATTGGAGCTAAGGATTGCAGGGCCAAGCTTGGATCGATTGGAGCTGAGGATTGCAGCGTTGGTCTATCGGACAGGGTTGCCCCAGTATTCATATCCACCAGTAATGATCCAAATCGCAGCTTGCAAAAAAATCTCTATATAAACGAGAAGAAAGAGAGAGGAGAACACAAAGGTAGTGGTGTGGTGGAGCAGGCAATTGCGTGTCGGGCCATGACACGCAACTTCCCTTGGTGCCTTCGTTACTTGTCAAACCAGCAACACTAGTTGTACATATCAGAATTTCGTGCTTATCTGGACTTCTGATGCCAGGCTTAGAGGATTCTTTATTTGTGCGCGTACTTTTAGTTTCGTCCGAGATATATGTTGATTTGTTCTTTGCTTGCAATTGTGTAAAAAATTCAATCCGCAAATTTTTGTTTTGGTGAATCAGAAAAAAAGGTATTTGGTAGGTGCCTTCCGAGTCTGCTTGGGTTGCCTTGCGGCTTCATCTGTGTTTATATAAGCGCGTGGTAATCATGGTGATCAGTGCTCACAGGAGTTCTTACTAGATACTGTAAATGTTAGTGCTTCGATCGAGCAGTGTTTAAGAAGAAGATTGAGAAATTGATCCTGACGCGCCCATCAGCTGGCAACTGGCACGAATTTGTTGCACGGCTACGAGCTGGCCATAGCATGGGGCACCGGGCACTGCGGGTTGTGGAACCCTGTAAGACCTAAAATTAGTAGGAGAAAAAAAAGATATATATCATAAAATAATGAAATGAAGAATCAAAAATATATGTAATAGTGTGGTGAGAAATTTTGAAGATCTTTGGAAACCTAATAGGATTCTTCCTTCTAATATTCAAACAATAATATTAAATTACTTAAAGTAACTAATAAATCAATAAAGAAAGCTTGATCCCTTGATAATGATTTTATGGTGATATATTCTATAGAACACATAAAACTTGACCTCCCATTTTGTATAAAAACAAAAAAATATAAAATGAGAGGAAATGTTTAGGAAAAACATTTATTCATCACATAAATAAATGAGTGATAAAGAAAATAAATAATAATATTGTAAACAGTAAAGGATTATATTCACATTTGTATTAAGGTCGGCTCTTATAAATTTTGAAGTTCAAAGTGAGAATTTGAATTTGGTTTGGACATCTAAAATGCGAAATAAGAAAAGAAAATAAAATAAAAAAAGGGAAAGCTTAACCGGGCCTCAGGTTCACATTTCGGCCCAGTGCTCAAATCCCCCCCCCCCGCGCAGCCCATCTCCTTCCCTTCCCCTTTTTCTTTATTCCGGGCGCTTACATGTGGGCCCCACTGGACAGCGCTTCGTCCCCGCGGATCTCGCCAACGGATGCCGGTCCGCCCAGCCTTGCCGCCGCGATTTCCTGGCCGATCTTCGCGCCGTCCTCACCAGACCTCCGCTCGGCCGCCGTGCATGGCGCAACCGACCCTCTCAGCTCGGACTCGCCCCTTGCCCTGAGATCTATATATTGACATCAAAGCCATCGGAAGGAGCAGATCACCATCGAGCAGGGGAGGGAGAACTCGCGCCGCTACCGAGGAAATTCTCCACCGGCGTCGTCGGGTCCTCGGTGACCAGTCTAGGCGCTTCTTCGTGTCCCTAGGAATTCACTCGTGGCCCCGGTGTGCTGAGAAGATCACTGGGAGCCCTTCAATTTCTCACCGTCGTTCGAGCACCGCCGCGGGTCCGCTCTTCTCCGTGGCCAGCTCCCTCCATTGCCCTCCATCTGCGGTATGTGCTTTAATCGAGTTCGCCATCCCTCCCTCTAGGTTTAGCACCGGTCAATTTTGGGTTTGATCACCGGACAGCCCCGAATTGCTCGCCGTCGTCGTCACCTTGCCGCTGTTCCGCCATTCCTCCGCAACTAGTGCCCTGCGCGACGAATTACTCCGGTATGACGGCTCATACAAGTTCCTTATTGTTCTCGAAACACGTAGAAGCGAACGGGTTAGACGCTAGAGCACTGGCGCTCGGAGTCCGCCTTCGCCGGTGATGGCGCCGCCGCGAAAGAGTAGCACAGCCGCGCGGCTCGGTTGAGGTGGGGGGAGAGCATCTGGGCCATCCGATTGATTGCGTGTGGCTGAGATTAGATGGGGGCTTGCGAACCGTTGGATCCGTAATGGACGCTTATGATTAGATCCACGATAACCTTTTGACTCTTTAAATCTATTCCGTAGAAATGTGATCGGAGGGCTACGGTTGGTTCTCATCTTAGTTGAATCTAGGCCGTAGATCTTAGAACGAGCGATCAAAATTGCATACCGGTTCAGGGTGACCGGGATCTAATCTGGACCGCCCGGATAGGATCGTGTGGCTCACGCGGGCCGATACCCCTTCGGCTAGGTAATTTTCTTAAAGAGCCCCTGACCAAAGTGCAAATCAACCCGCGGTCCACCCTCGGGGTTCTATGTGTCTGGGGAGATTTGCGAGCTTGCCCCTGGGTTCTCTGTAAATAATGCGCGCAGCCCAGGCAGGGAAGAAAAACCTATAAAATCATTTAGAAATTGATTTTTAGTGTAAAAATAAATGCCAGAACTTGTTTAATGTATAGAAAATGCATACTTAGTCCAAATCGACCCATTTCAGTCTCTATAATTTTGTAATAATATTGTTTATCACTTAGTGAATTTGTTTAGTCATGAAACTTGAACTAAAATTATTCACATGGGTTATGCTATTCCAAGTACTTGATAACTTCAGAAATTCATAACTTAAAATCTATAACTCCAAAATTAATGATTCCTGTTCCGATGATCTTATTTCAATATGTAGATTATTAATATGTATTTTGAATATATGTTTGGTGTACTGTTAATTTTGCCTATACCATGTTTGTTTGTATTGCTACGTTTAGCAGTGAGAACACGTGTCACCTGAAGATCATCCTGGTACCTGGAATCTCAAGTCCCAGGCAAGTTGTGCCCTTGATCACTTCTTTTACCCACTCATGTTCTAATTAATCATAATGATCTGCATAGGTTAATTTTGATGGGACCCAATAGGTTACCCTAGTTTGTCTATCTTTATACCTTGTTTACCACTGAAGTTTTTGGGTAGTACTTGCTAGTGCTTTATATGGTTTTGGGTATGAAGATACATTATCCATGATCACACTTTTATTATTTGTTTATTATTACTGTTCATGATAAGATCATTATGTTAATTGGAACATGGAGCGACCACCCGGGAAAACAGTGCTACCACAAGGGAGGAATGGGACCCCTTGGCTGATTAATTAGGAAAGCTAGTGGAAGACTACCTTACCCGAAAGGGGCAAGGGCAGTAGGGGAGTGGTCAGTGTAGGGAGGCCCTCGGGAGGATTTTGCTGCGATGGCAGTCCTGCAAGGGATTCCTGCATTGGAACTTCCTATAAACTGTAGCGGGTTTTCTGAAGCTAGTGGAACTTTGTAAAGGCCTCGTAGTGTTACCCTGCCTCGCTTCCTCGGTAGAGGTGTATGGGAAGTCGCGATCCCTTGGTAGATGGATAACATGACTTGTGGGTAAAGATGCGCAACCTCTGCAGAGTGTAAAACTGGTATACTAGCCGTGCTCACGGTCATGAGCAGCTCGGACCCTCACATGATTAAATTATGGAACTTAAACTCAATTTGTCATATGCATTGCATCGCAGGTGAAGTTGTTACTTTTGTTCTACTATTTAACTGAGTTGGTATTTACTTATACCTAGTAACTGCTAATAAAATTTTGACCAACTTTAAAAGCAATGCTCAGCTCTAACAATCTTCTTTGGTAAGCCTTACACTTCACGTGAGCTCCCACCTTTGGCGAGTTCATGCACATTATTCCCCACAACTTGTTGAGCGATGAACGTATGTGAGCTCACTCTTGCTGTCTCACACCCCCCCACAGGTCAAGAACAGGTACCACAGGATGAGGCGCTTGGAGGATGCCGTGGTGTATTCGAGAGAGGTCTAGGCCGTCGTCTCCCAGTCAACTTTGGGTTGTTGGACCGTTGTCTCCTTATTATGTAATTATTTATTTTGTATAGAACTCCTGTTATTTATAAATATGTGACATTCGATCCTGTGCCACTATACATCATATGTGTGAGACTTGGTCCCAGCATACCTGGTGTTTATGTTCGCGCCCGGGTCTTGGTGCCCCGAAATCCGGGTGTGACAAACCCTCGGTCTCTTTGAACCGGTTTCAGTGCGTGTCCTTACGCTCGGCGCTACTCGCTCGTTACTGTACCACCTCGCGGAACCAGGATATGTTGATTGTCGTTCGAAGCTGACGTGGACCGTTAAACACCTAAATTTTTGGTTCGTTTCTATGAGAACCATTTTAGTAAAAATTGTCAAAAATTAATGTGAACATACAATATGGCGAGTCGTCGTGATAGGAGAAATCCGTGACTTCCTAAATACTAAACTCTAGAAACATATTTATCTTTTTCTACACGTAATCTCACGATACTTATATTCTTCACACAGTCAGATTTTCAAAAAAGTTTCTTATAAAAAACCAAAACTAACATACCCACAATATAGGACGTGTTTAGTTTGCTTATTATCTCAATGCCTCGAAGTCTGTGCAAGCTAGTTTTTTTCTCGCTGCAATGGGAGAGCTGATTTGGCTCACTTGGCTGGCAAGTTTATTTTTTCTCGTATCACTGAAGCAAGGCGAGGACACGAGGTACGTCCGGAACCAAACATGCCGGCGAAGAAGCAGTGGTAAACCCTGGTGTTACCATTTTTTTAGATAAAGGAAGCTTATATTGAAAATACCAAGTCATTACATCAAGAGGATACAAATCCTTGGTACAGAACTTCCGGCCTCTGTCTAATGCACATAGCCAACTAAAAAAACCAAAAAAAGACATTGATCTAATGATAACCGATCCGAAGTCTAGATCGTCACCCGTGCCTCCGGGAGAAAAACGCCATGGACACCCTCACCAAGGTTCGTGATCCTGTTACAACCATAGGTCGAACCTCCTTCCTCTGTAGAATAGCCCACCGTGAAAGGCATTGTGACGCCGACAAGATAACCTGCAAAGGAGAGCAATAGAGTTTTTTCTCAAACACTAAATCGTTTCTACCGGTCCAAAGAGCCCAGCACAAGACCGCCGCTCCAAGTAGAAACACAGATTTCAGTATTTTATTCAGGCCCAAAAGCCATCCCCCAAACATATGTTCTACATTATGCGGTGGATTGAAGCCGGTAGCCATTTGTACAATATTCCAAACTGACCGAGCTAAACGGCACTCAAAGAAAAGGTGGTTGATGGTCTCTTCCTTATGGCAGAAAACACAAGTTAAACTTTCATGCCAGTTTCGTTTGGCCAGATTATCTTTTGTGAGAATTACTCCCTTTCGTAAATACCATAAAAAGTTTAATTTTCAAAGGGGCCTTCATCTTCCACATGTCTCTGTTTACATTAGGGGTAGTACTAAACTTTAAGGCTGTGCAAAACGATTTTACCGAGAACTTCCCATTTGGGGTAAGGTTCCAATAAAATGTATCACGATCATGGGACAACTCCAAACCCTCTATGCGTGACAACAAGGAAATCCAATCCACCAAGTTGGATCCATAAAGTTGTCGTCGCCAGGAAAAGTTAGGAGGGAAGGAGCTCATAGCTTCCGCTATAGTTGTTGATTTGGGTCTTGTAATGTTATACAGGGAGTGATATTGATCTTTCAGCGGGGACCCGTCCAGCCAGCTATCCTCCCAGAACCTTACTTGAGATCCGTCATTGACCAGAAAGGTTCCGAAGCGTAGAAAGTCTGGTTTTACCTTCATTAGACAAGACCAAAAGTGGGAGTCACCAATTTTCCATTCCACTTGAGCCAGTGATTTTGAACCTATGTATTTATTACAGAGCAATTGTTGCCACATACCATCAGAGGTAAGCAATTTATACAACCATTTGCTAAGAAGGGCTCTATTCATAGTGTTCAAATCTAGGATTCCAATTCCTCCCTGGACTTTTGGTTGGCACAGAATAGACCATTTAGCAAGCCTATATTTTTTTGTTTTCATCCCCCTGCCAAAAGAATCTTGAACAAAAATAATCCAATGTCTTGATAACTCCTTTGGGGATGGAGAAGAAAGACATCATATACATCGGAAGGCTACTAAGAACTGAATTAATCAAAGTCAGACGGCCTCCGATGGAGAGATGTTTCCCTTTCCAGCTACTGAGTCTCTTCTCAAAGCGCTCTCCAACTCTAGCCCAATCCCGATTTCTTAATTTTTTGAAGTGAATTGGGATGCCAAGGTAATTGATTGGAAAGTTGCCGGCTTTGCACCCGAAGAGTTCCGTGTACACCTCTACCTGCTCATGGGCATCCCCAAAATAGAACAACTCACTCTTGTGGAAATTAATCTTAAGACCTGAAGCTAGTTCAAAAGCAAATAGAAGAAGTTTCAAATTGCGAGCTTTGTCCAGATCATGATCCATGAAGAGTATAGTGTCATCTGCGTACTGGAGGATCGAAAGCCCACCATCAACTAGATGGGGGATGACTCCCACAACCTGCCCGTCCAATTTTGCCCGACTAATGAAAACTTTCAGCATGTCCACCATAATATTAAATAGGAGGGGAGACAAAGGATCCCCTTGACGGAGTCCCTTTTTTGTTTGAAAGTAGTGTCCGACATCATCATTAACATTTACAGCTACACTGCCGCCCGAAATGAAAGTCTCAATCCAAGAAATCCATTTGGACGAGAAGCCTTTCATCCGGAGTGTTTGTAAAAGGAACGGCCACCGTACTTTGTCGTATGCTTTCTCAAAATCTAGTTTTAGGATTACTCCGCTCTGTTTTGTTCGATGTAATTCGTGAATTGTTTCATGAAGAATGATCACTCCTTCGAGTATATTTCGATCTTTAATAAAGGCAGTTTGTGATGAGCTAACTACCTTATCTGCTACCACGCTTAGTCTGTTCGTGACTACCTTGGTAAAAATCTTGTAGCTCACGTTAAGGAGACATATTGGTCTGTATTGTTGGATAACATTTGCATGAAGGACTTTAGGGATGAGAGTAATGATTCCAAAATTAAGGATGAACAAGGGGAGTTCACCCTTGTCTAAATCCTGAAACATTTGCACGAGATCCCCCTTGATGGTCTCCCAGAACTGCTGATAAAACTCAGCGGGAAAACCATCCGGACCGGGAGCTTTGTTGGGTTTCATTGAAAAGATAGCCTCTTTAATCTCCTCTTCGGAGAACTCAGATGTGAGTAACATGTTTTCCTGGCTGGATACTTGAGGTAAGTCAAGAATCATGGATTCATCTAAAGTGAAGGAATTTTCTTCCGGTTCACCAAATAAACCCCTATAGTAATCTGTGATAAAGTTTTTTTAGATTAGCATGTCCTTCAATTTTATTGCTGCCATCTTCAAGCGATAAAATCCGCTTTTTTTTGGTGCTTTCCATTGGCAATCATATGGAAATATCTAGTATTATTATCTCCTAGGAGGACGTGCTTTTCCTTCGCCCGTTGGTAATATTTAATTTCTTCTTCTCTCAGAAGTTTGATCAAGTTCTCTCTAGCCTGAGACAAGCATTCTAGCTCCTCCACATTCAAATCTCTGACTTCGGCCTGAACATCTAAAGAGCATATAGTGTTTTGAAGATCTGATTTCTTTTTCTTGTACTCCCCATTTATTTGAGCTGCCCATCCTCTAATGAATCTCCGCAGAGCACTCAACTTGTTATTCCATCTTTGTACCGAATTACGACCTTTGAATGTGTTAGTCCAAATTTGCTTAACCCGTTCTTGAAAACCCTCCCGTTGAAGCCAAATTAATTCAAACTTAAACAGTTTGTTACTTCCAAAGAGGGCAGGAGTTCCAGTGTCAAGAAGCAAAGGTGAATGATCTGAAACCCCTCTGTCCAGCGCTTGAACCGAGACCAGAGGGTATTTAAATTCCCAATCAGTCGTCAAAAGGACTCTGTCTAACTTTTCATAGGTCGGGTTAGGGAGAGAGTTTGCCCAGGTGTATTGTCTTCCTGTTAAGGCTATTTCTCTTAAATCAAAGCTATCAATCACAGCATTGAAAAGAAACAGCCAACGATTATTGAACCTATCATTGTTTTTCTCCCTGCTGTTTCGCAAGATATTAAAATCCCCACCAATGAGGGAAGGTAGAGGGTTATGCTGACAAGCTCGTACAAGCTCCGCAAGGAAAGCAGACTTAAATTCATCTTGAGCTGGGCCATACACAGCCATCAGGGACCATTTAAATTTATCTGTTCTATTGCATATATGAAACTTAATATGAAATTCTCCTTCATGAATAAGGGAAACATCAAACACCTTTGCTCTTACACCCAAAAGGATGCCTCCAGATCTACCTTTCGGAGGGAGGTAATGCCAAACGAACTCCACACTACCGGACAGACGTGCCAGATTTGATTTTGACATGTCCTGCTTTCCTGTCTCCATTATCGCACAGAAATCGAGATTGGAGTCTCGCACGACATCCGAGATGTAACGATATTTAGCCAAGTCTGATAGACCTCTGCTATTCCAAAAAATGCCTTTCATTGAGATACCTTTTTTGTTTTTGATTTGTTACCTCCAGGTTTTTGGAGTGCTTTTTTGATTTCCGTGTAGAGGCCCTAAGCTCACAATTTTTTGTGTCTAGGTCTACATCATCAAAATCCACTTCCGCTACATCCTTAATAAGGAGGTCTAAAACATCGACATTTATTTTATCTGTCTCATCATCGCTACCATTACCAGGCAAGCCCAAATTGCTATCTTCCACACTAAGGGAATCTGACGTGCATACTGATTTACTAATCGCAGTCACCCTGTCTAATTCCATTTTTTTCAAAATATTAATTGACATATTAACATCAGTCTCGCTAGATCCCAATTTAAAACCTAACTTCTCAAGTCTATTGGCACAAATGGAATCTTCTAAAGAGCTAATAGCAGTAATATTTGGGTTTTCATACCTGACAAAATCTGCGTAGCCTGTGGGTTATCAGTTGGTAGCAGAAAACGATCAGCTAGCTGTTTTCCACATAAATCCCCATCCAAATTGCGCCAAGAAGCCCTTCTCATAGCCTTTAGAGTCGTATCCTCATCTGCCTGGGGAAGACCATTAGCATCTAAAACATTGGAATGAGTACTTCTTCTAATGAACAGACCGTTATGAAGGGGATAAAATTTTGAACCTGTTCCAGAAGAACACAGTGAACCAACTAAGTCATCATCACATGCATCCCTTGCTTCCTGAGTGTCCTGCACTAGGGAACCATACATTCCCTGAGAAACAATAGGCATCAGCATTTTATTCTGCATGGATGGAGACAAAGAGACAGGTTCATATGAGGCGCCATTAGTTACCTTTCTCAGATCAGCGTTATTCGAAGTAGAGTTTCCCATAGTCACGCACAAGTCAATCTGAGCGGTAACAGGTGGCAGCAATGTATCTGCTCCCACCTCACAAACCGGGTTCTGAACCCCTGAATATTTTGACAATTCTAACGAGTGATCTGCAGCGTCAGTTGAGCCATCAGAGCTGAACAAATTACAGAAAGGGCCATGTAGAGTCGTTGTGAGGGGAAGAGCAACAGCATCAAGCATAGGTACATCATTTCCCCCACTATCTCCCCCACCCGATGAAGCACCAGACCCACCAACACTCCATCCATTTCTTTGTTTCTTCTTTGCATGACCTAGGTTTTTGTCATCTTGGTCATCTCCAATATCCCCGCCACCATCGCCATCCCAGCGTGGGACATCTGTGAACACCACAGGGTCTGCAGGGGTGAATTTCTCATCTTCCAAAACAAAAGTGATCTCATATCCTTTAGTGCCAAAGACAATGTCAGTGGTAAGGGGAAGAGGATCTCTATTCATCATTCCAACAAGCACTCTAATCACTCCCATTTTTCTATATGTATACATATCCACATCCAAGGTCGCTCCAATTACCGAGCCTAGAGCCCAAAATCCTAGGTAGTGTCTCCAAGCATGGGGAACCCCCTTGATATGGACCCATACCTCATCAAGCTGGTAACTAGGATCAGCATCACTAGCATCTTTCCATTCCGAGATAGTGAGAGTCACACCATGATTTTTAAGGGTGAAGTCCACATCAACCATTCTCTATAATTCCTCAACCGAAGGGAAAACCACCAAGAAGGATTCCTCACTATGGGGCAAAGCCTCCCAAGTCCAGTCCTTAGTAATGAAACGAGCCAGTTCCATCTGCACTGCCGCAGGCGTAAGTTTTCCCCCAGTTACTTTGATGAGGGCAGTCGGGGCTAGATCCGGTGTTTCTAACTTATAATCAAATTCTGGTATGCGAAAGAAACCCAAATCATTATTTCCAAAGCCAAAAAAGGAAGCATCCGGCCTAGGAAATTTCAGAAGAGGACATTTGGCCACCACATGCGAGTTCTTCTTATTGCAGACCACACAGTCTAAAATTGCTTTGCAATCCTCATTCATATGGCCACTCAACTTGCATCAAAAACAGAAAGGATTCTTTGGTTTCTTGGCCTTAGAAATTGTACCTGGATCCAATGATGTTGAGAGAGGCTTAGTCGTGGTCCTATCCACCTCTGCAGTCCCAACAGGAAGCTCATCCCCAGGCGCCATTACATGGCTAGCCGTAAAACCTTGTACCCTCCTCTGGTATCGAGGCTGTGGAGGGAAGCGTCCTCCCCGTCCAGCTAGGCCACGACCAGGCATCCCTTGATTGCCCCGGCCATGACAAGCACCACGCCCAGCGCCGCGACGATGCAAAAATGCACCATCTCCATGCCCGTGACGCGAGGGTGCCTGCCCCCTCCATCCACCTCCTTGCATGGGTACCGCCATAGTCAGATTTCTGTTACCCGAAGGCACAGGCCGGTGGTTAGAGTCCCTGCCCGATTAATAGGAGGTGGTGGTCTAGCGGCCATCTCTGCATACGAAGGAGAACGTGTATTGCACAAGTTCCCTGAGCTAGAGGCCGGCTTAAGAAGGGAGTACCTCTCGTCAACCTTACTCTGACTGCCTCGTAGCAAACAGGATCTCGGCCTTCCAAACGCCTTAGCCTTCTTAATTAGATCGGCAGTGGAAGGTCCCGAGACGGTTTTTTGTAAATCATGCTTTGAGTAAACTTTACGGCCGCACCTTGGGAAAGACCCGTGCGCCGTCACGGAGGACACCACATCCAACAAAGGAGTCCCCGCCATTACTGCGGTGTTCCCTCTCAAGATTGGTTTGTGGGACCAATTTGAATTAGGAGGCAGGAAAGCTTCCAGTGTCACATCCCTCGTCGGTCTTGGCTTTGGCAACGGTCCGTGCCAAGGCCGAATCGAAACTGTCCGACGCGGAAAGGGCATGCCGAAGGCCACACGCTCCACCTGACGGCCATTAGCCCCAGACCGTAATGGAACATTATGGATTGGCTTTGTCTTCGTTTTCACAATGACATTACCGGCAGGAAATTCAAATTGCTTTGCTGGATGCCCAGCCAAAACACCAGATTTTTTCCGCGTAGATGACTGATTAGCAGAAATAGATTGATTTCCTTGTTCCAAACCACGTGACTTAGAATCAAGATCTTCATCAAGATGAGATTCATGGCTAGAACACAGATCAGATAAAACCGAAGGGGTGAACTGAGAAGAACTACTTCCAGCATCCCAGCCGAGTTTGCTTAGAGATGATGTATTCCCCCCCAAATCACAGAAAAGATCAGGGTCAAGGAGAACACTTATCTTGCATTTCGCCCGCTCTGTGATGGCCGCCATGGATCTCATCAACTCCAAAGCTGGCGAGACATAGTTTCAGAAGCTCCCCAGGCGCCGCGGAAGCCGGAAGGGAGCCGCCCACCTCCAGGCGGCCACTTGCGTCCGGCTCCGGCAGCCGCGATGCGCACGCAGTAGGGCAGGCGACGCCGCCGGCGTACAACCTCTCGGCGATCCTCGACGACTTCCCGCTCTTCCTCGGCTGGACGCCGCGGTGTCGATCCCGTACCACCGTACGGTGACTCACGGGGAGGGAAGGAGGGAGGACGGAAGTAATCACTGAGCCTACTTTTGCGTGATGAAATCACCCTGGTGTTACCATGGAGACCATGATGACGCCACATTGCTAAATCTTGCCCCACCATTTTCTGCCTCTCTCGCCGTTGGTCTGCACCACCGTGAGGACGTGTTTGGAGGAAAGGGATTGAATAGCAAGAGAATCTTAGCCCCTTCAATTTCCTTCAATGCTCGTAAACAAGTCTTATGTCCAATGGCTGGTAGGAAGCCGTCAGACATAAGGATGAATTAAGTTCGAGGGCCACTGGTGGCCGTCGGACATAACAACGGGGGCCTATGAGTACCATTACGATCATTAACTGTCATAAATACCAACGGTCGTATACGGCCGTCAGACATAGCTTATTTCCGACGGCCACGTCAGAAATAGCGTTATTTTCGACCCGTTACGGTCGAGAGACGACTGCCGTCGGAAATAAGTCGGCAGCCGTCGGAAATAAGCTATATCTGTTGCTTTAAGGTTTATTTCCGTCCGAAATAAGTCGATGGTCGTAGAAAATAAGTCGGAAATTCTATATTTTACTGTTGTGAGCTCCACTCTCCTGGATCATGCTCAAGTCCTTCCAAATCTGCTCTGACCATATCCTCTTCATCATCAGTTACAAAATCTCGGGGCACCTCTGTCCGGTTAGGGAGCTCGAGCTTCATCATTAGATTCACCATCATCGTAACTGCTAGCTACAGATTGCTCTCAACCTCAACAGGAGGAGGATTTGGTGTGGATGAAAGCAAATATGTGTCACACCCGGATTTTAGAGGTCCAAAACCCGGGCGCGAACATAATCACCAGGTGTGCTGGGACCAAGTCTCACACATATGATGAATCATGGCACAGGATCGAATGTCACATCTTTATATATAACAGGAGTTCTATACAAAATAAATAATTACATTATAAGGAGACAACGGTCCAGCAACCCAAAGTTGACTGGGAGACGACGACCTAGACCACTCACGAACACATCGCAGCATCCTCCAAGCACTTCATCCTGCGGTACCTGTTCTTGACCTGTGGGGTGTGTGAGACAGCAAGAGTGAGCTCACATACGTTCATCGCTCAACAAGTTGTGGGGAATAATGTGCATGAACTCGCCAAAGGTGGGAGCTCACGTGAAGTGTAAGGCTATCCAAAGAAGATGGTTAGAGCTGAGCATTGCTTTTAAAGTTGGTCAAAATTTTATTAGCAGTTACTAAGTATAAGTAAATACCAACCCAGTTAAATAGTAGAACAAAAGTAACAACATCACCTGCGATGCAATGCATATGACAAATTGAGTTTAAGTTCCATAATTTAATCATGTGAGGGTCCGAGCTGCTCATGACCGTGAGCACGGCTAGTATACTAGTTTTACACTCTGCAGAGGTTGCGCATCTTTACCCACAAGTCGTGTATCCCATGTCGCCAGGGTTTGCAAGGCCCTTAGACACTTCCGAGGTGAATGGCTAGGGATTCACTACGAGGCCTTTACAAAGTTCCACTAGCTTCCGAAAACCCGCTACAGTTTATAGGAAGTTCCAATGCAGGAATCCCTTGCAGGACCGCCATCGCAGCAAAATCCTCCCGAGGGCCTCCCTACACTGACCACTCCCCTACTGCCCTTGCCCCTTTCGGGTAAGGTAGTCTTCCACTAGCTTTCCTAATTAATCAGCCAAGGACGTCCCATTAAACCCTTGTGGTAGCACTGTTTTCCCGGGTGGTTCTCCATGTTCCAATTAACATAATGATCTTAACATGAACCATAAATAACAACTGATAACAAAGGTATAATCATGAATAGTGTAATCTTCATACCCAAAACCACATATAGCACTAGCAAGTACTACCCAGAAAGTTCAGTGGTAAACAAGGTATAAAGATAGACAAACTAGGGTAACCTATTGGGTCCCATCAAAATTAACCTATGCAGATCATTATGATTAATTAGAACATGAGTGGGTAAAAAGAAGTGATCAAGGGCACAACTTGCCTGGGACTTGAGAATTCAGGTACCAGGATGATTCTTCAGATCCTCGTGACCTCACTGCTAATCGTAGCAATACAAACAAACATTGTATAGGCAAAATTTAACATTACACCAAACATAAGAACAAAATACACATTAATAATATACATATTAAAATAAGATCATAGGAACAGGAATCATTAATTTTGGAGTTATAGATTTTAAGTTATGAATTTTCAAAGGTTTTATGTGTTTAAAATGGATTAAGTGAGAGATTAAATTTCTAATTGTTTTCATGACAAAACAGAGGCTCTAGGTGCTAGAGAATTAAATTACAAAAATTTAGAAAGTGGAATGGACTAATTTGGAGCAAGTATGAATTTTCTATGAATTTATCAAGTTCTAGTAATTATTTCCATATTAAAAATCCATTTTCTATTTCATTTATTCAAATTAAATGAGTTCTGGACTGGGCCTCAATTAATACAAAGCGCAGGGGGCTAACTTGAAATATTTCCCAGACTCAGGCTTCTGTATACTGGACGGCGGGTTCATTTCGCAGATTTCCAGGGACTCTTTATAAAGAAGGCCAGGGCCGAAGGGGTATATGTTATTCCTAACCGTCCGATCCACAATCGATGATCCAGATTAGATCAAAGCTCCGTGAAACGGTACCCAGGGATAGCCATCCGATTAGATCTCGACGGCCTGGATTTAATGTTACCTACATCGATCACAAGCGCCAGATCAAGATCGGGCGAACCAGATTGGTTCAGCCGAACCGGTACGGGCGTTCTAATCTACACCGTCAGCGCCGGATCCAACGGACCCCGACAATCCCCCAACAGTACACGCACGCCCGGCGGTGCCGCCCCGCACGCGCGCCGGAGCCATCGCCGGAGCACGACGGATCGGGACCACGATGCTCCCTACACAAATTAGGGCCACGATTCGCAATGAGAAGGGAAATTCGAATATGATGGAGACACTCACCACAGCTGGAGGGCAATGGAGGACGCTGGCCACGGAGAAGAGCGGACCCGCGGCGGTGCACGAACGACGGTGAGGAATTCCGGTGAGCTCGGTGGTCTATTTCGTCCACGGATCCCCCACACAACCTTCTTGAGCTCCGCGCTTTCCCCCGAGTGGGTCCCCTTGGCCGGACCGACAGCCAAGACGAGAATCACCCACGGCGGCAATTTCTCTCGCCGCGCGCAGGCTTTCTGGTGACCGTGCAGAGGGAAGAGTCGAGGGGAACGGTGAGGAGGGAGTCGAAGGCCACGTACTTATACTCAGGGAGCGCTTCGCGGTCGTTGCACGGGTACCGAGATCACCGGCGAGCTTCGCGGAGTCCGCGCGGTCCGTTCGCCGCGATTGCAGCGGAAGGTGGGTGGAGCTCCTGTCATCACGGGCCCACGCGCAGTGACAGCGGCGAGCCAGCGCGCGCGAAGGGAGGCTGGGGTGTGGGCCCCGCATGGCAGTCAGAGCGCGCGGAATGAAGTCTGGGCCGCGCGCGCGAAGTGAAATGGGCCGAACAGAGATGGTTTCGGCCCAGGAGCGTTTTCCATTTTTGTTTTCTTTTTCTTTTATAATTTCTGTTTTATTTCCAAATCAAAATTCAAACCAAATTCAAACTATGGTTTTTAATTTCCAGATTTCAAGTACCAAGTCAAATTTTAATTATTCTATTACTTGCACTGAAATTATTTATTTATTATTCTCTATATTGTGTAAATATGGAAGAAAAGAATTACTTTATTAAAATTTCCTTTCTCCCCCATGTTTTATATTTTCTTTTGAAGTTAATTTAAATTATGTTTCCTTGATTCAAATAAGATGCATCTCATAACATCAGCATGGGGTGCACATTTCTTTATTTATTTATTTGTTATTTGCAACATTTTAATGTCATTTGTTGAGTATGTAAAAAAAAATCAATGGATCCCCAAAACACCCACTTATCTATTTATCTATTTATTTTATTATCATTATTTTCCTTATACCAATTTTGGGCTTTACAAATCCTACCCCCCTTAAAAATAATCTCGTCCTCGAGATTTGTAAGAAAAGGGATGTATACTCATATTGTTCTCGGAACATATGCACAAACAAAAGAAATCTCAGCATGAGGTATAATTCTTTAACAAAACATAGGGTCAATAGACCTTATTGTTTCTTCTAAATTAATATCATATCATCTACTAACTAAAGTAACATCTAGATCTTACAAATCATCATAATTTATATCTATATAGCTTGGTGGAGCTGGTGGTGGTGGTGGAGGTTGTTGTTGTTGTTGCCTCTCCAACCGTGCTTGCCTTATTTCTTGGCGGGCCTGACGTATTTCCTCGCGTTGTTGTCTTATCTGATTCTGCATCTCGGTCACCAGGTCTGTTAACTGTTGTATTACCAGTCTTTGGGTAGCAACCACTTGATCGATTTCAACAGGTGGAGGATTTGGAGGATTCATTTTCTGTTTGTTGTTACGTGATAATCTTTCCTTTCTTGGTATTGACCATGAAAGTTAGAAGTATATGGTAATAGTTTTGCAAAGGAAATTATTCAATAAGCGGAATGAATAAGCTAGTAGCTGGTTATAATCTAAAGATTCTTTGGTAGGACTTAATCTTTGTTTTATGTCCAGATTGGGGTAACCAATCATATAAGGTGAATATCCAAGGGTAAGATAGAATCTGTCAAGATGAGAGATATATATGGGTGAGATAGACTACAAGATGTAGTTTAAAAGTTTGTTTGTTGTTAGGTGGGAATAAAAAGGTTATACCATTCATCATGGCTCTATGGGTTGGGTTAGCTCATGGTTGAGTTGATCCAATGTGCTAAGTTAAGTTAATACATGGCTAGTGGGGTCTAATCTCTTCTACTAGTGTCATTAATCTGTTTAAGTGGACCACATTAAGTTAGATAACATTAGATCACACTAGATCAGGTCACATTAGGCAAGATAAGATCTAGATTAGATTGGATATGACTAGGTTAGACTAGTTTAGGTTAGATAGGTCCTACAGGGTAGATATGTTAGGATGTTTTGAGATTAGTTAGATATGTTATGATAAGATAGAATCTCTTCAAGATAAGATGAATTTATTAAGGTAAGAAGAACCTTTTAAGATGAGGTGGATCTAGTAAGATATGAGGGAATCTTATAAGATACGATGAATCTATTAAGATATGGGAGAGTCTTTTAAGATTAGAGGGATCTCTATGAGATAGATACATTTTAATGGAGGATAATCTAAATTGCTTAGTTTTCTTATGAATTCTATTTAAGCCTATGCAGATGTAATTGTGGACATTACTCCACAACCCATCACACTCAAACAAAGATCCAAATCAGACAGATATCATAAGAACAAACATTCAAATACATAGACACTTATAAGAATAGTTTTGTTTTTGTTCCTAGGATTAGGTCTCCTATTCCTAAAGGTCACTTTAGGCATAAGATTTCAAAGTGTGAAATCCACTTTTATCTTTAGAGTGAAAAGGTAAGAGTAATCAGAGTAAAGCGGAAATAGATGAGAAAAGATTAAGGGAAGTTTAGAAAAGAATCAGAGTAGTAAAGGTAAGTAGACAATGGTTGTCCAGTTTTATCTAGGTTTCGTCCTACAGTCAACATTCCTCTGATACCACTTCTGTCACACCCGGATTTTAGAGGTCCAAAACCCGGGCGCGAACATAATCACCAGGTGTGCTGGGACCAAGTCTCACACATATGATGAATCATGGCACAGGATCGAATGTCACATCTTTATATATAACAGGAGTTCTATACAAAATAAATAATTACATTATAAGGAGACAACGGTCCAGCAACCCAAAGTTGACTGGGAGACGACGACCTAGACCACTCACGAACACATCGCAGCATCCTCCAAGCACTTCATCCTGCGGTACCTGTTCTTGACCTGTGGGGTGTGTGAGACAGCAAGAGTGAGCTCACATACGTTCATCGCTCAACAAGTTGTGGGGAATAATGTGCATGAACTCGCCAAAGGTGGGAGCTCACGTGAAGTGTAAGGCTATCCAAAGAAGATGGTTAGAGCTGAGCATTGCTTTTAAAGTTGGTCAAAATTTTATTAGCAGTTACTAAGTATAAGTAAATACCAACCCAGTTAAATAGTAGAACAAAAGTAACAACATCACCTGCGATGCAATGCATATGACAAATTGAGTTTAAGTTCCATAATTTAATCATGTGAGGGTCCGAGCTGCTCATGACCGTGAGCACGGCTAGTATACTAGTTTTACACTCTGCAGAGGTTGCACATCTTTACCCACAAGTCGTGTATCCCATGTCGCCAGGGTTTGCAAGGCCCTTAGACACTTCCGAGGTGAATGGCTAGGGATTCACTACGAGGCCTTTACAAAGTTCCACTAGCTTCCGAAAACCCGCTACAGTTTGTAGGAAGTTCCAATGCAGGAATCCCTTGCAGGACCGCCATCGCTGCAAAATCCTCCCGAGGGCCTCCCTACACTGACCACTCCCCTACTGCCCTTGCCCCTTTCGGGTAAGGTAGTCTTCCACTAGCTTTCCTAATTAATCAGCCAAGGGCGTCCCATTAAACCCTTGTGGTAGCACTGTTTTCCCGGGTGGTTCTCCATGTTCCAATTAACATAATGATCTTAACATGAACCATAAATAACAACTGATAACAAAGGTATAATCATGAATAGTGTAATCTTCATACCCAAAACCACATATAGCACTAGCAAGTACTACCCAGAAAGTTCAGTGGTAAACAAGGTATAAAGATAGACAAACTAGGGTAACCTATTGGGTCCCATCAAAATTAACCTATGCAGATCATTATGATTAATTAGAACATGAGTGGGTAAAAAGAAGTGATCAAGGGCACAACTTGCCTGGGACTTGAGAATCCAGGTACCAGGATGATTCTTCAGATCCTCGTGACCTCACTGCTAATCGTAGCAATACAAACAAACATTGTATAGGCAAAATTTAACATTACACCAAACATAAGAACAAAATACACATTAATAATATACATATTAAAATAAGATCATAGGAACAGGAATCATTAATTTTGGAGTTATAGATTTTAAGTTATGAATTTTCAAAGGTTTTATGTGTTTAAAATGGATTAAGTGAGAGATTAAATTTCTAATTGTTTTCATGACAAAACAGAGGCTCTAGGTGCTAGAGAATTAAATTACAAAAATTTAGAAAGTGGAATGGACTAATTTGGAGCAAGTATGAATTTTCTATGAATTTATCAAGTTCTAGTAATTATTTCCATATTAAAAATCCATTTTCTATTTCATTTATTCAAATTAAATGAGTTCTGGACTGGGCCTCAATTAATACAAAGCGCAGGGGGCTAACTTGAAATATTTCCCAGACTCAGGCTTCTGTATACTGGACGGCGGGTTCATTTCGCAGATTTCCAGGGTCTCTTTAGAAAGAAGGCCAGGGCCGAAGGGGTATATGTTATTCCTAACCGTCCGATCCACAATCGATGATCCAGATTAGATCAAAGCTCCGTGAAACGGTACCCAGGGATAGCCATCCGATTAGATCTCGACGGCCTGGATTTAATGTTACCTACATCGATCACAAGCGCCAGATCAAGATCGGACGAACCAGATTGGTTCAGCCGAACCGGTACGGGCGTTCTAATCTACACCGTCAGCGCCGGATCCAACGGACCCCGACAATCCCCCAACAGTACACGCACGCCCGGCGGCGCCGCCCCGCACGCGCGGCGGAGCCATCGCCGGAGCACGACGGATCGGGGCCACGATGCTCCCTACACAAATTAGGGCCACGATTCGCAATGAGAAGGGAAATTCGAATATGATGGAGACACTCACCACAGCTGGAGGGCAATGGAGGACGCTGGCCACGGAGAAGAGCGGACCCGCGGCGGTGCACGAACGACGGTGAGGAATTCCGGTGAGCTCGGTGGTCTATTTCGTCCACGGATCCCCCACACAACCTTCTTGAGCTCCGCGCTTTCCCCCGAGTGGGTCCCCTTGGCCGGACCGACAGCCAAGACGAGAATCACCCACGGCGGCAATTTCTCTCGCCGCGCGCAGGCTTTCTGGTGACCGTGCAGAGGGAAGAGTCGAGGGGAACGGTGAGGAGGGAGTCGGAGGCCACGTACTTATACTCAGGGAGCGCTTCGCGGTCGTTGCACGGGTACCGAGATCACCGGCGAGCTTCGCGGAGTCCGCGCGGTCCGTTCGCCGCGATTGCAGCGGAAGGTGGGTGGAGCTCCTGTCATCACGGGCCCACGCGCAGTGACAGCGGCGAGCCAGCGCGCGCGAAGGGAGGCTGGGGTGTGGGCCCCGCATGGCAGTCAGAGCGCGCGGAATGAAGTCTGGGCCGCGCGCGCGAAGTGAAATGGGCCGAACAGAGATGGTTTCGGCCCAGGAGCGTTTTCCATTTTTGTTTTCTTTTTCTTTTATAATTTCTGTTTTATTTCCAAATCAAAATTCAAACCAAATTCAAACTATGGTTTTTAATTTCCAGATTTCAAGTACCAAGTCAAATTTTAATTATTCTATTACTTGCACTGAAATTATTTATTTATTATTCTCTATATTGTGTAAATATGGAAGAAAAGAATTACTTTATTAAAATTTCCTTTCTCCCCCATGTTTTATATTTTCTTTTGAAGTTAATTTAAATTATGTTTCCTTGATTCAAATAAGATGCATCTCATAACATCAGCATGGGGTGCACATTTCTTTATTTATTTATTTGTTATTTGCAACATTTTAATGTCATTTGTTGAGTATGTAAAAAAAAATCAATGGATCCCCAAAACACCCACTTATCTATTTATCTATTTATTTTATTATCATTATTTTCCTTATACCAATTTTGGGCTTTACAATATGCTACCACCTTCATCTATGTTAATGTTTACAAGAATTTAATGCAAATAAACGAAATCTTAAATTTACAATAAAGAGAAGAATGGATCATGGATGTTATGCTCACCTTACTGGCTTACTCCAACGGAGCAAGCCGAAGCTAGACCGTGCCATCGTGGGCTGCCGCAGCCGTCCTGCAGCTGCAGGGCTGGGACGCCGGTGCCGACCGCTGACGCTGGGCGCCGGCCCGCTCTAGTTTCTGTTGGGCTTTGGGCATGCAATACCTAGCAAGTATACATATCATATCATATACATATATTTGTGTTTGTTTCAAAAACATGAGTATTTCACAATACCCATGGGCACTGACGTGCATTTACATATGTACTTAATTTAATGACATTTTGACATGATGTCATGCCATAAACGTCATATAATGACACATTTCTTGCTGTAATGCTGCTCTAATAGTCCAGTGATGACAACTGCGAGAAATTGATGATGGCCCAGGGTTTAAGTAGAGGTGATAAGGTCATACAAGGAAAACCTTCTAGTGATAAAATAGACAACACACATATCAAGAGAACCTCGATTATTTAAGCTGGCTCCATGGCTGTTTGTGCAAGTTGCACTGTGTTGACGCCTTTTCGGAGCGCCAAACACTCAACAAGAACCGTGGCGGTGCCCTCTGCACAGGGGCGGACGGTCCGCGGCCTGGTGCGAGGCGTGGCGGTGCTCTCTACACAGGGGCGGACGGTCCGCGCGCAGGGACCGGACAGTCCGCGACCTGGTGCGAGGCTAGGGCTTCTCTGCCTGACGGCCGGACGGTCCGCGCGTACGCAGAGGCGGCGGAAGTCGCCGGCGGCGGCCTGGATATCGCTCCCGGGAGGGACCCCGTCAGGGAGGAGAGATCCTAGGTGATGTCTAGGCTCGGGCAGGCCGACCTAGACTCCTCTAATCGACGTAGAGTCGAGGAGAGGCGAAGAATTTGGGGATCGAGAGGCTAAACCTAAACTAGACTAGAACTACTCCTAGGATAAAATGCGAAATATAAGTTGTATTGATTCGATTGATGATTACAAATCGGCCGTAGACCTCTCTATTTATAGAGGAGGGGGGCTGGACCCTTTACACAACTGATTCCGAGCTAATTCCGCGAATCTAGCTAACAACCGTAGCACAAAACTTGGAACCCTAATCTGTTCTGCGCACGCGCGGACCGTCCGGCCCACAGGCGCGGACTGTCCGGACCGCGGACCGTCCGGCCTCAATGTCGGACCGTCCGCCAGCTCTTTTTTGGTTCAAACATATGCCCCCCTGCCTTTTGGTGGAGCTGGGCGAACCAAAAGCAACTAACTCGATGTGATCACATCGGTTCTCTTAGGCATCTTGCCACATACTAGGATGGTACTGTTTGAGGAAACGCCCATTCAAAGCCTTCGGTAAATCCTTGCCTTGTAATGTTTGTAGCAAATAGGCGTTACCAGACATTACCTGTTTTACTTTATAAGGACCCTCCCAGCTCGGCGATCATTTCCCAAACTTTCGGTCTTTATTCCTTAGAGGCAAGATGGTCTTCCACACTAGATCCCCTACTTGAAATGACTTTGCTTTGACCTTCTTGTTGTAGGCCCTGGCTACCATAATCTTGTCTTTTTCTATTGCTCCCAAAGCTATCACCCTCTTGTCGGTCACCTCATCAATATTATCCATCATTGAATTATAATAATCAGTGACAGTTAGATCATTTTGTCTGGCGAACCTGACAGCATTCAAACTTATTTCCACAGGCAATACTGCTTCCTGCCCATAGACAAGCTCAAAAGGAGATACTTTAGTAGCACTATGTTTAGATATTCTATGAGCCCATAAAGCTTCGGACAAAAATCTTATGCCAATGTTTAGGATTATCAGATATCTTCTTTTTTATCAAATTAATCAATGTCCTATTACTAGACTCGGTCTGTCCATTGGCCTGAGCATAATATGGAGATGAATTAAGCAGCTTAATTCTGTATAATTTAGCAAATTCACGTACCTCCTTTGACATAAAAGAAGTCCCTTGATCTGTAGTCAAGGTCTGGGGAATGCCGAATCTATGAATAATATGCTCAGTTATGAACTCAATTACCTCCTTGTGCGTCATGTTTTTCAGAGCAACGGCTTCAGTCCATTTGGTAAAGTAGTCAGTGGCAACTAACACGAACCGATGCCCCTTTGATGATGAAGGATGAATTTCTCCAATAAAGTCTAATCCCCATCCTCTGAAAGGCCAAGGCTTGATGATAGAATGTAATTCGGCTGCAGGGACCAACTGTAGATCACCGAATTTTTGACACACTTGGCAACCCTTGTAGTACTTGAAATAATCAGCTATCATGTTAGGCCAATAAAAACTAGACCTTCGCAACAGCCATTTCATCTTTGGAGCCGATTGATGGGTACCACAAATTCCTTCATGCACTTCGGACATGGCTAATATAGCATCATCTGGGCCCAAGCACTTAAGCAGGACGTCGTTGACTGTTCGGCGGTAGAGTTCATCACTCATCAAAACATACTTGAAAGCTGTACGCCGAATATTCTTATCTGTCCTGACATTGGGATTTCGTAAATAATTTGTTATGGGCATTCTCCAATCACTTGCATCGGCTTCATTATCAGCCGAATCGACTAGGAGAACCTTCCTGGTAACCTCGGACGGTCCGGCGCCTTCACGCGGACGGTCCGTGGCCTGTTGATTTGGCCCTGCACTGGTTATCAGATTTTCAGTGCTGTGAAATCTCCCTCGCTTTATCCGATAACCTAATGCATCTTGTGCCAAATTGTTAGCTCTATGATTCTCAACTCTAGAGATATGCCGAATACTGAATTCGTCAAAAGAATGGATTATGCTCCAACATTTTTCAAGGTAACTATTTAAAGTACTATCAAAACAATGATATTCTTCTAACACCTGTTGGACGACCAGCTGAGAATCACCAAATGCCTTCACATGTTTTACTCCCATACAATTTAAGAGTTCCAAACCGAATAAGAGGGCCTCATATTTGGCTTGATTATTAGTGCAATAAGTTTTCAATCGGCTAGAGAAGTCGAAGGAGACATCACTTGGTGAAACAAGTACGATGCCAATGCCTTGCCCTTCATTGCAAACCGATCCATCAAAATATAAAGTCCAAGGAGCAATAGTGAGGTATGTCATGTCTAGTTTATGGATATCATTAATCCGATGTTCTACAATAAAATCCGCTACGACCTGGCCTTTCATGGATTTCAATGGTTCATAGGCCAAGTCATATTCTATAAGTGCATAAGCCCACTTACCAATTCTACCACTCATAATTGGGTTATGCAACATGTATTTGATTACATCGGCTTGACCAGAAATAGTGCAATGACTAGACAATAAATAACATCTACACTTTGTGCATGCATAAAACAAGCATAAGCATAACCTTTCAATAAAAGTGTACCTTGTTTCAGCACCCACCAACCTCCGACTGAGATATGTCACCACATGCTCCTTTCCTTTAGCTTCTTGTGTCAGAACAGCCCCAATAACCTTATCTTCAGCTGCAATGTATAATCTGAATGGTGCTCCTACTTGTGGTGCTTTTAACACGGGAGCCGAAGACAAGTATTTTTTAATGATATCGAATGCTTCCTGTTGCTCTGCCCCCAAGTGAATTCAGCATCATTCTTAAGCCGAAGGATAGGGGTGAAGGCATCAATCTTCCCAGCTAGGTTAGAAATAAACCTTCGTAAATAATTCACCTTGCCGAGAAACCTCTGCACTTCGACCTTACAAGTCGGAGGCCCCACATTCCGAATAGACTTGATTCGGTCAGGGTCTATTTCTATACCATGTTCATGGATGACAAATCCTAAAAACTTACCAGCAGACACTCCAAAAGCACATTTATGTGGGTTCATTTTCAAACCATACCGACACATTTTATCAAAGGCTTTGCGCAAATCAGCTATATGAGAACTAAACTCAGCCGATTTGACTACAATATCATCAATGTAGACTTCCACAGTGTTTCCTAACAACTCATGGAAGATCAGATTCATAGCCCTCTGATAAGTAGCACCAGCATTTTTAAGACCGAATGTCATGACAACCCATTCAAATAAACCAATGAACCCTGGACATATAAAGGCCGTTTTAGACGCATCTTCTTCGGCCATGAAAATCTGATTATATCCGGCATTACCATCAAGGAAGCTAATAATTCTATTTCCTGATGCATTATTGATTAATGTGTCGGCTATGGGCATGGGATATTCGTCTTTAGGAGTTGCTCTATTTAAATTACGAAAATCAATGCATACTCTAAGCTTACCTGACTCCTTCTTCTCCACCGACACAATATTGGAGACCCACTCTGCGTATCTGCAAGGTCTAATAAAATTAGCTTCTAGCTGCCGGTGGATTTCGTCCTTGATTCGTGGGAGAAGATCTGGACGAAATGTTCTAGCTTTCTGCTTGAAAGGTCTGAAACCAGACTTAATAGGCAGCCGATGTTCGACAATCTCTCGGCTTAGTCCAGGCATTTCAGTGTAATTCTAAGCAAAACAATCTGAATATTCCTTCAATAGACCGATCATCTCATTTCTAGAATCGGTCTCCAGGGTCTTGTTTACAAAAGTCGGCCTTGGAGTTTTACCATCTCCTATGTCAACCTCCTCCAAAGGATCGGCCGATGTAAACCCCTGTCCTAGTTTATCAAGATCTCTGAATTCCTCTATCATGTCCCCCACAGAGGAATCAGATGATCTTTGTGTGATGGCGGACTTTCCGTTCTCGGGGACAGGATCATCTGTAATACTGTCTTTTCGCTGCGGTAGATGTTCGGTCTTAAAGTCCGAACTGTTTTGTGAAAGACCAGACCATCCGGCTTTGAGAGCCGAATTGTCCGTGATCAAAGACTCATGAACTTTGTGTGTATTCATCATTTAAACTCTATTTAGGATTTAGCCGATTCTCCATCGGCTCTAGCATTACAGGAATGAAACCTTTCTTATCTATACTTATGAACTGATAATCAGAAAAATCTACTCCTGTGAGACATGTAGCAGTCTCATAAGTCCAGAGTACAGGGGCATCGGCCACAGCGATGCAGGCCGATACATCAGCATGTACTTGTTCTACCTCATCGCCTACCCATTATATTAGCATTTGATGTAATGTAGAAGGTATACATTGATTGGCATGAATCCAATCTCTGCCTAGAATTAAACTGTAATTCCCTTCTACATCAGCGACGAAGAATGCAGCAGCAAGGGTCTTAGTCCCGATGGTTAATTCAACGGACGTGACTCCCCTGGCTTTAATTGAACTATCCCCAACATCGCTGAGGGTCATGTTGGTTTTGACAAGTTCGCCATCTTGTTTACCTAATTTTATGTATAATGAATAAGGCATTAGATTTACAGCCGCCCCTCCATCTACCAACATCTTAGCAATCGGTATTCCATCAATGTGACCGCGCACGAAGAGCGGCTTTAAATGATTTACTGATTCCTTTGGTTTAGTAAAGGCGGCTTCTTTAGGACCGAAATCAAACTGGGCAACAACAGGTTCATCGTCGCCGTCAATAGTACAATCGGCAGAAAATGTAATAATATTTACATCCATACCTGGGCGTTCTGGAGAAGCCTCGTAGTCGACCAGGTCTTCTCCCAGCAGGTCGTCCTCTTCCATTGATGTTGTCGTGTCGTTGGAGGCTTCCTGGTGAACGGCGGACGGTCCGCGTGCGGGGGTCGGACGGTCCGCGCCTGGTGCAGGTTGTCCAGAGACTTCCTGGTGAATGGCGGACGGTCCGCGCGCAGGGGCCGGACGGTCCGCGCCTGGTGCAGATTGACTTTCTATTTCTGTGGCCGTTTGTTTTTTCTCAACGGCCTTCGGTCTCCATTTCTTTTGCGGTGGCGGGTATAGTGGATGTGTGTCATTAAATGTCTTTTCCGCCTCCTTCTCCTGGCTCTCCTTTGCTCTTAGGCGCTATAATTTTCTCTTTTGGGATCGTGTCAATCCCGCTGGGCACCATCGAGGCATGGAGTATTTTGGATCGGCTGTTTTGATGGTAGCCGTATCCTTTTTGGTTGTGTTGGCTGATTCGCCGAAAATCATCGGCCCTTTATTGTCTCCCTGTATGACAACATCTGCAGTGCCTATTTTGATGATGTCCTTTTTTTGTTGTTCTTTGAGTTGCTACAGGCATATGCCCCCCTGCCGGATTGGTCGGCCTTGGAGGCCGAGTAGTCCGACAATCCTGTTGGGTCTGTGCCTGGTGACCGGATTGAGCGGTGCTCAATCGATCTTGTACTGGTGGCATCAGCCTGTCAAAAACAGATGTTTGGGGTGCCCCCCAGGCGGGGTACTGTGGCATCCCAAATGGGTATGGTGGCATGCCCCACATTTGATTTGGGACATATGGTGAAGGTAAATATGTGTATGGATATGACATAGGTGGATAAGGGGGTGGAGGTGTCCATATCGGTATGTTAGGTCTCAATTGTACAGTATGACCTTTCATTTCTTCCGATTGGTGGAGTGGTCCAATCGGCCTGACCTGACGTTGCTCATGAATGGGTGAGCGGGGTCGCTTTGCTGGCCGGTCACTGTGGCCAGCCTTCTTTTTTACGTATTTAGACAATAATTGATCAAAAGTTGGGCCAGCTTTGACCAACCGACCAACTGCCTTGAATGTATTTGTTTTCCACGTACCTATCTCTGGTCGTCGTGGTTTGAAAGTACGTGGCCGTTGTGAGTCTTGAGCACAGCCGGACCGTCTGCTGGAGTTCTCCGGACCGTCCGGCGGGGTCTCGGACCGTCCGCGCCTATGTGCCGGACCGTCTGGGATGCGCAGCATGGGTTCCTGCATCTGTCTCCCTGTCTGCGCTTGCCCCCCAGTGCTAGAGGCTGTGATGGTCACCTTCAGGGTCTCCCCTCCATCGGGAGTCTTCTCGGCCACCACTTTCCTGCAAGAAACTTTGCGACCCTCATCGGCCTCTTTAGCATCGCCGATGATTGTCTCTTTGCCTTTGCCTTTATCGGCTGTGTTTGGCCGAACCAGGACTTTCTTGCCCTCGAAGTCGATCATGTTCATCGGAAAGGGCTCTGTATCTACCTGTATTTCCTGAAATTTCAATCGTCCCTCGTTAATGGCCGATTGAATCTGTCGACGGAATACATTACAATCATTAGTGGCATGAGAAAATGAGTTATGCCACTTGCAGTATACCTGACGTTTTAACTCGTCAGCGGATAGAACAATGTGATTTATTTTAATGTTGCCATTTTTGAGTAATTCATCAAATATTTTATCACACTTACCAACATTAAACGTAAACTTAACCTCCTCTTGCCGTTTCTTCTGAACCGGCTGTAAGGAGGAACAAGCTGAAGATTTGGCCTGTTTTGGCCAAACCATTTCAGCAGCATATACTTCTGCTGATTCGTCATCTGAGCTACTTTGGTCACATTCTACTATATGTACGTTGTGACGAATTGTTTTAGCAGTTTCTTTGCTTCGGCTTTCACAAGCCGAAGCTCTCTGGTGTAACTGTGCTAGTGTAAAAAATTGGATGCCTTCTAATCTTTCTTTTAAATAATATCATAGACCATTAAAGGCTAATCATGCTAGCTGTTTTTCTGCTAAATGAATTTGGAAGCATCGGTTTCTTGTATCTCGGAATCTCCGGATGTAATCATTAACCGATTCATCTTTTGCTTGTCGTAATGACACTAAATCTACCAAATCCAACTCATAGTCACCGGAGAAAAAATGATCATGAAATTTTTGTTCTAGATCCCCCCATGATGAAATGGAATTAGGAGGTAAAGTGGCGTACCACGCAAATGCAGTTCCTGTTAAAGATAATGAAAATAAACGTATGTGAAATGCCTCTGTGTCGGCCAACTCTCCTAATTGTGCTAAAAATTGGACTATGTGTTCACGTGTGTTCTTTCCTTGATCACCCGAAAACTTTTCGAATTCGGGTATCCTGGTTCCCTGTGGGTATGGGTGGTGATCAAATCGGCTGTCATAAGGTTTCCGATATGATTGCCCCCCAGGGACCATGCTTACTCCGAGCTTATCTCGGAACGCCCCGGCTATTTCTTCCCTTACTATATCAATGGCAGCCGGTGCGAGACCACCGGCTCTCTGATCAAACATAGGTGGGGTTGGCTGGATATTAGCATATTGTCTTTCCCCCCATTGGTTTGAACTACGTGGTGCATTGCCACTTGCCCTATATGGTTCATATGTTTGATCGTTCCTTTCCGGCCTTCTCGGTGGGGCCGAAAAGTTTTCCTGGGCTCTAGATCTCGAATTAATGGGTTGATGCATTGTATAGTGCGATGGGAAGTGCTGCTGGGACGGGTGAGGATTCAGGTAACAATCCTCCTCAAAAAGGTCATGTGCGGACTGTCCGGACATTGGCCCGGACTGTCCGTGATTATGTGCGGACCGTCCGTCGTTGTACGCGGACGGTCCGACTGGGTAGTTTAGATTCTGTGTTGTGTGTGGTGGTTCGGGCGCATATCTAGGTAACTGTAACGCCCCGAATTTTGCAGTTGAATTTTTTCTTTTCTTTACTCGCCAAAATTCGGGCGTTACCTTTTCTTTTTCTTTTCCCCTCGCTAAACCTTGACCTTTTCCAAAGTCTTAGCGGGATTCGGTTCAGATTTCCCGTGTAAAGAAAAACTCTAAAATACTTTATGATTTGATGCACCATGCCGAACCTTGCATTTTTGATTGCTTTGAAAGTGCAATTGCATTCATGTGGAAAGATCGGATTTCGAAAACAGGAAATAATCTTTCTCTCTCTTTCTCTCTCTTTCTCTCTCCTCTTTCTCTCTCTCTCCCGCGCCCTGGGCCGACCCCGGCCGGCCCAGCCGCCCCTGGCGCCCCCTCTTGGGCCCAAAGATGGCCCAACCGCCCCCCCACTTTTTTTCCCCAAAACCCTCTCCCTCTCCCTCATTCTCTCCCTCTCTCTCTCTCTCTCTCTCCACCGCCGCCCCCAGCCCGCTCCCTGCCCTAGCCGCCGCCGCCGCCCCAACCCCGGCCGCGCCCCCCGCCGTCGGCCACCCCGCCGGTGAGCCCCCTCCCCCTCCCCCTCCCCCTTCTCCCTCCTCTCTCCTTCCCCCTCTCCTCCCCTTGGCCGCTGGCCCTTGGCCGCGCCCGGCCGCCTGGCCGCGCCGCCCGGCCGCCCGGCCGCCCCCAGCCCCGCCCCGGCCGCCCCCTGGCCGGCCTCAGCCTGCCCCAGCCGGCCTCGGCCGCCCCCCCAGCCCGCGCGCCTGGCCCCGGCCGGCCTCGGCCAGCCCCTGGCCGCGCCCGCCGCCCGCCCTGGCCCCTGGCCGCGCCCCCCCGCGCGGGGCCGGTTCGGCCGCCTGGCCGCCGGTTCAACCGGCCGGCTCGGCCGGCCCCCACCCCAGCTCGGCCGGCCCCCGCCCCAGCTCGGCCGCCGCCCAGGGCCGGTTCAACCGCCCCTAGGGCCGGTTCAACCGCCCCCCCTCTGTTTTTTTTAATTTTTTTTATTTTATTTTATTTACTTTCTGTGATCATAATTACTGTATTTTAAGTAGATTGATCATTGTTCATGCTATGGAAACTAGGAAGTTTAATTTAAAATTCTGTTATGCTATTGATTCGCGTAGTTAACTGTTTAACCCGTGCGATGTTGATCAACTAAAAATGATTAGGTTTCCATTTGTACATATGTATATAACAGAATTCTTTTGCTCAGAACCAATTGTAGTTGATTATTAGTGCATAAGATTTAACCCCTGCGAGACCTTTCCCGTTTCTTTCTAACCATAACAAATGCGATATCGAATGTCATACTTGATGCATATTCGCTTTACTTGTTCCCTTGTATGGTGTACTGTTCTTTTGTATTAAATATGTGGATGTATGTATGTTTGCGCTCGCATAGAGAACGATCCGGTCGAAGAGCCCGAGGAATTTGCAGGAGAAGCCCCTGAGCAGCAGTCGGTTGGTGGAGGCAAGTGTCCTTTGACCTATCTCTGTCCTATTCATTCTTAATTCACCTCCCGCATTACACATTTATACTTAAGGATTGACTAGCTTTTGTTATCCATGTCCTTGTTTACCTATTTGGGTCGGATTATTACTGCTTAGTTTGATGCTATTGCTCAACTCTAATCAATGAACATGATGTGATTATCTATGATACGCTGTTTTCCCTTCTTATTTATGATCATACTTGTGGCATTTAAGGGGACTCGAGCGGTTTCTCGAGTGCCTCTCCGTAAGGACCTGTTCAATGGATGACCGCCCGGGAAAACAGTGCAACCATGAGGGTGGAATGGGACGCCCTTAGCTGAATAATTAGAGGAACCGGGGTGTAGTTCGCTTAGCCGTTGTGCCGTCAATGGGGCTCGGTGTATGCGGCTCGCTCTGCCAAGGTTGATTTGTCCCTTGGGGAGGAGTGCGGTACATTTAGGAAACCTAACGGGTGGCTACAGCCCCGGGGAATCTTTGTAAAGGCTACGTAGTGAGACCCTGCCTATTCACCTTGGGAGTGTTTAAGGGTTTGATCAGCCCGAGGCAAGTGGGAATCACGGCTTATGGGTAAAGTGCGCAACCTCTGCAGAGTGTTATGAAACTGATATATCAGCCGTGCTCGCGGTTATGAGCGGCCAAGGGAGCTCCAGAGATTAGTGATACTTGATCAGAGATACTTTGGTACAGGTGGCAATGAGATTGATGATTCTGGTTGTGATTATGGTATTGGTAAGTGGTATTCTTTCCATTTGGAAAGGATACATTGGGCTAATAACTTGGGTTAATGTTAAAACCTGGCTCTCTACTAGTAAGTAATAACCTGACTAACTAAAAGCAACTGCTTGACTTATCCCCACATAAAGCTAGTCCACTATAGCCAAACGGGATACTTGCTGAGTATGTTGATGTGTACTCACCCTTGCTCTACACACCAACCCCCCCCCCAGGTTGTCAGCATTGCAACCACTGCTCAGGAGAAGATGAAGCTGTGGAAGGAGACTTCCAGGAGTTCCAAGACTACGACGAGTTCTAGGCGTGGGTTAGCGGCAACCCCCAGTCGGCTGCCTGTGAAGGCCGTGTTATCTACGTTTCTTTTCCGCACTTTGATTTATTGTAAGAACTATATGGACGTCTCAGACGTATGATGTAATCGACTATTATTTCCCTTTTTAATACTATTTGAGCACTGTGTGATGATGTCCATGTTATGTAACTGCTGTGTACGTGAATAACTGATCCTGGCACGTACATGGTTCGCATTCGGTTTGCCTTCTAAAAACCGGGTGTGACATAAGTGGTATCAAAGCCGTGCTGACTGTAGGACTGCTAACCTAGAGTAGAATGGTCGTTTTAAGGACTATAGACCTCTGTCTCTGCCTTGACTTTGGTACCCCTTCAAAAGTTGGTCCTACTGACCAAATCTATGTTCTACTATATATTATACCTTGCTGAAAATTTTGTTTTATTCTGATCCTTCATTTATTTATGATTCATTATTATTCTGATCCTTCATTTATTTATGGTTCATTATTTGCTGGTCATATTAATTCTGTTCTCACCCTTTTGCTTGCGATGTCTTTTGTAGATGGCTCGACTTAGACACACTGCACGAAAGTCCGTCATCCCCTTCTTACCCTCCCGCCTTGCCGAGCGTCCGCTTCGCCGTCCCGTGGCCGGACAGTCCAGCCACTTGGAGAGACTGCACCACCGCCTGCATGAGGAGCAGGAACGTCGACGACAGGAGCAGCAGGGCTCTTCTTTCTCGCTCCAGCAGGAGATAGAGTCTGTGAGGAGCTGCTCCCCTGTGCTTCCCCTGGAGGCGCCCCCTGCACCACCACTGGGCGTCCCAGCTTCTGGAGTAGCTGTTGGAGGAGACCCAGACGACGGAGGTGGCGACGACAGCTCGAGCCACGACACCGACCTCGACCTCTCTAGCCATGAGCCGGAAGGATGGGTTGCTCGACCCATCACTCGCGACGCTGCTCGCGGGTGTCACTTCCACGACGCGCTCGACACCCTGCTACGTCGGGCACTTGACCGGCGTACTTGGTCCATCGAGTATCGCTGTGTGGTCTACCAGCATAGTCTCGGGGTCTACCCGGACCGCTGGGAGGCGACCTGTTTGGTGCGCCGTCCGGAGAACAGTCTCCAGGGCGCGGAGGCCTGCTCAGAGCACTATTCTATCTCTGAGCGGGACTCAGCTGAGGCAGCCATGCAGGATGCTGCACGGCGTGCGCTTTCGCACTACTGCTCGGTTCTCGGTGGGGTAGCTGACGGCCTCGACCTGAAGTATTACCCCCGCCGTCCATCTGGCAGCACAGGAGGCGTGATTGTTTCACCTGCTGGTGAGGACAATCCTAGGTTGAGCA
Source organism: Zea luxurians (assembly GCA_029449295.1). Taxonomy (NCBI): domain Eukaryota; kingdom Viridiplantae; phylum Streptophyta; class Magnoliopsida; order Poales; family Poaceae; genus Zea; species Zea luxurians. The sequence goes on along the minus strand of JAOPSE010000003.1, from coordinate 107,052,888 downwards.
GCACAGTCAACCTAGCCGCCGTGCTAAACACGGAGCTGGACCATGCATTAGACGAGCTGAGTAGGGCTCGTGCTGAGATCGCCCTGCTGCGGGCTGAGCGCGCAGAACGTCGTCACTTGGATGATGGTTCCCCCGCTCCCGTTGGGACTCAGCACCCGTACCGCTCGCCTCGGCGTGGACTCCAGTCTTATGGCAATCCCGACTGCAAGACCAAGATAAATCTAGAACCATAGATCGTTAGAGTTGGATCTTGTAATTAATACGAAATATATACATAGAAGCTTCAGTCTTAGCGTTAGTCTCAGTCTTAGTTAGTCTTAGTTAGACAGGGTAGTTTGCTATATCCTGTGCATTTATGTTTGTCATGATGAACTATGTTTGGTTTGGATCTTTGTAATGATTGTCACCAGAGTGTGGGTATCCCCTGCATTTTGGCTTACCTATTATGTTAATGGAGTTAGTTATACAGTTGGGAAACCCTTTATTCTACTTTCCTCTTTATCTGAGAAGCTGTGTGGTCTGTGTTGGAGATCAGTGAAGATGCTCATCTGTTCAGTGCTGTTGGAGAATTCTATACTCTTTTCTTATGCTGCAAGATTTGCCAGATCAGTTCTGATGTGTGGTTGCGTTCTGCAGATGTCAGAGAACAGGCGCAGAGGAGGAAGGCGTGCTCAGCAGGAGCAAGCCGCCCCGCAGGATGAGGTGCCCCAGCAGCAGCAGCTGCCGCCCCCGCCCCCGATGTCGATCGAGCAGATGTTTCTGATGCAGACTCAGGCAGTTCAGGCCATCGGTCAGACTCTGGCCGCCATTCAGCAGCAGCAGCAGCAAGCACCACCCCAGCCTCAGATGCCCCAGATGCCCAGAGACAAGCGTGCTGAATTCATGAGAGGCCATCCACCAACGTTCGCTCACTCTTCTGACCCCATGGATGCTGAAGATTGGCTGCGCACTGTGGAGCGGGAGTTGCATACCGCTCAGTGTGATGACAGGGAGAAAGTCTTGTATGGTCCCCGTCTGTTGAGAGGAGCAGCCCAATCATGGTGGGAGTCTTACCTCGCCACCCATGCCAACCCCGATGCCATCACCTGGGAAGAGTTCAGAGGTAGCTTTCGTCAGTACCATGTGCCTGCAGGTCTGATGACAGTGAAGAAGGAGGAGTTCCTGGCCCTTAAGCAAGGGTCATCATCTGTCAGTGAGTATCGAGACAGGTTTCTGCAGTTGTCTCGCTATGCTCCTGAAGATGTCAACACTGATGCCAAGCGACAATACCGTTTCTTGAGAGGCTTGGTTGACCCTCTGCAGTACCAACTGATGAATCATACCTTCCCAACATTCCAGCACCTGATTGACAGAGCGATCATGACAGAAAGGAAGCGTAAGGAGATGGAAGATCGTAAGCGCAAGATCAGTGGACCCCAGCCTGGAAGCAGCAGCCGTCCTCGTTTTTCAGGCAATCAACCTCAGCAGTTCAGGCAGAATCAGCGTCCACCTCAGCAGCATCAGCAGCGTCAGCAGTATCAGCAGTTCCAAAGGCAGTACCCTCAGCATCAGTACCAGAACCGTCAGAGCAATCAGTCAGGAGGTCAGTTTCAGAGGCAGAATCAGCAGACACCTTGTCTTCCTGCCCCCGCAACTCAGCAGAGCAATCAGGCAGCACCAGCTCAGGTTGGAAACAGAGCATGTTTCCACTGTGGAGAGCAAGGCCACTGGGTGATGCAATGTCCGAAGAAGGCAGCCCAGCAGCAGTCAGGCCCCAATGCCCCAGCAAAGCAGAATGTGTCCCAGCCTGGATCAGGCAGCCGCCCTCAGCAGCGCTATAATCATGGAAGATTGAATCACTTGGAAGCTGAAGCAGTTCAGGAGACCCCCGGCATGACAGTAGGTATGTTCCCAGTCGACTCCCATATTGCAGAAGTGTTATTTGATACTGGAGCAACGCATTCTTTTATTACTGCATCATGGGTAGAAGCACATAATCTTCCAATTACTGCCATGTCAACCCCCATTCAAATTGACTCAGCTGGTGGTAGAATTCGAGCTAATAGCATATGTTTGAATGTAAGTGTGGAAATAAGGGGGATAGCGTTTCCCGCTAACCTCATAGTAATGGGTACTCAGGGAATAGATGTCATCCTAGGGATGAATTGGCTAGATAAGTATCAGGCAGTTATCAGTTGTGATCAGAGGACAATCAAGTTGGTGTCCCCACTAGGAGAGGAAGTGGTGACCGAGTTAGTCCCGCCTGAGCCAAAGAAAGGAAGTTGTTATCAGATGGCTGTCGATAGCAGTGAAGCGGACCCGATTGAGAGTATCAAGGTTGTGTCTGAATTCCCAGACGTGTTTCCAAAGGATTTACCGGGTATGCCACCAGAGCGGAAGGTTGAGTTTGCCATAGAGCTTCTTCCTGGAACCGCCCCTATCTTTAAGAGAGCTTACAGAATATCTGGACCAGAGTTGGTTGAGCTTAAGAAGCAGATTGATGAGCTGTCAGAGAAAGGTTACATCCGGCCAAGCACCTCGCCTTGGGCCGCCCCTGTCCTGTTTGTGGAGAAGAAAGATGGCACCAAGAGGATGTGTATCGATTATCGAGCTTTGAATGAAGTCACGATCAAGAACAAGTATCCCTTGCCCAGAATAGAAGATCTGTTCGACCAGTTGAGAGGAGCCAGTGTGTTCTCCAAGATCGATCTGAGGTCAGGTTATCATCAGCTCAGGATCCGACCTTCGGACATACCGAAGACGACATTCATTACCAAGTATGGGTTGTATGAGTTCACAGTGATGTCTTTTGGTTTGACCAATGCACCAGCGTTCTTTATGAACTTGATGAACAGTGTATTCATGGATTATCTTGATAAGTTTGTGGTGGTATTCATTGATGACATTCTGGTTTATTCACAAAGCGAAGAAGAGCATGCAGATCATTTGAGGATGGTATTGCAGAGATTGCGAGAGCACCAGTTGTATGCAAAGTTGAGCAAGTGTGAGTTCTGGATCAGTGAAGTCCTGTTCTTGGGTCACATAATCAACAAAGAAGGATTGGCTGTAGATCCGAAGAAAGTGGCAGACATTCTGAACTGGAAAGCGCCAACAGATGCTCGAGGAATCAAGAGCTTCATTGGAATGGCTGGATATTATCGGCGATTCATTGAAGGGTTTTCGAAGATTGCGAAACCAATGACAGCGTTGCTAGGCAACAAGGTTGAGTTCAAGTGGACCCAGAAATGTCAAGAGGCCTTTGAAGCGCTGAAAGAGAAGTTGACAACAGCGCCTGTCCTAGTCTTGCCTGATGTGCACAAGCCCTTCTCTGTGTACTGTGATGCTTGTTACACAGGCTTGGGATGCGTGTTGATGCAAGGGGGAAGAGTTGTGGCTTACTCGTCCCGACAGCTGAAGGTTCATGAGAAGAATTACCCAATCCATGACCTAGAGTTGGCAGCAGTGGTTCACGCACTGAAGACATGGAGGCACTATCTGTATGGACAGAAATGCGATGTTTACACAGATCACAAGAGTCTGAAGTACATATTCACTCAGTCAGAGTTGAACATGAGGCAAAGAAGATGGTTAGAATTGATTAAAGACTATGAGTTGGAGATTCATTACCATCCAGGCAAAGCAAACGTAGTGGCAGATGCTTTGAGCAGAAAGAGTCAAGTCAATCTGATGGTCGCTTGTCCGATGCCTTATGAGTTGGCCAAAGAGTTTGACAGGTTGAGTCTCGGATTTCTGAACAATTCGCGAGGAGTCACAGTTGAATTGGAACCCACCTTGGAGCGCGAAATCAAAGAAGCGCAGAAGAATGATGAGAAGATCAGTGAGATTCGGCGACTGATTCTAGATGGCAGAGGCAAAGATTTTCGAGAAGATGCAGAAGGCGTGATATGGTTCAAAGACCGCTTGTGTGTTCCCAATGTCCAGTCCATTCGGGAGTTGATTCTCAAGGAAGCTCATGAGACAGCTTATTCGATTCACCCTGGCAGTGAGAAGATGTATCAGGATCTGAAGAAGAAATTCTGGTGGTACGGAATGAAGAGGGAAATCGCAGAGCACGTGGCTATGTGCGATAGTTGTCGAAGAATTAAGGCAGAACATCAGAGACCTGCTGGATTGTTGCAACCGTTGCAGATCCCTCAGTGGAAATGGGATGAAATCGGTATGGATTTCATAGTCGGATTGCCTCGCACTCGAGCCGGCTACGATTCTATTTGGGTAGTAGTGGACCGTTTGACCAAGTCAGCCCACTTCATACCTGTCAAGACCACCTACAGCAGTGCAGTATTGGCAGAACTGTATATGTCTCGGATCGTTTGTCTCCATGGTGTGCCGAAGAAGATAGTGTCAGACAGAGGAACGCAGTTCACCTCTCATTTCTGGCAGCAGTTGCATGAAGCTTTGGGCACGCATCTGAATTTCAGTTCAGCTTATCATCCGCAGACAGATGGCCAGACTGAAAGAACCAATCAAATTCTTGAAGACATGTTGAGAGCCTGTGCGTTGCAAGATCAGTCCGGATGGGACAAGAGATTGCCTTATGCAGAATTTTCCTATAACAACAGTTACCAGGCCAGTTTGAAGATGTCACCATTTCAAGCGCTTTATGGAAGGAGTTGTAGAACTCCGTTGCAATGGGATCAGCCTGGAGAGAAGCAAGTGTTTGGGCCAGATATTTTGCTTGAAGCCGAAGAGAACATCAAGATGGTCCGAGAGAATCTGAAGATAGCGCAATCGAGGCAGCGAAGCTATGCAGACACAAGAAGAAGAGAGCTGAGTTTCGAAGTCGGAGACTTCGTCTATTTGAAAGTGTCACCGATCAGAGGAGTCAGAAGGTTCGGAATCAAAGGCAAGCTAGCACCCCGCTACATTGGTCCGTACCAGATCCTCTCAAAGCGTGGAGAAGTGGCCTATCAGCTCAGTTTGCCAGAGAATTTGTCAGCTGTGCATGATGTCTTTCATGTGTCTCAGTTGAAGAAGTGCTTGCGCGTGCCAGAAGAGCAGTTGCCAGTGGAAGGTCTGGAAGTCCAGGAGGACTTGACCTATGTTGAGAAGCCAGCCCAGATTCTTGAGGTTGCAGATAGAGTCACCCGAAGGAAGACCATCAGAATGTGCAAAGTCAGATGGAATCACCACTCTGAGGAAGAAGCAACCTGGGAGCGTGAAGATGATTTGATGGCTAAGTACCCAGAGCTCTTTGCTAGCCAGCCCTGAATCTCGAGGGCGAGATTCTTTTAAGGGGGATAGGTTTGTAACGCCCCGAATTTTGCAGTTGAATTTTTTCTTTTCTTTACTCGCCAAAATTCGGGCGTTACCTTTTCTTTTTCTTTTCCCCTCGCTAAACCTTGACCTTTTCCAAAGTCTTAGCGGGATTCGGTTCAGATTTCCCGTGTAAAGAAAAACTCTAAAATACTTTAAGATTTGATGCACCATGCCGAACCTTGCATTTTTGATTGCTTTGAAAGTGCAATTGCATTCATGTGGAAAGATCGGATTTCGAAAACAGGAAATAATCTTTCTCTCTCTTTCTCTCTCTTTCTCTCTCCTCTTTCTCTCTCTCTCCCGCGCCCTGGGCCGACCCCGGCCGGCCCAGCCGCCCCTGGCGCCCCCTCTTGGGCCCAAAGATGGCCCAACCGCCCCCCCACTTTTTTCCCCAAAACCCTCTCCCTCTCCCTCTCTCTCTCTCTCTCTCCACCGCCGCCCCCAGCCCGCTCCCTGCCCTAGCCGCCGCCGCCGCCCCAACCCCGGCCGCGCCCCCCGCCGTCGGCCACCCCGCCGGTGAGCCCCCTCCCCCTCCCCCTCCCCCTTCTCCCTCCTCTCTCCTTCCCCCTCTCCTCCCCTTGGCCGCTGGCCCTTGGCCGCGCCCGGCTGCCTGGCCGCGCCGCCCGGCCGCCCGGCCGCCCCCAGCCCCGCCCCGGCCGCCCCCTGGCCGGCCTCGGCCTGCCCCAGCCGGCCTCGGCCGCCCCCCCAGCCCGCGCGCCTGGCCCCGGCCGGCCTCGGCCAGCCCCTGGCCGCGCCCGCCGCCCGCCCTGGCCCCTGGCCGCGCCCCCCGCGCGGGGCCGGTTCGGCCGCCTGGCCGCCGGTTCAACCGGCCGGCTCGGCCGGCCCCCACCCCAGCTCGGCCGGCCCCCGCCCCAGCTCGGCCGCCGCCCAGGGCCGGTTCAACCGCCCCTAGGGCCGGTTCAACCGCCCCCCTCTGTTTTTTTTAATTTTTTTTATTTTATTTTATTTACTTTCTGTGATCATAATTACTGTATTTTAAGTAGATTGATCATTGTTCATGCTATGGAAACTAGGAAGTTTAATTTAAAATTCTGTTATGCTATTGATTCGCGTAGTTAACTGTTTAACCCGTGCGATGTTGATCAACTAAAAATGATTAGGTTTCCATTTGTACATATGTATATAACAGAATTCTTTTGCTCAGAACCAATTGTAGTTGATTATTAGTGCATAAGATTTAACCCCTGCGAGACCTTTCCCGTTTCTTTCTAACCATAACAAATGCGATATCGAATGTCATACTTGATGCATATTCGCTTTACTTGTTCCCTTGTATGGTGTACTGTTCTTTTGTATTAAATATGTGGATGTATGTATGTTTGCGCTCGCATAGAGAACGATCCGGTCGAAGAGCCCGAGGAATTTGCAGGAGAAGCCCCTGAGCAGCAGTCGGTTGGTGGAGGCAAGTGTCCTTTGACCTATCTCTGTCCTATTCATTCTTAATTCACCTCCCGCATTACACATTTATACTTAAGGATTGACTAGCTTTTGTTATCCATGTCCTTGTTTACCTATTTGGGTCGGATTATTACTGCTTAGTTTGATGCTATTGCTCAACTCTAATCAATGAACATGATGTGATTATCTATGATACGCTGTTTTCCCTTCTTATTTATGATCATACTTGTGGCATTTAAGGGGACTCGAGCGGTTTCTCGAGTGCCTCTCCGTAAGGACCTGTTCAATGGATGACCGCCCGGGAAAACAGTGCAACCATGAGGGTGGAATGGGACGCCCTTAGCTGAATAATTAGAGGAACCGGGGTGTAGTTCGCTTAGCCGTTGTGCCGTCAATGGGGCTCGGTGTATGCGGCTCGCTCTGCCAAGGTTGATTTGTCCCTTGGGGAGGAGTGCGGTACATTTAGGAAACCTAACGGGTGGCTACAGCCCCGGGGAATCTTTGTAAAGGCTACGTAGTGAGACCCTGCCTATTCACCTTGGGAGTGTTTAAGGGTTTGATCAGCCCGAGGCAAGTGGGAATCACGGCTTATGGGTAAAGTGCGCAACCTCTGCAGAGTGTTATGAAACTGATATATCAGCCGTGCTCGCGGTTATGAGCGGCCAAGGGAGCTCCAGAGATTAGTGATACTTGATCAGAGATACTTTGGTACAGGTGGCAATGAGATTGATGATTCTGGTTGTGATTATGGTATTGGTAAGTGGTATTCTTTCCATTTGGAAAGGATACATTGGGCTAATAACTTGGGTTAATGTTAAAACCTGGCTCTCTACTAGTAAGTAATAACCTGACTAACTAAAAGCAACTGCTTGACTTATCCCCACATAAAGCTAGTCCACTATAGCCAAACGGGATACTTGCTGAGTATGTTGATGTGTACTCACCCTTGCTCTACACACCAAACCCCCCACAGGTTGTCAGCATTGCAACCACTGCTCAGGAGAAGATGAAGCTGTGGAAGGAGACTTCCAGGAGTTCCAAGACTACGACGAGTTCTAGGCGTGGGTTAGCGGCAACCCCCAGTCGGCTGCCTGTGAAGGCCGTGTTATCTACGTTTCTTTTCCGCACTTTGATTTATTGTAAGAACTATATGGACGTCTCAGACGTATGATGTAATCGACTATTATTTCCCTTTTTAATACTATTTGAGCACTGTGTGATGATGTCCATGTTATGTAACTGTTGTGTACGTGAATAACTGATCCTGGCACGTACATGGTTCGCATTCGGTTTGCCTTCTAAAAACCGGGTGTGACAGTAACTCATTAACAATAGGCCCGACTGTTGTTGGTCCGGACGGTCCGCGCTCACGTGCGGACGGTCCGTGCATGTGCAGATCGGCTGATTTGCTGCCGATTTGCGGTTGCTCAGGGTATGTGTCCATCGGCATCCCATAAAGGGGTTGTGACTAGTCGTGACAACCTATAGCCGATGTGTTACGCGTGTTACCTCCTAACTCAACCTCGTGTGAAGGAAAATTTGCGATACTAGATTTATCAAATGCACGTACTAGTCTCTTAAGATCGCTTTGCATACCCCCTATGATGTTCTGCATTTGTTCACGTTGCTCTTCTACATAATTTCTAAGAGATTGTAGCTCGTTGGTATTACTTACATTGGGGATATCTGGCGTGGGTTGGAGCGAAGCCGGATCCGTCGCCCGATGTCGGACGACCTTGTTGTTCCTGTCCACTTTGAAGTTGGCCAAGAATTTTGCTTTCGCCTCCTGGATCATCCGCTCCTTGTGCTCCTCAAACTAGAGCTGCTCGTCAGCCGGCAAGGTTTCCCAAGTCGGCTCTATGATGTTGCTTGGAGAAATATCAGAGCTATCCCTTGAACCGGCCATTGAGGGCCGATTTGATGAGCCTAGATGTGTTGTCCCCAGCGGAGTCGCCAAAAGGTATGTTGACGCCTTTTCGGAGCGCCAAACACTCAACAAGAACCGTGGCGGTGCCCTCTGCACAGGGGCGGACGGTCCGCGCGCAGGGGCCGGACGGTCCGCGGCCTGGTGCGAGGCGCGGCGGTGCTCTATGCACATGGGCGGACGGTCCGCGCGCAGGGACCGGACAGTCCGCGGCCTGATGCGAGGCTAGGGCTTCTCTGCCTGACGGCCGGACGGTCCGCGCCCTGGGGCCGGACGGTCCGCGCGTACGCAGAGGCGGCGGAAGTCGCCGGCGGCGGCCTGGATCTCGCTCCCGGGAGGGACCCCGTCAGGGAGGAGAGATCCTAGGTGATGTCTAGGCTCGGGCAGGCCGACCTAGACTCCTCTAATCGGCGTAGAGTCGAGGAGAGGCGAAGAATTTGGGGATTGAGAGGCTAAACCTAAACTAGACTAGAACTACTCCTAGGATAAAATGCGAAATATAAGTTGTATTGATTCGATTGATGATTACAAATCGGCCGTAGACCTCTCTATTTATAGAGGAGGGGGGCTGAACCCTTTACACAACTGATTCCGAGCTAATTCCACGAATCTAGCTAACAACCGTAGCACAAAACTCGGAACCCTAATCTGTTCTGCGCACGCGCGGACCGTCCGGTCTCAGGGCCGGACCGTCCGCCAGCTCTTTTTTGGTTCAAACACACTGAATTTGAGTGAAAGCATGGTACATGTTATATTGGACTAAATATATAATAGTTCATTAATCAAAGTGAGAGCAACTATACATGTTGATGGTCTCTATCGCTTGAACATAAATAGTTGGAATTCTCCCGTTTAACAAAAATAATTGGATGCGAGCGCTCTCCTCCCTCTCCTACCATCTACACTTATATGGCTCTGCAAACAAACAAAAAACGGAGCAACTCCGTTCTATTATACTATTCAACCAAACAAAAAAATAGAGCGACTCTGTTTGTTTGTCAAACGCGAAATAGAATGACTCAATTCTCAAAAAATTAAAATAGAGCTGCTATATTTTAATTGACTCTCCAACCAAATACACCCATAGTTTTTTATATATTCCACCTCGATTTACTAGTTTAAGACACCTCAATTTCAATCCTTTTTATATATAACCATGAGCCTGAGAGCCCAGCAAGTCACACTATAATGCAATTAGTCTACAGGTAGCACACGTGTGATAGACAAAAGGCTAGATGCGACATGCATATATGTTTACAACTCTCAACATTATTCTTGGTACTTCCAAGAAATAATAGGCATGAGGTGTCTAAAAGAACACATTCACGAGTTGCCTTCTAAGCTTTCACGGAAAACAGAGATGTTTGGTTAGAGGAGGTGGTCCATCGATCACAATAAGCTCATTTCTAAATTTTGATAGGATGGCTACGTACATGATGTATGCTTATTAATAATCATGTAGTGCCCTTATCAAACATGAGCGAAGTGACCACCGTACCCTTCCACTCTTCAACCAAACAAAAAATTGAGAACTAAATGGCCATACTATCACCTCTTGGTGACGATACACATGTCAATCCCACTACTACATGTCGGCGAAGAAGTGGTAGATCCTAGCATTGTTGAAGATCAAACGAACGGCGGCGGCGGTGGTAGCAACGCAGAGAGCCGAGGACAGAACTATGATGCCCCAATGCCAAAGTCTGTTACATCTCCCACCGCTCTTGCCTTTGATCTGCAGCACGCACACGATCAAATCACAGTCACTGCACTCATGCATCCCGTTCAGCATGCATATCATAGACAGATCGAGCATCGATCGTTACCTTGAGGACGGCCATGCTGGGGAACGTGAAGGTGAGCGGGACGAGCGCTAAGGAGCCGACGAGGTTGACGAAGTCCCCCATGAACGGGAACAACGCGGTGACGAAGACGTTGAAGCCGAAGACGAGCCCCCGCGCGCAGACGCGGCGCGTGAGGTTGTAGCGGGAGAACATGCCTTCGTCCAGCCGCTGCAGCCGCGTGTCCATCGCCTCGTGGATCGGCACCGTGAACAGCTGCATGCGTGCACACATGTTGTCCGCCGCCCGGCCGGCGGCCGGCTAGCTTTGTTAGCGCTGTCGTAGCTAGTATATTATTAGGCTATTATTACATAGCGTGCGTGCGCGTGCGTACGTGTTGGGACACAATGCTCTGCAGGAAGGCGGTGGCGTTGATGAGGACGGCGGCCCACCTCGGGCCGCCGAGCTCGTTGGGGAGGTACTCCGACACCGCTGACCCGTACGCCCAGTACCCCGCCACGCTGATGCCGTAGTACCCCGCGGCGCCGGCGGTGTACTGCAGCAGCAGCGCCCGCCTCATGCCGCGCACCGCGGGCTCCCGCACCGTCGACTGAAACCGCGCGCGAAATTAGTTAGCGAGCGTCGCGAGTCCACGTCGCCGGCCGGCGAGCTCGATCGTGTACGGACCTGTATCTCCGGGAGCAGCCCGGACGTGTTGCAGACGAGGATGGCAGCGACGGCGCCCAACGCGTTGAACACCTTCTCGGCTTGGGATCCGGCATGGACGTCATAGTCCTTCTGCTTGTTCGATTTCCCTAACGAGAAACGAAAGGACAGCAGATTCAAGCGCACGCAGAATGAGATCCAAAACAGCAGATAGAAGAGAGAGAGAGAAGCCGTGTCACCATCTCTGATCAAGATAGCCAGCAGAGCGACGTCGTAAGCTAACGTCAGCGCCGCTGACGTGGCGAGCCAGTTCCTCATGGCAGAAATCGTCGGCACGAAGTAGGCGAAGGCGAAGTAGACGATTCCCGTGGCCGTGATGAACCACTGCAGCCTGGCTGGGGTGTGGGTAAACTCCGTGTTGATTGCCTGGTTAATAATAATAACAACCACGAGTACGTATTACTGATTTACTGCTATATATACTACTAGGAGTTCCACCACTGGTCAGATACATTTTTTTTTTACCTTGAGCGCTCTTGCTCCTAGCAAAATGAAGCCCATGTTGCACAGAAGTAGAGTTGCGAACTGCAGGAACCAGGTGATGTAGTACATGTTCCTCCCTTGAGAACAAACAGAGCGTATATATATATAAAAAAGAAGACAACAAACACACATACTGTATGAGGTGGCACTCCCGGCCTCTTTCCAAATTAAAGGTGTCGTACGTTTTAGTTAGCTAAGCGCAGCTAATGCGTGCGTACTTACCGAATATGAAGCCCATGAGGTCCCTGTAGCGGATGAACCTCTGGCCGTCGACGAAGTGGAGGCCGGCGAGGAGCCAGTTGGCGTACCACGCGGCGGCGCCGACGAGCAGCAGGCAGGCGACGCCCCACGCCCAGCCCAGGGGCACCATCATGAGGTTGGAGAAGCTGAGCACGTAGGCGCAGTTGAAGCCGATCACCAGGAGCAGCCCCACCTGCTGCCACGAGTCTGCGCGCGCATGCATGCAGAGGCGACAACATGACAACCATAGTTGAAGAAAAATCGCAACAGCTAGCATTCGGTTGGTTCATGCATACCTGTGTCCACCGCATGAGCAGTAGCCGGCATGGTGTAGCCGCCGCCGCCGCCGCCCTGCTTGAGCTCCTTGCCTGCAGCTTCAGTGTCCATGGAAGAACCAGCCATTATATTGCTCCTCTCTCTGCTTGCAGCCTGCCTACGTACGTATATGAGCTAAGCTAGTAACGGCCCAGGAGGGACATGCCCCCATCACGCTGCATATATAGGCAGGCAACGCAACGAAGATGCGAAAAGCCACGATTGCCCATTAATTCGTTCACGGGTATATAGTAGACTATAGAGAACACCAAGGGTAAAAAAAAGAGAAGAAGAAGAAACAAAGGGTCTATTTCCACTGAAAGCTGGCTGTCCGTCCAAGATAGAAAAGAAAAGATAAAGCCGATAGATCAATTCGCCTTTGGTTTCGAAAGTTGAGGCACTAGAGCAATTCGCTCGCTCGCATATACGACATAGCAAAGAGCCAAACAAGGGCTAGTGTAGCGGTTGCGATTTCCTTCTCTCCTCCGGTCGGTCTCGACCCCCACAGCCCCACTGCAGACCGGCCGGCGCGTCATCGGATTCAGTGCTATATAACGTCGTGCTGCTGTTACGTAGGAGTACGTAGTGTGACAGCGTCGTAGTCCTCGGTGCCAACTTGCTCTCTCTCTCTCCCATCCGCGCGCGTCGGCCATCTCCTTCTTTTCTGTGTCCGTTAGCTGGGTGGCAGCAAAAAAAAAAAAATGGTTGCGTGAGATGGCGGATTTTATCAAAATTATTATTTTATTGATTAATTGGGAATATAGCGATTAAAAAATAGCAATCTGTCAGTCTTAAACGACCGAGAGTGAACCTAGAGGGCTGACAGATAGCAGGGACTCGTATGATGGACATGGCAGTCGGTGCCGATCTCATCCAGCGTCTCAGTCGGTGCCGATAGGATAGCAGGGACTCGCATGACTCTTATTTTATTGATTTATAAATAGTATAATCTGCAACGTAAAACAATACATATGAGTAAATTTGAGTAATCTATTGGACTCATCAGTCTAATCGGCTGCCTGGCTACCGATATCCTGAGTCGACTATTGAGCTACTGATAAGCGTGTTGGCCCACCAGCCATTGACAAGCCAGTCGGTCTACTAGCTGACCACTGGTGTATTTCATGTTTGATTTGCTTCTAAGCTGTGGTTATAGCCTATGTTGCCTTAACATAGCATGTCTTTTAAGTCCCACTAAGGGCTGGTTTGGTGGACCACCACCAAACCAGCCCTAAAAGAGAGGAGTTACGATACGTTTGATGAGCTCGCCATTCTAATGAAGGTGAAATCTAAATAAATCTATTGGGACATAACCCTCTTAGCGATGTGTCATATCAGAATCTAGGTATGGTGTTGTCGGCGTTTCGAGACCGGGGGGTCCCTAAGCCGACGAGTGAGTGTGCCGCGTGCCCCAGCCCAGATGGGTCGAGCGCGTGGGCGAGCGCGAAGGGGGGAAAGCGAGGTGGCCGGAGCCGAGTCGTGAGGGAGGTGGAGATCCCGCGGCCTTCGTGTTCGTCCCGCGCCCAGGTCGGGTGCGCTTGCAGTAGGGGGTTACAAGCGTCCACGCGGGTGAGGGAAGCGAGCGGCCCCAAGAGAGCGCCTGCCCCTGCCCTCGTTCCCGCGGGGCCAACCTTTTCTAAGAAGGCCCTGGTCCTTCCTTTTATAGGCGTAAGGAGAGGATCCAGGTGTACAATGGGGGTGCAGCGGAGTGCTACGTGTCTAGCGGGGGAGAGCTAGCTAGCGCCCTAGGTACATGCCAATGTGGCAGCCGGAGAGAACTTGGCACCCAGCTGGTGTGGTGTCGTGGCTGTCGGAGGAGTAACGGAGCCTGGTGGAGGGACAGCTGTCGGAACAGTTGGGCTCTTGCTGACGTCCCCCTGCTTCCGTAAGGGAGCTGAGAGCCGCCGCCGTCATGGGTCTAGCGGGGCGCCATCATTGCCTATCTGGCGGAGCTAGCCAGATGGGACGTCGGTCTTGTTCTCTGCGGCCCAAGTCGGCTCGGGGTAGGGTGATGATGGCGCTTCCTGTTGACGTGGCGGACTTGTGCCCTAGGTCGGGCGACGTGGAGGCTCCTCCGAGGCCGAGGTCGAGTCTGTCTTCCATGACCGAGGCCGAGCCCGAGCTCCTGGGTCGGGCGAGGCGGAGGTCGTTCGGCAGAGGCCAGGGCGGAGTCCGACCCCAGGGGTCGGGCGAAGCGGAGTTCGCCGTCTTCCGGGGCCTTAGCCCGAGTCCGAGCCCTGGGTCGGGCGGAGCGGAGTTCGCCGTCTTCCGGGGCCTTAGCCCGAGTCCGAGCCCTGGGTCGGGCGGAGCGGAGTTCACCGTCTTCCGGGGCCTTAGCCCGAGTCCGAGCCCTAGGTCGGGCGGAGCGGAGTTCGCCGTCTTCCGGGGCCTTAGCCCGAGTCCGAGCCCTGGGTCGGGCGGAGCGGAGTTCGCCGTCTTCCGGGGCCTTAGCCCGAGTCCGAGCCCTGGGTCGGGCGGAGCGGAGTTCGCCGTCTTCCGGGGCCTTAGCCCGAGTCCGAGCCCTAGGTCGGGCGGAGCTTCCTATGGCGCCTTTGGCAAGGCCTGGCTGCCTGTCAGTCTCACTCTGTCAAGTGGCACCGCAGTCGGGACGGCGCAGGCGGCGCTGTCCTTTTGTCAGACCGGTCAGTGGAGCGGCGAAGTGACGGCGGTCACTTCGGCTCTGCCAGGGGGCGCGCGTCAGGATAAAGGTGCCAGGCTACCTTTGCGTTAAATGCCCCTGTGACTTGGTCGGTCGGCGCGGCGATTTAGTCAGGGTTGCTTCTTAACGAAGGCAAGGCCTCGGGCGAGCCGGAGATGCGTCTGCCGTAAAAAAAGGGGGCCTCGGGCGAGACGGAAACACCTCAGGGTCGGCTGCCCTTGCCCGAGGCTAGGCTCGGGCGAGGCGTGATCGAGTCGCTCGTATGGACTGATCCCTGACTTAATCGCACCCATCAGGCCTCTGCAGCTTTATGCTGATGGGGGTTACCAGCTGAGAATTAGGCGTCTTGAGGGTACCCCTAATTATGGTCCCCGACAGTAGCCCCCGAGCCTCGAAGGGAGTGTTAGCACTCGCTTGGAGGCTTTCGTCGCACTTTTTTGCAAGGGGACCAGCCTTTCTCGGTTGCATTTTTGTCGGCGTTTCGAGACCGGGGGGTCCCTAAGCCGACGAGTGAGTGTGCCGCGTGCCCCAGCCCAGATGGGTCGAGCGCGTGGGCGAGCGTGAAGGGGGGAAAGCGAGGTGGCCGGAGCCGAGTCGTGAGGGAGGTGGAGATCCCGCGGCCTTCGTGTTCGTCCCGCGCCCAGGTCGGGTGCGCTTGCAGTAGGGGGTTACAAGCGTCCACGCGGGTGAGGGAAGCGAGCGGCCCCAAGAGAGCGCCTGCCCCTGCCCTCGTTCCCGCGGGGCCAACCTTCTCTAAGAAGGCCATGGTCCTTCCTTTTATAGGCGTAAGGAGAGGATCCAGGTGTACAATGGGGATGCAGCAGAGTGCTACGTGTCTAGCGGGGGAGAGCTAGCGCCCTAGGTACATGCCAATGTGGCAGCCGGAGAGAACTTGGCACCCAGCTGGTGTGGTGTCGTGGCTGTCGGAGGAGTAACGGAGCCTGGTGGAGGGACAGCTGTCGGAACAGTTGGGCTCTTGCTGACGTCCCCCTGCTTCCGTAAGGGAGCTCAGAGCCGCCGTCGTCATGGGTCTAGCGGGGCGCCATCATTGCCTATCTGGCGGAGCTAGCCAGATGGGACGTCGGTCTTGTTCTCTGCGGCCCAAGTCGGCTCGGGGTAGGGTGATGATGGCGCTCCCTGTTGACGTGGCGGACTTGTGCCCTAGGTCGGGCGACGTGGAGGCTCCTCCGAGGCCGAGGTCGAGTCTGTCTTCCATGGCCGAGGCCGAGCCCGAGCTCCTGGGTCGGGCGAGGCGGAGGTCGTTCGGCAGAGGCCAGGGCGGAGTCCGACCCCAGGGGTCGGGCGAAGCGGAGTTCGCCGTCTTCCGGGGCCTTAGCCCGAGTCCGAGCCCTGGGTCGGGCGGAGCGGAGTTCGCCGTCTTCCGGGGCCTTAGCCCGAGTCCGAGCCCTGGGTCGGGCGGAGCGGAGTTCGCCGTCTTCCGGGGCCTTAGCCCGAGTCCGAGCCCTGGGTCGGGCGGAGCGGAGTTCGCCGTCTTCCGGGGCCTTAGCCCGAGTCCGAGCCCTGGGTCGGGCGGAGCTTCCTATGGCGCCTTTGGCAAGGCCTGGCTGCCTGTCAGTCTCACTCCGTCAAGTGGCACCGCAGTCGGGACGGCGCAGGCGGCGCTGTCCTTTTGTCAGACCGGTCAGTGGAGCGGCGAAGTGACGGCGGTCACTTCGGCTCTGCCAGGGGGCGCGCGTCAGGATAAAGGTGCCAGGCTACCTTTGCGTTAAATGCCCCTGTGACTTGGTCGGTCGGCGCGGCGATTTAGTCAGGGTTGCTTCTTAACGAAGGCAAGGCCTCGGGCGAGCCGGAGATGCGTCTGCCGTAAAAAAGGGGGCCTCGGGCGAGACGGAAACACCTCAGGGTCGGCTGCCCTTGCCCGAGGCTAGGCTCGGGCGAGGCGTGATCGAGTCGCTCGTATGGACTGATCCCTGACTTAATCGCACCCATCAGGCCTCTGCAGCTTTATGCTGATGGGGGTTACCAGCTGAGAATTAGGCGTCTTGAGGGTACCCCTAATTATGGTCCCCGACAGTAGCCCCCGAGCCTCGAAGGGAGTGTTAGCACTCGCTTGGAGGCTTTCGTCGCACTTTTTTGCAAGGGGACCAGCCTTTCTCGGTTGCATTTTTGTCGGCGTTTCGAGACCGGGGGGTCCCTAAGCCGACGAGTGAGTGTGCCGCGTGCCCCAGCCCAGATGGGTCGAGCGCGTGGGCGAGCGCGAAGGGGGGAAAGCGAGGTGGCCGGAGCCGAGTCGTGAGGGAGGTGGAGATCCCGCGGCCTTCGTGTTCGTCCCGCGCCCAGGTCGGGTGCGCTTGCAGTAGGGGGTTACAAGCGTCCACGCGGGTGAGGGAAGCGAGCGGCCCCAAGAGAGCGCCTGCCCCTGCCCTCGTTCCCGCGGGGCCAACCTTCTCTAAGAAGGCCCTGGTCCTTCCTTTTATAGGCGTAAGGAGAGGATCCAGGTGTACAATGGGGATGCAGCAGAGTGCTACGTGTCTAGCGGGGGAGAGCTAGCGCCCTAGGTACATGCCAATGTGGCAGCCGGAGAGAACTTGGCACCCAGCTGGTGTGGTGTCGTGGCTGTCGGAGGAGTAACGGAGCCTGGTGGAGGGACAGCTGTCGGAACAGTTGGGCTCTTGCTGACGTCCCCCTGCTTCCGTAAGGGAGCTGAGAGCCGCCGTCGTCATGGGTCTAGCGGGGCGCCATCATTGCCTATCTGGTGGAGCTAGCCAGATGGGACGTCGGTCTTGTTCTCTGCGGCCCAAGTCGGCTCGGGGTAGGGTGATGATGGCGCTCCCTGTTGACGTGGCGGACTTGTGCCCTAGGTCGGGCGACGTGGAGGCTCCTCCGAGGCCGAGGTCGAGTCTGTCTTCCATGGCCGAGGCCGAGCCCGAGCTCCTGGGTCGGGCGAGGCGGAGGTCGTTTGGCAGAGGCCAGGGCGGAGTCCGACCCCAGGGGTCGGGCGAAGCGGAGTTCGCCGTCTTCCGGGGCCTTAGCCCGAGTCCGAGCCCTGGGTCGGGCGGAGCGGAGTTCGCCGTCTTCCGGGGCCTTAGCCCGAGTCCGAGCCCTGGGTCGGGCGGAGCGGAGTTCGCCGTCTTCCGGGGCCTTAGCCCGAGTCCGAGCCCTGGGTCGGGCGGAGCGGAGTTCGCCGTCTTCCGGGGCCTTAGCCCGAGTCCGAGCCCTGGGTCGGGCGGAGCTTCCTATGGCGCCTTTGGCAAGGCCTGGCTGCCTGTCAGTCTCACTCCGTCAAGTGGCACCGCAGTCGGGACGGCGCAGGCGGCGCTGTCCTTTTGTCAGACCGGTCAGTGGAGCGGCGAAGTGACGACGGTCACTTCGGCTCTGCCAGGGGGCGCGCGTCAGGATAAAGGTGCTAGGCTACCTTTGCGTTAAATGCCCCTGTGACTTGGTCGGTCGGCGCGGCGATTTAGTCAGGGTTGCTTCTTAACGAAGGCAAGGCCTCGGGCGAGCCGGAGATGCGTCTGCCGTAAAAAAGGGGGCCTCGGGCGAGAAGGAAACACCTCAGGGTCGGCTGCCCTTGCCCGAGGCTAGGCTCGGGCGAGGCGTGATCGAGTCGCTCGTATGGACTGATCCCTGACTTAATCGCACCCATCAGGCCTCTGCAGCTTTATGCTGATGGGGGTTACCAGCTGAGAATTAGGCGTCTTGAGGGTACCCCTAATTATGGTCCCCGACAGTAGCCCCCGAGCCTCGAAGGGAGTGTTAGCACTCGCTTGGAGGCTTTCGTCGCACTTTTTTGCAAGGGGACCAGCCTTTCTCGGTTGCATTTTGTTCCGGTGGGTGCGCGCGAGCGCACCCGCCGGGTGTAGCCCCCGAGGCCTCGGAGGAGTGGTTTCACTCCTTCGAGGTCTTAATGCCTTGCGTAATGCTTCGGCTGGTCTGGTGGTTCCCTCATGCGAACTGGCCGTAGCCCGGGTGCACTGTCGGGGCCCAAGTTCTCGGGCTGGTATGTTGACGCTGTCAACGGTTTGGCCGGAGCCGGGTTTGCGAGAGCAGCCCCCGAGCCTCCGCACAGGGCGAGAGGGCGATCAGGGACAGACTCGGCTTTTTTACATACGCCCCTAAATCGCCTTTCCGCAAGGAGGAGGGGGGGAGAGCGCCATGTTACCCTCGATGGGCACCGAACATGGTGTCTCCGGTGAGCTGCAAGCGGGTAATCCGAGTGGACGTCCGTGCCCCGTTCGTTGGGGGTCGGCTAGGGGCCCGGAGGCACGCCCAAAAGTACCTGCGGGTGATCTGCCGGACCCGGTCCCCTGGCGACGGGGTCCGAGGGCTCGATGCCTCCCTCCGATGGGATTCCGTTACAGGATCGTTCCCGCTGGTCTCGGAAATGTCCTAGGGTACCTCGGGAGCGCAGCCCGAGCCTCGGTTATGTATCGAACGTACCCCTGGTCATCCCTCGCTCGGTGTCTGAGGCGACTGTGAACCCTTCGGGGGGCCAGCCTTCGAACCCCTAATCAGTAATGGGCGTGGAGCCCGAGTAGCCTGAGGCAGCCGTGGAACCTTTCGGGGGGCCGACCTTCGAACCTCTGACCAGTAGTGGGTGTCGGGCCCACGCGATCTGAGGCGGCTGTTGAACCCTTCGGGGGGCCAGCCTTCGAACCCCTGATCAGTAAGGAGGCTCGGAGCCTAGTTCCTTCACGGGGAAGGATCCCTTTAGGGGTATCCCCTTTCCCGGTCCCTGTTGCAAGAGATAGAGAAAGAGGAAAAAGGATACGAAATTGAACGACGCGGCGTACCTTTTTTGGCGCGGTTGTTTTGGCGAAGGCGAAGCGTCGCCAGCTGCTCCTGCCAGAAGCGCCGCCTGTCCAGCCGCGGAGTTAATGCGACGGGGCGAGTAGTTGGCGAGGCTGCCGTTGCGCGTGCGCGAGCCGTTCGAGGAACGGGTCACGGGCGCGTCGTCTTCACGCCGTGAGAGGGGGTTCTCTCGCTGCCTCCGGATGGGACGTGAGCTTGGCTGACGGCGTGACCGCTGCTCCCGCGTGCCTGCCACCGTCATTACTGCCGGCCCACTTTTGACCGCGTTTGACCGCTGCGTCAGGCTGGCGCTGCTGGGTCGCGCGCTGGGTCGCCTCGGGTCGCGGTATCGGTTCCGCAATCGAGGAGGTGCGGTGGTGGCGCAAGTGGTACAGTTGCTTGCATGCAGCATCCGGCGCGACGGTCGCGCGACGCGTGGGCTTGGGCCTCCGTGCTGGCATGTCAGGAGTCGGAGAGGCGCGTCCACTTAGCGCGGTTGCATGCCGCCTGCATGGCTGCCTGCCCCTTTCGCCCGTTGGCCTGGGCAAAAGTGGAGGGTCACTTGTAACCGCTGGGTGGTTGCGTGCGCCGTGCGCGGCGGTTCGGCTTCTTCTGCTCGGATCCGGTCTGCATGACATGCGGGACCCAGCCCCCGCGCCGCAGGGGAGGGCTTTGGAGGCGTGTTGGAGAAGACTCAGCCCGTGACGGTTGGGGGCGCAAGCAGGGAGAGTCGCCTTTTAAAAGGAGGGCGACCCCTTCCGTAAGGCGACCACGTCTTCTTTCTCCCTTATGCACTGTGTTTTTCCACCTTCCAAGCCCCCGGATGGGGGAAACCGCCGTCTTTTCGCCTCATCGTTGGAGGAACGCAACTCCGTGGGAGTTGGTACCTTTCAGCCATCGTTCGGCTTCAAGGATTTTCATCATGCAGCCCGGCTGCACCCCTCCACCGGCGGTCACCCAAGATGGTGACCTCCGGCTTGATGGTGGGGGAAAGCGAGCCGGGCTGCGGCCTCTGCCCCTTCCTCAGCCTCAAGGATTTTCATCACCAGGGCTGGGGAGGGGAGTGTGCCGAGTTGAGGTCAGCCCCCGCGAGGGCGGTGGCCCGCTCCTTCACCCAGTGATCGGAGGGAGGAGCGGTCGTCGTCCATGGCGCTGGCATCTGCAGCGTGCCTGGCCTTCGGACGCGAGTGGCTTCGGAGCCGCTCGTGACGCCGGCGTTTGCCACGACAACTGGAAGAGGTTCTTCCGCCGACGCGACAGCCAAGGCTGGTCATGGACCGACCTCCAACTCTACGGCCTTCTGCCCGTCCTTGCCTCTCGAGTTTGGGCAAGGGCGGGGGCCTCCTAGCAGCAGCATCCGCCCTGAGGTCATCACTGCTGCTGTTCGGCCCCCCGGGGCAGAAGTCTTCATCGTCGCCGCTGCTGGGGCGAGCGATGACTAGCCGTTCGTCGGTCTTCTGTTGCCCCGCAGGCCCGCCCCTATCGAGTAGGGTTGTTCGCGCCCGCGGAGACAGAACCGGAGTTCCATTTGTAATGACACTTCGAATGCTAGTGTTTTTGTTCATTACGGCTTTAGGGGCCTGAACATGTATGTAATTACGGCATGGAGCCATGTTTTTTCCTCGTTCTTGAGCGCTAAGACTCGTCTGCTGACTATCTAAACCGCTTCACCAAGTATGAGTCACCCTGTGTCAAGGTGACGAGTGAGGTATCCGTATCCCGGAGGCGTAGGAGTCCCTCGGCTCGGTCGGCCTTGCTGTCCGAGGTTCCTCTTGCTTAGTTAAAGAGACCCCTCGGCCGCTCCTCGTCGAGCCGAGGCCAGGGGTAGCGATATCAGCATGAACAGAGGCGGAGTTGGCTCGGAAATGAAACCTGGTTGGCCGGAGCCTAGCCGCATTGTCCGTTGGCAGGATCGACGCCGGACTTGATCAGCCGAGGCTTCGGACCGGGCCGGCGCCCTTGGAAGATGGTTGGCCGAGGCCCCGGAGGTGGCCGGCCGAGCCGCCTGCTCGGGCCGGATTCCCGGAGAAGTCCCTGACAGCGATTGCCCAGGCGTGGTGATGACGTCGTCCTTCGGAGCGGAGACCCTCGGACCGCGTCGCCGTCCGAGGCTAGGTCGGGCCTCGCCGAAGGTGCCGTCGATGCCGAGGGTGTTGCTGCCCCCTTCCAGCGTCAAGACCCGAGCCTGCAGGATCAGATTGTCTTGTAGCGTGTGCCTTGTGCGGCCGTCGAGGCCAGAACACACACCCTCGCTGCGTTTTAAAGCTGCGTCTCTTTTCCTCTTGTTTCGAGTATCTGGACTTTTTGTCGGTAACAGGGATGTTAGTGCGAGCGAGAGTTGCTTCTCGCGGAAGGTGATGAGTGAGGTATCCGTATCCCGGAGGCGTGGGAGTCCCTCGGCTCGGTCAGCCTTGCCGCTTACTCGTACTTTCACCCGTCCGTGAGGCCCTGTCGTCGACTCGGTCGAGAAGGCTCGAAGGATCGCTTCGGCAGAAGGGCTTCCGAACGTAAAGACTTGTTCGATCCGCGGAGCCACTTTATCCGAACGCGAGTTACTTATCGCAGAAGGTGATGAGTGAGGTATCCGTATCCCAGAGGCGTAGGAGTCCCTCGGCTCGGTCAGCCTTGACTGCTTACGTGTACTCTGTCGTTTCCAGGACCCACTTTTCGAAGTAGTCAAAAAGCACGAAAGATATTCTGGTAAAAGAGATTTTTTTTTTCGAGGAAAATTTTGACGCAGAGGGGGTTTCCCCCCTTTTAGCCCCCGAGGGAGGGTCGGGCTTTGCCGAGGCGAGGCCGACCCTTCCTTGTTGACTAAACTTTGCGTGGGTGCGAGGTATATGAACAACTTGGAAACATCTTAAGGGTAGAAGCGACGTAGCTGTTGGATGTTCCAAGCGTTGCCGTAGACCTTGCCTTGACTGTTGGCCAGCTTGTACGTTCCGGGCTTCAGAACTTTGGCGATGACGAATGGCCCCTCCCAGGGGGGCGTGAGCTTGTGCCTCCCTCGGGCGTCTTGCCGCAGCCGAAGCACCAGGTCGCCCACCTGGAGGTCTCGGGGTCGGACCCCTCGGGCGTGGTAGCGTCGCAGGGACTGCTGATACCGCGCCGAGTGTAGTAAGGCCCTGTCCCGAGCCTCTTCCAGCTGGTCCAGCGAGTCTTCTCGGCTAGCTTGGTTGCTTTGATCGTCTTAGGCCCTCGTCCTTGGGGAGCCGTATTCCAGGTCAGTGGGCAAGACGGCCTCGACCCCGTAGACCAGGAAGAACGGCGTGAAACCCGTGGCTCGGCTCGGCGTCGTCCTCAGGCTCCAGACCACCGAGGGGAGTTCCTTCATCCATCGCTTGCCGAACTTGTTGAGGTCATTGTAAATCCGAGGCTTGAGCCCTTGTAGAATCATGCCGTTGGCACGCTCTACTTGCCCATTCGACATGGGATGAGCTACGGCAGCCCAGTCCACCCGGATGTGGTGATCCTCGCAAAAATCCAAGAATTTTCTGCCGGTGAACTGGGTGCCGTTGTCGGTGATGATGGAGTTTGGGACCCTGAAGCGATGGATGATGTTGGTGAAGAACGCCACCGCCTGCTCGGACCTGATGCTGTTCAGGGGTCGGACCTCGATCCACTTGGAGAATTTGTCGACGGCGACCAGCAGGTGCGTGTAGCCCCCGGGCGCCTTCTGCAGAGGGCCGACGAGGTCCAGACCCCACACAGCAAAGGGCCAGGTGATGGGTATCGTCTGCAGAGCCTGAGCGGGCAGGTGGGTCTGCTTCGCATAGAATTGACACCCTTCGCAGGTGCGGACAATTCTAGTGGCGTCAGCCACCGCCGTCGGCCAGTAGAAGCCTTGCCGGAAAGCGTTCCCGATGAGGGCTCGAGGCGCTGCATGATGGCCGCAAGCCCCCGAGTGTATCTCTTGCAGGAGTTCCTGACCTTCGGCGATGGAGATGCGTCACTGGAGGATGCCCGAGGGGCTGCGGTGGTAGAGCTCCTTCTCATCGCCCAGCAAGACGAACGACTTGGCGCGTCGCGCTACCCGCCGTGCCTCGGCCTGGTCGAGGGGTAGCTCTCCTTGGCGGATATATTGCAGGTACGGGGCCTGCCAATCTTGATCAGGCGTGACCCCGCTCTGCTCCTCCTCGATGTGCAGCGCCTCGCCCTCGGGAGCCGAGGGTTCCTCGGGCTGAACCGAGGACGGCTCGGGCTGGGCCGAGGTTACCTCGGATGGGGCCGAGGGCGCCTCGGGCTCGGGCGTGTCGCTGATCTTGACGGAGGGTTGGTGCAGATCCCGGGAGAAGACATCCGGGGGAACCGTCGTTCGCCCCGAGGCTATCTTTGCCAGCTCGTCCGCAGTCTCGTTGTAGCGCCGGGCGATGTGGTTAAGCTCGAGCCCGTAGAACTTGTCTTCCAGGCGTCGAACCTCATCACAGTAGGCCTCCATCTTCGGGTCGCGGCAGTGGGAGTTCTTCATGACCTGGTCGATGACGAGCTGCGAGTCGCCGCGAGCGTCGAGGCGTCGGACCCCTAGCTCGATGGCGATTCGCAATCCGTTGATCAGAGCTTCGTACTCAGCCACATTGTTGGACGCCAGGAAATGGAGGCGCAGCACGTAGCGCAGGTGTTTCCCGAGGGGCGAGACGAAGAGCAGGCCCACGCCGGCTCCCGTCTTCATCAGCGACCCGTCGAAAAACATGGCCCAGAGCTCCGGTTGGATCGGAGCCGTCGACAACTGGGTGTCGACCCATTCGGCTACGAAGTCCGCCAGTACCTGGGACTTGATGGCCTTCCGGGGGGTGAACGAGATTGTCTCACCCATGATTTCCACCGCCCACTTTGCGATCCGTCCCGAGGCCTCTCGGCACTGGATGATCTCCCCCAGGGGGAAGGATGACACCACAGTTACCGGATGAGACTCGAAGTAATGTCGCAACTTTCGCCTCGTCAGGATCACTGCATGCAGCAGCTTCTGAACTTGTGGGTAGCGGATCTTGGTTTCGGACAGCACCTCGCTGACGAAGTAAACTGGCCTCTGAATGGGCAATGCATGCCCCTCTTCTTGCCTTTCGACCACGATCGCGGCGCTAACCACCTGAGTGGTAGCGGCGACGTAGACCAAGAGGGCTTCTCCATCAGCTGGGGGTACCAAGACGGGCGCCTGGGTGAGGAGCGCCTTCAGGTTCCCGAGAGCTTCCTCGGCCTCGGGGGTCCAAGTGAAGCACTCGGCCTTCCTTAAGAGACGGTACAGAGGCAGGCCTCTTTCGCCGAGGCGCGAGATGAAACGGCTCAAGGCCGCGAGACATCCCATGACCCTCTGTACGCCTTTTAAGTCCTTGATGGGCCCCATGCTGGTGATGGCTGCGATCTTCTCCGGGTTGGCTTCGATGCCTCGCTCGGAGACGATGAATCCCAGGAGCATGCCTCGGGGCACCCCGAAGACACACTTCTCGGGATTGAGCTTGACGTCCTTTGCCTTGAGACACCGGAATGTCACTTCAAGGTCGGAGAGAAGGTCGGAGGCTTTCCTTGTCTTGACTACGATGTCATCGACGTAGGCCTCGACCGTGCGACCGATGTGTTCACCGAACACATGGTTCATGCATCGCTGGTACGTTGCACCCGCGTTCCTCAAACCGAACGGCATGGTGACATAGCAGTACATGCCGAAGGGCGTGATGAAAGAAGTCGCGAGCTGGTCGGACTCTTTCATCTTGATTTGATGATACCCTGAGTAGGCATCGAGGAAAGACAGGGTTTCGCACCCAGCAGTGGAATCCACGAT
This sequence comes from Zea luxurians, assembly GCA_029449295.1. NCBI lineage: Eukaryota > Viridiplantae > Streptophyta > Magnoliopsida > Poales > Poaceae > Zea > Zea luxurians. The sequence continues at coordinate 107,027,557 of JAOPSE010000003.1, read as the reverse complement.
TTGATCGATGCGAGGTAGAGGGTAGGGAACCTTCGGACATGCTTTGTTGAGACCAGTGTAGTCTACACACATCCGCCATTTCCCCCCTTTCTTCCTCACAAGCACAGGGTTGGCAAGCCATTCGGGATGGAATACCTCTTTGATGAACCCTGCTGCCATTAGCTTGTGGATCTCCTCGCCTATCACCCTGCGCCTTTCCTCGTCGAATCGGCGCAGAGGCTGCCTGACCGGTCGGGCTCCGGCCCGAATATCCAGCGAGTGCTCGGCGACATCCCTCGGTATGCCGGGCATGTCCGAGGGACTCCACGCAAAGACGTCGGCGTTTGCGCGGAGAAAGTCGACGAGCACTGCTTCCTATTTGGGGTCGAGCCCGGAACCGATCCGGATCTGCTTGGAGGTGTCGCCACTGGGGTCGAGAGGGACGACCTTAACCGTCTCCGCTGGCTCGAAGTTGCCGGCGTGTCGCTTCACGTCCGGCACCTCTCGGGAGAGGTTTTCCAGGTCGGCGATGAGGGCCTCGGACTCGGCGAGGGCCTCGGCGTACTCCACGCACTCCACATCGCATTCGAACGCGTGTTTGTACGTGGGGCCGACGGTGATGACCCCGTTGGGGCCCGGCATCTTGAGCTTCAGGTAGGTGTAGTTGGGGATGGCCATGAACTTCGCGTAGCATGGCCTCCCCAATACTGCGTGGTAGGTTCCTCGGAACCCGACCACCTCGAACGTCAAAGTCTCCCTTCGGAAGTTGGAGGGTGTTCCGAAGCAGACAGGAAGGTCGAGCCGTCCGAGGGGCTGGACGCGCTTCCCAGGAATGATCCCATGGAAGGGCGCAGCGCCTGCTCGGACGGAGGACAGATCGACGCGCAGGAGCCTGAGGGTCTCGGCGTAGATGATATTGAGGCAGCTGCCCCCATCCATCAGGACCTTGGTGAGCCTAACGTCGCCGATGATGGGGTCGACGACGAGCGGGTACTTCCCCGGGCTCGGCACGTGGTCGGGGTGGTCATCTTGGTCGAAGGTGATGGGCTTGTCGGACCAGTCTAGGTAGACTGGCGCCGCCACCTTCACCGAGCAGACCTCCCGACGCTCTCGCTTACGATACCGAGCCGAGGCATTCGCCGCATGCCCTCCGCAGATCATGAAGCAGTCGCGGACCTCGGGGAACTCTCCTGCTTGGTGATCTTCCTTTTTGTCGTCATCGCGGGCCCTGCCACCCTCTGCGGGTGGCCCGGCCTTGTGGAAGTGGCGCCGAAGCATGACACACTCCTCGAGGGTGTGCTTGACGGGCCCCTGATGGTAAGGGCATGTCTCCTTGAGCATCTTGTCGAAGAGGTTAGCCCCTCCGGGGGGCTTCCGAGGGTTCTTGTACTCGGTGGCGGCGACAAGGTCCGTGTTGGCGGCGTCGTGTTTCGCTTGCGACTTCCTCCTGCCTTTCTTCTTGGCGCCGAGCGGAGTAGACGCCTCGGGAGCATCCTCCGACGGGTGGCCCTAGGGCTGCTTGTCCCTTCGGAAGATGGCCTCGACCGCCTCCTGGCCAGAGGCGAACTTGGTGGCGATGTCCATCAGCTCGCTCGCCCTGGTGGGGGTCTTGCGACCCAACTTGCTCACCAGGTCACGGCAAGTGGTGCCGGCAAGGAACACGCCGATGACATCTGAGTCGGTGATGTTGGGCAGCTCGGTGCGCTGCTTCGAGAACCGCCGGATGTAGTCCCGAAGAGACTCTCCCGGCTGTTGCCGGCAGCTTCGGAGGTCCCAGGAATTCCCGGGGCGCACGTACGTGCCCTGGAAGTTGCCGGCGAAAGCTTGGACCAAATCCTCCCAGTTGGAAATCTGCCCCGGAGGCAGGTGCTCCAACCAAGCGCGAGCAGTGTCGGAGAGGAACAGGGGGAGGTTGCGGATGATGAGGTTGTCGTCGTCCGTTCCACCCAGTTGACAGGCCAGGCGGTAGTCCGCGAGCCACAATTCTGGTCTTGTTTCCCCCGAGTACTTTGTGATAGTAGTCGGGGGTCGGAATCGGGCCGGAAACGGCGCCCGCCGAATGGCCCGGCTGAAGACCTGCGGACCGGGTGGTTCGGGCGAGGGACTCCGATCCTCCCCGCTGTCGTAGCGTCCCCCACGCCTGGGGTGATAGCCTCGGCGCACCCTTTCGTCGAGGCGGGCCCGACGGTCGCGATGAGGGTGCTCGTCGCCGAGGTGGCCCGAGGCCGCAGGCGCGGTGTTGCGCGTGCGCCCGGTGTAGACCGAGGCTTCCCGCATGAGTCGGGAAGTCGCGGCATGAGGTTCCGAGGGGTACCCCTGCCTTCGGGAGGCAGAGCTCTCGGTCCACCGGGCCGCAGCGCCTTCCAGGAGATGCTTGAGCTCTCCCTGGATTCGCCGACCCTCGGTGGTTGATGACTCCGGCATCGCGCGGAGGAGCATCGCTGCGGCTGCCAGGTCCTGACCGGTCCCGCTGGATGCGGGTGGCGGCCTGTCCCTGGCATCGTTGGCGATGCGGTGCTGGAGACCCTGGGGCAGGTGACGTATTTCTCCGGCCAGGGGCTGGCCCGCCCATACCTGCCCGACGTCCCGGCGGATCGACTCGAGCGCTCCTGCCCCCTCGTCGAGCCCGGCCTGCGCCCCGCGGACTTGCTCGAGCTGTGGGTCGTGACCCCCCGCCGGAACGGGGACCACAGCTAGCTCCCGCGGGATGTCGGCGCGAGGCACTGGCCTAGGGAGATCACCATCCTCCGGCATGCCGAGACGGTTGCCTCCGGAGGGATCCCCTAGCTCGACGTGGAAACATTCGCGGCTCGGGCCGCAGTCCTTGTCGTCAAGGCTGCGGCTGCCGTCGGAACAGTCGGAGAGGCAGTAGTTGCATGCGGTCATGAAGTCCCGCATGGCACTGGGGTTGCCAGATCCAGAGAAATCCCAGCAGATGCTGGGGTCGTCATCTTCCTCGGACCCAGAGGGCCCGTAGGTCGAGACGCCCGTCAATCAGTCCCAAGGCGACCGCACACGAAACCCAAGAGAGGTTGCACTCGCCTCAACGTGAGCGCCCGCCAGAGCGAGGTCACTAGGCGGGTTGAGGTCGAGTCGAAATGACGAAGGATGGGAATCAGTCGGTACCTTTTGGTCGACGAGGAGCGACGAAGTCACATCGGGGACTGATCGCGCCGTCGTCTTGGGTACGAGGGCGACGTCCTGCAGGCCCTCCGTGAGCGTGCTGGCATCGTCCACTTGCTCGGGGTTGGCGTGTTGCGGGGGGACGGCGCTCGCCTTCGCCTCAAACGCGAGGGTGACGCCCGACGCGTCCTCCGTTGGGGCGCTGGGGATGTCGATTCGCTCGACAGCCGACGGAGTGCAGCCTCCCGCTCGGCCCTGGTTGCCCCGCCTCCTCCTCCGATGGCGAGGGAGAGGATGGGGCGAGCTCGAATGTTGTTCTTCCCCCACGCGGGGAAGACGTCGTCGATTCCGCCGCCGGCGGGCGGGCTGTCGGCCACCATTGTCGCCGTCGCGCGGCGGTGGAAGGAGTATCATGTCGTAGCTGCCGTCGAAAGACATGAACTTGAGACTCCCGAAACGGAGCACCGTCCCGGGTTGGAGAGGTCGTTGGAGACTGCCCATCTGGAGCTTGACGGGAAACTGCTCGTCAACACGCAGCAGGCCCCTACTTGGCGCGCCAACTGTCGGCGTTTCGAGACCGGGGGGTCCCTAAGCCGACGAGTGAGTGTGCCGCGTGCCCCAGCCCAGATGGGTCGAGCGCGTGGGCGAGCGCGAAGGGGGGAAAGTGAGGTGGCCGGAGCCAAGTCGTGAGGGAGGTGGAGATCCCGCGGCCTTCGTGTTCGTCCCGCGCCCAGGTCGGGTGCGCTTGCAGTAGGGGGTTACAAGCGTCCACGCGGGTGAGGGAAGCGAGCGGCCCCAAGAGAGCGCCTGCCCCTGCCATCGTTCCCGCGGGGCCAACCTTCTCTAAGAAGGCCCTGGTCCTTCCTTTTATAGGCGTAAGGAGAGGATCCAGGTGTACAATGGGGATGCAGCAGAGTGCTACGTGTCTAGCGGGGGAGAGCTAGCGCCCTAGGTACATGCCAATGTGGCAGCCGGAGAGAACTTGGCACCCAGCTGGTGTGGTGTCGTGGCTGTCGGAGGAGTAACGGAGCCTGGTGGAGGGACAGCTGTCGGAACAGTTGGGCTCTTGCTGACGTCCCCCTGCTTCCGTAAGGGAGCTGAGAGCCGCCGTCGTCATGGGTCTAGCGGGGCGCCATCATTGCCTATCTGGCGGAGCTAGCCAGATGGGACGTCGGTCTTGTTCTCTGCGGCCCAAGTCGGCTCGGGGTAGGGTGATGATGGCGCTCCCTGTTGACGTGGCGGACTTGTGCCCTAGGTCGGACGACGTGGAGGCTCCTCCGAGGCCGAGGTCGAGTCTGTCTTCCATGGCCGAGGCCGAGCCCGAGCTCCTGGGTCGGGCGAGGCGGAGGTCGTTCGGCAGAGGCCAGGGCGGAGTCCGACCCCAGGGGTCGGGCGAAGCGGAGTTCGCCGTCTTCCGGGGCCTTAGCCCTCGGGCGGAGCTTCCTATGGCGCCTTTGGCAAGGCCTGGCTGCCTGTCAGTCTCACTCCGTCAAGTGGCACCGCAGTCGGGACGGCGCAGGCGCCAGGCGACGCTGTCCTTTTGTCAGACCGGTCAGTGGAGCGGCGAAGTGACGGCGGTCACTTTGGCTCTGCCAGGGGGCGCGCGTTAGGATAAAGGTGCCAGGCTACCTTTGCGTTAAATGCCCCTGTGACTTGGTCGGTCGGCGCGGCGATTTAGTCAGGGTTGCTTCTTAACGAAGGCAAGGCCTCGGGCGAGCCGGAGATGCGTCTGCCGTAAAAAAAGGGGGCCTCGGGCGAGACGGAAACACCTCAGGGTCGGCTGCCCTTGCCCGAGGCTAGGATCGGGCGAGGCGTGATCGAGTCGCTCGTATGGACTGATCCCTGACTTAATCGCACCCATCAGGCCTCTGCAGCTTTATGCTGATGGGGGTTACCAGCTGAGAATTAGGCGTCTTGAGGGTACCCCTAATTATGGTCCCCGACAGGTGTTAAATAGGCAACAACCGGATCGACACCCTCTTGGTGACACATCATATTGTATGGTATAAAATGTTGGTCTATAAAAAGACGTCGTGTTCATAAGGTAAGTGTTACCGAAATATATTGTTGTGTTGGATTTATGGACATACAAGAAGGAACTGAGTACAGAATGATGATGTAAGTGATTGGCAAGGGATAGCACCAATTGAAGAAAAGTTTATCCAACACCGATTGAGATGGTTTGGACATATTCAATAGAGACCTCTACAGGCACTAGTGCTTAATAAAATCCTAAGATGTGATAGTAATGGGAAGAGAGGTATGTGAAGGCCAAAGTTGATATGAGAAGAAACAATAAAACAAAACTTAAAAGAATGGAATATATTCAAGATTTAGCCTTAGATAATAGCGAACGAAAATAGCTATCCACATACCTAGCTAAACTTTAATTTGTGGCTTCTATTGGGTTTTAACTCTAGCCTACAACTTATTTAGGACTAAAAAGCTTTGTTGTTGTTGTTGTTGTTGTTGCTGCTGCTGCTGCTGCTTGACTCCAAACTGCTTTGCAGTCGAAAACATGCAACCATCACTCAACTGCCAATTAGTGTATTTCGTGGTTGCTTTGCTTCCAAGCTGCTTTATGAAAATACACAACCAAGAAACTAGCTTTGCTACTACCTTTTTAAGGATCAATAAAAATACGCATATGGCACTTTGGTTTTGCTCTCTAATCATGTTTATCGTAAAGTATCATTTGCAGCTCTATTTAAAGTGAAACAAAAAAGCTAGGAGAAGATATGAAGAGAGGTAACTTTCTGGGACTTACTCAATAAGTTTGTACTCTAAATGTGTTTGTCAAAGTCACATGAAGATCCTCTCAAAAGTTAAAGTCAAAAGGAGAAGAAAAGATGGAAAGCACCTAAGTGTGTGCTGCTAACTAGGTAGCACCGGATAGTCCGGTGTGCACTGGACAGTCCTATGCCCTATGCCCAATCTCGGGTGACTCTGCTAAAAATGTCGGACAATTTGGGCCATGCGCCGGATAATCTGGACCCTCCAACGGCTATTTTCAAACTGGTACTCGGACGCAACGACTAGCTAGGTGTACTACCTTGCTGATGAGCCCGGGGTGCACTTCGTCTGGCAGCCCAGCCAAGAGTCATTGGTATTCGCCATGTCGCGCGCGTTCGACGACTACTATATTAAGGACTGTGGCATCATCTCGGCGCCGGAGGTGACGTAGAGGAGGATCAACAGCAATGACCAGCTCATCATCCTCGCCACCGTCGGGGTAGCTTTTGTGCCGGCCTGCCTTTAATTCTCTCCGCAAACACACACACTTGTCTTTTTGTTTAAGCAAGCGCGTATGGTGATGCGTGCTTGATTACTGACTATGTACGAGGGAACTTCTTCCGGTAGGTGTGAGACGTGCTATTCAATGATGAGACCGTGGCATAGATCGAAGTCTGCATGATACTGATGGTTATAATGTAGTGGTGAAATAGCTAGATTAAAATAACAAAATTTATGTATGACCAGGATCACAAATGGATTATGAAACCTTTTCTCATAACAGTATAACACATATTTTATATATAAGTTATCATAATATTATATGTTCCCGTTGCAATGCACGGGCACTCACCTAGTAGAAGGAAATGGGCGCTAGATATTTTGGTGTATATATGACTCTACGGATTGACTATATATCTCTGTCAAGTTGATAACTCTACGGATAAGATTAGGACTCACAACGATATCATATATGACCATATGTTATAGACTATCGGCCAAGGCCATCGTACTACTCTATTGCCCCTCTAGTGACCGACGGCGGTTCTATCGGTCTTCGTTGACGGGCTATTATCCCTATATTTTTTAAATAAATACTACATTCACTATTAATCATTGAAAATATTATTTGTGTGACGAGGTGCCGCCGGTACGTCACTTGAATTCTGCCTGCTAGTGTTTCCACTTTCCACATGATTATATCGCCAAGAATTTGAGTTATTCTTGTATTTCTGAGTACACCGGTCAAATATTCGTGCACATGGCTCCAGTATAAAACTATAGCACCAAGTTAGTTTCAGGTATGCATACACCCAACGTTTTGCCTAAAACTCACTGGAAAGATGAGCTTAAGATTGCAGAAGACAAAGAAAGTGAAACCTCGGTACATTTTATCACGGGCACTCAGCGGGAGTATTTTTTATAGTTTCTAGGTAATATCATGATTTATAATAACATTATAGTATTTTATCTCATAAGCTGTTTAGTTGCATTTCTAAACACTATGTTTTTAAAACTATAATATTCTAGTTACCATGATATTTTTAGAGTATTGAAAACTCCACTGTAACCTAAAGTTTTTATAGAACGACTAACTTTTGTCTAATACCATGATTACAATATTGTATCTAAACAATATTTCTCAAAATTATGATATTTTTAGAGTTGTCAAAACTACGATATTATCATATAATTACAAAGTATAATATTGTAATGAAAACCAATGTTGCCAAACAGGCCCCTAGCTTCTGGCCGTCAGCAGCGCTAGTTTATTCATGGAATCCGACTGATCTCTAAAGGCAAAGCTAATATAATAGTGGACCTAATGTAATGATAACGGCAATGACCATAACATTCATGTGACAGATACCATCATTTTCAGCACTAGAATATGCTTTGAACCCATCATCAGATATCCTGTTCCTCTCATTCTGATCATCCCATTATCTCGGTGCAAAGCACACACACCGTCTTTGGAAAAGGCACAAAGGGGGAAAACATGGCGATAACTTTGATAAATTCACTTTATGTCACTAAGGAGGACGATGATTTGATTGATTGACCATCCACCATCACGGTTCGCTAGTGTGGTGTAATGACAACGGAAGAAATTTTATCATTTTTTACATGCTCAGACACCAGGGCTTAGTTACCACATCATGGATCAGAATCATCACGGAAGAACTCCCTTTTGCGCGAGGGATAATGCAACGATCCCCATCTCTATCCCTCCCTCGTGTTCTGCCGTTCTGCCTTCCCCCGTTCCGCGCGCAGAAAAAAAAAATCAAACCATACTGCTCAAGGATCGAACCTTAAATCTATTGGGTAGAATGACTAACCTTCCACCCTCTAGCCAACGTGACTCATGTTAAATTGTGTACAACTTTAACTAAGACTTTATTTGTGTTTAACCCGCCGTCCACTCTGTATGCTCCAGCCGGTGGCGCACATCAGCTAGGAACTCTTCGCGCTCCTCCATGGTGTCGGACCGCGACGTCGTGTTCACTTCAAAGTTCTGGAGGGAGCTCATGCGGTTAATGGGGACCAACCTCCACATGACGTCGGCTTTCCACCCTCAGTCGGACGGCCAGTCTGAATCGGCGAACAGAGTAATCATCATGTACCTGCGGTGCCTTACGAGCGATCGGCCTCGCCAGTGGCTGCAGTGGCTCCCATGGGCAGAGTACGTCTTCAACACCGCCTACCAGAGCTCTCTCCGCGACACGCCCTTCAGGATCGTCTACGGGTGTGATCCTCCATCCATCCGGTCCTATGAGCCGGGGGACACACGTGTTGCGGCTATGGCCAGAACCATGGAGGAGCACGAAGAGTTCCTAGCTGATGTGCGCCACCGGCTGGAGCAGGCACAGGCTGTCCAGAAGAAGTATTATGACCAGGGATACCGCGCCGTCACGTATCAAGTAGGCGAGTGGGTGCTGCTCCGTCTCCGACAACGCTCCCCTGCCTCCCTCGCCACTGACACCACCGGCAAGCTAAAGCCCCGGTTCTATGGGTCATACCGCGTGCTGGAGCTCATCAACGAGGTCGCTGTCCGCCTCGAACTTCCGGCCCACGCTCGTATCCACGATGTGTTTCACGTGGGCGTCCTCAAAAAGTATCACGGCACACCGTCGCAGGTTACGCCGCCACTACCCCCACTTCACCATGGGGCTGTCACCTTGGAGCTAGATAGGGCCGTCCGAACCCGGCTCAACCGCGGAGTGCGCCAGATACTGGTGCAGTGGAAAGATCAGTCTCCCACATCTGCAACTTGGGAGGACATGGACACTTTCACCGCCAAATTCCCCACCTTTTAGCTCGAGGACGAGTTGCTTCTCGAGGAGTAGAGAGATGTCATGTACGACCACACATACGCCAGGCGTAGGAGAGCCCGCGATGTGCGCCGGGCTGAGCAGGCAGCAAAGGCACAGGCGCAGGCACAAAGGCACAGGCGCAACAGGTGAGTGGCTAGGAGGGAAAGTAGCCACCTGATTGATTGTGCATGCAGCAAACATAGAAGGCGACCGCCTGATTGATTGTGCATGCAGCAAACATAGAAGGAGATTGGCTAGGAGAGAAAGTAGCTAGCTGATTAGTATCCTTCCTATTTGATTAGTCTACAATCAAGGAGAACCTTCTCCATTTGTGTAAGCCGCCGGCTATATATAGCCATGTATGGTGGCACTTTGAAAGCAATCAAGAATTCACCTATCAAGTCTCTCCCTCTCTTCTCTTAAGCCGGCGACTAGGAGAGCTTCTCCAGTTGACGTGTAGCTCGGCGTGGGGGTATAACCCTGCCGACAACCACGGATCAAAGCTACAAGCTTCGTAGCCGAGGTCCTCCTACCTTGGGCACTACCGCCCTTGACACATACACATACACATGTTGCTACAGCCGATAGGTTGAGTGTATTGATGGTTCGCCTAGCGGCCAATGCTGCAAAATAATGGGGATTCTGATGTACTATACCAAGTATGTTCGTTTGATTTTAATCTGTATTGGTTTCTATTGGTTCTAGTGTTTTTGTCTCTATGATTATAGATACAGCAGTCCAAACAGCTAGCTTTAATGCAAAGCGAACGATCACAACGAGCTTGCAGGTGTTTCTCCAAGTTGTGGATAGATCTTACATAGGACATTCAACTAGCAATTTATGTGGTTAAATATAACACTCTAAAATCAATAATTTTAAAACAAATTTAAAATAATTAAATTATAAATTTCATGCTCATAAAGTTATAGACAAGTAAAATGTTTTATTAAACTAAAATTTATTATAGCATTAGTAACATTCATGCTTGTGCATATAATTATTATGATGAATATTTTATCTAAAATTCAAAATAATCTTAATACTTTTAAAATGATTTTGAAAAATGTTTTGAAAAAAAACTAGGATAAAAAGAAGAAAAACACTCATCTTCCCATTGTGGCTCACGCAACCCATCATCTCTCTTTTTGGTCTGAAGGCCTTCTCCATCCCTGCACCCCTCCTCTCTCTCTCTCTCTCTCTCTCTCTCTCTCTCCAAGGCCTAGCAATACTGCATGGCCCAACAACCACACATGTGAAAGCTCCATGTGGAGAAGTTGAACACCCTATATTGAAGAGATTCATAGCCCTATGTTGGGTTTTGTTAATTGACAGAATTGATAAACTAACATTTACTAGCATATAGCCCTTGATAATGCTATGATCTCAGATGGAGAAGGGATTGGCAGCAGTGGCAGGAACATAGAGGAGGGGAAAGGGAGAGGCCGAGAGGCTGGGGCTGTGGGAGAGGGAAAGGGGAAGGGATGATGGATTGTAACACCCTGAATTTGGGGTTATAAATTTTCATCTTCGATATTCATCAAATTCAGACGTACTCTCTTTTATCTTTCCGTTTCACTCCTTCCTCTTTTTTCAAAGCAATGTAGAGACTGATGTCCATATCGCGTGTAAACAAAACCTAAGTTGATACTGTTGTTGCATCATGCCGAAGCATATTCATTTTGTCTGATGTTGTGCCTAATCGTGCGTTCGTCTAGTTTCGGTTTTCGATTCGTGATTTAATCTCGATTAGAAGCAGGCAAGAGCGACCAGTGGGTAGTCGGCCTAGCCCGGCCCGTGGCGCGGCCACCCTGGCCTAGGCCCGCGCCCTGGCACCCCTCCACCCTAGCATGCCCCACCCCTCCCCCTCATTCTTTCTTTCTCGCGCAGCAACTTCCCTATCCCTCTCTTTCACCTCTCTTTCACCTCTCCTTGCCCTAGGTTGGATTCCGGTGAGCGGTTGCCGTCGTTCATCGAGCCCCAAGGTGAGCTTCCCCTCCCCTCTCTTCTCTCTTCTCTCCCTCTCCACCCTCCCTCTCCCTACGCAACCCCTCCCCGATGATCCCCTGCCCTTGCGTAGCCCCCCCGGCGGATGCCCTGTGTCGGTGTTTATTGCATGACCGCACACCCAGGGTTACCCCTTGTGGTGCTTTTGGGTAGGACGGTGTTGTCGACTGTAGCTTAATGGTTCGTGCTAGGTGCACGAGAGATGGACAGACAATTTTCTACAGGTTCGGGCCACTTAGAGAGGTGTAACACCCTACTTCCTGGTGTGGATCTTTATGTGGTGGGTTACAAGTGGAGTCTCCTGGATGGAGAACAGCTAATGAATAGGTAGATGGTCGATGGAAATGATGGGGTACCCCCTAGGCCTTATATATTCGACCGTGGGGCACTACATGCGTACATGAGGATTTTGTGTATCCTAAATAATAGTGAACCGACTGAACAGATCTTTCTACATTCTTGCTGACTTATCCCTAATCCGCCCCGATATTCAAGGGCATCGTACGTGGGAAAGTCGGGTGGGCGCTACGGATAGCGCACAAGTCTGACGGGCCGCCCCGCCCTGAGTCGGCTTCCTCCTCAGGTCGGCCCATTCCGCCAGTAGTTCTAGCCCGGCCCACGAAGGGAAGGCCTTGCAAGGTAACTGGCCTGAGGCCTCGCGTGAGGTCTTTTAGCCTTCTAGTGGACTCGGGGGATATCTGTCCCCCACAAGCCCCCGAGCTTTGAGTGAATTTTGGAAATAATCCATTCAAAGGTCTTCATCTTATGCTTTAGAAATCAACATTTTGCCTCTATGGGACTAAAAATCTATTGGGTTCACCGAAGGTGCATCCAATGGGTGTAGCCCCAGAGCTTTGAGTGGATTTTTGAAAATAATCCATTCAAAGGTCTTCAACTTATGCTTTAGAAACCAGCGTTTTGTCTTCATCTTATGCTTTAGAAATCAACATTTTGTCTTCATCTTATGCTTTAGAAATCAGCATTTTGCCTCTATGGGACTAAAAATCTATTAGGTGCATCGAAGGTGCACCCAATGGGTGTAGCCCCCGAGCTTTGAGTGGATTTTGGAAATAATCCATTCAAAGGTCTTCATTTTATGCTTTGGGAATTCAAACGATGCTATCTGTCCACGCCTTGTTAGGTCTGAAATTAATTTGATCAATGACATATTGGACATCTGTCTAGCCGAGGCAGATGGTTCTCAGCTGGACATCACTCCGCTCTGTGCTTCAATGCTTCTGTTGATTGGACTTGCATTCCAGTAGCCACATTTGGACTTCCTTCCATTGTAGCCGATCTCCTTCTTTTGTCGCGGTACATTCATTGCGTTTATTTTGTGGATATGACTTCTTTAGAAAATCTTTGAAAATTCCTGGCGACACACCCAATGGGTGTGCCCAAGGGGTGTATTGGTACGTGGAGTGTTTACCACACTGTCCTGGAGTAGTAATTTGACGTGACCGCGAGGTGTAATCATATTGCCGAGCAGTTGACCTTGGTCCAAACAGTGTCATGTTTACATGAAGCGGCGTCTGTTGCCTAACTCATTTTCAGGCATCTTGAATTGCTTATTGAATACTTGCGAATGTTCGACGAGCATGGTAGGAAGTGGACGGTCACCCCCGACCTCTATAAATCTCCTACTTGTTGTTGTTCCATTCACTCATCCTTTGATCGTCTACTATTTTCTTCTTCTTCACTGTCTCCTCCAACCAACCATGGGTAGAGGCAGGAGGGGTCGTGGTTTGCCTCGCCGCACTGATAGAAAGCACTAGCGTGCTCCGAGTCCCCCCTCTGATGACTTTGGGGACTCAGAGTACTCGGAGGAGATCTCCTCTGAGTCTGATCGCTCGCCTGCGCTGGCTTCTCCCCCGGCGTCATCCGATGATTCGGATGACTCCATGGGGCTCTCCACCATGGCCCGGGCGTACTGGTGCTCCATCGAGCGTGTCGGGCTCGGTGGGTCGGATGAGTCGGAGGTCTCCTCGGAGGAGGCGAACTACTCCGACTCCTCCGAGGAGTGGAGCGGCGGTGACGACGACGATGAGGGTGACAGCGGCAGCAGCATCGATAACGACAAGGGCGACGGTGGCAGCGGCGACGACGACGACTAGTGCGACGTCGACAAAGGTGGCGTGACAGTGGCGGCGACGACGACAACGGTGACAGCAGCGGCGACGGCAATGGTGATGGCAGCGGCGAGGGCGGCAACAGCGATGGCGACAGTGACGGTAGCGGAAAAGGAGACGGCAGCAGCAAGGGCGACAGTAGTGGCAAGGGCGACGGTGGCGACACCAAGGCCAGTGGCATAATGCCACTGGTTTAAATATTAGTATATGTAGTAGTAGCAGTAGTAGTAAGTAGCAGTAGAATAATGTAGCGTTAGTTAGTAGTGTAGATAGTAAGGTAATGTAATGTAGTTGTAAGGGTAGAAAGAGTTGACTCATAATGAGTCGGCTTCGAGTTTGTACTACCCCCTCTATTACGAATCAAGGATGCAGTTGCTCTAAACAGTTATCATTGTTTTGCTTTTTCACTCGCGCGCTTGAAGATTTGTCCGTGCGCCTGACAGTGATGGCATTTTAGAGGTAATGCCCGAGTGATGACTGTAGTTTTTACTTTTCCGAGTGGTGATCTGGCACTTTAGATGTAATGCCCGACCCAAGGAGTCCATTTATATCGATGCCAACGTGTCTTTTTGATTTCCGAGCCCTATCTTCACTTTTTACCTCTGCCACTTCTCTGCTTTCACAAAACCCCGAGCCCGCTCCTTCCGCCCGAGAGATTGCAATGGCTCCCAAGCGGAAGAGACAGAGCACCGTTGTTCTGATCATCCCACCCATCGATCCTAACAGCCAGCTTCCGTTCGCTGGTAATCACATGTCTGTTATTTCTGAATCTGACCTTTTTCATCTTGTTGAAACTAGGGTTTTGCTGCCAAAAGAACTCTGTTCTTGGTGGATCTGTCGTGGGATCACTGTTCCAACAGAGGATACCCATGAATCTGTTGTTTACGTGTCATTTCTCTTCCGAGGACTCGCTCTTCCTGTCTCTTCTTTTTTCCGCGGTCTTCTCGATTTCTACGATTTGAATCTGACACACTTAAACACTAACTCCACCCATCAAGTTGCCATTTTCATACATCTGTGTGAGGCTTTTCTTGGAATTCTTGCCCATTTCGGACTCTGGAGGTATCTCTATCACTGTTGGCCCGAGATGGCTGGAGGGCAACACCAACTCATCGGTGACGCAAGTTTCGAACTTCACTGAGGGAGGAAAGTGGAATACCTTGACATTCCACTCAAGGACAACATTAAAAGATGGCGCCTCGAGTGGTTCATCTTGGAAAATCACGGTGACTCCCTCCCCCCTCGGCCAGGAAGACAACCAGATGTTCGCACGCCTAGCTAGGTGGAGTCTCCTACTATTTTAGAGGTAGCTGAAGTCAGAGTGTTGCTTACTGAAATCTGCTCGTTGAAGGATAGGGGTCTGACTGCCGAGGCCTTAGTCGCCGACTTTGTTTTCAAGAATATTCAACCTCTGAAGGATAGAGTTTACCCTGCCTATTTCTATACCGACATCAATGATTCCACCCGGGTCACAAATAGACAGATTCCCAATGAGGATTTGCTGAGCTGACTGGATATGATTCTGAGAGGCAGGGTCTCGAATGCTGGTGCTCCCTTGGCTTACTCTGCGTGGAATCTGCCTCCCAATAGGCCCTTCTCAGAATTTGTCTCCAATCCTTCTGCTCGTGATGGTAGCCCGGGACATAGAGTGCGTCCCTCCCCTAAGGACATTGAAGCCTTGATTGCTCCACTTTGGAGTCTTCCTGAGGCTAAGAGGTAGACTCACTTCAAGATGTCGTCTAGCACCGATGATGCTGAGATGGATGTCGTGCTTAGCCTGCTAGCCAGGGAATCGTCTGACTCTACCCGTACCGAGCCGATGGCCATTATGACAGGACAAGATTTTGGTGAAGATGTGGAAATCCAAAAACCCCGAGGTGCTCGCCCGAAGCGTTCACGCCGAGTGAACCTGTAACACCCATTTTGTAAAAGAGATAAAAGGAGAATTTCCTTTCCTTTATATGTGAATTTTTCCCATTTATCATCACATGTGAACACTTCGATTTGAAGTAAATGACTAATAAGAATATAAATACAATTAAATTATGCATCATGCTCGATTTTATTCTGTGTGGATTTTGTGACAACATATAATAATGTGAAAAATGTTAAATATCCAAATGGGAAATTAAATCCTAAAAGAAATTCTAGAGTCTGGAAAGAAGAAAGGAAATACTATGTGACTAGGAAGGGTATAAAAATATATATAATAAGATATATTAATTCTACAGTAATATTTGAATTTGTATAATTGATTCAAAGTGGAACCTCATAACAAGAATCAAATTCAAACTTGAGATTCAAAAGAAAATAGGAAATATAAAAAAAGAAAAGGAGTAAAACCCTAGTTGGGCTGGGATAACTGTTTTCGGCCCATTCTTCTTCTGAGCCTGCACAGCCCAGACCCCAGAACGTCGCTGACCTGTGGGCCCTTTTTGTGGCGCACTCTGGTTGCCTGTATACCCACTTACAGGTGGGCCCCATGGGCAGTTTCATCCCCACCAACAGAACGAAGCCAAAATCTCGCCGCGGGTGGCACCTGGGAGCTCGCAGTGGCTGTTCTTTCCTCGGCGGGAGTTGTTACTTTCGCCCGAGATTCTTGCGCCGTGCTCCGCTTCCTTCGCTTGGACTGCACCCATTATTAGGTGGGATCGACCTGTCAACCCCCCCTCCCGTGACCGCCGCATGCCCAACGGATTGCTGTTGGAGTCTGCCGAGATCCTCGGAGGTGGAAAATCGCCAGCCTCGGAGTATATGTGCGCGACTTCGTCCGCCCCGGTCCCCTGAACCATCACCTAAATCCAAAATCGTCTTAGCACCTGGGGAAGTCCTGAACTCCGCCACGGGAGAACCATTGCCGTGTGCGGGCAGTACCTCACCGGGGAGTAGCTCCGCAGCGGTCTCCGGCACCTGAGACTACAACTCGGCCGCGCCGCACATCCTCGTCACATTGCTGCGCGGGGCAAACGCCGCAGGACCTCAGAAATCGCCGCCGGTGTCTCTTCGTAGCGGAGCTGCTCACCTCGTGATTTAGCGCTACAACGCGACACCGTAGGTAAGCACCTCACCCAAACCGTCGTATGCATCTGTGCAATAGGTAGAATCGACAAGGGTAGCGGATTTCGTTCTTAGAAGCGAGATTGGGGTCGCTGTTGCGGTGGCGCCACCGTAGGATAATAGCGCGCCGTGGGCCGAGCCCTGTGCTCGATGAGGGCAGAAATTGATGGGGGAAACAAGATCATAGGGTCATTAATTAGGCGAGGAGCGAGTGAATTTGAAGATGGCGGGCTGGGAGATCGGGTTCCCTGCTCCGGCGGTCCTGCCACCGCACGGTGGGTTGCGCCGCCGTGCTCAGTTCTTGGCGGAGGGAGGTGACGGTGTCGCGACCGTCGATTCGATCGGGGACGGCTCAGATTAGACGACCACGTATCCATTCGCGCTGTGAGATCTTAACCGTAGATCGGCTCACGGACGGTCTTGATCAGATCTTGTGCACCGTTTCATGTGATTTTGCGCTGACCGTCGATCCCTGGCTATGCGGATCCGATGTAATCGCGCATGACCACATCGTCTGTGTGATCCTGGCGGCCGATGGCTAATCGGACGGCCCTGGGCACTCCATACCCCTTCGCGGGTGCATTTTGTTAAAGAGACCCCGAGAAACAATGAAATCAACCCGCCGTCCACAGATCCTGTGCTCTGTGTCTCTGGAATTTTAGTAGATTAGCCCCTGGGTTTTCCAGGAATTGACGCCCAGTCCAGAGCCTAATTAAATCGAATAAAGGATTTAGAAAATGGATTTTTAGTAGGAAAATAATTGCTAGAACTTCAATAATTCATAGAAAATTCATACTAACTCCAAATTGAGCCATTCCAATTCCTAAAATTTTATAATTTTATTCTTTATCACCTAGATCCTCTGTTATGTCACGAAAACAGTAAGAAATTTATTTATCACTTAATCCTATCTAAAGCACATAAAACCTTTGAAAATGCATAACTTAAAATCTGTAATTCAGAAAATTATGATTCCTGTTCCTAGGATTTTATTTTAATGTGTAGAATATTTCTGTGTATTTTATTTATATGTTTGGTGTAATGTTAATTTCTCTATATGCACTGTGCTTGTTGTATTGTGGCGAGTAGAAGAGCCCGTTGCTGGGGATCCTGGTGAGCAGCAGGTTGAAGTAGCTGAGCAGGAGCTCATTGAAGGCAAGTTGTGCCCTTGACCACTTTTTACCCAATAATGTTCTTTAATATCACTTATCCATGCATAGGTTAATTTTGATGGGACCCAATAGGTCACCCTAGATTTGTTTATCTCATTACCTTGTTTACCCCTGAATCACTTGGGTAGTTTGCTATTGCTTTATATGGTTTTGGGATAATCATTTATTACCTCTATGTTCCAATTCTTGTTGTTATTCTGTTTATGTTCATGTTGTTATCATTAATGTTAATTGGAACATAGAGCTTAACTTGAGAACCACGTGCCACCATAAGGGTGGAATGGGACGCCCTTGGCTGACTAATTAGGAAAGCTAGTGGAAGACTACCTTACCCGAAAGGGGCAAGGGCAGTAGGGGAGAGGTCAGTGCGGGGAGGTCCCTGGTTGATTTTGCTGCGATGGCGGTCAGCCAGGAACCCTTTACTGGATCTTCCTATAAACTGTAGCGGGTTTTCGGAAGCTAGTGGAACTTTGTAAAGGCCTCGTAGTGTTGCCCTGCCGCGCTTCCTAGGTAGAGGTGTATGGGATTCGCGACCCCTTGGCAGATGGGTAACATGACTTGTGGGTAAAGGGTACAACCTCTGCAGAGTGTAAAACTGGTATACTAGCCGAGCTCACGGTCACGAGCAGCTCAGGACTCTCTGATGTTTAAATTATGGAACTTAAATTCAATTTTGTCATTTGCATTGCATGGGTTTGTTATTAATTTTGTTCTATTACTTTACTTATGGTTTGGTATTTACTTACACTTAGTAACTGCTAATAAAATTTTGACCAACTACTTAAAAGCAATGCTCAGCTTTAACCCCTATCATTGATTAAGCCTTACACATCACATGAACTCACACCTTTGTGAGTTTATGTCCACTGGTTCCCCACAACTTGTTGAGCTATGATCATGTGTGAGCTCACCCTTGCTGTCTCACACCCCCCCCCCACAGGAGAAGAACAGGTGGTTTCAGGTGGAGTCAAGTATCGAGGAGTTTGATCTGATCTAGGTGGCGTTTCCCAGTCGACATTGGCGCCGACGATCCTTAGTTCGTTTTATCTTTATTTTGTAATAAGTCTTCCGCTATGTAATAAATACTCTGATGAATTATGACATTTATCTCTATACACTCTGTTATTATATATGTTGTCTTCTTGGCGCATGTATGAGATGCACCCGGCTTTGTCCTTTAAAACCGGGTGTTACAGAACCGTAGGGCTGCACCTGTTGAGGAGAAAAAGAGGAAGAAACGGCTCCGGCGACTATCATGCCAGGATCAAGATGCTGGCCCTTCTGCATCATTCCTTAGGGACGACCTGGTGGACGCCATTCCCGAGGCCAATGTTGATGATGCTTAGACTGCCGGCGGTTTATTTGACAAGGATGAAGAGGAAGAAGAGGAAGAAATTCCACTGATTCGAAGAGCAGCCGTCACTATAGAGGCAACGATATTCCCTCCCAGGCCTTGTCAGCACTCATCAGCCTTCAAGGGCTGTCGATATCAGACTTTGATCAAGCCCTGGAAGAGGTAGTTCCCGAGGATATCCTATTAGAGCCTCTTGAGGCTGACATCCCGACCATCTGCTCAGAGGTCCCAGAATGTGGTCTTTCGCTGCATGATTCTGCTGGGCAAGAAGTAACTCGGGTGGTATCTCGTGCATCGTCGACTTTAGAGGGAAACCTTTCAAGCAAAGGTGCTGATCCGAGCCACCCTGCTCCCATGGATGTGGTTGAGGGGCCTCCAGTCGTAGAGGAGCCTACTACAGAGAACCTAGCCCCCGAGGGTGTTGGGGTGGGATCCTTCTTTGCTGCTTCTATAGATGTCCATGTTGGATCCCCCCAGTCCAGTATAAGGATGCTGTGGTGATGCATACTTCTACGGATCTTGCCTGTCAAGTCGCTTTAGAAGTCAGCAAACCAAACGCCAAGAGCCTGCCACTGTTGACGGAGCTGGAGTTGCCCTGAGTCATGATCTCGAGATTATTTCTGCTGATCTCCCCTCATCGAGCCATGCACCGACTCTTCCTGCTCTGGGTCTTCCCCTGTTCCTTTCAAATCTTCAGGTGAGTCGACTTCTTGCTCTTTATTGTTCATACTAGCGAATTATCTTTTCTTCTTATCTATTCATGACCACAAGATTTTATTGGCGGTGTGTCTACCCAACTGAGGTCTTGCGGTGTTGCTGTTCCCGAACAAGCTTCATCTCTGATGCAGTGGAACCCTCTACTGCTCCAAAACCAGATAGACGACCTAAAGGCGTCAAACATCGGTTAGTGAGCTCATAGCTTTCTTTTTTGCTTTCATTACTTCAGCTTATTCTTAATCATGTATCCTCCTTCTGCTGGTTTATCAAATTTGGCTTAGCGGTATTCTCAGAGTCAGGCTAACTTAGCCTAGACTTCTGCTTTTCTGGATAGTGCCTGTTCTTTGAATTCTTCTTTGAATGCACAGCTTGATTCTAAAAAGATGGCACACGAGGTAAACTTCCCTAGCTGACCTTGCTTTGGTCTCCTTGCTTTAATGTCGAATGCCGTTTTCTGCTTGCAGGAAGAAAAACGAACACTTGTTGCTTTCTACGACAATCTGGACAGATTATACCGTGACACCAGTAACTCCTTGTCCATCTTGAAGAGGAGCCACCATTTCACCATGTCTGAGCTGGACCATCATCGCCACGAGCTGCAGGCATCCTAGGATGAAGTCTCTCGGGTTGGCCAGTTGCTGTCTACCTAGGACTCCACCATTAGGGAACTGCGCGCCTCCAAGAAGCTTATTGCACACGAGCTGGAGGCCGCTCAACTTGCTATTAAGACCTTAGAGAGCAACTGTGTTGTCCTAAAGGCTCAGCACGACAGGGCCATGGACAAAGCCATTCGCGATGGGCGGATCCTGATGAGGAGACTGGCGTCGTAGTGCCCGACGATATTGTCGCTAATGTCAGGGCCACGCCTGATGCTACAAGCCGTCCATCCTATTTTGTTGCCCCTATGAAGGATGCTGTAGGCAAGGACACTTCGATGTAGTGATTTCCTGTAAAACACTTATTTATCGAGTTAGCATCTTTTAGAGGAAAGATGTGATATGAATTCTGAATGTGTGCAACAATTATGTTAGAACTTGATTATTCTGTGGGCAGGGTGCTGGAGGAAACCCCTGGCACTTGTAAGTGAGATATTTCTTTTTTCGAAGTACTCTTAATTTGAGCTGGTTATTCTGCTACTAGGGTACAGTGGTCACCCTAAATCATGTGAATGCAAGTATGCCGCATCGACTTAAGGTGTTTCCGACTTAAGCCTATTGTTCCGTTAGCAGGGCATAGTGGTCACCCTAAGTCAAGTAAGTGTGAGCATGTCGCACCAACTTAAGTCATCTCCGACTTAAGCCTATTGCTCCGTTTAGGAGGGTATAGTGGTCACCCTAAGTCAGGTAAGCATGAGCATGTCGCACCGACTTAAGTTGTCTCTGACTTAAGCCGATTGCTCTGTTTAACAGGGTATAGTGGTCACCCTAAGTCAAGTAAGTGTGAGCATGTCGCACCGACTTAAACCGTCTTCGACTTAAACTGATTGCTCCGTTAGTAGGGCATAGTGGTCACCCTAAGTCAAGCCATTCTGATTCCGAGTCAAGCTCAATTGAAGTCAGTTGTCAGTCGAGAGTCTGAATGTCTTTGGAAAATGAAAGCTTTATTGATGATGAAATCTTCCGGTTACAGAGTACAATTTTCTTTTTTGAAGCATCGCTAAGGGTAGAACTTTCTAAGGTGCTCTATGTTCCATGTGTTCCCCACTTCTGTGCCATCCATTTGAGTAAGTCGGTATGATCCCGGCCATGTGACTTCTAAAACGATGAATGGTCCTTCCCATAGTGGTGACAACTTGTGTCGTCCCTCCCCCGTTAGAATTCGGCGGAGGACCAAGTCTCCCACTGCAAAGGATCGATGTCGCACAACTTTGTCGTGGTAGCGCCTCAAGGTCTGCTGATACCTAGCCGACTGAATTACTGTGTTCAATAGTTCTTCTTCCAGCACATCAATGTCTTCGAACCTGGTTGCTTCTGCCTCAGCTAAGTTTTTGAAAGTCAACCTAGGCGCTCCGAAGATCAGATCAGCAGGCAGCACTGCTTCCGACCCATAAACCATGAAGAACGGGGTGTTCCCATATAGAGCTCGACTGGGTTGAGTTTGCAGGCTCCAGACCACGTACGACAGTTCTCTGATCCGTTTTCCTGCAAGCTTTTCACTCTTATCGAATACCTTCTTTCTGAGTGCTTCCAATATCATTCTTTTGACTCTTTCCACCTGGCCATTGGCTCTTGGGTGTGCTACCGATGCGTACTTGATCTGGATGCTCCTTTTTTCGTAGAAATCAAAGAACTCAGAGCTGGTGAAGTTGGATCCCAGGTTAGTGATGACGCTATTCGGTATTTTGATGCCACACCCGGCTTTAAGGAACAAAGTTAGGTGCATCTCATACATGCGCCAAGAAGACAACATATATAATAACAGATTGTATAGAGATAAATGTCACAATAATCAGAGTATTTATTACATAGCGGAAGTCTTATTACAAAACAAAAGAATAGATATAAAACGAACTAAGGATCGTCCTTGGCGTAGAAGTCAACTGGGGAAACGCCACCTAGATCAGATCAAACTCCTCGCCTTGTGGCTCCTCCTGAACCACCTATTCTTCTCCTCTGGGGGGGTGTGAGACAGCAAGGGTGAGATTACACATGATCATAGCTCAACAAGTTGTGGGGAACCAGTGGCATGAACTCACAAAGGTGGGAGTTCATGTGATGTGTAAGACTAATCAACAACAGGGGTTAAAGCTGAGCATTGCTTTTAATTAGTTGGTCAAAATTTTATTAGTAGTTACTAAGTGTAAGTAAATACCAAACCTTAAATAAAGTAATAGAACAAAATTAATAATAATCCCATGCAATGCAAATGACAAAATTGAATTTAAGTTCCATAAATTAATCATCAGAGAGTCCTGAGCTGCTCATGACCATGAGCTCGGCTAGTATACCAGTTTTACACTCTGCAGAGGTTGTACCATTTACCCACAAGCCATGTTACCCATCTGCCAAGGGATCGCGACTCCCATACACCTCTACCTAGGAAGCGAGGCAGGGCAACACTACGAGGCCTTTACAAAGTTCCACTAGCTTCCGAAAACCTGCTACAGTTTATGGGAAGAGCACTTGCAAGAATCCCCCATCTGACCGCCATCGCAACAAAATCAACCCGAGAACCTCCTTGCATGCAACTCCCCTACTGCCCTTGCCCTTTTCGGGTAAGGAAGTCTTCCACTAGCTTTCCTAATTAGTTAGCCATGGGTCCCATTTCTCCCTTGTGGTGGCACGTGTTTCTCAAGTTAAGCTCCATGTTCCAATTAACATTAATGATCTTGACATGAACATAAATTGAATAACAAAATAACTGGAACATGAATATAATAAATGATTATCCCAAAACCATGTAAAGCAATAGCAAAACTACCCAAGTGATTCAGGGGTAAACAAGGTAATGAGATAAACAATCTAGGGTGACCTATCAGGTCCCATCAAAATTAAACCTATGCATGAATAAGTGACATTAAAGAATATTATTGGGTATAAAAGTGGTCAAGGGCACAACTTGCCTTCAATGAGCTCCTGCTCAGCTACTTCTATCTGTTGCTCACCAGGATCCTTAGTCACAGGTTCTTCTACTCGCCACAATACAAACAAGCACAGTATGTAGAGAAAATTAACATCACACCAAACATGTAAACAAAATACACAGTAATAATCTACACATTAAAATAAAATTCTAGGAACAGGAATCATAATTTTTGGAGTTATAGATTTTAAGTTATGAATTTCCAAAGGTTTTACATGCTTAAAGTAGGATTAAGTGAGAAATAAATTTCTTACTGTTTTCATGTCAAAACAGATATTCCAAGTGGTAGAAAATAATATTACAAAATTTTAGAAACTAGAATGGATTAATTTGGAGTTCATATGAATTTTCTATGGAATAAACAAGTTCTAGGGTTTATTTTCATATTAAAAATCTATTTTCCAATTTATTTATTCAATTTCAAACTGCACTGGACTGGGCCTCATTTTCCAGGAAAGTCAGGGGCCACGGGGTAAGATGTCCAAGACTCAGTGCATAGTGAATATGGACGGCGGGTTGATTTCTCTGTTTCACAGGGACTCTTTAGCAATTTGCGCAACCGAAGGGGTATCGTGCGCCCCAGACCGCACGATCAGAACCGATGGCCAGGATCAGATCTCGCCCTAAATGAACTAGCAAGCGCCCAAGACTCTCCGATCACAATCCAACGACTCGGATTCAATTACCCCTAATCTAATCGTGCCCGATCACTTCCGATCCTACGGTCCCGGTCAACCTGTGCGAATGGGTATGCACAGAACCATCCCAGCCGTTCGAGAACCGATCTACGGCTACCGCGCACTGCCCCCACTCCCTGCTAATCTCCGGTGACTACGGCTATGGCCGCGGCGGCGCCATAGACGGCCCCCCGCCACAACACTCACCCGAGCCCCCAACCTCACATCTACCGGGTTGTACACATCTATGGAACGCGTGCAAGTACGATGGGGAGGTTCACTCACCGGAGACGAGGTCTTGGGAGGCCGGCCACGGCGTTTGGTGGTTCAGCGCTGTTGAAGACACTCCGACGAGCAATTGCCGGAGTCATGGTGCCCTCCTGCTCCTCCGGTGACCACCTGCACTTCCATGATGATCAACCGAACACCCCGAAGCTACACGCTGTGACCAATTGATGGCACAGACGTGATTCCACCAGCGGCCGTGCGCGACCCACACCCACCGAGCGCTGCGCTGCTAGGGTTCCGGCAGCGAGAGCGTTTGATAAGGAACGGAGTCGCAGGCGCGTTGCGGTCTAGGGAGGGAGAGAAACTCCCGAGCTTATAGGCTCGACGAGGCGGGGTGTGCGTGCAAGCCTCGCCATGGTCTTCGCGGGATCGTTGTAACAGCAATGAAGCATCTGACCGCCTAGCCCCACGCAACAGAGACTCAAAGGCGAAGGTGGAAGAAAACCCGTGTGGCTGGCGGCCGGGACCCGCCAGTCGGTGGCGTGGACGACTTGCGCGAGGGAAGGCGGATCTGGTTCACACGGGGAGAAAGAGGAGGTGGGCCAGAATGAATATAGTCGGCCCAAGTAAGCTTCTTTCTCTTTTTCTTTTGTTTTCTGTTTTATTTCATTTTGTTTTCAACTTCCAAATTTGAATTTTGAATCCTTTTAGGAGTCTCACCTATTATAAAAATAATATTTTATTATATATATATATTTATTACTCATTTCACTCACATATTATTGTTTCATTCTTCTCTTTTCCTAAATCATTGAATTCTCTTACAAATTGAGTATTACATTTGAACCTGAATATAATATTCTGGATGAACTCCACTGCTTTTGCTGAGGTCAAGGAGGCGATTGGCTTGTACTCTATCTATTTTGTGAATTTGTCAATGGCAACCAGTATATGAGTATAGCCTCCCTAAGCCTTCTTGAAAGGTCCGATCATGTACAGCCCCCAGCACGCAAACGGTCAGGTTATAGGAATGGTCTACAGCTGCTGCACGGGCAAGTGTTGTTGCTTTGACAGAAACTAGCATGCTTCACACTTCTGGACCAACTTAGCAGCATCACTCTTCGCAGTTGGCTAGTAGAAACCAGATCTGAAAGCCTTCCCGACCAGAGTCCTTGATGCAGCATGTACCCCACACTGCCCGGCATGGATTTCATCTAACAATTGTCTCCCAATGGCCGAGTGAATACATTTCATGAAGACTCCTCCAACGCCTCTCCTGTACAGTGAGCCCCCGATGATGGTGTAGTGGGCTGACTACCTTGTGATACGCTTTGCTGCCGCTTTGTCATCCGGCTCTTCTTCATTCTTTATGTATCTAATGATAGGCTCTCTCCAGCCATTGGCATCTGCCTCTGGTTGGCTCAAGGCGTTGCATTCCTCCACCTGATCCATGAGGATGCTCGGCTGTGATAGTTCTTGGATGAAGATCCCAGGCAGAGCCTGGGCTTGACTAGATCCCAGCTTTGACAACTTATCAGCTCCTGCGTTGCGATCTCTTTCCACGTGATGGAACTCCAATCCCTCGAACTTGTCTTCTAGTTTTCGCACAGCCGTACAATACTTGTCCATTGAATTGGTCGAGCAGTCCCAATCCTTGTTTATCTGGCTTATAACCACCAACGAGTCACTATATACCATCAACTTCTTAATGCCTAGTGATATTGCAATGCTCAGCCCGTGGACCAGTGCTTCATATTCTCTTGCATTGTTTGATGCTAGAAACAGTAGCTGGAGTGCATACTTGAGTTGTTAACCTCCCGGGGTGATAAAGAGAATCCCTGCACCCGCTCCTTGTAGTTTCAGTGAACCATCAAAATACATTCTCCACACCTCAGTAACTTCCGGGCTATCCGGGACCTGATGCTCAGTCCATTCTGTTATGAAGTCGACTAGTGTCTGAATCTTTATTGCCGTGCGGGGCCGGAACTCTGTGTCATGAGCTCCCAGCTCGCATGCCCATTTGGCTATCCTTCCAATAGCTTCCTTGTTGTGAAGAATGTCCCCTATCGGGAATCCTGTGACTACTATGACTTTGTGGTCGTCAAAGTAGTGTCGGAGTTTACGAGCGATTAGACATACTGCGTACAACAGCTTCTGGACTTGAGGATACCTTATCTTTGAGGGCCCGAGGACTTCGCTGATGAAGTAAACTAGATGCTGCACCGGGTAAGCATGCCCTTCCTTTGCCTGCTCGACTACTAACGCGGTGCTTACCACGTGAGTCCTGCAGGAGATGTAAAGGAGCAAATCTTCTGCCGGATGACTAGGCGTAGCTCGACGCGGCGGCTTGAGTACTGGTGGTGTTGTCAAAAACTTCTTCAGTGCCTCTAGAGCTTCCTGTGCCTCTGTGGTCCACTGAAATTTATCCTCCTTCTTGAGCAATTTATAAAATGGCATCCCTTTCTCGCCCAGCCTTGATATGAACCTGCTCAGGGCTACCATGCATCCAGTAAGCCTTTGCACCTTTTTCTGCGACCGCGACGCTTCCCTTCTCATGATGGCCTCGATCTTTTCTGGGTTTGCTTCAATTCCTCGGTGGCTGACAATGAACCCGAGTAGCTTCCCTGCTGGTACTCCGAAGACACACTTTTCTGGATTTAGCTTCCACTGGTAGCGCCTCAAGCTGTTGAAGACCAACTACAAATCTTCGATAAAGTTTTCTGAGTTTTCTGTTTTTATAACCACATCATCGACGTAGGCTTCCACCCGCTTGCCCCAGTGATTGGCTAAGCATGTCTTGATGGCTCTCTGGTAAGTCGCTCCAACGTTCTTGAGGCCGAACGACATGGAGGTATAGCAGAAAGCTCCAAACAGGGTGATGAAAGCAGTCTTCTCCTCATCCTCCTTTGCCAAGCTGATCTGATGATACCTGGAATAGCAGTCTAGGAAGGAGAGCATATAACAGCCAGCAGTCGAGTCAACTACCTGATCTATTCTAGGGAGCCCGAAAGGATCTTTCAGACAATGCTTGTTGAGATCAGTATAGTCGAAGCACATATGCCAATCTACTTTATTCTTTTTAAGTACAAGAACAGGATTCGCTAGCCACTCGGGGTACAGTACCTCCCTAATGAACCCTGTAGACACTAAGCGGGCTAACTCGGCATGAATAACTTCTTTTTTGTCAGGTGTGAAACGATGCGGCTTCTGTCGAATCGGCCTTGCTTGAGGATAGACCTTTAATTTGTGCTTGGCCAGTTCTCTCGGGACTCCTAGCATATCTACAGGTTGCCATGCGAATATGTCTCGATTATCTTGCAGGAACTGGATGAGCACGCTTTCCTATTTGTCATCAAGGCTGGAACTAATAATGGCGGTCTTGCGCTCATCAGTGAATCCCAGGTTGATCATCTTAGTCTCTTCAGTCTACCGTATAGGGGTCATGGCTTGAGCTTCATTAGTAGGTATTATGCGCCCTCCTCCGACTTGGTGTCTGCTTGCGTGGGGGAAGCTGTCGGGGGCCCAGCGGTGAGGGCTACTTGGATGGCTCCCCGAAAGCACTCCGCGGTGCCTTGGAAGTCAGCACGCACAGTGATGATTCCTTGAGGTTCCAACATCTTCAATATCATGTATGAGTAATGTGGAATGGCCATGAACTTTGCCAGTCCCAGCCTAACGATGATGGTGTTGTATCCGCAGTCGAAGCATGCCACCTCGAACCTCAGGAACTCGGTTCTATAGTTTTCCGGAGTCACGAAGGCGATAGGCATATAGATGTGCCTGAGTGGGTACTCCCCTTCGGTCGACACGATACCGAGAAGGGAGTATCTAACTCGATGAGGTCTTTGAGGGCGACCCCAAGGCCAGGAGCGTCCGGGGGAAGGTAACGTTAATGCTACTTCCCCCATCCACTAGTACTTTCTTCACTTGGCTTTCTCGGATCACTGGATCGATGAGGAGCGGGTACTTGCCGGGGTGGTCGAAGTTGAGCCATTGATCCGCTCGGCTGAAGGTTATTGCGTGCTCCGACCACCGGTAAGGAGCTGGGGCACTGGTGGTTGCCGCCAGGACCTGTTGGTCGCTGAGCTTTTGTTGCCTCCTGTTCTCCTATGATTCGTGTCCTCCAAAGATGATGTTGACCTCCCTGTCAATGCGCGGGAATGCTCTGCCCCTCTCCCTTCTTGCTGTTGAGGCTGCCTGGGCTCACCAGGCCCTCCTCATGGTGGGGGAGGTGGTAGAGGCTGGAATGGTCGGCCGTGCCCGACAGAGTGCTTGAAATCCCTGCAGTTCCATAGGGTGTGGCACATGTCCTTGTGGTACAGGCACTGGGCATAGAGGATTTAATCCAGTGTTCGTTCCCCTCCGCGAGGCGCACCACGTGCTCGAGCGACGGGTGGTCCGGCAGCGTGCACCTCCTCACGAGGCCTCTTCTCCCAGCGTCTTTTAGGATGCTGGTTCATGTCACGTCGTGGCGCGGGTGGTGCAGGTTTTGTTCCTATGATGAGGTCTTGAGCCCGCTCGTCCGTGGTGATGTAGAGGTCTACCTCTCGGAACAGTTGTTCGGAAGTGGCAGGCGCTTTCTGTAGTATGACTCGGACGAAGGCCGAGTCATTGGATCCCAATTAGAAATCTTCGATCACTGTAACACCCCTGGTGTTACTGCCACTAAAACTTGAGAATAACATCATAAGTATTGGCATATCATGTGTTTGTCACACCTAGAATGCATTCACTAGGCAAAAAGTTCAAACAAGTTGTATTGATGTGACATGTTATAAGTAAAACCCTAGGGTACAGTGCTTAACCCTAGATTGGGCTTAAAAGAGTAAACAAAGCTTAACTAAGAGAAAACTTCAAAACTTAGTAGAAATAATCATAAAATATCACCATGGATGAACTTAAGTAGCATCCAAACCCTAGAAGTATCAAAAAACCCTAAATGGACCCCTGAGAAACCTTGGACTAAAACCCTAAGAGGCTAAGTGCAAAACTAGTGCATTTTTGGACCTAAGTGCAAAAAACATGAAATTAGGGTATCTTAACTCATATGATTCACATGTATGTGGATTTGCAACTTAAACCCTAAGTTTTGGGCCTATTTGCAAAAAGCCACATTTGAGCTCTATTAAGTTAAGTCTGAAATTCAGTGGAATTGGCTCAACTTTAGGGCCCTATATCTTTCAAATTATAAAGTTTTTGCCCTAGGTCACCACATCAAGTTTGTAGAGCTATAAAAGGGGAACAATTTTGCTATAGAGATCAAGTCCCGGTACTATGAAAAGTTTTGAGAAAATTGGACCCAAAGATGGGCTGTCAGACTGTCTAAAGTCTGAATTCAGATTGGCAGTGGGATTGTGCCACCTTTGAGCTGGAATTCGAGCAAGATTCAGTGAGAATTTGGGGGTGACTGTTGTAGTAAGATTGAAGCTGGATAGTAGAGCAACAACTTTCTTAAAGATGGATTAGGGAGTCTGCATGAAAAATCGAGATTCAAGCCCTACAAAATGGTCTGTCAGGCTGACTGAATGAGTTGTGCGATGGTACAGTGCACTGATCAGATCGCCAGCTCGGTGCCCTCGCTGCCGGTGAGCCACGCGTGGATTCATGCTATCGCCGCAGTGATTCACACCCGGATCAATTGGATAGTGCCGGGGGTAAGAAATATCACCCAAAGATGAACTCCAGCCGCTATTTAACTCCGGCTGCCGTACCCGAGCGTGTCGCGGCCGCCTTGGATAGGTTCGCCGGAGATAGACTCTTCGCGGCCTTGCACCACGTACCTTGGCACGATAACCTCACCGTCGTGACTCACGTTAGCCGTCCGATGGTCGCCGGAGAGCTTGCCACGGTAATAGGCCACGAATCACCGCGCCAATAACCTTCTTCTTCTCTGGCCGCCACGCATCTCTCCTCAAATTCACGAGCCACCGCCCAAGTCCTATAAATTGAGCACACTGCGAGCTTTGTAGGGTAATCACCCATCCATAGCACCCACGCTTGTCTTCAATTGTCCACCAGAGACCGCGAATCGCACATTTCCCCCAAATCACTCAAGAACACTGATCGGTTTGACCTCGCCGTGGCCAGCACAGCTCAGGTCCATTCCTGCCCTCTGAGTCCTCATTTCAGTGTTCTTAGATGCTTCTGATACTCTCTGACCCACCCAATTGAGCTAAAGTCCCTAGGTTTATCGGGAAAACGATTGAATGTCCGCGATACCCGCTATCACCGTGGACAGGGTAGGTTAGATCGCCGTTCATGAAATTAGTTGAGGGGAAACGATGGTTAGGACTTGAATTCGGTTCCTGCCAAAGTAGAACACCAGTCATCAAGTATTCTAGCCGGTACATGCTCGCCGGAGCTCGGCCCTGTGCCGTTCGCCGTCGTGGGCTTCAGACTGTGAAGAAATAGAAGTGCAGGGACCTTTCCGCAAGTGTCAGTGACTCAGTTAAATAGTTGAAAGTCGCCTAGAGGGGGGTGAATAGGGCGAAACTGAAATTTACAAAGTTAATCACAACTACAAGCCGGGTTAGCGTTAGAAATATAAACGAGTCCGAGAGAGGGCGTAAAAACAAATCGTGAGTGAGTGAAGAAGTGAGATGCAAGGATTTGTTTTACCAAGGTTCGGTTCTCGCAAACCTACTCCCCGTTGAGGAGGCCACAAAGGCCGGGTCTATTTCAACCCTTTCCCTCTCTCAAACGGTCCCTCGGACCGAGTGAGCTTCTCTTCTCAAATCAACCAGGAACAAAACTTCCCTACAAGGACCACCACACAATTGGTGTCTCTTGCCTCGGTTACAATTGAGTTTTGATCACAAGAACAAATGAGAAAGAAAAGAAGCAATCCAAGCGCAAGAGCTCAAAAGAACACAACAAATCTCTCTCACTAATCACTAAAGCTTTGTGTGGAATTGGAGAGGATTTGATCACTTGGGTGTGTCTAGAATTGAATGCTAGAGCTCTTGTAGATGGTTGGAAGGTGGAAAACTTGAATGTGGGGTGGTTGGGGGTATTTATAGCCCCAACCACCAAACTAGCCGTTTGGTGAAGGCTGCTATCGCATGGCGCACCAGACAGTGTCCGGTGCGCCAGCCACGTCACCCGGCCATTAGGGTTCGACCGTTGGAGCTTTGACGGTGGGGTCGCCTGGCTGTCCGGTGGTTCACCGGACAGGTACTGTAGATTGTCCGGTGCGCCGTCTTGCGCGTGCCTGACCTCTGCGTGCTCTAGCGCGCATTTAATGCCTCTGCAGGTGACCGTTGGCGCCGAAGTAGCCGTTGCTTCGCTGTCACACCGGACAGTCCGGTGTACACCGGACATGTCCGGTAAATTATAGCGGAGCGGATTCCCAAAGCTGGCGAGTTCAGAGTCGCTTCTCCTTGGAGCACCGGACAGTCCGGTGAATTATAGTGGAGTGCCTTTGAGTTTTCCCGAAGGTGATGAGTTTAGCTTCAAGTCCCCTGGTGCACCGGACACTGTCCGGTGGTGCACCGGACAGTCCGGTGCGCCAGACCAGGGCACACTTCAGTTATCCCTTGCTCTCTTTGTTGAACCCTTCTCTTGGTCTTTTTATTGGCTTTTTGTGAACCTTGGGCACCTATATAACTTATAGACTAGAGCAAACTAGTTAGTCCAAATGTTTGTGTTGGGCAATTCAACCACCAAAATCAATTTAGGAAATAGGTGTAAGCCTAATTCCCTTTCAATCCCCCCCTTTTTGGTGATTGATGCCAACACAAACCAAAGCAAGTATAGAAGTACATAATTGAACTAGTTTGCAAAATGTAAGTGCAAAGGTTACTTAGAATTGAGCCAATAAATATTACTTACTAGATATGCATGGATTGTTTCTTTAATTTTAACATTTTGGACCACGCTTGCACCACATGTTTTGTTTTTGCAAATTCTTTTTGTAAATCCTTTTCAAAGTTCTTTTGCAAATAGTCAAAGATAAATGAGTAAGATTTTGAGAAGCATTTTCAAGATTTGAAATTTTCTCCCCCTGTATCAAATGCTTTTCTTTTGACTAAACAAAACTCCCTTTCAATAAAATTCTCCTCTTAGTGTTCATGAGGGTTTTTAAGATACCAATTTTTGAAAGTGCTACTTTCTCCCCCTTTAGAACACAATAAGATAACAATTTGAAATTTACCAATTGAAAATCATTAGTTTTTTCAAAATTAGGGTGGTGGTGCGGTCCTTTTGCTTTGGGCTTAATACTCTCCCCCTTTGGCATGAATCGCCAAAAACGGATGTTTGAGTGAAATATAAGCCCTTTGGAACTACTTTCTCCCCCTTTGGCAAACAATAATATGAGTGAAGATTATACCAAAGTTGGAGAGTTGCTCGGAGCGACGGCGAAGTATGAGTTATGGAGTGGAGTGGAAGCCTTTGTTTTCGCCGAAGACTCCAATTCCCTTTCAATACACCTATGACTTGGTTTGAAATATACTTGAAAACACATTAGTCATAGTATATATAAAAGAGATGATCAAAGGTATATATATGAGCTATGTATGCAAGACATCAATAAAAATTCCTAGAATCAAGAATATTTAGCTCATGCCTAAGTCTGGTAAAAGTTTGTTCATCTAATGGCTTGGTAAAGATATCGGCTAATTGATCTTTAGTATTAATGTATGCAATCTCGATATCCCCCTTTTGTTGGTGATCCCTAAGAAAATGATACCGAATGGCTATGTGTTTTGTGCGGCTATGCTCAACAGGATTATCCGCCATGCGGATTGCACTCTCATTATCACATAGAAGAGGAACTTTGGTCAATTTGTAACCATAGTCCCGCAGGGTTTGCCTCATCCAAAGCAATTGCGCGCAACAATGGCCTGCGGCAATGTACTCGGCTTCGGCGGTTGAAAGAGCGACCGAATTTTGCTTCTTTGAAGCCCAAGACACCAAGGATCTTCCCAAGAACTGGCAAGTCCCCGATGTGCTCTTTCTATTGATTTTGCACCCTGCCCAATCGGCATCGGAATAACCGATTAAATCAAATGTGGATCCCCGAGGGTACCAAAGCCCAAACTTAGGAGTATAAGCCAAATATCTCAAGATTCGTTTTACGACCATAAGGTGAGATTCCTTAGGGTCGGCTTGGAATCTTGCACACATGCATACGGAGAGCATAATATCCGGTCGAGATGCACATAAATAAAGTAATGAACCAATCATCGACCGGTATACCTTTTGATCGATGGATTTACCTTCCGTGTTGAGGTCGAGATGCCCATTGGTTCCCATGGGTGTCTTGATGGGCTTAGCATCCTTCATTCCAAACTTGTTTAGGATGTCTTGAGTATACTTCGTTTGGCAAATGAAGGTGCCCTCTTGGAGTTACTTTACTTGAAATCCCAAGAAATACTTCAACTCCCCCATCATTGACATCTCGAATTTTTGTGTCATGATCCTACTAAATTCCTAACATGTAGATTCGTTAGTAGACCCAAATATATTATCATCAACATAAATTTGGCATACAAACAAATCATTGTCAAGAGTTTTAGTGAATAGAGTAGGATCGGCCTTGCCGACTTTGAAGCCATTTGCAATAAGGAAATCTCTTAGGCATTCATACCATGCTCTTGGGGCTTGCTTGAGCCCATAAAGCGCCTTAGAGATCCTATAGACATGGTTAGGGTACTCACTGTCTTCAAAGCCGGGAGGTTGCTCAACGTAGACCTCTTCCTTTATTGGTCCATTGAGGAAGGCACTCTTCACGTCCATTTGGTAAAGATTGAAGCCATGGTAAGTAGCATAGGCTAATAATATACGAATTGACTCAAGCCTAGCTACAGGTGCATAGGTTTCACCGAAATCCAAACCTTCGACTTGTGAATACCCTTTGGCCACGAGTCGGGCTTTGTTCCTTGTCACCACACCATGCTCATCTTGTTTGTTGCGGAAGACCCATTTGGTTCCTACAACATTTTGGTTAGGACGTGGAACTAAATGCCATACCTCGTTCCTAGTGAAGTTGTTGAGCTCCTCTTGCATCGCCATCACCCAATCCGAATCTTGTAGTGCTTCCTCTACCCTGTGTGGCTCAATAGAGGAAACAAAAGAGTAATGCTCACAAAAATGTGCAACACGAGATCTAGTGGTTACCCCCTTATGAATGTTGCCGAGGATGGTGTCGACGGGGTGATCCAACTTGTTGGATTGCTTGGTGGACTCTTGGGTGTGGCGGCCTTGGTTCTTCATCCTCCATGTCTTGATCATTTTCATCTCCCCCTTGATCATTGCCGTCATCTTGAGGTGGCTCATTTCTTTGATCTTCTCCTTCATCAACTTGAGCCTCATCCTCATTTGGAGTTGTTGGAGATGCTTGCGTGGAGGAGGATGGTTGATCTTGTGCATTTGGAGGCTCTTCGGATTCCTTAGGACACACATCCCCAATGGACATGTTCCTTAGCGCGATGCATGGAGCCTCTTTTTCACCTATCTCATCAAGATCAACTTGCTCTACTTGAGAGCCGTTAGTTTCATCAAACACAACGTCACAAGAAACTTCAACTAGTCCTGAGGACTTGTTAAAGACTCTATATGCCCTTGTGTTTGAATCATATCCTAGTAAAAAGCCTTCTACTGTCTTAGGAGCAAATTTAGATTTTCTACCTCTTTTAATAAGAATAAAGCATTTGCTACCAAAGACTCTAAAATATGAAATGTTGGGCTTTTTACCAGTTAGGAGTTCGTATGATGTCTT
Source organism: Zea luxurians (assembly GCA_029449295.1). Lineage (NCBI taxonomy): Eukaryota > Viridiplantae > Streptophyta > Magnoliopsida > Poales > Poaceae > Zea > Zea luxurians. The sequence goes on along the minus strand of JAOPSE010000003.1, from coordinate 106,992,768 downwards.
CTTGAGGATTCGGTGTAGATATAACCGGTTGATGGCGTAGCAAGCGGTGTTAACCGCCTCGGCCCAAAACCGATCCGGCGTCTTATACTCATCAAGCATGGTTCTTGCCATGTCCAATAGAGTTCTATTCTTCCTCTCCACTATACCATTTTGTTGTGGGGTGTAGGGAGAAGAGAACTCATGCTTGATGCCCTCCTCCTCAAGGAAGCCTTCAATTTGTGAATTCTTGAACTCCGTCCCGTTGTTGCTTCTTATTTTCTTGATCCTTAAGCCAAACTCGTTTTGAGCCCGTCTCAAGAATCCCTTTAAGGTCTCTTGGGTTTGAGATTTTTCCTGCAAAAAGAATACCCAAGTGAAGCGAGAATAATCATCCACAATAACTAGACAGTACTTACTCCCGCCGATGCTTATGTAAGCAATCGGGCCGAATAGATCCATGTGTAGGAGCTCCAGTGGCCTGTCAGTCGTCATGATGTTCTTGTGTGGATGATGAACACCAACTTGCTTCCCGGCTTGGCATGCGCTACAAATCCTGTCTTTCTCAAAATGAACATTTGTTAATCCTAAAATGTGCTCTCCCTTTAGAAGCTTATGAAGATTCTTCATTCCAACATGGGCTAGTCGGCGGTGCCAGAGCCAACCCATGTTAGTCTTAGCAATTAAGCAAGTGTTGAGTTCAGTTCTATCAAAATCTACCAAGTATAGCTGACCCTCTAACACTCCCTTAAATGCTATTGAATCATCACTTCTTCTAAAGACAGTGACACCTACATCAGTAAACAGACAGTTGTAGCCCATTTGACATAATTGGGATACGGAAAGCAAATTGTAATCTAATGAATCAACAAGAAAAACATTGGAAATGGAATGGTCAGGAGATATAGCTATTTTACCCAAACCTTTGACCAAACCTTGGTTTCCATCCCCGAATGTGATAGCTCGTTGGGGATCTTGGTTTTTCTCGTAGGAGGAGAACATTTTCTTCTCCCCTGTCATGTGGTTTGTGCACCCGCTATCGATGATCCAACTTGTGCCCCCAGATGCATAAACCTACAAAACAATTTTAGTTCTTGACTTTAGGTACCCAAACGGTTTTGGGTCCTTTGGCATTAGACACAAGAACTTTGGGTACCCAAACACAAGTCTTGGAGCCCTTGTGTTTGCCCCCAACAAACTTGGCAACTATCTTCTTGGATTTGTTAGTCAACACATAAGATGCATCAAAAGTTTTAAATGAAATGTCATGACCATTTGATGCACTAGGAGTTTTCTTCTTAGGCAACTTAGCACGGGTTGGTTGCCTAGAGCTAGACGTCTCACCCTTATACATAAAAGCATGATTAGGGCCAGAGTGAGACTTCCTAGAATGAATTCTCCTAATTTTGCTCTCGGGATAACCAGCAGGGTACAAAATGTAACCCTCGTTATCCTGAGGCATGGGAGCCTTGCCCTTAACAAAGTTTGACAATCTTTTAGGAGGGGCATTAAGTTTGACATTGTCTCCTTTTTGGAAGCCAATGCCATCCTTGATGCCAGGGCGTCTCCCATTATAGAGCATGCTTCTAGCAAATTTAAACTTTTCATTCTCTAAGTCATGCTCGGCAATTTTAGCATCTAATTTTGCTATATGATCATTTTGTTGTTTAATTAAAGCCATATGATCATGAATAGCATCAATATCAACATCTCTACATCTAGTGCAAATAGAAACATGCTCAACAGTAGATGTAGAGGGTTTGCAAGATTTTAATTCTACAACCTTAGCATGTAATATATCATTTTCACTTCTAAGGTTAGAAATAGTAACATTGCAAACATCAAAATCTTTAGCCTTAGCAATTAATTTTTCATTTTCATGTTTAAGGCTAGCAAGAGAATCATTCAATTTTTCAATCTTAGCAAGCAAATTAGCATTATCATCTCTAAGATTTGAAAAAGAGTCATCACAAACATTAGAATCAACCTTAGCAATTAATCTAGCATTTTCATTTCTAAGGTTGGCAATAGTGTCATGGCAAGTGCTTAGCTCACTAGACAATTTTTCACATTTTTCAACTTCTAGAGCGTAAGCATTTTTAACCTTAACATGCTTTTTGTTTTCCTTGATTAGGAAGTCCTCTTGAGAGTCCAAGAGTTCATCCTTCTCATGGATGACACTAATTAGTTCATTTAATTTTTCTTTTTGTTGCATGTTTAGGTTGGCAAAAAGGGTACGCAAATTATCCTCCTCATCACTAGCATTATCATCACTAGAGGACTCATATTTAGTGGAGGATTTGGATTTAACCTTCTTCTTTTTGCCGTCCTTTGCCATGAGGCACTTGTGGCCGACGTTGGGGAAGAGAAGTCCCTTGGTGACGGCAATGTTGGCGGCGTCCTCATCGGAGGAGGAGTCGGTGGAGCTCTCGTCGGAGTCCCACTCGCGGCACACATGGGCATCGCCGCCCTTCTTCTTGTGGTACCTCTTCTTTTCCTTTCTTCTCCCCTTCTTGTCGTCGCCCCTATCACTGTCACTAGAAATAGGACATTTGGCAATAAAGTGACCGGGCTTACCACACTTGTAGCAAATCTTTTTGGAGCGAGGCTTGTAATCCTTCCCCCTCCTTTGCTTGAGGATTTTGCGGAAACTCTTGATGATGAGCGCCATTTCCTCGTTGTTGAGCTTGGAGGCGTCGATGGGTTGTCTACTTGATGTAGACTCCTCCTTCTTCTCCTCCGTCGCCTTGAATGCCACCGGTTGTGCTTCGGGCGTGGAGGAGGTGCCTTGCTCGATGATTTTCTTTGAGCCTTTAATCATTAGCTCAAAGCTCACAAATTTTCCTATAACCTCCTCGGGAGACATTAGCTTATATCTAGGATCACCTCGAATTAATTGAACTTGAGTAGGGTTAAGAAATACGAGGGATCTAAGAATAACCTTGACCATCTCATGGTCATCCCATTTTTCGCTCCCGAGGTTGCGCACTTGGTTCACCAAGGTTTTCAAGCGGTTGTACATAGCTTGTGGATCCTCCCCTTGGTGAAGCATGAAGCGACCGAGCTCCCCCTCGATCGTCTCCCATTTGGTGATCTTTGTCACCTCGTCTCCTTCGTGCGCGGTCTTGAGTACGTCCCAAATTTCCTTCACACTCTTTAACCCTTGCACCTTATTATACTCCTCTCGACTTAGAGAGGCGAGGAGTATAGTGGTGGCTTGGGAGTTAAAGTGGTGGATTTGGGCTACTTCGTCCGAGTCGTAGTCTTCATCCCCCACGGATGGTACCTGTACACCAAACTCAACAACATTCCATATGCTTGTGTGGAGTGAGGTTAGATGATGCCTCATTTTATCACTCCACATGTTATAATCTTCACCGTCAAAAACTGGTGGTTTACCTAATGGAACGAAGAGTAAAGGAGTACGCTTTAAAATACGGGGATAGCATAGGGGAATCTTACTATACTTCTTGCGCCCATGGCGCTTAGAAGTAATGGATGGCGCGTCAGAGCCGGAGGTTGATGGTGATGAAGTGTCGGTCTCGTAGTAGACCACTTTCCTCATCTTCTTGTGCTTGTCGCCTCTCCGATGCGAATTGTGGGAAGAGGATTTCTTCTCCTTCCCATTTCCCTTGTTGCGGGACTCTTCCGATGAAGTCTTCCCGTGGCTTGTAGTGGGCTTGTCGTCGGTCTCCATCTCCCTCTTGGCGTGATCTCCCGACATCACTTCAAGCGGTTAGGCTCTAATGAAGCACCGGGCTCTGATACCAATTGAAAGTCGCCTAGAGGGGGGGTGAATAGGGGGAAACTGAAATTTACAAAGTTAATCACAACTACAAGCCGGGTTAGCGTTAGAAATATAAACGAGTCCGAGAGAGGGCGTAAAAACAAATCGCGAGTGAGTGAAGAAGTGAGACGCAAGGATTTGTTTTACCGAGGTTCGGTTCTCGCAAACCTACTCCCCGTTGAGGAGGCCACAAAGGCCGGGTCTATTTCAACCCTTTCCCTCTCTCAAACGGTCCCTCGGACCGAGTGAGCTTCTCTTCTCAAATCAACCGGGAACAAAACTTCCCCGCAAGGACCACCACACAATTGGTGTCTCTTGCCTCGGTTACAATTGAGTTTTGATCACAAGAACAAATGAGAAAGAAAAGAAGCAATCCAAGCGCAAGAGCTCAAAAGAACACAACAAATCTCTCTCACTAATCACTAAAGCTTTATGTAGAATTGGAGAGGATTTGATCACTTGGGTGTGTCTAGAATTGAATGCTAGAGCTCTTGTAGATGGTTGGAAGGTGGAAAACTTGGATGACTTGAATGTGGGGTGGTTGGGGGTATTTATAGCCCCAACCACCAAACTAGCCGTTTGGTGAAGGCTGTTGTCGCATGGCGCACCGGATAGTCCGGTGCGCCACCGGACAGTGTCCGGTGCGCTAGCCACGTCACCCGGTCGTTAGGGTTCGACCGTTGGAGCTCTGACGGTGGGGTCGCCTGGCTGTCCGATGGTTCACCGGACAGGTACTGTAGACTGTCCTGTGCGCCGTCTCGCGCGTGCCTGACCTCTGCGCGCTCTGGCGCGCATTTAATGCCTCTGCAGGTGACCGTTGGCGCCGAAGTAGCCGTTGCTCCGCAATCACACCGAACAGTCCGGTGTACACCAGACATGTCCGGTGAATTATAGCGGAGCGGATTTCTGAAGCTGGCGAGTTCAGAGTCGCTTCTCCTTGGAGCACCGGACACTGTCCGGTGTACACCGGACAGTCCGGTGAATTATAGTGGAGCGCCTCTGAGTTTTCCCGAAGGTGATGAGTTTAGCTTCAAGTCCCCTGGTGCACCGGACACTGTCCGGTGGTGCACTGGACAGTCCGGTGCGCCAGACCAGGGCACACTTCGGTTATCCCTTGCTCTCTTTGTTGAACCCTTCTCTTGGTCTTTTTATTGGCTTTTTGTGAACCTTGGGCACCTGTATAACTTATAGACTAGAGCAAACTAGTTAGTCCAAATGTTTGTGTTGGGCAATTCAACCACCAAAATCAATTTAGGAAATAGGTGTAAGCCTAATTCCCTTGCAAGCACAAGATCCTTCTATAGATGTTCAAACCTCGGAGGGCTCCAGTGTAAAATTGCCCCACGAACGCGGGCGTGCGTGAGTTTCTCCCCTGCTGTAGGCTGGTTGGGCTGAATTCCGCCCAACACTATTCATTGCTTTTCCTTTTCTTTTTCTTCCTGGATTAAAGAATTCCTAGAAAATTGTAGAAAAATGATAAAAATACCATACTAATTTTGCTAGACTTCTAATTTCTTATAGTATTTAATAAAAATAGTTTCATGATTTTTAGTTCCAATAGGGAATTTTGGGACATTTAAAATAGCTAAAAACCATACTTCTGGAATTTTAGAGAGTAAGTTATAATCCCAAAATTCACCAAACTTTTTAGGTAAACTTTAAATATTATTTAGAAGCTTTGGGTAAAAGTTGGTATGTTTTGGACCATATTTGATACTTAGAACCCAAAACCCTAGCCCCTGCCCTATGAACTTCACGAAAGACTCCGAAAACCCTAAGTTCTCAAAGATCCGTGAAGGAAAGTTATATTCAAGACTTTAGATAACAAACTTTTATTATCTTTGCATCTTCATGAGCATTACATGAGCATTCATGATTATATATGGCTATATCTAGAAAACGAAGTGGAAATAGAAGTTGAAGAAGCAAGGACTTCACCACCACCACCTGAAGAACAAGCAGGAAACTGCTTTTATTTTGATATTTGTGGAGCAGAACCTGACTCACCAGTAACACAAGGCAAACCCTAGTGCATTTGCCCCCTCCTTGTTATTTTGAAATCTTTCTCACTTACTTGATGCATTAAGTGATTGGAGTTGTGTGCTAAACCAATTATCGCATTTCCTTCCTTGAATTTGATTACCTTAGTCCCCTGTTTTACAAAAAGGTTTTTCTTATGCTTAGCATTGCTTTGGAAAAACAAAACATTTTGTTTTGACAAAAGATGATGCTGCAAAGTGGGTGGGATGTTTTCAAAAAACAAAACTTGGTGGTGGATCCATCATGGCCATGATGGGTTCAACATCGGAAAAGATGTACCTCTGCCAGGTACCAGACTTTGGGTTTGAAATGATAAAACTGAGACCGGGCGGGTGACTTGCACGAGAAGAGAGTCTCGGTGTAGTGTCTCCGTCTGAGTCGAGTAAGGACCTTCTCGATGTAGGCTTGATGATCGAGGACCCTTTAACTGGTCACATGCCTCATCATGGGTAAGCTTTGCCTCGGGCAGACTAATACCAGAATAAGATAACACGTAATGGGAGTGGAGAGTTGGCGAGAGTAGCGTGTACCCTCCGTGGCAAGAGGCTGGACGGTGGTGTATCTGTGCTCTCGGTTGGGTGAACCTGATCTGGTCTTAAGAACCCCGGTGGCGAGTTGACATATGCAAGGGTTACGTGCTACATATGTCGTGTGATTGGAGATCCTCAGCTGAGTATAATCGATTCGGACCGCCATAACTTCGCGGACATGAAGACTTGGTCACTGACCTACACGTAGCAATCCAGTGAAGATGAAGGGTTGATAAGAAATTGGCTAGTATAGGTCAAGTGATTGAACTAGGGTAGAAAGAACTCTAGCTGCAGGTAACTTCACTCAACCTGACAAATAAAACTGGATTTTTAAGGATCCACTATTAGTAAGCATTTATGCAAACAGAGTCTTTGATTATTGATAAGCCATTCCTTGATCCCGAAAAGGCCAGCATATTCTTGAGAGTCTTTTACTTTGACGGGTAAGTCTTGCGAAAGTACACTTCGTACTTAGGGCTTTGTCCCATGTTGTTTTAGGTGAGGAAGCGGCAAACTTTTGCTACTTTTGTTCAAAGGTGGTGCCCAAAGAATAAAACCAGGAGTAAAGCTTCGGGAGGAAGGGATCCTCTGTTAAAAACTTTGGTTGATGTTTATCGGGAGGGGTTTTTGCCTCCCAAAGTGATGTAATAATAATACTCAGCACTCCTATATTTCACCCTTTTCTGTAATATTATAACTCTTTCTTACTTTAATATAAGGTAAGTTATTGTAATTGCTTCCGTATTCTCGTATCTCCGATGTGTTGTAATGTCTGCGTGACGGGTGAAACGCTCTTGGAAAAGGTAAGGAAAGCAGATACCGAACATGTAAAGTGATTCAGGGACACCTGCAGGGTTGTTTGAGGTCCGTTGGACAAGGACAACTGTAGGTGGGCCTAATGACTTGGGAGGTTCCGTCACAGCTGGTATCGGAGCGAAGCCCATCTCTTAAGATGTTATGAGACATTTTCAAAAAGAATTTGCAAAGACTTATCTAGGAAATTTCTTTCTTTCTTATCTAACTACCTTCTCTACTTCAAGACCAGATAATAGAGTGCACTATATGGAAGGCTGTGAATCAACTAAGGTTGATTCTGTAAATATGCATGCATCATACTATAAACTATTTTAATAAGATTTTCCCCCTTAGAGAAATGCCGCCGCGCACAAGGAAAATTGCGCGCAAGTCTACTGGACCAATTGGTGTGCCTCGCCATCAACTAGCTCCAGGGCATGAGGACAGTAGTAGTGGTAGCAATGATCCTATCGGAGATCTGGAAGCTCAAGTAGAGCAACTTCGATCGGAGCTCAGTCATAGGAATTAAGTATGGGTTGAGGATGGTCAGCGAATAAACGAGTTAAGAACTGACATCCGACACTTGCAAGACCAACTTGCTGAACGAGATTTAGCGCTCGATTGGGCTGTTAACTCCCATTCACTTGCTTGGGCCAAGGAAGCCAAAGCTCAAGCCCGCGTGGAGGAGCTTAGCACAGCCGTGGACCACTTGCAAGTGTATTGTAATACTCTACATGAGGAGGTACATGTGTTGTATTCACAACTGCACCCTAACGTACCTGCGGATCCTATTGGAATGGGAGCCGGACCTTCTGAAATAGCGAGAGAAGCACTTGGTGGTGAACTGGACCTTTTCAGGCCTCCTCCCTCTATGAAGCTGGTTGATGAATGGTCTCCTACGCCCGATAGTGAAGCTACCAAAAGTGATAAGAAGCTAGAGTAGTGTAGTATAGACATAGTGTTAATGTATAATAGGTAGTGTAATCCTGTTGTTAATTCGAGTCTGTATCATTACTCTTTTTAGTAATGTAAAATGGATGGTTTGCTTTGGCATATTATATTTTTCCAAATGTTCTTTGCCTCAGATGTCATCCAAGACTCGTGCACAGGATAGCGCAGGAACCTCCTGTGGGAGGGAAGCAACTCCTAACCCGCCCCCAGTACCTCCAACATTAGCTGAGGCCATCGCTGCCTTAGTTAATGCCACGGCCAACAACTCTCGCTTTCTTCGAGAAATGGCGGGACAACAAATGCAACAGCAAGGCAGGCGAGCGTATCCGCAAGGACCCCGTGAAACTTCCTATTTGGATTTCTCCGAGACATGTCCTCCGTTATTTGTCAAGGCAGAAGATCCTCTTGAAGCAGATGAGTGGGTCCGAGTTATCGAACAAAAGTTCAGGCTTCTTCGATGCACGGAGACTCAAAAGCCCTTATTTGGGGCACAGCAGTTGCGAGGCCCTGCCAGTACCTGGTGGGGAAATTATGTGGCTATTCAATCGGCTGGTTATCAAATTACCTGGGACAAATTCAAGCTGGCTTTCCAGGAGCACTATATTCCTGAAGGAGTGCTCCACATGAAACAGGAAGAATTTATGAAGCTCAAACAAGGTGAAGATACGGTCACCCAGTATCTCAACAAGTTCAACCATCTGTCCCAGTATGCCATCGATCAGGTCAACACTGACCTGAAGAAGAAAAATTGTTTAATGAGAGGCCTCAGTGACCGGTTGCAGCGGAAAATGGCCACTTGTCTCGACCTCACTTACAGCCGGGCTGTCAGCACGACATTGTCAGTCAAAGCCAAATATGCAGGCCCAGGAAAATCAAAGGGCTATGGAGGCGACAGGCCCAACCAGGGGTCTGAGAAGAGACAAAAGTTGGTGATCCGACCTTTTAATCCGAATCGCTCTTCACCACGTCCACCCTCCTACCCTTTCAAGCAACCAGTCTTTATCCGCCCCGCCACTGCCCCTACCTCAACCACTCAGCCGGGTGCCACTGGTACTCGTTTCCCTGCCCTCCCAAGCTCTTCAACAGGCTGCTTTAATTGTGGAAAGTCCGGACATTTTATCAAGGACTGTCCATACCCGAAGCAGAACAGATCAAATAATCAGCAGAGTTTAGGGAGTTCTGCTCAAGGAAAGGGAAATGCGGCGAACAATACCGCGGGCAAAAATATGAAGAAAACTGGGCGGATTTATTATACTCAAGTGGCCACAACACCGGAAGGCGTACCGGTTATGATGGGTACGTTTCTCGTGGCCAATCACCCTGCAGTTATTCTTTTTGATTTTGGTGCTTCACATACTTTCATAAGCAAGAAGTTTGTGGAGAAACATTGTATTCCACATACTGAATCAAGGGAAGGGTTTACTATTCATTCACCCAGGGGACAAATATTCACTAAAGAAGTGGCTTTCCAAGTGCCCGTAACATTGGCTGAACGGGACTTTCCTACTAATATGATTGTTCTAAAAGGCCAAGATATAGATGTAATTCTGGGCATGAATTGGTTAGCCCAACATAAAGCTATCCTCAACACTGATCTGAGAACCATCAGGTTGAGTTACGGCCAAGAAGAGGTTCTCTTGTCCATCCCCGTAGCTATTCTAGCTAAACCATTTGGCAGAGTATATGAAGCCAACATACCAGAGATCCAAGATATTCCGGTAGTATGTGAGTTCCTAGACGTCTTTCCAGAAGATTTGCCCGGATTGCCTCAAGAGAGAGATGTAGAATTTGTGATTGAGTTGAAGCCTAGTACGACTCCTATTTCTAGAAGGTCGTACAGAATGCCTCCGAATGAATTGGCAGAGCTCAAGACCCAATTACAAGATCTACTAGAAAAGGGATTCATTCGGCCAAGCTCATTGCCATGGGGTTGTCCAGCCATCTTTGTTAAGAAGAAGGATCAAACACTTCGGATGTGCGTGGATTATAGACCCCTTAATGAGGTCACCATCAAGAATAAGTACCCTCTTCCCTGGATTGACATCCTATTTGATCAACTTACCGGAGCTCGAGTATTTTCCAAACTTGACCTCAGATCGGGTTGTCTTCAGATCCGTATCCGACCCGAAGATATACCCAAGACCGCATTCACTACGCGGTATGGATTGTTTGAATATCTGGTTATGTCTTTCAGACTAACAAATGCTCCTGCCCACTTCACATATCTTATGAACTCGGTATTTATGCCCGAGCTGGATAAATTTGTAGTGGTATTCATTGATGATGTCTTGATATATTCTAAGAATGAAGAGGAGCATGCTCGACATTTGCGGATCGTATTAACGCGCTTGAGGGAGCATCAACTATATGCTAAGTTTAGTAAGTGCGAGTTCTGGCTGGAGGAGATCCAATTTCTAGGACATGTATTATCTGCCAAGGGGATTGCGGTGGATCCCAGCAAAGTCAAGGATATTTTGGAGTGGAAACCCCCAACCACTGTACATCAAGTCCGAAGTTTCCTTGGACTGGCTGGTTATTACCGTCGATTCATTCCAGATTTTTCCAAGCTTGTGAAACCAATCACAAGTTTATTGAAGAATGATACCAAATTTAATTGGTCTTCAAAATGTAATGAAGCCTTTGAGCAGCTGAAAGTATTATTGACCACTGCTTCGGTATTGGCTCAACCGGACATTGAAAAGCCCTTTGATGTGTATTGCGATGCATCAGGCAGTGGTCTCAGCTGTGTTCTAATGCAAGAAGGCTGAGTGATAGCCTACGCTTCAAGGCAGTTGCGCCGGCATGAAGAGCATTATCCAACTCATGACTTGGAGTTAGCTGCTGTGGTTCATGCCCTAAAAATATGGCGTCATTATTTGCTGGGGAATATCTGTCACATTTATACAGATCATAAAGGCTTGAAGTATATCTTCACCCAATTAGAGCTGAATATGAGGTAGAGAAGATGGCTTGAACTTATTAAGGATTATGAACTAGAGATTCATTATCACCCAGGCAAGGCTAATGTAGTGGCAGATGCGTTAAGTCGCAAGGCTTCTTGCCATTGTCTGACGATGAAGATGCCTGACATTACGTTATGCCAAGAAATGGAGAAATTGAACCTAGGAATGATTCAACATGAAACTTCAAATCACTTAAAGCTTGAGTCAGTCCTCCTGCAAAGAATAATTGACGCACAGCGAAATGATGAGGGAATGAAACACATTCATAAGAAAATGGAGACCGGTAAAGCCAACTGTTTTAGAAGAGATGGTCAAGGTATTGTATGGTTTAACAATCGCATAGTTATGCCTAAGAATGATGAGATCCGCCAGCAAATTTTAGATGAAGCTCATCTTAGTCGCTATTCTATTCATCCCGGAAGCACTAAGATGTATCAAGATCTAAAACAGCATTATTGGTAGACAAAGATGAAGATTGAAATTGCACGCTATGTGGCACTTGCAGACATGTCAAAGCCATACATATAAAGACTGCTGGTCCATTGCAATCTTTGCTTATCCCAGCATCGAAATGGGAATATATAAGCATGGACTTTATTGTGGGATTGCCAGGGACCGCAAAAGGGTATGATTCTATTTGGGTTATAATTGATTGGCTTACAAAAATTGCTCATTTTCTGCCAGTCAAAACATGTTACCCGGTCCTTACGTATGTGGAACTCTACATTGCTCGCATTCTCAGTTTGCATGGTGTTCCGAAGACCATAGTGTCGGATCGTGGACCTCAATTCGTATCCAAATTCTGGGAAGAACTTCACAAATCCTTGGGTACTAAATTGCTCCATAGTTCGGCCTATCATCCTCAAACCAGTGGGCAAACTGAGAGGGTAAATCAGATACTTGAAGACATGTTACGAGCATGTGTTCTGGAATTCCCATAGAAATGGGATGATTGTTTACCATTAGCGGAGTTCTCGTATAATAATAGCTATCAAGAAAGCATCAAAATGGCACCCTTTGAAGCTTTGTACGGAAGACGGTGTCGTACTCCGTTAAACTGGACTGAACTAGGTGAAAGAAGTTTCTTCAGGCCAGATATGGTAAAGGAGACCGAAGAGAAAATTCGGCGAATAATTCATAATTTGAAAGAAGCTCAAGCTCGATAGAAGAGTTATGCAGACAAGCGACGACAACCCTTGTACTTTCAAGTTGAAGATTATGTCTACCTGAAAGTTTCACCAATGAAGGGTGTATCACGTTTCGGTGTAAAGGGGAAACTTGCACCTCGATACATTGGTCCTTTTCCTATCCTTGAAAGATATGGACCAGTGGCATACCGACTCCAGTTACCCGAAACTTCGTCTGTAGTACATAATGTGTTCCACATGTCTCAATTAAAGAAGTGTCTTCGGGTTCCCGATCGAACCATTGAAGTAACGGATGTTTCCTTAGAACCAGATTTGACATATTCAGAGCATCCTATTCGAGTCTTGGACCAAAAAGACAGGGTTACCCGAAGGAAAACTCTCAAATTTTATAAGATACAGTGGAACCAACATACGGAAGATGAAGCTACTTGGGAAACTCAAGACTTTTTAGACAAGAATTTCCCTAGCTTTTTAGCTTCATGTAAATTGTAAAGATATGTACACTTGTTGTAACAGAGGAATGAACCCCATACCACCCCTGCTTTGAACCAAAAATAAGGAAATAAAAGTATGACGCGTTTCCTTTTCCATTACTTGCCCTAGGACTTTTATTCTAGGGACGAGATTCTTTTATGGGGGGAAGGATGTAACACCCCTGGCGTTACTGCCACTAAAACTTGAGCATAACATCATAAGCATTGGCATATCATGTGTTTGTCACACTTAGAATGCATTCACTAGGCAAAAAGATCAAACAAGTTGTATTGATGTGACATGTTATAAGTAAAACCCTAGGGTACAGTGCTTAACACTAGATTGGGCTTAAAAGAGTAAACAAAGCTTAACTAAGAGAAAACTTCAAAACTTAGTATAAATAATCATAAAATATCACCATGGATGAACTTAAGTAGCATCCAAACCCTAGAAGTATCAAAAAAACCCTAAATGGACCCATGAGAAACCCTAGACTAAAACCCTAAGAGGCTAAGTGCAAAACTAGTGCATTTTTGGACCTAAGTGCAAAAAAACATGAAATTAGGGTATCTTAACTCATATGATTCACATGTATGTGGATTTGCAATTTAAACCCTAAGTTTTGGGCCTATTTGCAAAAAGCCACATTTGAGCTCTATTAAGTTAAGTCTGAAATTCAGTGGAATTGGCTCAACTTTGGGGCCCTATATCTTTCAAATTATAAAGTTTTTGCCCTAGGTCACCACATCAAGTTTGTAGAGCTATAAAAGGGGAACAATTTTGCTATAGAGATCAAGTCCTGGTACTATGAAAAGTTTTGAGAAAATTGGACCCAAAGATGGGCTGTCAGACTGTCTAAAGTCTGAATTCAGACTGACAGTGTGATTCAGCCACCTTTGAGCTGGAATTCGAGCATGATTCAGTGAGAATTTGGGGGTGGCTGCTGTAGTAAGATTGAAGCTGGATAGTAGAGAAACAACTTTCTTAAAGATGGATTAGGGAGTCTCTACATGAAAAATCGAGATTCAAGCCCTACAAAATGGTCTATCAAGCTGACTGAATGAGTTGTGCGATGGTACAGTGCACTGATCAGATCGCCAGCTCGGTGCCCTCGCCGCCGACGAGCCGCACGCGGATTTGTGCTATCGCTGCAGTGATTCGCGCCTGGATCAATTGGATAGTGCTGGGGGTAAGAAATATCGCCCGAAGATGAACTCCAGCCGCTATTTTACTCCAGCCGCCGTACCCGAGCGTGTCGCGGCCGCCTTGGATAGGTTCGCCAGAGATAGACTCTTCGTGGCCTTGCGCCACGTACCTTGGCACGATAAACTCGCCGCCGTGACTCATGTTAGCCGTCCGATGGTCGCCGGAGAGCTTGCCACGGTAATAGGCCACGAATCACCGCGCTAGTAACCTTCTTCTTCTCCGGCCGCCGCGCGTTTCTCCTCAAATTCACGAGCCACCGCCCCCAAGTCCTATAAATTGAGCGCATCGCGAGCTCCATAGGGTAATCACCCATCCATAGCACCCACGCTTGTCTTCAATTGTCCACCAGAGACCGCGAATTGCACATTTCCCCCAAATCACTCAAGAACAGTGATCGGTTTGACCTCACCGTGGCCAGCGCAGCTCAGGTCCGTTCCTGCCCTCTGAGTCCTTGTTTTAGTGTTCTTAGATGCTTCTGATACTCTCTGACCCACCCAATTGAGCTAAAGTCCCTAGGTTCACCGGGAACACGATTGAATGTCCACGATACCCGCTGTCACCATGGACAGGGTAGGTTAGATCGCCGTTTGTGAAATTAGTTGAGGGGAAACGATGGTTAGGACTTGAATTTGATTCCTACCAAAGTAGAACACCTGTCATCAAGTATTCTAGCCGGTACAAGCTCGCCGGAGCTCGGCCCTGTGCCATTCGCCGTCGTGAGCTTCAGACTGTGAAGAAATAGAAGTGCAGGGACCTTTCCGCAAGTGTCAGTGACTCAGTTAAATAGTGCGTAGGATCCTTCTAAAGATGTTCAAACCCCGGAGGGCTCCAGTGTAAAACTGCCTCGCGGGCGCGGGCGCGGGCGCGCGTGGGTTTCTCCCCTGCTGTAGGCTGGTTGGGCTGAATTCAGCCCAACACTATTCATTGCTTTTCCTTTTCTTTTTCTTCCTGGATTAAAGAATTCCTAGAAAATTGTAGAAAAATGATAAAAATACCAGACCAATTTTGCTAGACTTCTAATTTCCTATAGTATTTAATTAAAATAGTTTCATGATTTTTAGTTCCAATAGGGAATTTTGGGACATTTAAAACAGCCAAAAACCATACTTCTGGAATTTTAGGGAGTAAGTTATAATCCCAAAATTCACCAAACTTTTTAGGTAAACTTTAAATATTATTTAGAAGCTTTGGGTAAAAGTTGGTATGTTTTGGACCATGTTTGATACTTAGAACCCAAAACCCTAGCCCCTGCCCTATGAACTTCACTAAAGACTCCGAAAACCCTAAGTTCTCGGAGATCCGTGAAGGAAAGTTATATTCAAGACTTTAGATAACAAACTTTTATTATCTTTGCATCTTCATGAGCATTACATGAGCATTCATGATTATATATGGCTATATCTAGAAAACGAAGAGGAAATAGAAGTTCAAGAAGCAAGGACTTCACCACCACCACCTAAAGAACATCAAGCAGGAAACTGCTTTTATTTTGATATTTGTGGAGCAGAACCTGACTCACCAGTAACACAAGGCAAGCCCCGGTGCATTTGCCCCCTCCTTGTTATTTTGAAATCTTTCTCACTTACTTGATGCATTAAGTGATAGGAGTTGTGTGCTAAACCAATTGCCGCATTTCCTTCCTTGAATTTGATTACCTTAGTCCCTTGTTTTACAAAAAGGATTTTCTTATGCTTAGCATTGCTTTAGAAAAACAAAACATTTTGTTTTGACAAAAGATGATGCTGCAAAGTGGGTGGGATGTTTTCAAAAACAAAACTTGGTGGTGGATCCATCATGGCCATGATGGGTTCAACATCGGAAAAGATGTACCTCTGCCAGGTACCAAACTTTGGGTTTGAAATGATAAAGCTGAGACCGGGTGGGTGACTTGCACGAGAAGAGAGTCTCGGTGTAATGTCTCCGTCTGAGTCGAGTAAGGACCTTCTCGATGTAGGCTTGATGATCGAGGACCCTTTAACTGGTCACATGCCTCGTCATGGGTAAGCTTTGCCTCGGGCAGACTAATAACAGAATAAGATAACACGCAATGGGAGTGGAGAGATGGCGAGAGTAGCGTGTACCCTCCGTGGCAAGAGGCTGGACGGTGGTGTATCTGTGCTCTCGGTTGGGTGAACCTGATCTGGTCTTAAGAACCCCGGTGGCGAGTTGACATATGCAAGGGTTACATGCTACATATGTCGTGTGATTGGAGATCCTCAGCTGAGTATAATCGATTCGGATCGCCGTAACTTCGCGGACATGAAGACTTGGTCACTGACCTACACGTAGCAATCCAGTGAAGATGAAGGGTTGATAAGAAATTGGCTAGTATAGGTCAAGTGATTGAACTAGGGTAGAAAGAACTCTAGCTGTAGGTAACTTCACTCAACCTAACAAATAAAACTGGATTTTTAAGGATCCACTATTAGTAAGCATTTCTACAAACAAAGTCTTTGATTATTGATAAGCCATTCCTTGATCCCCAAAAGGCCAGCATATCGTTGAGAGTCTTTTACTTTGACGGGTAAGTCTTGTGAAAGTACACTTCGTACTCAGAGCTTTGTCTCATGTTGTTTTAGGTGAGGAAGGGGCAAACTTTTGCTGCTTTTGTTCAAAGGTGGTGCCCAAAGAAGAAAACCAGGAGTAAAGCTTCGAGAGGAAGGGATCCTCCGTTAAAAACTTTGGTTGATGTTTATCGGGAGGGTTTTTGCCTCCCAAAGTGATGTAATAATAATACTCAGCACTCTTATATTTCGCTCTAGTCTGTAATATTATAACTCTTTCTTACTTTAATATAAGGTAAGTTATTGTAATTGCTTCCGCATTCTCGTATCTCCGATGTGTTGTAATGTCTGCGCGACGGGTGAAATGCTCTTGGGAAAGGTAAAGAAAGCAGATACCGAACTTGTCAAGTGATTCAGGGGCACCTGCAGGGTTGTCTGAGGTCCGTTGGACAAGGACAATTGTAGGTGGGCCTAATGACTTGGGAGGTTCCGTCACAATCACCGCTGCCTCGACGACTTCGGGGATGCGGTTCCCCATGGTCTGAAACCTCTTGAGGTATGGCCGGAGTGTTTCATCGCCCTGGCACCTGATGGATTTGAGGTCCCATGGCTGCGTCGGCATGACGGAGAGAGACTAGAAGTTGGCGATGAAACACCGACTGAAGTCGCTCCAATCGTCGATGCAGTGTCGTGGCAGATGTCGTAGCCACTATAGAGCATCTTGCCCTAGGACGATGGGCAAATATGTTGTCATTACATCTTCCGTTGCCCCGGCGGCCTGAGCGGCGGTCGTATAGACAGCCAACCAGCCTCTCGGGTCCTGCTTGGGCTTGTACTTGTCGACATTGGAGACTTTGAAGTTTGGGGGCCACTGGATAGCCCGGAGACGAGGAGTGAGCGTGGAGACCTCGCATGTGTCTTCCTGTCAGCGTTCGTGAGGTCGGTCTCAGGGAGGGGAGCTGGTGGCGTGTCATCTCGACCGTCCCCAGGTCAGGCCACTAGTCGAGGCCGCAGCTGACTCAACTCGAGTGAAACGACTTCGAGCCAGGACGCCGTGGTCCCGGTCATACTCCTCCTGGCGCCTTATCTCATTTTCGTGCCTCCGGTTGTGGTGAAGCGTTGATGGAGCTCTGCGCGTCTCGTCGGCTGTTGATGGCGTGACGTAGGTCGCTCGGGGGGGTGAGCAATGGGCAGAAGGTGATTGGCTGCCCGAGTAAGCAGCCGCCGGTAGCCTTCTGCGTCCGGAGTTCGCGGAAGGCCATCAGCTATCTGGGCCAGCACCGCTCCGACTTCACTCAGTGTGTTCATTGCGCGAGCAAAGTCGGGGTATAGGTTCTGAGCAAAGAGAGGATTTTCCCGGCGCAACCTTGCGCCTTGCTCGGCTTGCTCCCATTCTTGGTCCTGAGCCTGTCGGCGATCACGACGGCGAGAATTCCGCCTTTCTCAGTGTATCCGCTCGTTGGGAGTTTCTCCTACTTCTGAAGCTTCGTCTCGAGACACGGGCTGTGCTGGGTCCCGTTCCTCGGCCTCGTGATGTCATCACACATTTTGACATCTATTCCTTTGTCATCGCGCTTCACGCTGGGGAGGTTCTTCCCCCTGCATAGTCGACTCGTTGTCGGATATAGGGGACGACTCCAATCTCCCTCCGATGAAGAGCATGTCGGGGTAGAAGGGAGCTGCTGTGATGGCGTGTCTCTTTCCATCCTCCTTTGAGGGCGAAGGTGCCGGAAAGATGACTTGGTGAGGTCCCCTCCCCTTACTCGGGACGTTTGTCTCCTTCTTTCTAGTGATCCATGTCCACTCCTTTCTGGGCAAGGTGGACAGCGAAATCCTTCGGGTAAGCAAGTTCCCGATCTTTGGTTTGTAAGAGGCCACCTTTGCTCGAGATACGGGCAGCTGCGCCATCTGTTGTTCTGCTCCAGTTTTCTTTGGGATCTCCGAGGAAAACTTTTTCTCTGGCAGGTCTGCTACACGGTGCAAAGTTTCCTTCTCATCTACTATGGATGAGATGGTTCCGAACCAGAACATGGATCCAGTGCGAAGAGTGATCTTGCACTGGGATATGACGGCCATTGAGCTAGCTTGGATTGATGACACAGCCCCTACCTGGCGCACCAGCTGTCGATGTTTAGTGCCCAACCGCGCACCCAGGGTTACCTCTTGCGGTGCTTTTTGGTAGGACGATATTGTCGACTGTAGCTCAATGGTTCGTGCTAGGTGCACGAGAGATGGACAGGCAATTTTCTATAGGTTCGGGCCACTTGGAGAGGCGTAACACCCTACTTCCTAGTGTGGATCTTTATATGGTGGGTTACAAGTGGAGTCTCCTAGATGGAGAACAGCTAATGAGATAGGTAGATGGTCGATGGAAATGATGGGGTACCCCCTAGGCCTTATATATTCGACCGTGGGGCACTACATGCGTACATGAGGATTTTTTGTATCCTAAATAATAGTGAACCGACTGAATTGATCTTCCTACATTCGTGTCGACTTATCCCTAATCCGCCTCGATATTCAAGGGCACCGTACGCGGGAAGTCGGGTGGGCGCTACGGATAGCGCACAAGTCTGACGGGTCGCCCCGCCCTGAGTCGGCTTCCTCCTCAGGTCGGCCCATTCCGCTAGTAGTTCTAGCCCGGCCCATGAAGGGAAGGCCTTGCGAGGTAACTAGCCTGCGGCCTCGCGTGAGACCTTTTAGTCTTCTAGTGGACCCGGGGGATATGTACCCCCCACACCCTGCCCCTGCCCTCGGGCGCGGCCTTGGGCGCGGCCAGGCATGGCCGGACGCGCCTCAGCATGGCTCGCGGCGCGCGGCCCGAACGCGTTTCGCTGCCCGTGTGCGTAGCCCTAACCCCGTGCTTGTAGCCTGTTGGGGGCCTTCAGCTCCCGAAGGTCCTCAAAAAACATAGTTTGACAATGTTTTCCAAGTGTAATATGTGAACAGGCACCTTCGGAGTCAGGTCGCGGATGTACAAGGGCAGGGTTAAGACGAAGCTTGACTGGAATGAAAAACGATCATGACGAAGGATAAGACGATCACGAAGCTATGTGCAGAAAAGCTTCGGCGTAACGACAGAAAAGAGGAACCGACTTAAAGATGAAAAGCCAAATTGGACCTTGAAGAATTACTATAGAGTTATTGATAAGTGTAAGGGGTATCAATGTAATTTTACAAGGGCTACGTCCCGTGGCTCCCGTACTGTTCACGCTGACTTGGCATACATTTTTTCACATCACGCCTGTACCTTTACTTTACATCGATCTGAAGGTATATTTGTAATTCTATTTTATGGATTTAATGATGGAAATACATTAATAATAATACTGGTATTAGTACTCGCATATTATGTATGGATGCTATGTTTTATCATTTGTCAACTTTACGAAGGTCTTTCCTTTGGTAACCTTCGTCCGAGATTCATTATATCCGAAGGGATATACTGTTTTTAAGGACGAAGGAGTTTAACATTTAATACTTTTATGTTGTCTTGTTCTTAATTCATAGCATTTGAGAACAAGCCCCCAACATTGGCGCCCACCTCCAGTGAACTCACTTCCACTTTTTGAGTTTTGAAAACCTTCGGCAAGCATCACCTTCGTCATGCCACCGAAAAAAGCTTCAACGACAGGGGCTGCCACTCTGCAGCCGCTGGACCCCAATCAGGATGTCGTTTCTCTTAGGGAGGCCCGAAGCCAGAAGAGGAAAGCCACCAGTCCAACGCCTCCGGAAGACGACTTGGACCAAGAAATCCAAAAAATGGAGGTGCTCCATCAACAGGTCCAACAGAAGAAGGAGAAGATGGCTCGTCTAGCTGATCTTCAAAGGCAGATAGATGAAGCCTCTGAAGAGCTTCGGCACCTCGCTCAAGATGACCAGAATCAAAGGCCCCCGTGCAGAGAGCTTCATCAAGAGGGTTTCTACAACGAGGACGACTGGTATGAAGATTTCCATCATGGAAATTTTGCTTTTGATGATACTTCTCCTCTGTCAACAGAACTGCAGGCTACACCTTGGCCACAGTCTTACAAGCCATGTCAGCTCCCCATGTACGACGGTCATTCAGACCCAAAGCAATTTTTGATGAGCTATGAGGCAACTATATCTTCGTATGGTGGCAACACAGCGGTCATGGCAAAGTCCTTTGTCATGGCTGTCAGAAGCGTGGCACAAACCTGGTATTCTTCCCTTAGGCCAGGAACAATCACTTCATGGCAAAAGCTGAAGGATATGTTGATAACCAGCTTCCAAGGCTTTCAGACGAAGCCAGTCACTGCTCAAGCTCTATTCTAGTGCACACAGGATCACGAAGAGTACCTTCAGGCATATGTCCGAAGGTTCCTACGTCTGAGGGCACAGGCACCAACAGTGCCCAATGAAATTGTCATTGAGGCCATGATCAAGGGGCTTCGGCTAGGACCTTCAGCTCAGTACTTTGCCAGGAAGCCTCCTCAAACTCTGGAGAAGTTGCTCCAGAAGATGGACGAATATATTCGAGCTGACAATGATTTTCGCCAAAGAAGGGAGGAAGCTCTGAGGTTCTCTGAAATGACCAGGGGCTTCGGAGGAAGGTTTTATCCGAGGCATGTCAGGTCAATTCATAATTCTACTCAAAATGATGACAAAGGGAGTCACCAGCAAAGGCCACAATGTTCCTCACAAGCTTCGGGGCAATAGCAAAGCTCTTTTCGGCCGCCAGCGCCAAGAGGCAGAGGCGCCAGGGGCTTCGGAGGAAGATTTGGAGATCAACCAAGAAAAATTTACTGCTTATTTTGCGGCGAAGGCAAGGGCCATACCACCAGAATGTGCCATATTACCATTCAAAAGCAAAAGGAACTAGCAGAGGCTGCAGCGCAACAGACTCAGCCGAAGCAGGTTATGCATACTGCTTCGTACCATTCGCCTTACATTCCAGAATATGTAGGCATCACCCTGCAGCCTCTGTTGCTTCGGCAAGCCAACCCCAAGCTTCCTGGCAACAGCTTCCACCGCCACCACCAATACAACGAGCTCCGCAGCCAGAAGGGAGCCAGCATTCTCACCCCCCGAGGGACTTCAGAGAAGAGTCCGAAGCTCGCACAGTCAATAGCACTGTGCCAGAGTCGAAGCACATTTACTGACAAAATATCCTACCTCGACACCAGCTTTTTGCATTTTCGCGTTCAGTTTTACTTTCTTCGTAATAAAGAACAATTATGGAAAGTTTAAGTGTTTTTTGTCGTTTTTCAAATTCTTGTAACAGTTTAGATTATTATCATAATGAAAATATATCTTCTCCATCGGTTTGAATTGCCGAAGCATAAGAATCTATGGTGGCACGGAGAACCTTCGAATTATCAAAAAAATTGTTCTAAGGAACGCAGTGCAATTTTTTCAAAGTAGTAAAAAAGTCGTTCCTAAGGGAGCGCAGTGTAAGTTTTCTGCTCAAAAGTCGTTCCGAAGGGAATGCAGAGCTTACAGCGAAAAATAAACGCTGATTCCGCTGAAAGTAAAAGGCGAAGAAGCTCCTAAGGGAGGCTTACAGCAAAAAATAAACGCTAATTCCGCTGAAAGTAAAAGGCGAAGAAGCTCCTAAGGGAGGCTTACAGCGAGAAATAAACGCTGATTCCGCTGAAAGTAAAAGGCGAAGAAGCTCCTAAGGGAGGCTTACAGTGAAAAGTCAGCGCTGGGATAAAAAGATTGTGTGCTCCATTGCAGAGATATGTGTATCTTCAGCATAAATATCATTTTGCATAGCATAACATCATCCCACCATTTGGCATAACATAAGCATCATACATCATATTGCATGAAAAACGAGAAGGCGACACAGTATTAATCTTCGAAGAATGTTTTGAAGAATGTATTAAGAAGAAGTATAGCTTCGTCAGAGAGGCAACATAAAACTCTTTTATAGCTTCGAAGAATGTTTGCGCGAAGCTTGGATATTCTTCATCAAGAGAAGTATGAAAGTTATTATGATACATAAAAGATTTTTCTTCACGAAGCATGAAAAGAAGGGAAGGTGTTTTTTTCGCCGAAGGCTCAAAAGCGGTATGTATGTAAAATTTCATGCATCGTAAAGAATTGAACCATAAGTAGATTATATATAATATTTAAAGTTGCAAAGTTTTACACATGCCATGTTCCAAGTATTTTTTTTACATTAACACTTAATCTTCCCTAAGAACTACTTCTGCAGCTTCGTTTAATAGCTGATTGACAACTTTGTCCATAATGGCTTCAGCCATTTGTCTAATTTCGTCGTCCCCCTTCAGGGGGGGGGTCTGGAGCTGCCCCACCGGATTCTGAGGGAGGAGAGGATACGACTATATTACTATTACAGAATCACGAACAAAGTTTAAAATCAAAAATCACAATAGAATAAAAACCACTAACTAATACCTATTGGCCCTTCGGGCCCTGTGCCCTTTTGAGCAGCTTCTGCTACTTTTCTAGCATCATGGATGCCTTTTTCACTTCTCTGAATAATTTTTTGAGCCATTTCTCGACCGCCATTGTCCCAAATATCTGTGAAAAATTTTCCACCGACCTGGCTTGCTTCGGCTGAAGGGTCTTTGATATCTTCAGAGGATAAAGTAGTTCTAGACTGTGCTAAAGATTTCACATGTTCGCATCCTTTCTTTTCCAAAATAGTAACAATTCCTCTGGCGCCTGAAAAAGCACAAATGTCCCCGCGACTATTCAAGATTTCCTCAAAAGCCTCAGCTTCGCGACTGATCCATTCAATCGGGCCTTCTGGATTCCCTCTTGTGAAATTTTCTTCACTAGAAAATGCGCCGACGCTGGCGAAGCTAGATTTTATCTTTTTAACACACTCTATGGATTTATCATAATACCTTTTCTTCGAAGCACGAAGCTCTTCGACACTTATTTCCAAATGATCTGCCCATTGATCGCTTAGTTCTCTCTTTGTTTCTTCAAGAATGCGTTCTTCTTTAGCTCGGGCTAGTTGTTTCCGAAGATCTTCGATTTCGTGCCTCTGAGCTTCGGCTTGAGTTTTGGAGTTAGCTTCGTCTTCCTTCATTTTTTCCACCAAAGTAAGCAGAATTTTGTCCTTCTCTAAGGCTTCGTTTCTTAGCTTGATGACCTCTGTTCGAAGGTTGTTAAGAGCAATGGTGCAGCTTTCGTCTTCGGCATTCTTTTGTGCCCTTAAGGCATTGCTGAGTATTAAGCCCTATTCAAAAGAATGAATGAGTTAACATAAGAACAAAAGACTAATTCAAAATTCATAAACTTCAAAATCCACAATTTTTGTACCTTCAGACTATTGTATGCCAGGCTATCCGCAAGATCGTCCTTCGTCATAGTGCAGAGGCCAGCTTCGAGTTTCGAGAACCCCATGCTTCTAGCCTTTTCCCGACAGACGGATAATTCTTTATTGTCTGGGAGACAGTATAGGAAGTCATCTTTGTTTGTTCCATTGAACACTATGGCCCCCTTCGGATACTTCAGTTCTTGGGCATAGTGATTGGCTTCAAAAATCTCTTCTTCGGATAGTTTCTTCCCCGAGGCATGTCGCACAATATAGTCACGTATTTTGGAAGATGCTTTGGGGGTGGCAGTATCGATTTCCTCAATCAAAATCGGCTCTATTGTTTTTGTTTTTTCAGCTTCTAAACTTGCCTCTGATATTTTCTCGGCTTCCAAAGGTTGTATCTTGGTGGGCTCTGAAGGCCCAGCTTCAGTTTCAAATTGTTGCTTCGAAGTTTCAGCAACAAAGCCTTTAGTAGACACTTCAGAAGTTTTAGCGGTTTTCTTTGGAGTTATGCTTGAAGATTTAATTGTCTCCAAAACATCGAGCACATTAACCATCCTTTTTCTCTTCGGGGTCGCTGCTGGCCCCTTTTGGCTTTTAGTTGCCTCGACTTTTGATGAAAGACTTAAAATGTCTAATGTTTTTCCTTCTTCAGTTCTCGGTTCTTCCGCTTTCTCTATTGCTGGTGCTTCGGCCATTTCTACGGATTTTGGCGCTAGAGTTGGTTCTCTAGCTTCGCTGGCCGAAGAAGCCTCACCAATAAACTCAGGTACTGTGGCTAGCTCAATACAGCGTGGAGGGTGGGTGAGCACTTTTACCTTCTTCCTCTTCGGAGCTGGTTCCCTAGCAGCAGCCGAAGCAATTTCCTTTGCAGGAGAAGTATTTTTCCTTTTTTGGCCTCGCATTGGATAATGATAGTCCGGGTAGATAAACCCAATTGCATCAAATACTCGGTTGAGTCTCTTCTTCTTTCGGCCTCCGAAAGCCGCTGACAATGCAGTATTTTCGGCCTTTGAGTATGCCCCAAGCAATTCATCACTTACATTCTCAATGCTTTTTAGCCAATCATCATCTGGTTCAACGAACTTATCTCCATACTTGAATGTATATTTCAGCCTGATTAGCCCACCCTCGTCAGCTTCTTTAACAGTCTCCTTCGGCATTTCCCAGTTATCTGCAAGTGGCCACACTCTGAAGGCAACGTGCTCTTGCATTAAGTCCCTGGTCCCAATAAAAGAGCAGACTACGCCGAAGGCTCTCTGACATTCTTCAGCTGCTTCGTCCATTTCTACCTTCGGTTTCCGGAGTCCGAAGCGCTGCCAGATAGGCCGCATGATGATATCTTTAATATCTTCTCGAACCTTCAAATCGTTCTTCACATAGAACCATTCCTTCATCCATTCCCTGGGCCATCTCTTCCGAAAAGTTGGCACGGGACAACTTGACCCAGAGCGGGCACCGAAGCTATGACAACCAAAATTATTATGATATTGCTCCTTACCCCAGGGCTTCGTCTCATATACTAGCTCGTGTATATTGCAAAAGCTTTTTGCACTTGGCTCCAGGCCCTGGCTCCTCACGGCCCAGACGAAGACTCCCAATCTTATCACTGCTTCAGGGGTAAGTTGATGAAGGTAAACCTGATATATTTTCAGAACTTCTACCACAAATCTGCTTAGAGGGAATCGTAGCCCAGCTTTAAAAAAGCTTCGGAAGATCACGACTTCATTATCTTCGGGAGTCAGCGTAGTTTTCTCTCCGTCATCTGCCCTCACAATGGATATATCTCGGAAATATCTCCCGCTCATATTTTCAAGGTGACTCTGCTTTATAGTTGATTTTTCGAAATTTGAGTGACTAGGCCGCCACGGGCGATCTTCGGAATCCTCCCCACCACTATCCACATCATAACTATCACTGTCGCCAGTATCTTCAGATAAACCCTCCAAAGTCTCCCTGACAATCTTCTCCGTATTGGTCTTCGACATTGATTCAAGAAAACCCAGGTGCATCTCCTCAGAAAGACTTAGCTTCGAAGCACCAGCAATTTTCTTATCCTCAGACATCTTCGCGAATGCTGGCAAACCAGACTTGAAACCGAAGCTTAAAAATTTAAAACCAAGCAAATGATGTCGCGTGCAAGCTGAAAAGCTGGGTGAGTAAAGAGCAGATGGCAAAAGAGCGTGCCAAATAAGCTCGCGGTGAGCTCGTATTTATACACCCAGTGTGTCGAAAACTGGAGGGCCCCGCTTGTCAATGACTGTTGCTATTCTAGCAAAAGGAAGGTGTTTTTTTCGGACCTTCGGCATAAAGCCTTCGTCCATTTCGCAATATGAATTTATCATTACAGTAAATTAATATTGCGAGGGGCTACTGTTGGGGGCCTTCGGCTCCCGAAGGTCCTCAAAAAACATAGTTTGATAATGTTTTCCGAGTGTAATATGTGAACAGGCACCTTCGGAGTCAGGTCGCGGATGTACAAGGGCAGGGTTAAGACGAAGCTTGACTGGAACGAAAAACGATCATGACGAAGGATAAGATGATCACGAAGCTATGTGCAGAAAAGCTTCGGCGTAACGACAGAAAAGAGGAACCGACTTAAAGATGAAAAGCCAAATTGGACCTTGAAGAATTACTATAGAGTTATTGATAAGTGTAAGGGGTATCAATGTAATTTTACAAGGGCTGCGTCCCGTGGCTATAAATAGGTGAACAGTACTCCCGTACTGTTCACGCTGACTTGGCATACGTTTTTTCACATCATGCCTGTACCTTTACTTTACATCAATCTGAAGGTATATTTGTAATTCTATTTTATGGATTTAATGATGGAAATACATTAATAATAATACTGGTATTAGTACTCGCATATTATGTATGGATGCTATGTTTTATCATTTGTCAACCTTACGAAGGTCTTTCCTTTGGTAACCTTCGTCCGAGATTCATTATATCCGAAGGGATATACTGTTTTTAAGGATGAAGGAGTTTAACATTTAACACTTTTATGTTGTCTTGTTCTTAATTCATAGCATTTGAGAACAAGCCCCCAACATAGCCCTAGCGCGCGTAATGTTTAAATTCAGTTTAATTCATGTGATGCGTCACGCGACGATTCATTTTAAATTTAGATTTATTAGTGCATTACGTCGCGTGCTTCGTCGCGCGACGATTCGTTTTAATTTCAGTTTAGATAATGTGTTGCATCGCGCGTTTCATCGCACTACATTTTGTTTTAAATTCAGTTTAATTAGCATATGTCGTTGCGTGCTTCGTCGCGCGATGTTTTGTTTTAAATACAGATTTAATCCGCATGTAGCGTCGCGCGCTCCGTCGCACGACGATTTGTTCTAATTTCAGTTTAGTTTAAGTGTTGCATCGCGCTTCATCGCGCGACGATTCGTTCGTCACACGGTAATCTATTTTAATTTCAGTTTGAGTCGCATTGCGTCGCGCGACAATCCATTTTAATTCCGTTTAAATTATGCGTTGTATTGCGCGCTTCGTCGCGCGACGATATTTTAAATTTACCTAGAGTTGTTTATAATAATTAAGTGCTGTCGGCGT
Source organism: Zea luxurians (assembly GCA_029449295.1). Classification (NCBI taxonomy): domain Eukaryota; kingdom Viridiplantae; phylum Streptophyta; class Magnoliopsida; order Poales; family Poaceae; genus Zea; species Zea luxurians. Next base: position 106,965,566 of record JAOPSE010000003.1, on the reverse strand, counting down.
TCCGAGACCGGGGGGTCCTCGAGCCGACGAGTGAGAGTGCCGCGTGCCCCAGCCCAGATGGGTCGAGCGCGTGGAGCGAGCGCGAAGGGGGGAACAGAGAGAGAGAGGTCGGTGGCCGGAGCCGGGTCGTGAGGGAGTCGGAGAATTCCCGCGGCCTTCGTGTTCGTCCCGCGCCCAGGTCGGGTGCGCTTGCAGTAGGGGGTTACAAGCGTCCGCGCGAGGTGAGGGGAGTGAGCGGCCCCGAGAGAGCGCCTGCCCCTGCCCTTCGTCCCCGCGAGGCCAACCTTCTCTAAGAAGGCCCTGGTCCTTCCTTTTATAGTCGTAAGGAGAGGATCCAGGTGTACAAGATGGGGGTGTAGCAAGGTGCTACGTGTCTAGCGAGAGAGAGCTAGCGCCCTATGTACATGCCAAGGTGGCAGCCGGAGAGATCTTGGCACCCTGTTGGTGTGGCGTCGTGGCTGTTGGAGAAGTAACGGAGCCGGACGGGGAGACAGCTGTCGGAGTGGCTGGGCCCTTGCTGACGTCCTCCTGCTTTCGTAAGGGAGCTGAGAGTCGCCGTCGTCATGGTCTAGCGGGGCGCCATCATTTGCCTATCTGGCGTGGCTGGCCAGATGGGACGCCGGTCTTGTTCTCTGCGACCCAAGTCGGCTCAGGGCAGGGCGATGATGGCGCTTCCTGTTGACGTGGCGGTCTCGTGTCCTAGGTCGGGCGTCGTGGAGGCTCCTCCGAAGCCGAGGTCGAGTCCGTCCTGCAAGACAGAGGCAGAGTCCGAGCCCTGGGTTCGGGCAAGGCGGAGATCGTTAGGCAGAGGCCGAGGCGGAGTCCGAGCCCTGGGTCGGGCGAGGCGGAGTTCGTCGTCTTCCGGGGCCTTAGCCCGAATCCGAGCCCTTGGGCGGAGTGGAGTTCGCCGTCTTCCGGGGCCTTAGCCCGAGTCCGAGCCCTTGGGCGGAGTGGAGTTCGCCGTCTTCCGGGGCCTTAGCCCGAGTCCGAGCCCTTGGGCGGAGCGGAGTTCGCCGTCTTCCGGGGCCTTAGCCCGAGTCCGAGCCCTTGGGCGGAGCGGAGTTCGCCGTCTTCCGGGGCCTTAGCCCGAGTCCGAGCCCTTGGGCGGAGCCTCCTGTGGCACTTCTGGCGAAGTCTGGTCGCCCGTCGGTCTTACCTTTTGCGCTAAACGCCCCGGTGACTCGGTCGGTTGGCGCGGTGATTTAGTCAGGGTTTCTTCTTATCGAAGGCGGGGCCTAGGGCGAGCCGGAGATGCGTCTGCCGTGAAAGAGGAGGCCTCAGACGAGACGGAGTCATCTTAGGGTCGGCTGCCCTCGCCCGAGGCTAGGCTCGGGCGTGGCGTGGTCAAGTCACTCGTATGGACTGATCCCTGACTTAATCAAACCCATCAGGCCTTTGCAGCTTTATGCTGATGGGGGTTACCAGCTGAGAATTAGGCGTCTTGAGGGTACCCCTAATTATGGTCCCCGACAGTAGCCCCCGAGCCTCGAAGGGAGTGTTAACACTCGCTTGGAGGCTTGCGTCGCACTTTTTGCAAGGGGACCAGCCTTTCTCGGTGGTACTTTGTTCCGGTGGGTGCGCGCGAGCGCACCCGCCGGGTGTAGCCCCCGAGGCCTCGGAGGAGTGGTTTCACTCCTTCGAGGTCTTAATGCCTTGCGTAATGCTTCGGCTGGACTAGCGGTTCCCTCATGCGAGCAGGGCGTAACCCAGGTGCACTGTCGGGGCCCAAGTTCTCGGGCTGGTATGTTGACGCTGTCAACGGTTTTGGCCGGAGCCGGGTTTGCGAGAGCAGCCCCCGAGCCTTCGCACGGAGCGAGAGGACGATCAGGGACAGACTCGGCTTTTTATATACGCCCCTACGTCGCCTTTCCGCAAGGAGGAGGGGGGGAGTGCGCCATGTTACCCTCGATGGGTACCGAACATGGTGTCTCCGGTGAGCTGCAATCGGGTAATCCGAGTGGACGTCCGTGCCCCGTTCGTTGGGGGTCAGCTAGGGGCCCGGAGGCACGCCCAAAAGTACCTGCGGGTGATCTGCCGGACCCGGTCCCCTAGCGACGGGGTCCGAGGGCTCGTTGCCTCCCTCCGATGGGATTCCGTTACAGAGTCGTTCCCGCTGGTCTCGGAAATGTCCTAGGGTACCTCGGGAGCGCAGCCCGAGCCTTGGTTATGTATCGAACGTACCCCTGGTCATCCCTCGCTCGGCGTCTGAGGCGGCTGTGAACCCTTCGACAGGCCAGCCTTCGAACCCCTGATCAGTAGGGGGCACGGAGCCCTAGTAGCCTGAGGCGGTCATGGAACGTTTCGGGGGCCGACCTTCGAACCCCTGACCAGTAGTGGGTGTCGGGCCCACGCGATCTGAGGCGGCTGTTGAACCCCTCGGGGGGCCAGCCTTCGAACCCCTGATCAGTAGGGAGGCTCGGAGCCTAGTTCCTTCACGGGGAAGGATCCCTTTGGGGTTATCCCCCTTCTCGGTCCCTGTTGCAAGAGATAGAGAAAGAAGGAAAAGGGAAAAAGGGTTCGAAATTGAACGTCGTGGCGTACCTTTTTCTGGCGTGGTTGTTTTGGCGAAGGCGAAACGTCACCAGCCGCTCCCGCCTGTAGCGCTGTCCGCCGAGCCGCGGAGTTAATGCGCCGGGGTGAGTAGTTGGCGAGGTTGCCGTTGCGCGTGCGCGAGCCGTTCGAGGTACGGGTCACGGGCGCGTCGCCTTCACGCCGCGAGAGGGGGCTCTCTTGCTGCCTCCAGATGGGACATGAGCTTGGCAGATGGCGTGACCGCTGCTCTCGCGCGCCTGCCACCGTCATTACTGCCGGCCCATTTTTGACCGCTTTTGACCGCTGCGCCAGGCTGGCGCTGCCGGGTCGCGGGCTGGGTCGCCTCGAATCGCGGTATCGGTTCCGCAATCGAGGAGGTGCGGTGGTGGAGCGAGTGGCATAGCGGTTCGCATGCAGCGCCCGGCGCGTCAGTTGCACGACGCGTGGGCCTGAGCTGTCGCGCTGGCCTGTCAGGAGTCGGAGAGGCGCGTCCACTTGGCGCGGTTGCATGCCGCCTGCATGGCCGCCTGCCCCTTTCGCCCGCTGGTCCGGGCAAAAGTGGAGGGTTACTTGTAACCGCTGGGTGGTCGCGTGCGTCGTGCGCGGCGGTTCGGCTTCTTCTGCTTAGAGCCGGTCTGCATGACAGGCGGGCCCCAGCCCCCGCGCCGCAGGGAAGGGCTTTGGAGGCGTGTTGGAGAAGACTCAACCCGTGACGGTTGAGGGCGCAAGCAGGGGGAGTTGCCTTTAAAAGGAGGGCGACCCCCTTCGTGAGGTAACCGTGTCTCCTTCCTCCCCAATGCATTGTGTCTCTCCATCTTCCGAGCCCCCGGATGGGGAAAAACCGCCGTCCTCTCGCTCCATCGCCGGAGGAGTGCAACTCCGTGGGAGTTGGTACCTTTCAGCCATCGTTCGGCTTCAAGGATTTTCATCATGCAGCCCGGTTGCCCCCCTCGGCTGGGGGTCACCCAAGAGGGCGACCTCCGGCTTGATGATGGGGAGGAGCAAACCGGACTGCGATCTGGGTCCCACCCTCAGCTTCAAGGATGTTCATCATCCTCGCTGGGGTGGGTGCTGGACTGAGCCGGCGCTCCGCCTTCCGCACGGGTTCGTGGGTCATCCTTTCCCACGATATTCGAGGGAGAAGGCGCTCACTGGCCCTGCGGGCGGCGCGGACTTCGACAACGCGGGATGGATCGGCGGCGAACGCCGTCACCTCCAGCGTGTCGGGTCCGCTAGCTCGGCTCCGGCGGGCCCTTTCGTCGGGGGGCGGCTGCCGCGCCGTGTACACGGGAGGTCCACCCTAGATACCGCACGCCGCAAGGGCGGCGTTCGTGTTCTGGGGTGGCCCTGCTTTTGCACCAGGGCGGCGCCTTTGCGCGGAGGCCGGTGCCCCACTCATCGGGGAGGATTTGAGTGGGGATCTGGCGGTAGGCTGGTGGCCCTTGGCGTCAGTGCCGAGGTGGAGGCGGCTCGAGAAGTCCCCGTCAGCGACGGGATCACCGCCACCATCGGCGCTTCGGGCCTTCGGCTCTTTGTACTTGTCCTCGCCCCTCGGGTGGCGTCACGGGCGAGGGCAAGACAGCAGTTGTGCCTTCTCCTGAGGTCTGCGCCGCCGCAGAGGGAGGAACCGGAGTTCCGCTTGTAATGGCACTTCGAGTGCCGGGTTTTTTGTTCATTTCGGCTTTCGGGGCCTGAACATGTATGTAACTTACGGCACAGAGCCGTGTTTTTTCCTCATTCCCGAGCGCTAAGACTCGTCCGCTGATTGCCTGAACCTGCTTCACTAAGCGTGAGTTGCCCCGTGTCAAGGTGACGAGTGAGGTATCCGTATCCCGGAGGCGTAGGAATCCCTCGGCTCGGCCGGACCTGTTGCCCGAGGCTCCTCTAGCTTAGTTAAAGAGACCCCTCGGCCGCTCTTCGACGAGCCGAGGCCAGGGGTAGCGATATCGGCATGAGCAGAGGCGTTGTCGGCTCGGAAATGAAACCTGGTTGGCCGGAGCCTAGCCGGGTTGTTCGTTGGCAGGATCGGCGTCGGAGCTGATCAGCCGAGGCTTCGGCCCGAGCTGGCGCCCTCGGAAGGTGGTTGGCCGAGGCCTCGGAGGCGGCCGGCCGAGCCGTCCGCTCGGGCCGGGTTCTCGGAGAAGTCTTGGGCAGAGACTGCTCGAGCGTGGTGATGACGTCGCCCTTCGGAGCGGAGGCCCTCGGACCGCGTCGCCGCCCGAGGCTAGGTCGGGCCTTGCCGAAGGTGCTGTCGATGCCGAGGGTGTCGTCGCCCTCTTCCAGCGTCAAGATCCGAGCCTGCAGGGCCAAATCGTCTTGTAGCGTGGGCTTTGCGCGGCCGTTGAGGCCAGAACACATACCCTTGTTGCGTTGTAAAGCTGCGTCTTTTTTCCTCTCGTTTCGAGTATCTGGACTTTTTGTCGGTAGCAGGGATGTTAGTGCGAGCAAGAGTTGCTTCTCGCGGAAGGTGATGAGTGAGGTATCCGTATCCCGGAGGCGTGGGAGTCCCTCGGCTCGGTCGGCCTTGCCGCTTACGCGTACTTTTACCCGCCCATGAAGCCCTGTCACCGACTCGGTCGAGAAGGCTCGAAGAATCGCTTCGACAGAAGAGCTCCCGTACGTAAAGACTCGTTCGATCCGCGGATTCGCCTTATCCGAGCGCGAGTTACTTATCGCAGAAGGTGATGAGTGAGGTATCCGTATCCCGGAGGCGTAGGAGTCCCTCGGCTCGGTCAGCCTTGACTGCTTACGTGTACCCCGTCGTTTCCAGGACCCGCTTTTCGAAGTAGTCAAAAAGCACGAAAGATGTTCTGGTAAAAGAGATTTTTTGTTCGAGGAAAATTTTGACGCAGAGGGGGTTTCCCCCCTTTTAGCCCCCGAGGGAGGGTCGGGCTCTGCCGAGGCGAGGCTGACCCTTCCTTGTTGACTAAACTTTGCGTGGGTGCGAGGTATATAAACAACTTGGAAACATCTTAAGGGTAGAAGCGACGTAGCTGTTGGATGTTCCAAGCGTTGCCGTAGACCTCGCCTTGACTGTTGGCCAGCTTGTACGTTCCGGGCTTCAGTACTTTGGCGACGATGAACGGCCCCTCCCAGGGGGGCGTGAGCTTGTGCCTCCCTCGGGCGTCTTGCCGCAGCCGAAGCACCAGATCGCCCACCTGGAGATCTCGGGGTCGGACCCCTCGGGCGTGGTAGCGTCGCAGGGACTGCTGATACCGCGCTGAGTGTAGCAAGGCCCTGTCCCGAGCCTCGTCCAGCTGGTCCAGCGAGTCTTCTCGGCTAGCTTGGTTGCTTTCTTCGTTGTAGGCCCTCGTCCTCGGGGAGCCGTATTCCAGGTCCGTGGGCAGGATGGCCTCGGCCCCGTAGACCAGGAAGAACGGCGTGAAACCCGTGGCCCGGCTTGGCGTCGTCCTCAGGCTCCAGACCACCGAGGGGAGTTCCTTCATCCATCGCTTGCCGAACTTGTTGAGACTGTTGTAAATCCGAGGCTTGAGCCCTTGTAGAATCATGCCGTTGGCACGTTCCACTTGCCCATTCGTCATGGGGTGAGCTACGGCGGCCCAGTCCACCCGGATGTTGTGATCCTCGCAAAAATCCAAGAATTTTTTGCCGGTGAACTGGGTGCCATTGTCGGTGATGATGGAGTTCGGTACCCCGAAGCGATGGATGATATTGGTGAAGAACGCCACCGCCTGCTCGGACCTGATGCTGTTCAGGGGTCGGACCTCGATCCACTTGGAGAATTTGTCGATGGCGACCAGCAGGTGCGTGTAGCCCCCGGGCGCCTTCTGCAGAGGGCCGACGAGGTCCAGACCCCACACAGCGAAGGGCCAGGTGATGGGTATCGTCTGCAGAGCCTGAGCGGGCAGGTGGGTCTGCTTCGCATAGAATTGGCACCCTTCGCAGGCGCGGACAACTCTAGTGGCGTCAGCCACCGCCGTTGGCCAGTAGAAGCCTTGGCGGAAAGCATTCCCGACGAGGGTTCGGGGTGCTGCATGATGACCGCAAGCCCCCGAGTGTATTTCTTGCAGGAGTTCCTGGCCCTCGGCGATGGAGATGCATCGCTGGAGGATGCCCGAGGGGCTTCGGTGGTAGAGTTCCTTCTCATCGCCCAGCAAGACGAACGATTTGGCACGTCGCGCTACCCGCCGAGCCTCGGCGCGGTCGAGGGGCAGTTCTCCTTGGCGGAGATATTGCAGGTACGGGGTTTGCCAATCTTGATCTGGCACGACCCCGTTCTGCTCCTCCTCGATGCGCAGTGCTTCGCCCTCGGGCTCCGAGGGTTCCTCGGGGTGAGCCGAGGATGGCTCGGGCTGGGCCGAGGTCACCTCGGACGAGGCCGAGGGTGCTTCGGGCTCAGGCACGTCGCCTATCTTGACGGAGGGTTGGTGCAGATCCCGGGAGAAGACGTCCGGGGGAACCGTCGTTCGCCCCGAGGCTATCTTCGCCAGCTCGTCCGCAGTCTCGTTGTAGCGCCGGGCGATGTGGTTAAGCTCGAGCCCGTAGAACTTGTCTTCCAGGCGTCGAACCTCCTCACAGTAGGCCTCCATCTTCGGGTCGCGGCAGAGGGAGTTCTTCATGACTTGGTCGATGACGAGCTGCGAGTCGCCGCGTGCATCGAGGCGTCGGACCCCTAGCTCGATGGCGATTCGCAATCCGTTGATCAGAGCCTCATACTCAGCCACATTGTTGGACGCCGGGAAATGGAGGCGTAGCACGTAGCGCAGGTGTTTCCCGAGGGGCGAGATGAAAAGCAGGCCCGCGCCAGCTCCCGTCTTCATCAGCGACCCGTCGAAAAACATGGTCCAGAGCTCTGGTTGGATCGGAGCCGTCGGCAACTGGGTATCGACCCATTCGGCTACGAAATCCGCCAGTACCTGGGACTTGATGGCCTTCCGAGGGGCAAACGAGATTGCCTCGCCCATGATTTCCACCGCCCACTTCGCGATCCGTCCGGAGGCTTCTCGGCACTGGATGATCTCCCCCAGGGGGAAGAATGACACCACAGTCACCGGATGGGACTCGAAGTAATGTCGCAGCTTTCGCCTCGTCAGGATCACTGCATATAGCAGCTTCTGGACTTGTGGGTAGCGGATCTTGGTTTCGGACAGCACTTCGCTGACGAAGTAGACTGGCCTCTGAATTAGCAAAGCATGCCCCTCTTCCTGCCTTTCAACTACGATCGCGGCGCTGACCACCTGAGTGGTTGCGGCGACGTAGACCAGGAGGGTTTCTCCATCAGCTGGGGGTACCAAGATGGGCGCCTGGGTGAGGAGCGCCTTCAGGTTCCCGAGGGCTTCCTCGGCCTCGGGAGTCCATGTGAAGCACTCGGCCTTCCTTAAGAGGCGGTACAGGGGCAGGCCTCTTTCGCCGAGGCGCGAGATGAAACGGCTCAAGGCCGCGAGGCATCCCATGACCCTCTGTACGCCTTTTAAGTCCTTGATGGGCCCCATGTTTGTGATCGCTGCGATCTTCTCCGGGTTGGCTTCGATGCCCCGCTCGGAGACGATGAACCCCAAGAGCATGCCTCGGGGCACCCCGAAGACGCACTTCTCGGGATTGAGCTTGACGCCCTTCGCCTTGAGACACCGGAATGTCAGTCCGAGGTCGGAGAGAAGGTCGGAGGCTTTCCTCGTCTTGACTACGATGTCATCGACGTAGGCCTCGACCGTGCGACCAATGTGTTCGCCGAACACATGGTTCATGCACCGCTGGTACGTTGCACCCGCGTTTCTCAACCCGAACGGCATTGTGACATAACAGTACATGCCGAAGGGCGTGATGAAAGAAGTCGCGAGCTGGTCGGACTCTTTCATCTTGATTTGATGATACCCTGAGTAGGCATCGAGGAAAGACAGGGTTTCGCACCCTGCAGTGGAGTCCACAATTTGGTCGATGCGAGGTAGAGGGTAGGGGACCTTCGGACATGCTTTGTTGAGACCAGTGTAGTCTACACACATCCGCCACTTCCCCCCTTTTTTCCTCACAAGTACAGGGTTGGCAAGCCATTCGGGATGGAATACCTCTTTAATGAACCCTGCTGCCATCAGCTTGTGGACCTCCTCGCCTATCACCCTGCGCCTTTCCTCGTCGAATCGGCGCAGAGGCTGTCTGACCGGCCGGGCTCCGGCCCGAATATCCAGCGAGTGCTCGGCGACATCCCTCGGTATGCCGGGCATGTCCGAGGGACTCCACGCAAAAACGTCGGCGTTTGCGCGGAGAAAGTCGACGAGCACTGCTTCCTATTTGGGGTCGAGCCCAGAACCGATCCGGATCTGCTTGGAGGTGTCGCCACTGGGGTCGAGAGGGACGGCCTTAACCGTCTCCGCTGGCTCGAAGTTGCCGGCATGTCGCTTCGCGTCCGGCACCTCTCGGGAGAGGCTTTCCAGGTCGGCAATGAGGGCCTCGGCCTCGGCGAGGGCCTCGGCGTACTCCACGCACTACACATCGCATTCGAATGCGTGTTTGTATGTGGGGCCGACGGTGATGACCCCGTTGGGGCCCGGCATCTTGAGCTTTAGGTAAGTGTAGTTGGGGATGGCCATGAACTTCGCATAGCATGGCCTTCCCAACACTGCGTGGTAGGTTCCTCGGAACCCGACTACCTCAAACGTCAAGGTCTCCCTTCGGAAGTTGGAGGGTGTTCCGAAGCAGACAGGGAGGTCGAGCTGTCCGAGGGGCTGGACGCGCTTCCCGGGAATGATCCCGTGGAAGGGCGCAGCGCCTGCTCGGACGGATGACAGGTCGACGCGCAGGAGCCTGAGGGTCTCGGCATAGATGATGTTGAGGCAGCTGCCTCCATCCATCAGGACCTTGGTGAGCCTGACGTCGCCGATGACGGGGTCGACGACGAGCGGGTACTTTCCCGGGCTCGGCACGTGGTCAGGGTGGTCGTCCCGGTCGAAAGTGATGGGCTTGTCAGACCAGTCTAGGTAGACTGGCGCCGCCACCTTGACCGAGCAGACCTCCCGACGCTCTTGCTTACGATGCCGAGCCGAGGCGTTCGCCGCATGCCCTCCGTAGATCATGAAGCAATCGCGGACCTCCGGGAACTCTCCTGCTTGGCGATCCTCCCTCTTGTCGTCGTCGTGAGCCCTGCCACCCTCTGCGGGCGGCCCGGCCCTGTGGAAGTGGCGCCGAAGCATGACGCACTCTTCGAGGGTATGCTTGACGGGCCCCTGATGGTAGGGGCACATCTCCTTGAGTGCCTTGTCGAAGAGGTTAGCACCTCCGGGGGGCTTCCGAGGGTTCTTGCGCTCGGTGGCGGCGACAAGGTCTGCATCGGGAACGTCGCGTTTCGCTTGCGACTTCCTCCTGCCTTTCTTCTTGGCGCCGCGCGGAGTAGACGCCTCGGGAGCATCTTCCGACGGGCGGCCCTGGGGCTGCTTGTCCTTTCGGAAGATGGCCTCAACCGCCTCCTGGCCGGAGGCGAACTTGGTGGCGATGTCCATCAGCTCGCTCGCCCTGGTGGGGGTCTTGCGACCCAACTTACTCACCAGGTCGCGGCAGGTGGTGCCGGCGAGGAACGCGCCGATGACATCGGAGTCGGTGATGTTGGGCAGCTCGGTACGCTGCTTCGAGAACCGCCGGATGTAGTCTCGGAGAGACTCTCCCGGCAGTTGCCGACAGCTCCGGAGGTCCCAGGAATTCCCGGGGCGCACGTACGTGCCCTGGAAGTTCCCGGCGAAAGCCTGGACCAAATCTTCCCAGTTGGAAATCTGCCCCGGAGGCAGGTGCTCCAACCAGGCACGAGCGGTGTCGGAGAGAAACAGGGGGAGGTTTCGGATGATGAGGTTGTCATCGTCCGTCCCACCCAGTTGACAGGCCAGGCGGTAGTCCGCAAGCCATAATTCCGGTCTCGTCTCCCCCGAGTACTTCGTGATAGTAGTCGGGGGTCGGAATCGGGGCGGAAACGGCGCCCGCCGAATGGCTCGGCTAAAGACCTGCGGACCGGGTGGTTCGGGCGAGGGACTCCGATCCTCCCCGCTGTCGTAGCGTCCCCCACGCCTGGGGTGGTAGCCTCGGCGCACCCTTTCGTCGAGGCGTGCTCGACGGTCGCGATGAGGGTGCTCATCGCCGAGGTGGCCCGGGGCCGCAGGCGCGGTGTTGCGCGTGCGCCCGGTGAAGACCGAGGCTTCCCGCGTGAGTCGGGAAGTCGCGGCACGAGGTTCCGAGGGGTATCCCTGCCTTCGGGAGGCAGAGCTCTCGGCCCGCCGGGCCGCAGCGCCTTCCAGGAGATGCTTAAGTTCTCCCTGGATTCGCCGACCCTCGGTGGTTGATGACTCCGGCATCGCGCGGAGGAGCATCGCTGCAGCGGCCAGGTCCTGACCGGTTCCGCCGGATGCGGGAGGCGGTCTGTCCCTGGCATCGTTGGCGATGCGGTGCTGGAGACCTTGGGGCAGGTGACGTATTCCTCCGGCCGGGGGCTGGCTCGCCCATACCTGCCTGATGTTCTGGCGGATTGCCTCGAGCGCTCCTGCTCCCTCATCGAGCCCGGCCTGCGCCCCGCGGACTTGCTCGAGCTGTGGGTCGCGACCCCCCGCCGGAACGGGGACCACAGCTAGCTCCCGCGGGATGTCGGCGCGAGGCGCTGGCCTAGGGGGATCACCATCCTCCGGCATGCCGAGACAGCCGCCTCCGGAGGGATCCCCTAGCTCGATGTGGAAACATTCGCGACTCGGGCCGCAGTCCTTGTCGCCAAGGCTGCGGCTACCGTCGGAACAGTCGGAGAGGCAGTAGTCACATGCGGTCATGAAGTCCCGCATGGCACTAGGGTTGCCAGATCCGGAGAAATCCCAGCAGATGCTGGGGTCGTCATCTTCCTCGGACCCAGAGGGTCCGTAGGTCGAGACACCCGTCAATCGGTCCCAAGGCGACCGCACACGAAACCCCAGAGAGGTTGCACTCGCCTCAATGTGAGCGTCCGCCAAAGCGAGGTCGCCAGGCGGGCTGAGGCCGAGTCGAAATGACGAAAGATGGGTAGCAGTCGGTACCTTTTTGTCGACGAGGAGCGATGAAGTCACGTCGGGGGCTGACCGCGCCGTCGTCTTGGGTACGAGGGCGATGTCCTGCAGGCCCTCCGTGAGCGTGCTGGCGTCGTCCACTTGCTCGGAGTCGACGTGTTGCGGGGGGATGGCGCTCGCGTTTGCCTTGAACGCGAGGGCGACGCTTGGCGTGTCCTCCGTTGAGGCGCCGGGGATGTCGATTTGCTCGACAGCCGTCGGAGCGCGATCTCCCGCTCGGCCCCGGTTGCCCCGCCTCCTCCTCCTCCGATGGCGAGGGAGAGGATGGGGCGAGCTCGAAAGTTGTCCTTCCCCCACGCGGGAAAGACGTCGTCGATTCCGCCGCCGGCGGGCGGGCTGTCCGCCACCATTGTCGCTGTCGCGCGGCGGTGGAAGGAGTATCATGTCGTAGTTGCCGTCGAGAGACATGAACTCGAGGTTCCCGAAACGGAGCACCGTCCCGGGTTGAAGAGGTTGTTGGAGACTGCCCATCTGGAGCTTGACGGGAAGTCGAACGTCAACACGCAGCAGGCCCCTACCTGGCACGCCAACTGTCGGCGTTCCGAGACCGGGGGGTCCTCGAGCCGACGAGTGAGAGTGCCGCGTGCCCCAGCCCAGATGGGTCGAGCGCGTGGAGCGAGCGCGAAGGGGGGAATAGAGAGAGAGAGAGGTCGGTGGCCGGAGCCGGGTCGTGAGGGAGTCGGAGAATTCCCGCGGCCTTCGTGTTCGTCCCGCGCCCAGGTCGGGTGCGCTTGCAGTAGGGGGTTACAAGCGTCTGCGCGAGGTGAGGGGAGTGAGCGGCCCCGAGAGAGCGCCTGCCCCTGCCCTTCGTCCCCGCGAGGCCAACCTTCTCTAAGAAGGCCCTGGTCCTTCCTTTTATAGTCGTAAGGAGAGGATCCAGGTGTACAAGATGGGGGTGTAGCAAGGTGCTACGTGTCTAGCGAGAGAGAGCTAGCGCCCTATGTACATGCCAAGGTGGCAGCCGGAGAGATCTTGGCACCCTGTTGGTGTGGCGTCGTGGCTGTTGGAGAAGTAACGGAGCCGGACGGGGAGACAGCTGTCGGAGTGGCTGGGCCCTTGCTGACGTCCTCCTGCTTTCGTAAGGGAGCTGAGAGTCGCCGTCGTCATGGTCTAGCGGGGCGCCATCATTTGCCTATCTGGCGTGGCTGGCCAGATGGGACGCCGGTCTTGTTCTCTGCGACCCAAGTCGGCTCAGGGCAGGGCGATGATGGCGCTTCCTGTTGACGTGGCGGTCTCGTGTCCTAGGTCGGGCGTCGTGGAGGCTCCTCCGAAGCCGAGGTCGAGTCCGTCCTGCAAGACAGAGGCAGAGTCCGAGCCCTAGGTTCGGGCGAGGCGGAGATCGTTAGGCAGAGGCCGAGGCGGAGTCCGAGCCCTGGGTCGGGCGAGGCGGAGTTCGTCGTCTTCCGGGGCCTTAGCCCGAATCCGAGCCCTTGGGCGGAGTGGAGTTCGCCGTCTTCTGGGGCCTTAGCCCGAGTCCGAGCCCTTGGGCGGAGTGGAGTTCGCCGTCTTCCGGGGCCTTAGCCCGAGTCCGAGCCCTTGGGCGGAGCGGAGTTCGCCGTCTTCCGGGGCCTTAGCCCGAGTCCGAGCCCTTGGGCGGAGCGGAGTTCGCCGTCTTCCGGGGCCTTAGCCCGAGTCCGAGCCCTTGGGCGGAGCCTCCTGTGGCACTTCTGGCGAAGTCTGGTCGCCCGTCGGTCTTACCTTTTGCGCTAAACGCCCCGGTGACTCGGTCGGTTGGCGCGGTGATTTAGTCAGGGTTTCTTCTTATCGAAGGCGGGGCCTAGGGCGAGCCGGAGATGCGTCTGCCGTGAAAGAGGAGGCCTCAGACGAGACGGAGTCATCTTAGGGTCGGCTGCCCTCGCCCGAGGCTAGGCTCGGGCGTGGCGTGGTCAAGTCACTCGTATGGACTGATCCCTGACTTAATCAAACCCATCAGGCCTTTGCAGCTTTATGCTGATGGGGGTTACCAGCTGAGAATTAGGCGTCTTGAGGGTACCCCTAATTATGGTCCCTGACAAGTGCGTAACCTAATTTTATTTTATGCATAGCATGATTGTTAGATTAATATGATTATGTTAAGACAAATTTTTTAATCCATAGCTGCTTAACGTAATTACCTTCCGACCATAGCCTCGACTGTTTTAATTTCTTTCTCGCCTAATCGTAAATGCGAGCCCTGCGACACACGTCTGTTCATTTGTTATATTTTTTGTGTGGTGTATTATTTCTTTCTATATTAAGTTTGTGGAATGTATGTTTGAACTCGTATAGATAATGGTATGTTGGCGGAGTCCAAATGAGTTGCAGGTGAAGACCATGAGCAACAGCTGTTTGGTGAAGGCAAGTGTCCTCTGACCTATCTATGTCCCACTCATTTTATAATTCACTCCTCGCATTTACATAGTTTTTACCTAAGGATTGATTAGCTTTGTTTATCCTGTCCTTATTCACCTATTTGGGTTGGATCATTTTTGGTTTAGCTCTATGCTAGCGCTTCACTCTAATCAATGAATATGATGAGATTATTTATGATACGATGATTATCTTTTGATTATGATGATGGTATTATGACATTTAAGTGGGCTCGAGCGGTTTATCGAGTGCCTCTCCGTAAGGACTGGTTTGTTAGATGACCACCCTGAAAAACAGTACAACCATGAGGGTGGTATGGGATGCCCTTAGCCAAATAATTAGAGAAATTGAGGTGTAGTTTGCTTCGCCGTCATGCTGTAAATGGGGCTCGATGTATGTGGCTCGCTCTGCCGAGGGTGGTTTGCCCCTTGGGGAGGAGTACGGTACATTTAGGAAACCTAACGGACGGCTACAGCCTTAGAGAATCTTTGTAAAGGCTACGTAGTGAAACCTTGCCTATTCACCTTGGTAGTGTTTAAGAGTTTGATCGGCCCGAGGCAAAAAAGGAATCACGACTCGTGGGTAAAGTGTGCAACCTCTGCAGAGTGTTATGAAACTGATATATTAGTCATGCTCACGGTTATGAGCAGCCTTGGGAGCTCCATTGATTAGAGACACATTGTTTAGAGATACTATGGTTATAGATGATGATGAGGATAATGATGGTTTTGATGATTATGGATTCTGGTATTCTTTCCATTTGGAAGGAGTGCTTTTGGGCTAATAACTTGGGTTTAATGCTAAATCCTGGCTCTCTACTAGTAATAATTACCTGACCAACTAAAAGCAACTACTTGATCTTAACCCCACATAAAACTAGTCCACTACAGCCAAACGGGACAATTGCTGAGTATGTTGATATGTACTCACTCTTGCTTTACACACCAAACCCCCAGGTTGTCCACATTGCAACCACTGCTCAGGAGAAGATGAAGTCGTGGCGGAGGATTTTCAGGAGTTCCAAGAGTACGATGAGTTCTAGACGTGGATTAGCGGCAAACCCTAGTTGGATGCCTGTGAAGGCCGTGTTTAGCCATGTTTCGTTTTCGCACTTTGATATATGTTAATGACTCTGTGGATGTCTTGGGCATCATGATGTAATCAACTATTAATACTCTTTTATGTTATTATTTGAGTACTGTGTGATGATGTTCGGTTACGTAACTGTTGTGTGCGTGAATTGCTGATCCTGGCACGTACATGGTTCACGTTTGGTTTGCCTTCTAAAACCGGGCGTGACATGGATGATTCAAATAATATTGACCATTAGATTTAAGTGAGTAAGGAAGAGGGGATTATCCAGCGATCTGAACCGTTGATTTTGATGATGTATTAAGTATGGGTGCAATTTCTTTGGTGGATTTAGTGGATGTTATGGGTGTGGGTGATTTGGTTGGGTGGATTTTTCCAAAGTTTAAACTAGTGGATTATATAGTGGTATAGGTTCTAGTGTCATGTATAAGCTAGGTCAAGTCTATATCCAAGATTGAGAAAGAATATCAACCATGGATATGATGGTAATGATCACAAGTGGTAATCAAGTGCTCAACATTAAAAAGAAGAAAGAGAAAAACAAATATAAGGGCTTAAGACAAAGATGTAGCTAGAGCATTTTATTTAGCCGATCAAGACACATTAGAGTGTATGATTGAATTTATGATAGATTATTGTACTATTAAGAGGGAAGCTTAATTAGATAATTTGGACATCTACTTTCACTAGGCGTTGGAGTTATGTATATTGCATTTAGGCCTAGTGAAACTTTCGAAGAACAAGTGAAAATAGTCATTTAAAACTCTTTGTCAATGCTAACTCCGCTTAACATTCCAAGAGCATTAAAGCTCGCTGATCGTGCCTTGTGCTGGCACTAGAGCCACATAGAATAAGGAACTCAAAGAGCATGGAAATCATATCATTTAACTCTAACACGCACCGAACATATTCAATGACATATCTGTTGTGAGCATCGGACATTTGACACACAATAGCGGCTAATTTGAGCCATTGTGATATAATCGTTGGAGATGCACCAAATGTGTCCAATCTCCTCGATGTAAGCCCACCACGAGGGTCACAACTTGATTTATTTGGAGGTATATAAATATACCTTGTGGCAAGCTTTGGTAAACTTCTTGGCACCCCTATACACTTGTGCACACCTCTTGAGGACTGAAATCACACTCCATTCACTTGTATTCCTTGTATCATCATTTGAGTGAGTTTGGAGAGCTCCTAGTGCATCACATTTAGTTTTTGCATCTTGTGGCACTAGTTGAGCGACTTGCAATATTTATTCTTTTGTTACCCTTTGTGTTTGCCATCACCTAGCTAGTCTAGATATTGTTGGATCATTGAGTGGATATTGGAAATTGGTGTCAGCTTTGATTATATATTGTAAGGGGCTTTATGCTTATTCCCCACAAGGGATTTGTAAAGAGCTACTATAGTGGAATCGTGGTTATATGGAGTGCCTCACTAGCGTGCTTCTTACAACACACGAGTGGTGTTTGGCATGTGATACTAATTAGTCGTGAACTACCTAGCTTGGACTCACCACAACAAGGATATAGGTTACCGACATGCAATCAAACCATAGGGATAAATCATTGCATTCATCCTCTTTCCTAGCTCGGTTTGATAACTACCACAGTTGTATTTACATTCATATTATTATATTGTGAGGTAGTTGCTTGAGTATCTCAAAAGCATCTCATAGTCATAACTAGTTATTATCTCTATAGTTAGGGCTCCAGTGCTATTGTATAGTAGTTTGCTTCTATGCTTGAGTGAAATAAACTTTTTCTCGAATGTGCATGAGAGCTGCACATCATTATATTAAGAGGAAATAAGATGATCCAAAATGGACCTAGATACAAGAATTCCCTCCTAAGGAGGTCTAAAGCAAAGAAATAGGAAACTATTCATGAGTTTAGTAGGAACAATTACACCACTATAGCAACTTT
Organism: Zea luxurians; assembly: GCA_029449295.1. Classification (NCBI taxonomy): domain Eukaryota; kingdom Viridiplantae; phylum Streptophyta; class Magnoliopsida; order Poales; family Poaceae; genus Zea; species Zea luxurians. Next base: position 106,948,639 of record JAOPSE010000003.1, on the reverse strand, counting down.
CTAAGGGATAAGGATGGTGGCTACAAGATAGGAGCGACCCTTAGCTCCAGCTGTTTCACACAACTGTTGACTATTGTTCCTCCCTTGCCTGACAGAGAGATGTAGAAAGACTAGGAGGTAAACCATTAAAGACAATTCTATTTTGGAGATTCCAAAGAATCCAAGCACCCAAGGCAATAAGTGAATTGAGACCCCTCATAGCCAGATCTCTAGTACTCTTGACAACCTTCTCCCACCATCCCATAAAAGAATTTATACTAGGATTAGGAGCAAGCCTATGCAACCTAAATTGGTGCAGCATTAGGAACCAAAATTCTCTCGCGAAAACACAGGAAACTAGAATGTGATTCGAAGTTTCAGAATTCTGATCACATAAAGGACACCTCTCTAGGTGCTTTGGTCCTCTTTTAGCCAACCTATCAGTTGTCCAGCACCTATTTAGAGCCGTGAGCCAAAGGAAGATGTGACATTTGTAGGGGGCCCAAGTTTTCCAAACTCTTTAATAGTGACAAAAGTGAATAGAGCTAGTGAACAATCCTTCATATGCAGCCTTAGCCAAATAAGCCCCATTAGCAACAATACTGAACATATGTTTATATTCCACATCCGGTTGTAACTCAAAAATCCGAAATCAGATTATAGAGATGAAGACAATCCACTAAAAACCCCCATAGATAGAGTTCCTGTGATATATGAAATCCATCTTTTATTTGTCAACGCCTCATAAATTGTTCTTATGTTAGTGATTCTTTTTGAAATGGCTTCAAATGATCTAAGTACTAGATCTATAATATTCTACCCATGTACCCATTTATTAGTCCAAAACAAAGTATTGTCCCATTACAAACTTTCAATCTTAACACCATCGAGAAGAAAGCCCTTGCTTTATCCGGCACCTAGATGGGTAAACTGCACCAAGGTCTGCTAGGCTTAATATTTTGGAGCCATACCCACTGCATGCGTAGGGCCCAACTAAGCTCTTTAAGACTAGAAATGCAAAGACCACCCAGTTGAAGAGGTCTACAAATTCTACGCAATCAACCTAGACAGTGCCCTCCTCTAACTTCCTTGCACCCCTCCATTAAAAAACCTTTTATAGTTTTGTCAATAGCCTTGATAGCCCAAAGGGGTATATTTATCGCCACAACGAGATAAATAAGCATACCAATAAGCACATATTGTACTTGCACTTTTCTACTAGCCCTTATCATCAAATCTGCTTTCCATCCTGAGAATTGATCAGCAACTCTATCCACAATAGGGTGCAACTGATCCTTGGTGAGATTTTTTTGGGACAACAACAGTCCCAGGTATCGGCAAGGAAACACCAAGATGTCACATGGGAGGAGGCCCTAAACCACTTCCAAATCCTCATCATCACATTGAATGGGGTAAACACTAGGCTTTTGTTTGTTGTTGCGGAGACCTAAAGCTTCACCAAAAAGATGTAAAATATCTATAGTAATAGTGGTATTCGCAGCAGATGGATGCAAGAAGAACACCAAATCATCTACATACATAGATACCTGATGGAGATGAGTTCTAGGAGATAGATCCATGAGTAGACTTGCATGTAGGGATGGCAATCGGGTGGGTAGTACGCGGATATATAGTTTGTGAATCCATACCCGCGAGACTAATCGCAACCCATACCCGTACCCATAAACGTTTGTGGCTATGGATCTCTACCCATACCCGTACCCATGGGGTATCCGCTATCCGACGGATACCCGTTATCTGCCCGCCCACTATAATTTTAGCATTCAACATCAAACAAAAAGTTTATCACATTTCAAAAACAATTATCATTCCATCATTATCAAATGATAATTTCAGCACCAATCAACATGTCATAGATAAAAATTGAAAATTAAAATTTAGGATAATATATTAAATCCGAATGGCCCATATGTCAAATATCCATTGGGTAATGGGTATGGATACTAGTTATCCATACCCGCAAAAAAATTATTCGTGGATACCTTATTATATCCATAACCGTACCTGCGAATACCAAATTCCACCATACCCATATCCAATGGATAATTATCCGCGGTTATTTACCCATACCCGTATCCATTGCCATCCCTACTTGCATGTTTATCCCAAGAAAACAGCAGGCCAAGAACATCCATTACTAGGATAAAAACATGGGGAAGAGAGGATCCCCTTGCCAAAGTCCTCTCCTTTGCTTAGGACCCTCCCGGAATGCCATTTAGAAGCACATGAGTGCTACAGGAAAATAGAAGCCCACAAATGATGTCCCTCCAAACTTGTCCAAAGCCAAGTTGCTTCATAACCTCAACGAGAAAAGGCTAAGAAACCGAGTCGAAAGCCTTAGTAATATCAAGCTTTAGGAGAAGACAAGGCCTTTTCTATTGATGAAATAGTCTAGTGCTTTGTTGAACCAACATGAAATTATCTTGAATGAAATGACCCTTAATGAAGGCATTCTGAATCAGAGAAACCATATCATTCAACCTTTGACTCAACCTATTGGCTAATAATTTTGTAATTAGCTTCGCAACACTATGCACTAAATTGATTGGCCTAAAGTCTTTGACATGTTTAGCCCCATCCTGCTTCGGATTAGAGTAATGTAGGCCGAGTTCAACAAGCCAAAGTTGTCAAACTTTCTGCTCCAAACGGTGGAAACAGCTGCATAAGGTCCTCCTTGATAATGTTCCAACAAGATTTATAGAAGCATCCAATGAAACCATCAAGACCCGGGGCCTTATCATTAGGTAGACTCCTAATGGTATTCCAAACTTCATGTTTTGAATCAGGCTCATCAGGTTTGTCAGATTATAAGTTGGCATTTAAAGATCCTCCAAATCAATAGTCTGCTTCCTATCCACACATTCACCAATAAGCTTGGAGTAGAAACTATCCACCAAGGCCCCTTTTTCATCATGACTTGTGAGTATATGATCTCCATTCACAAGCCATGCCACAAAAATCTTCTTTTTTGATGTTGAGAGTATATGAAAGAGCTTGGTGTTAGCATCCCCCTCTTTAAGCCATGAAATTCTCGATCTCGATCTTGCAATGGTATGTTGAAGAGAGGATAAAACAAGGAGTGTTTTCAGGATATTTTTAGCCAAATTTCAACCAAGGTCAAAGATCTATTGTCCTGCGCAATTTCCAGTCTATGAAGAATTTCTCTTGCCAAAGCCAACTGAGACCTCACATGTCCCACATGCTTCTCGCTCTAAGATTTCGGTTACTTAGCTGTAACCTTTAGTTTCAAGTCCAAAGTCTTAAAGGGGTAGTTTACAACTGCTAAATATTCCCTAACCTCCTGGACAACATCATGAAATCCATCCAACTTGGACCAAAAGGCTTCAAAACAAAAGCACCTTTTACCCATTTTATTGTCTTTAATGCCTAGTAGCAAGGGGCAACGATTAGAGTCTTCAGAGGTAGCACTTTTAAGTAGGGATGAAAACGATCAGAAACGGTATTTATTCGGTAATCAGTTTTTTAGTCATTTTTCTTTGATTGCGAATAAATAGGATATAGAATCTATAATACAAATTTGTATTATTGTTTTTAACATCCAGCTTGTAAAGATTCATAAAAGGTAAACATCAAATTCATTCTATATTTTCTCAAATAATAGATATAAACTTCGGTATGGATTCGGAAACAAATTCGGTAATTTTTTCAACTTTTTGTGTTGTAGGGAGCAAATAATACATAAAAAATTTTATGTAATATTTTATTCATATTTGTACTAATGTGCTAGATAACATAAGAAAAGATCAACATCAAATTTTATACATATCTATTTTAAAATATTAAATTTGTTCTAGCAGTTCGGATTACCACTTTCATCCCTACTTTTAAGAAGGACATTGGGGGATATCTCTTCCCACTCCACTGAACAGAGAACCCTATCAAGCTTAACAAGGACAAGACTATCTTGCTATTTTGACCACACAAATTTACGCTCATCAGAGGAATCTCTTTGAGACTCAAGTTCTCAATCAACTTCCTAAATCTTTCCATCATGACTCTGTCAAGATTTGAATTGTTTTTGTCTAAAGCCCTATAAATGAGGTTGATGTCACCAGCAATCAACCAAGGACCAAAGCAAATAGCCCTTATGTCTCTCAACTCTTGAAGAAACAACATCTTATCATTATTTCTTTGAGGGCCATAAACACAAGTTAACCACCAACAATGATTATGCTCATTATAGAATTGAATTGAGATGTTGTGGTTGTCTATCCTAGTTAACTCAATGACTCCTAAGTGGTGCTTCCAAACAACCAGGACGCCACCACTAGCACAACATGACGGTAGGAAGGAGAACTGACATAAATCCAAACCCAAGGCTAACAGAATATAGAACAAGATAGAACTTTGATGTTTAGGGCTTTAGAAGATAGAACAAGATTTAGAACTGAACTTTGATGTTTAGAAGAGTTTAAACCCCTCACATTCCAACATATATTATTGACCGGATCCATTACAAGACAAATATAGGAAAGCGACCCATACAGAAAAAAGACTCACTAAAGGATAAGGTCCCATGGATTCCTCCAACCAAAGAGGGTTGCTAAGGCTTCTACGTGACTCTAAGATAAAAAAATGTTGGAAAAGGTTTGGATAATCCTCAATAACTTGTGGATTGATGCCTGCAGTCTCTGGGATTACTTTTAGAGACCTCGTTACTTGTTTTATTGCTCTGTTCTCTAGGTCCTGCATGTTGAATTCCACCCCTACTCCTGCAAATTATCACCTCCGTCATAGCGCAATAACAGAATCTGTGACACCCCTTGGTCGCTTGGAAGAAATAGGAGTCGACAATAATTTTGAAGGATATTTTGTCATTTTGGTGAGGAAGGATCTTCTTCTAGAGTTTAGATCAGGAGATGAGTCCGATAACTACTCATAAGAATCCCTAAAAGACAGCCTAGAGCTATCATCAAAGGTCACAAAACTAGACTCGAGTGAGCAGTTGTTTCTGCTACTACACATGCCCCAATCCACTGAAGTCCATCATCAATAGGCCATGAGACCTAGAATGGTCTCAGGTGAAGTAACAACAGCTCCTTCCACATCCGAGAGAGGTTCGGATGGAGTAACCGCTGTCACTTCAATGCCCAATCCCATCCCCATAGACTAAGCCTCCACAACATCCGAATCATTATTCAAAAGCAAGGTTTGCCTAGAAGAAACCAACTGATCAGAAACTTTAGGAAGCTAAAATTCAATTGAAACCCCAAAATCCCTAGCCATCATCCTCATTGAAGTCCTTTCTTCAGCCTCGGAAGCGGACTGATCATTTTCTTCATTTGTGGTACTTCTAACGGTTTTTTGACGTCTCTGATAGAAGAGTTTGACTGTTATTAGACCAACACTAGACAGCCTAGACAACATGGATATCCAACTTAAGATCACTTGAAAATAACCTTGGCCCCTCTTTGCGTGCAAAAGTGGCTCCATGAGGTTTATGGGTTAGCATGGAACTGTAACCCAGAAGCATCAACAGTGCATGACTCAGGGAAAGATAACAACTAGCTGGGCCTTGGACGGTCACTAGTTGAATGCCCTGGGGGAGAAAGTACTACCTTCCTACATGGGGGTTAGCTCTCCCACCCCATGATGTACCTTGCCTAGATGTCACCTATCATAGTCCATGGTGATCATGATCTAGAGCACCATCATCTAAGTCATCGGTAGGAGGACCAGAATGTGATCGAAGTCATTGAGTCAGAAGGCCATGGAAAAATGAATAGTAATTGGGTAACTCAGAGCTATGGTTTTTCTAACGTTGCCCTCGAGAACCTGAACAGGCTCAACAACCCACAAATCTCTTGTAGCAGGAATATATGATGGATTAGTACACCACACAAAGTACTTGAAGTAGGACAAATATTGCAGCGCCATAGTATCCTGATGTACTTGATGAATCCAAACAAATGGGCTAAGAAGACGTTCCACCGTGCTAGTTTCCCATGCATGAATAGGAATTCCCCCAATCTCAAGTTCAACCAGGTATGGCAATATGATGTCCAAAGCACCTAGAAACCTTGACCAACACTTACAAATAACAAAGAAAGTGAAAGTCGCCTAGAGGGGGGTGAATAGGCGAAACATGAAAATTATAAACTTTGAACATGCACTACACCCAGGGTTAGGGTTAGAAATAAATTCGGAGTGTGGAAGATCGTTTCTCTTACTATGAGTTGCTCAATCAATGCAGATAACTTTGGGAGCAAACTCAAAACAATATGAGGAAGGGAACTTTAGAGAGAGGAGAGGGAAGAAACAAATCAAGTGATGAAGATCAACACAAATGAACACGGTGATTTGTTTCCCGAGGTTTGGTTCCAAAGAACCTACTCCTTGTTGAGGAGGCCACGAAGGCTAGGTCTATTCCAACCCTTTCCCTCTCTCAATCGGTCACTTAGACCGGTCGAGTGCTTTTTCTTAATCACATGGGTCACTAAGACCCGCAAGGATGACCACATAATTAGGTGTCTCTTGCAAGCTTTACAAAGCACTTGAGAAGTTTAGAATGAGAAGAAGGAAGCAACCAAGCAACAAGAGCAACAAAAGAAACACAAATCACCCTCTCTCAAGTCACTAAGCACTTGATTTGATTTTGGAGCTTGGAGAGGATTTGATGCTTTGATTGTGTCTTTGGAGTCTATTCTTTTGCTCTAATATTGAATGGAGAAGTTGCAATGCTTGGATGGCTTTAATGGTGGTGGTTGGGGGTATTTATAGCCCCAACCACTATTCCAGTTGTTGCTGTTGATGGGCACAACAGACAGTCCGGTGGTGCACGGGACACTCTATCCGGTGAGTGCCACGTCAGCCGACTGTTGGGGTTTGGAGTCGTTGACCGTTGAAGTCTTATGTCATCTTGCGGCACTGGATAGTCCAATAGCACACCGGACAGTCCGGTGTATTCTGACTTTGCAGACTGACTTCTGACTTCTACGCTGCTGACTACGTCGCAGTCAGCGCAGTCAACCGTTGGGTGAAGTTGACCATTGCTCCGTTTGATCATCGGACTCTCCGGTGGTGCACCGGACAATCCGATGAATTATAGCAGACGAGCATTGAGAAAACCCAAGAGCGGCCAGTTTGCGAGGTACTCAGCCAGGGCACCGAATAGTGTCTGGTGCACCACTGGCTGCACTAGAGCAGCTAGTATGTTTAGGTGAACTTTATGCACCTAAGAACAACATCCACTAGGCAAACTAGTTAGTCCATATGGTTTGTGAGTATTATAGGAAATGTTGAGGCCATTTCCCTTTCAATCTCCCCTTTTTGGTGATTGATGCCAATACAAACTGTTGGTCACTTGTTCTCAAATACTGTAAGTCAAGAACAAGGCAACACAATTGTTAATTGTAAGAGACCTTCGTCTTCCGAAGCATTATCTCCCTGTGGGTATAATACTCATCAGACGAAGGTCTAGAAGGACATACCTTCATCATTCAATAAGTAAACATGAAATACAAAGGAGTAAACATGATAACAGAATCTAAGTAATTCATTTATTATTGTATTCCATGAAACATATAAGAATATCAACGATGTTAATATTACATTGATACATTCGGCTTGCTCAAAGACAAGGGTGCCGGAGAGTAAAAAGTACCATCCAGTCCCCCGTACGGTGTTACTGTTCATCCATTTATAGGCATAGGACGCATCCCGGGTAAAAGTACATTTATGTCCTCAATATTCACTTATGATCATAATACAAGTCATTAAGGACTAAGTAGTTTTTCCCCCTTCGGCCAGCATCATCATCATGCTTCATCTCCATTACGAGCCGAAGGTGTCAATCTGGTGATAGCTTCAGCGTTTATTTTTATCATCCTTAGATTTGTCTTCATCTCGTATGCCTTCATCATGAGGAAAAGACTTGCATCCTAAAGACGAAGCCCCCTGTAATAGCTTATGCTGAAAACAAATGGTTAATTATGTTTTTGAGGACCTTCGGAAGAGGAAGGCCCCAACAGTAGCCCCTCGCAGTATTAATTTGTTTCTTTGTAGCAAATTTAGACTGTGACATGAACGAAGACCTTTAGCCAAAGGTCCAAAAAACACCTTCCCTTCTCTAGAATAGCGAATGACACTGACATGCAGGGCCCACCAAACCATGGGGCACTAGGTATATAAATAGGAGCCCGCATTGAAAACATTTTTTGTGCCATTATAGTTACATTGTGCTCATCATTTTAATCTTTCTTGCTTTGCCAAGTTTAATTGGATTTTAAGCTTCGGCTTTTCAACGCCTTTTGGTTTGATGGCTGACGGGAAGAAGATTGTCGACCCAGCGCTGTCCGAGTTTTACGAAGCTATGGAAAGGACCAACGCAGAGAAGATTGCTCATGAGATGCTAGCTGGGATATCTGAGGGTTCTAGTGATAGTGAAGTTTTCGATGCAAAAAGCAAAAATGAGGGTGCCAAAGATTGGCCCTAGAGACCAAGCCATGTTGTCTTCGGAAAATCAACCATCAAGCAAGGGCAAATTGATGCTATGAGGGGAAGATACTTCCATGACATTTCTATTATGAGGGCTGGAGGGGAAAGCAATGTCCCTCTGCCCGAAGTTGACGAGGTGGTAGTTTATAGAAGCTTCATGAAGGCAGGGCTTTGGTTCCCTTTGGATAAGTTGCTGGTCGAAGTTTTAAAGACTTTCGAAATCTACCTTCATCAGCTTATCCCCGAAGCTATTATCAAGATGGGGATGTTTATTTGGGCTATGAGGAGCCAGGGGCTAGAACTAAATGCAAAATGCTTCTGCAACATGCACGAGCTGTCCTATGAGACGAAGGCTACCGGAAAGGAGCAATATCAGAACAACTTCGGTTGCTACAGCTTCGTGCCTCGTTCTGAGGCAAGCTACCCAGTTCCGACATTTCGGAAGAGATGGCCTGAGGCCTAGATGCAAGAGTGGTTCTATGTGAAGAACGACCTGGCTGAAAGGGAAGATATTAAGGGGATTATTCAACACCCTATCTGGTCTCGTTTCGGCATTAGGAGGCCATCCACTGCCCTTGGGAATGACATACAAGCATGCCAAATGGCCTTTAATATAGTATGTACCTACATAGGCACAAGGGACTTAGTGCAGGAGCATATCGCTTATAGGGTGTGGCCACTCGCAAGTGGGTGGGAGATGCCGAAGGAAGCTGCTGCTGGATCTAGCCAAGGCAGTCTAGTTTACTTGAGTACACCTTTAGGTACAGGAATCAGTTCGATGAGCCGAATGATGACTGGCTAGATGCCATCGAAGCAACCAGTGATGAGTTGCTTGGTGCATACTTGAAGGCTAAAGATGATGCTATGACAATAGTGTCGGGGACCATAATTAGGGGTACCCTCAAGGCTCCTAATTCTCAGCTGGTAACCCCCATCAGCATAAAGCTGCAAAGGCCTGATGGGTGCCACTAAGTCAGGGATCAGTCCATTCGAGGGACTCGATCACGCCTCGCCCGAGCCTAGCCTCGGACAAGGGCAGCCGACCCTGGAGGATCTCCGCCTCGCCCGAGGCCCCCCTCCAGCGGCGAACATATTTCCGGCTCGCCCGAGGCCCTGTCTTTGCCAAGAAGCAACCCTGACCAAATCGCCGCACCGACCGACCAAATCGCAGGAGCATTTAATGCAAAGGTGGCCTGACACCTTTATCCTGACGCGCGCCCCTCAGCCGACAGAGCCGAAGTGACCGCCGTCACTTCGCTGCTCCACTGACCGGTCTGACGGAAAGACAGCGCCGCCTGTGCTGCTCCGACTGTGGTGCCACTTGACAGAGTGAGGCTGACAGGCAGCCAGGCCCGGCCGCACGCACCATAGGAAGCTCCGCTCCGCCCGACCCAGGGCTCGGACTCGGGCTAAGCCCCAGAAGACGGCGAACTCCGCTCCGCCCGACCCAGGGCTCGGACTCGGGCTAAGCCCCGGAAGACGGCGAACTCCGCTCCGCCCGACCTAGGGCTCGGACTCGGGCTAAGCCCCGGAAGACGGCGAACTCCGCTCCGCCCGACACAGGGCTCGGACTCGGGCTAAGCCCCAGAAGACGGCGAACTCCGCTCCGCCCGACCCAGGGCTCGGACTCGGGCTAAGCCCCGGAAGGCGGCGAACTCCGCTCCGCCCGACCCAGGGCTCGGACTCGGGCTAAGCCCCAGAAGACGGCGAACTCCGCTCCGCCCGACCCAGGGCTCGGACTTGGGCTCAGCCCCAGAAGACGACGAACTCCGCTTCGCCCGACCACAGGACTCAAATTCCGCCCTGGCCTCAGCCAACGGCCTCCGCCTCGCCCGACCTAGGGGCTCGGACTTGACCTTGGCCATGGAAGACGGACTCGACCCCGACCTCGGAGGAGCCTCCACATCGCCCCAACCTAGGGCGCAGGTCGGCCACGTCGACAGGAGGCGCCATCATTACCCTACTCCAAGCTGACTCAGGCTACGGGGAACAAGACCGGCGTCCCATCTGGCTCGCTCCGCCAGATAGGCAATGATGGCGCCCCGCACGCACCCTGACGATGGCGGCTCTCGGCCCCCTTACGGAAGCAAGAGGACGTCAGCAAGGACTCGACAGCCCCGACAGCTGTCCCTCCGCCAGGCTCCAGCGCTCCTCCGACGGCCACGACATCACACAAACCGGGCACCAAAATCTCTCCGGCCGCCACGATGGCGTGTACTTAGGGCGCTAGCTCTCCTCCGCTAGACACGTAGCACTCTGCTACACCCCCCATTGTACACTTGGATCCTCTCCTTACGCCTATAAAAGGAAGGACCAGGGCCCTCTTAGAGAGGGTTGGCCACGCGGGGACGAGGACGAGATAGGCGCTCGCGTGAGGCCGCTCGCTCCCTCCCCCGTGTGGACGCTTGTAACCCCCTACTGCAAGCGCACCCGACCTGGGCGCGAGACGAACACGAAGGCCGCGGGATTTCTACCTCTCTCACGCACGTCTCCGGCCACCTCACTTCCCCCCTTCGCGCTCGGCCTCGCGCCGACCCATCTGGGCTGGGGCACGCGGCGACACTTCACTCGTCGGCTTAGGGACCCCCCAGTCTCAAAACGTCGACAGTTGGCGCGCCAAGTAGGGGCCTGCTGCGTGTTGACGAACAGCTTCCCGTCAAGCTCCAGATGGGAGTCTCCAGCAACCTCTCCGGCCCGGGACGGTGCTCCGTTTCGAGAGCCTTGAGTTCATGTCCCTCGACGGCAGCTACGACATGATACTCTTTCCACCGTCGGGCGACAGCGACAATGGTGGCCGACAGTCCGCCCGCCGGCGGCGGGATCGACGACGTCTTCCCCGCGTAGTGGAAGAACAACCTTCGAGCTCGCCCCGTCCTCTTCCCCACCGACGGAGGAGGAGGCAGGGCAACCAAGTCCAAGCAGGAGGCGGCGCCTCGTCGGCCGCCGAGCGAGTCGACAACGCCAGCACTCCAACGGGGGGCGCGCCGGGCATCGACCTCGCGCTTGAGACGAAGACGAGCGCTATCTCCCCGCGACACGCCAATCCCGAGCAAACAGACGACGCCAGCACGCTCGCGAAAGGCTTGCTGGGTGTCACCCTCATACCTGAGACGACGGTGCAGTCAGTCCCCGACGTGACTTCGTCACCGCCCGTCGACCAAGAGGTACCGACCGATTCTCATCCCACGCCTTTCGGATTCAGCCTCGACCCGCCTAGCGGCTCCGCTTTGGCGGACGCTCTCGCAGAGGCGAATCCGAACCCTCTGGGGTTTCGTATGTGGTCACCTTGGGACCGGCTGACAGACGTCTCGACCTACGGACCCTCTGGGTCCAAGGAAGACGACAAGCCCAGCTTCTGTTGGGATTTCTCCGGACTTAGCAACCCCAGTGCCATGCGGGACTTCATGACCGCATGCGACTACTGCCTTTCCGACTGTTTCGACGGTAGCCATAGCCTCGGCGATGAGGACTGCGGCCCGAGCCGCGAATGTTTCCACGTCGATCTAGGGGGTCCCTCCGAAGGCAACCATCTCGGCATGCCGGAGGACGGTGATCTCCCTAGACCGGTGCCTCGCGTTGACATCCCACGGGAGCTAGCTGTGGTCCCCGTTCCGGCGGGGGGTCACGACCCACAGCTTGAGCAAATCCGCGGGGTGCAGGTCAGGCTTGAGAGCACCTAGAGGGGGGGTGAATAGGTGATCCTGTGAAACTTAAAACCCAAGGCAGCTAGGAGCCGTTGAGAGCAATCTAGGAAGGCTGATCTTGCCTTCTGTCGACTGGCGCACCGGATAGTCCGGTGCACACCGGACACTGTCCGGTGCCCGATTTCCTTCCATAAATGGCACAGTCGACCGTTGGCAGACTGAGAGCCGTTGGCGCACCGGACATGTCCGGTGCACACCGGACAGACCGGTGCCCCCTTCTAGCCGTTGGCTCGGCCACGTGTCCCGCGCAGATCGCGCGGCCGACCGTTGGCTCACCGGACAGTCCGGTGCACACCGGACAGTCCGGTGAATTATAGCCGTACGTCGACGATGAATTCCCGAGAGCGACGAGTTCGCCTGTGAACAGCCCACCGGACAGTCCGGTGCACCACCGGACAGTCCGGTGAATTATAGCCGTACACCGCCGTCGAAGTCCCGAGAGCAGCCTTTTCCCTCGAGCTAGCCTGGCGCACCGGACACTGTCCGGTGCACCACCGGACAGTCCGGTGCACCCAGACTGAGCAGACTTTGGCTGCTCGAGCCATCTCTTCTCCAACTCGATTTTTTCTGTTTCCAGCACTTAGACACAATACATTAGTCCATAAAACAATGTACTAAGTCTGAGAAACATACCTTTATCCTTGATTTGTACTTTGTCCACCTTTTTACAATTAGGCACTTGTGTTGGACACTAAATCACCAAAATACTTAGAAATGGCCCAAGGGCACATTTCCCTTTCAATCTCCCCCTTTTTGGTGATTTATGCCAACACAACATAAAGCAAGTAGAACAAGTACAAAATCACTTCAAATAAGAACTCAAATTATTTTGATTCAAATTTGACATATATGGATCACTCTATGCCACCACTTGGTTTGTTTTTGCAAATCAAACTCAAATTCCTATCTCTAAGTCAAAACCACTTGTAGAGACATAAAGAGAGGTTTTCCAAAGAAATTTGATCAAGGATTTCAAAAACTCCCCTTTTTCCCATAGTCAATACTTCTCCCCACAAGAGGCCAACTTTTGACATAAGAGACAATAAAAGTGTTTTGACAAACCAAAAGCTCTAATCTACTGTTTTCAAAATTTCTCAAGTGGTAGCTGATCCATCTATTGCTTTGGCCTTTATTTTCTCCCCCTTTGGCATCAAGCACCAAAACGGGATCAATCTTGGCCCCCTTAACCCCATTGCCTCACCAAAATCTTCAAATAAGAACACATAGGCAATAAGAGTATAAAGATGAACTTGGAAAAGTTACTCTTTTCATCGGAGTGCAGTGGAAGTCTTGCATGGTCCAAGTCCACCTTTTCCCTTTCAATCCTCCTTTGAGACTAAAACAACCAAACTCAAGTACATGGTTAGTCTCAAAGGGTCAAGTTGTAGCACAGCTCCCCCTAAATATGTGCATCACTTGCAAAAAGGACTTGTGAGGTCCAGGGAGTGTTTGTACAACTTGAGCACCACAATAAGCAACAAAATGCAGAATGAACATGATCAAAGGCATAAACACATGTATGCTATAATTCAATCCAAGTTCCGCGAATCTAAGATATTGAGCTCACTACGCAGCCTGCAAAAGGTCTTCTCATCTAGAGGCTTGGTAAAGATATCGGCTAGCTGGTTCTCGGTGCTAACATGAAACACTTCGATATCCCCCTTTTGCTGGTGGTCTCTCAAAAAGTGATGCCGGATGTCAATGTGCTTTGTGCGGCTGTGCTCAACAGGATTTTCCGCTATTCGGATAGCACTCTCATTGTCACATAGGAGTGGGACTTTGCTCAGATTGTAGCCAAAGTCCCTGAGGGTTTGCCTCATCCAAAGTAGTTGCGCGCAACACTGTCCTGCGGCAACATACTCGGCCTCAGCGGTGGATAGGGCAACGGAAGTTTGTTTCTTAGAATTCCATGACACCAGGGACCTTCCTAAGAATTGGCACGTCCCCGATGTACTCTTCCTATCGACCTTACATCCAGCATAGTCGGAATCTGAGTACCCAATCAAGTCAAAGTTAGACCCCTTTGGATACCAGATCCCGAAGCAAGGCGTAGCGACTAAATATCGAAGAATTCGCTTCACAGCCACTAAGTGACACTCCTTAGGATCGGATTGAAATCTAGCACACATGCATACGCTAAGCATAATATCCGGTCTACTAGCACATAAATAAAGCAAAGAACCTATCATGGACCGGTATGCTTTTTGATCAACGGACTTACCTCCTTTGTTGAGGTCGGTGTGTCCGTCAGTTCCCGTCGGCGTCTTTGCGGGCTTGGCATCCTTCATCCCAAACCGCTTTAGCAAGTCTTGCGTGTACTTCGTTTGGGAGATGAAAGTGCCGTCCTTGAGTTGCTTCACTTGGAACCCAAGGAAGTAGTTCAACTCGCCCATCATCGACATCTCGAATTTCTGCGTCATCACCCTGCTAAACTCTTCACAAGACTTTTGATTAGTAGAACCAAATATTATGTCATCGACATAAATTTGGCACACAAAAAGATCACCATCGCAAGTCTTAGTAAAAAGAGTTGGGTCGGCTTTCCCAACCTTGAAAGCATTAGCAATTAAAAAGTCTCTAAGGCATTCATACCATGCTCTTGGGGCTTGCTTAAGTCCATAGAGCGCCTTAGAGAGCTTACACACGTGGTCGGGGTACCGTTCATCCTCGAAGCCAGGGGGTTGCTCCACGTACACCTCCTCTTTGATCGGCCCGTTGAGGAAAGCGCTCTTCACATCCATTTGGTACAACCTGAAAGAATGGTGAGCGGCATATGCTAGCAAGATACGAATTGATTCTAGCCTAGCCACAGGAGCAAAAGTCTCCTCAAAGTCCAAACCTGCGACTTGGGCATAACCTTTTGCCACAAGTCGAGCCTTGTTCCTCGTCACCACCCCGTGCTCGTCCTATTTGTTGCGGAACACCCACTTGGTTCCCACAACATTTTGCTTGGGACGAGGCACCAGTGTCCAAACTTCATTGCGCTTGAAATTGTTGAGTTCCTCCTGCATGGCCAACACCCAGTCCGGATCTAGCAAGGCCTCTTCTACCCTGAAAGGCTCAATAGAAGAGACAAAGGAGTAATGCTCACAAAAATTAACTAATCTTGAACGAGTAGTTACTCCCTTGCTAATATCACCCAAAATTTGGTCGACAGGATGATCCCTTTGGATCGTCGCTCGAACTTGGGTTGGAGGTGCCTGAGGTGCTTCTTCCTCTTCAATTTGAACATCCTGTGTTCCCCCTTGATCATGCGCCTCCACTTGAGGTACCTATTCGTCATCTTGGGTTGGGGGATGCACCATAGTTGAGGAAGATGGTTGATCTTGCTCCAAATGTTCCTGAGGCCGTACATCTCCAATCGCCATGGTGCGTATCGCGGCCGTTGGAACGTCTTCTTCATCTACATCATCAAGATCAACAACTTGCTCTCTTGGAGAGCCATTAGTCTCTCAAATACAACGTCGCTAGAGACTTCAACCAAACCCGATGATTTGTTGAAGACCCTATACGCCTTTGTATTTGAATCATAACCTAATAGAAACCCTTCTATAGCTTTGGGAGCAAATTTGGAATTCCTACCCTTCTTCACTAGAATATAGCATTTACTCCCAAATACACGAAAGTACGATACATTGGGTTTGTTACCGGTTAGCAGCTCATATGAAGTCTTCTTGAGGAGGCGGTGAAGGTAGACCCTGTTGATGGCGTGGCAAGCCGTGTTCATGGCTTCCGACCAAAAGCGCTCGGGGGTCTTGAACTCTCCAAGCATAGTCCTCGCCATATCGATGAGCGTCCTGTTCTTCCTCTCTACCACACCATTTTGCTGAGGTGTGTAGGGAGCGGAGAACTCGTGCTTGATCCCCTCCTCCTCAAGGAACTCCTCCACTTGAAGATTCTTGAATTCGGACCCGTTGTCGCTCCTTATCTTCTTCACCTTGAGCTCAAACTCATTTTGAGCTCTCCTTAGGAAGCGCTTGAGGGTCCCTTGGGTTTCAGTCTTATCCTGCAAAAAGAACACCCAAGTGAAGCGGGAAAAGTCATCAACAATAACTAGACCATACTTACTTCCTCCTATGCTCAGATAGGCGACGGGTCCGAAGAGGTCCATATGCAGCAGCTCCAGAGGTCTTGACGTGGTCATCACATTCTTGCTGTGATGTGCTCCTCCCACTTGTTTACCTGCTTGACAAGCTGCACAAGGTCTATCTTTTTCGAAATGAACATTGGTTAGACCTATCACGTGTTCTCCCTTTAGAAGCTTGTGGAGGTTCTTCATCCCCACATGTGCTAAGCGGCGATGCCACAACCAGCCCATGCAAGTCTTAGCCATTAAGCATGCATCTAGACCGGCCTCTTCTTTTGCAAAATCAACTAAGTAAAGTTTGCCGTCTAGTACACCCTTAAAGGCTAGTGAACCATCACATCTTCTAAAGACAGACACATCTACATTTGTAAATAAACAATTATATCCCATATTACATAATTGACTAACAGATAGTAAATTATATCCAAGACTCTCAACTAAAAACACATTAGAGATAGAATGCTCATTTGATATTGCAATCTTGCCTAAACCTTTCACCTTGCCTTGGTTCCCATCACTGAATATGATTGAATCTTGGGAATCCTTATTCTTGACGTAGGAGGTGAACATCTTCTTCTCCCCCGTCATATGGTTTGTGCATCCGCTGTCGATAATCCAGCTTGAACCCCCGGATGCATAAACCTGCAAGGCAAATTTAGGCTTGGGTCTTAGGTACCCAACTCTTGTTGGGTCCTACAAGGTTAGTCACAATTTCCTTAGGGACCCAAATGCAAGTTTTATCACCCTTGCATTTTGCCCCTAATTTCCTAGCAACTATCTTCCTATCCTTTCTACAAATAGCAAAGGAAGCATTCAAAGCATGATAAATTGTAGAGGGACCATTCATAACTTTCCTAGGAGCATGAACAAAATTCTTTCTAGGCACATGATGAATATTTTTCCTAGGCATATCTCTACAATGCATATAGGAAGAACTGGAAGCATACATAGCATAAGAATCATAGGCATGTGAATCAAAAGCATTACAACTCCTATGAGACTGTCTTCTATCATTGTACATAAAAGCATGGTTCTTTTTAGTACTACTTGCCATAGGGGCCTTCCCTTTCTCCTTGGCAGAGATGGGAGCCTTATGGCTTGTTAAGTTCTTGGCTTCCCTCTTGAAGCCAAGCCCATCCTTAATGGAGGGGTGTCTACCAATCGTGTAGGCATCCCTAGCAAATTTTAGTTTATCAAAATCACTTTTGCTAGCCTTAAGCTGGGCATTAAGACTAGCCATTTCATCATTTAATTTTGCAATAGAAGCTATGTGTTCACTACAAGCATCAATATCAAACTCTTTACATCTATTGCAAATAGCAACATTTTCTACACAAGTTGTTGATTTACTAGCTATTTCTAACTTAGCATTCAAATCATCATTAATGCTCCTCAAGCTAGAAATTGTTTCATGGCAAGAAGATAATTCACAAGAAAGCATTTCGTTTCTCTTAACTTCTAAGGCATGAGATTTTTGTGCTTCTAAAAATTTGTCATGTTCTTCATACAACAAGTCCTCTTGTTTTTCTAAAAGCCTATTCTTATCATTCAAGGCATCAATCAACTCATTAATTTTATCTACCTTGGTTCTATCTAGGCCCTTAAATAAACATGAATAATCTATTTCATCCTCATCACTAGATTCGTCCTCACTTGAAGAAGCATAAGTAGAGTTTCGAGTACTTACCTTCTTCTCCCTTGCCATAAGGCATGTGTGACGCTCGTTGGGGAAGAGGGATGACTTATTGAAGGCGGTGGCGGCGAGTCCTTCATTGTCGGAGTCGGAGGAGGAGCAATCCGAATCCCACTCCTTTCCTAGATGTGCCTCGCCCTTTGCCTTCTTATAGTTCTTCTTTTTCTCCCTCTTGTTCCCTTGATCCTGATCACTATCATTGTCGGGACAGTTAGCAATAAAATGACCAAGCTTACCGCATTTGAAGCATGAGCGCTTCCCCTTGGCTTTGGTCTTGCTTGGCTGTCCCTTGCGACCCTTTAGCGCCGTCTTGAATCTCTTGATGATGAGGGCAATCTCTTCATCATTAAGTCCGGCCGCCTCAATTTGTGCCACCTTGCTAGGTAGCGCCTCCTTGCTTCTTGTTGCCTTGAGAGCAAGGGGTTGCGGCTCGTTGATCGGACCATTCAAAGCGTCGTCCACGTACCTCGCCTCCTTGATCATCATTCGCCCGCTAACGAATTTTCCAAGGACTTCTTCGGGCGACATTTTGGTGTACCTGGGATTCTCACGAATATTATTCACCAAATGAGGATCAAGAACGGTAAAGGACCTTAGCATCAGTCGGACGACGTCGTGGTCCGTCCATCGCGTGCTTCCGTAGCTCCTTATTTTGTTGATAAGGGTCTTGAGCCGGTTGTATGTTTGAGTTGGCTCCTCGCCCCTTATCATCGCGAACCGTCCAAGCTCGCCCTCCACCAACTCCATTTTGGTGAGCAAGGTGACGTCGTTCCCCTCGTGAGAAATCTTGAGGGTGTCCCATATTTGCTTGGCGTTATCCAAGCCGCTCACTTTGTGGTATTCATCCCTGCACAAAGAAGCTAGAAGAACAGTAGTAGCTTGTGCATTCTTATGTATTTGCTCATTAATGAACACAGGACTATCCGTACTATCAAAGTGCATTCCACTCTCTACAATCTCCCATATACTAGGATGGAGAGAGAATAGGTGACTACGCATTTTGTGGCTCCAAAATCCGTAGTCCTCTCCATCAAAGTGTGGAGGCTTGCCGAGTGGAATGGAGAGCAAATGTGAATTTGAACTTTGCGGAATACGAGAGTAGTCAAAAGAAAAGTTTGAATTAACCGGTTTCCTTCTCTCGTAGTCGTTGTGGTCGTCGTCCTTTTGGGAAGAAGTAGACTCATCGCTGTCGTCGTAGTAGACGATCTCCTTGATGCGCCTCGTCTTCTTCTTCTTCCCTTCTTTCCGTCTATGGCCCGAGCTAGAGTCGGTAGGCTTGTCGTCCTCCGGCTCGTTGACGAAGGATTCCTTCTCTTTGTCGTTGATCACGATTCCCTTCCCCTTAGGATCCATCTCTTCGGGCGGTTAGTCCCTTTGTGAAGAGAACGGCTCTGATACCAATTGAGAGCACCTAGAGGGGGGTGAATAGGTGATCCTGTGAAACTTAAAACTTAAGCCACAAAACTTGGTTAATCGTTAGCACAATAATTGCCAAGTGGCTAGAGAGGAATCTCAACAAAACACAATAACCACAAGAAATCAATCACAGAGATGGCACGGTGGTTATCCCGTGGTTCGGCCAAGACCAACGCTTGCCTACTCCACGTTGTGGCGTCCCAACGGACGAGGGTTGCAATCAACCCCTCTCAAGCGGTCCAAAGACCCACTTGAATACCACAGTGTTTTGCTTACTTTTTCTCAATCCCATTTGCGAGGAATCTCCACAACTTGGAGCCTCTCGCCCTTACACTTGAAATTCACAAGAAGCACGGAGCAAGGGAGGGATTAGCAACGCACTCAAGACAAGAAATCACAGCAACACCACGCACACAAGTCGCAACGAGAGCTCACAACACAACTCAATGAGTTCACCACTCAACTAGAGCTCTAATCGCTATCGCAAAGAATCAAAGGCGCGGAATCGATGTCTTGGTGCTTAGGAATGCTTAGGAGATGCTTGGTGTACTCCTCCAAGCGCCTAGGGGTCCCTTTTATAGCCCCAAGGCAGCTAGGAGCCGTTGAGAGCAATCTAGGAAGGCTGATCTTGCCTTCTGTCGACTGGCGCACCGGACAGTCCGGTGCACACCGGACACTGTCCGGTGCCCGATTTCCTTCCATAAATGGCACAGTCGACCGTTGGCAGACTGAGAGCCGTTGGCGCACCGGACATGTCCGGTGCACACCGGACAGACCGGTGCCCCCTTCTAGCCGTTGGCTCGGCCACGTGTCCCGCGCAGATCGTGCGGCCGACCGTTGGCCCTGCCGACCGTTGGCTCACCGGACAGTCCGGTGCACACCGGACAGTCCAGTGAATTATAGTCGTACGTCGACGATGAATTCCCGAGAGCGACGAGTTCGCCTGTGAACGGCCCACCGGACAGTCCGGTGCACCACCGGACAGTCCGGTGAATTATAGCCGTACACCACCGTCGAAGTCTCGAGAGCAGCCTTTTCCCTCGAGCTAGCCTGGCGCACCGGACACTGTCCGGTGCACCACCGGACAGTCCGGTGCACCCAGACTGAGCAGACTTTGGCTGCTCGAGCCATCTCTTCTCCAACTCGATTTTTTCTGTTTCCAGCACTTAGACACAATACATTAGTCCATAAAACAATGTACTAAGTCTGAGAAACATACTTTTATCCTTGATTTGTACTTTGTCCACCTTTTTACAATTAGGCACTTGTGTTGGACACTAAATCACCAAAATACTTAGAAATGGCCCAAGGGCACATTTCCCTTTCAAGGCTCGACGAGGGAGCAGGAGCGCTTGAGCCAATCCGCCGGGATGTCGGGCAGGCATGGGCGGGCCAACCTCTGGCCGGAGAAATGCGTCATCTACCCCAGGGCTTCCAGCACCACATCGCCGACGATGTCAGGGTCAGGCCGCCACCCGCATCCAGTGGGGTCGGCCAGAACCTGGCTGCAGCAGCAATGCTCCTCCGCGCGATGCCAGAGCCATCAACCACCGAGGGGCGGCGAATCCAGGGAGAGCTCAAGGATCTCCTGGAAGGCGCCGCGGTCCGGCGGGCTGAGAGCTCCGCCTCCCGGAGGCAGGGGTACCCCTCAGAACATCATGTCACGACTTCCCAATTCATGCGGGAAGCCTCGGTCTACACCGGGCGCACGCGCAACACAGCGCCTGCGGCCCCGGGTCGCCTTGACAACGAGCACCATCACCGCGACCGTCGGGCCCACCTCGACGAGAGGGTGCGCCGAGGCTACCACCCCATGCATGGGGGACGCTACGACAGCGGGGAGGATCGGAGTCCCTCGCCCGAACCACTCGGTCCGCAGGCCTTCAGCCGGGCCATACGACGGGCGCCGTTCCCGACCCGGTTCCGCCCCCGACTACTATCACAAAGTACTCGGGGGAGACGAGACCGGAACTGTGGCTCGCGGACTACCGTCTGGCCTGCCAACTGGGTGGAACGGACGATGACAACCTCATCATCCGCAACCTCCCCCTGTTCCTCTCCGACACCGCTCGCGCCTGGTTGGAGCACCTGCCTCCGGGGCAGATCTCCAACTGGGACGACCTAGTCCAAGCTTTTGCCGGCAATTTCCAGGGCACGTACGTGCGCCCCGAGAATTCCTGGGACCTCCGAAGCTGCCGACAGCAGCCGGGAGAGTCTCTCCGGGACTACATCCGGCGATTCTCGAAGCAGCGCACCGAGCTGCCCAACATCACCGACTCGGATGTCATCGGCGCGTTCCTCGCCGGCACCACCTGCCGCGACCTGGTGAGCAAGCTGGGTCGCAAGACCCCCACCAGGGCGAGCAAGCTGATGGACATCGCCACCAAGTTCGCCTCCGGCCAGGAGGCGGTCGAGGCTATCTTCCGGAAGGACAAGCAGCCCCAGGGCCGCCCATCGGAAGATGCCCCCGAGGCGTCAACTCAGCGCGGCGCCAGGAAGAAGGGCAAGAAGAAGTCGCAAGCGAAACGCGACGCCGCCGACGCGGACCTTGTCGCCGCCGCCGAGTACAAGAACCCTCGGAAACCCCCCGGAGGTGCCAACCTCTTCGACAAGATGCTCAGGGAGCCGTGCCCCTACCACCAGGGGCCCGTCAAGCACACCCTTGAGGAGTGTGTCATGCTTCGACGCCACTTCCACAGGGCCGGGCCACCCGCAGAGGGTGGCAGGGCCCGCGACGACGACAAGAAGGAAGATCACCAGGCAGGAGAGTTCCCCGAGGTCCGTGACTGCTTTATGATCTATGGCGGGCAAGCGGCGAACGCCTCGGCTCGGCACCGCAAGCAAGAGCGCCGGGAGGTCTGTTCGGTGAAGGTGGCGGTGCCAGTCTACCTAGACTGGTCCGACAAGCCCATCACCTTCGACCAAGCCGACCACCCCGACCATGTGCCGAGCCCAAGGAAATACCCGCTCGTCGTCGACCCCGTCATCGGCGACATCAGGCTCACCAAGGTCCTCATGGATGGAGGCAGCAGCCTCAACATCATCTACGCCGAGACCCTCGGGCTTCTGCGTATCGATCTGTCCTCGGTCCGGGCGGGCGCTGCGCCTTTCCATGGGATCATCCCCGGGAAGCGCGTCCAGCCCCTCGGACAACTCGATCTTCTCGTCTGCTTCGGAACACCCTCCAACTTCCGAAGGGAGACCCTGACGTTCGAGGTGGTCGAGTTCCGAGGAACCTACCATGCGGTATTGGGGAGGCCATGCTACACGAAGTTCATGGCCGTCCCCAACTACACCTACCTCAAGCTCAAGATGCCGGGCCCCAACGGGGTCATCACCGTCGGCCCCACGTACAAACACGCGTTCGAATGCGACGTGGAGTGCGTGGAGTACGCCGAGGCCCTCGCCGAGTCCGAGGCCCTCATCGCCGACCTGGAGAGCCTCTCTAAGGAGGTGCCAGACGTGAAGCGTCATGCCGGCAACATCCAGCCAGCGGAGACGGTTAAGTCCGTCCCCCTCGACCCCAGCAGCGACGCCTCCAAGCAAGTCCGGATCGGCTCCGGGCTCGATCTCAAATAGGAAGCAGTGCTCGTCGACTTTCTCCGCGCGAACGCCGACGTCTTCGCGTGGAGTCCCTCGGACATGCCCGGCATACCGAGGGATGTCGCCGAGCACTCGCTGGACATTCGAGCCGGAGCCTGACCCGTCAAGCAGCCTCTGCGCCGATTCGACGAGGAGAAGCGCAGAGCCATAGGTGAGGAGATCCACAAGCTAATGGCGGCAGGGTTCATCAAACAGGTATTCCATCCCGAATGGCTTGCCAACCCTGTGCTTGTGAGAAAGAAAGGGGGAAATAGCGGATGTGTGTAGACTACATTGGTCTGAACAAAGCATGTCCGAAGGTTCCCTACCCTCTGCCTCGCATCGATCAAATCGTGGATTCCACTGCTGGGTGCGAAACCCTGTCTTTCCTCGATGCCTACTCAGGGTATCACCAAATCAGGATGAAAGAGTCCGACCAGCTCGCGACTTCTTTCATCACACCCTTCGGCATGTACTGCTATGTCGCCATGCCGTTCGGCTTGAGGAATGCGGGCGCGACGTACCAGCGGTGCATGAACCATGTGTTCGGCGAACACATTGGCCGCACGGTCGAGGCCTACGTCGATGACATCGTAGTCAAGACGAGGAAAGCCTCCGACCTCCTTTCCGACCTTGAAGTGACATTCCGATGTCTCAAGGCGAAAGGCGTCAAGCTCAATCCCGAAAAGTGTGTCTTCGGGGTGCCCCGAGGCATGCTCTTGGGGTTCATCGTCTCCAAGCGGGGCATCGAAGCCAACCCGGAGAAGATCGCAGCCATCACCAGCATGGGGCCCATCAAGGACTTGAAAGGCATACAGAGGGTCATGGGATGTATCGCGGCTCTGAGCCGCTTCATCTCACGCCTCGGCGAAAGAGGTCTACCTCTGTACCGCCTCTTAAGGAAGGCCGAGTGCTTCACTTGGACCCCTGAGGCCGAGGAAGCCCTCGGGAACCTGAAGGCGCTCCTCACGAAGGCGCCTATCTTGGTGCCCCCAGCTGCCGGAGAAGCCCTCTTGGTCTACGTCGCCGCGACCACTCAGGTGGTCAGCGCCACGATTGTGGTCGAAAGGCAAGAAGAGGGGCATGCATTGCCTGTTCAGAGGCCAGTCTACTTCGTCAGCGAGGCACTGTCCGAAACCAAGATCCGCTACCCACAAGTCCAGAAGCTGCTGTACGCGGTGATCCTGACACGGCGGAAGTTGCGACACTACTTCGAGTCTCATCCGGTAACTGTGGTGTCATCCTTCCCCCTGGGGGAGATCATCCATTGCCGAGAGGCCTCGGGTAGGATTGCAAAGTGGGCGGTGGAAATCATGGGCGAAACAATCTCGTTCGCCCCTCGGAAGGCCATCAAATCCCAGGTCTTGGCGGACATCGTGGCTGAATGGGTCGACACCCAGCTACCAACAGCTCCGATCCAACCGGAGCTCTAGACCATGTTCTTCGACGGGTCGCTGATGAAGACAGGAGCCGGCGCAGGCTTACTCTTCATCTCGCCCCTCGGGAAGCACCTACGCTACGTGCTATGCCTCCATTTCCCGGCGTCCAACAATGTAGCTAAGTACGAGGCTCTGGTCAACGGGTTGCGGATTGCCGTCGAGCTAGGGGTCCGATGCCTCGATGCTCGTGGTGACTCGCAGCTCGTCATCGACCAAGTCATGAAGAACTCCCACTGCCGCGACCCGAAGATGGAGGCCTACTGCGATGAGGTTCGGCGCCTGGAATACAAGTTCTACGGGCTTGAGCTCAACCACATCGCTCGGCGCTACAACGAGACTGCGGACGAGCTGGCTAAAATAGCCTCGGGGCGAACAACGGTTCCCTCGGACGTCTTCTCCCGAGATCTGCATCAGCCCTCCGTCAAGATCGACGACACGCTCGAGCCTGAGGCACCCTCGGCCCAGCCCGAGGTACCCTCGGCACAGTCCGAGGCACCCTCGGCTCGGCCCGAGGCACCCTCGGTTCGGCCCGAGGTACCCTCGGCCCCCGAGGGCGAGACGCTGCACGTCGAGGGGGAGCAAAGCGGGGTCACGCCTGATAAAAACTGGCAGACCCCGTACCTGCAATATCTCCACCGAGGAGAGCTACCCCTCGACCGAGCCGAAGCTCAGCGGTTGGCGCGGCGCGCCAAGTCGTTCGTCTTGCTGGGATAAGGGAGGGAGCTCTACCACCGCAGCCCTTCAGGCATCCTCCAGCGATGCATCTCCACCACCGAAGGTCAGGAACTCCTCCGAGAAATACACTCAGGGGCTTGCGGCCACCACGCAGCACCTCGAGCCCTTGTCGGAAATGCTTTCCGACAAGGTTTCTACTGGCCAACGGCGGTGGCCGACGCCACTAGAATTGTCCGCGCCTGCGAAGGGTGTCAGTTCTATGCAAGGCAGACCCACCTGCCCGCTCAGGCTCTGCAGACGATACCCATCACATGGCTTTTTGCTGTGTGGGGTCTGGACCTCGTCGGCCCCTTGCAGAAGGCACCCAGGGGCTACACGCACCTGTTGGTCGCCATCGACAAATTTTCCAAGTGGATCAAGGTCCGACCCCTAAACAGCATCAGGTCCGAGCAGGCGGTGGCGTTATTCACCAACATCATCCATCGTTTCGGGGTCTCGAACTCCATCATCACCGACAACGGCACCCAGTTCACCGGCAGAAAGTTCCTGGACTTCTGCGAGGATCACCACATCCGGGTGGACTAGGCCGCTGTGGCTCATCCCATGACGAATGGGCAAGTAGAGCGTGCCAACGGCATGATTCTACAAGGACTCAAGCCTCGGATTTACAACGACCTCAACAAGTTCGGCAAGCGATGGATGAAGGAACTCCCCTCGGTGGTCTGGAGCCTGAGGACGACACCAAGCCGAGCCACGGGCTTCACGCCGTTTTTTCTAGTTTATGGGGCCGAGGCCATCTTGCCCACAGACCTGGAATACGGTTCCCCGAGGACGAGGGCCTATGCCGACCAAAGCAACCAAGCTAGTCGAGAAGACTCGCTGGACCAGCTGGAAGAGGCTCGGGACAAGGCCTTACTACACTCGGCGCGGTACCAGCAGTCCATGCGACGCTACCACGCCCGAGGGGTCCGGTCCCGAGACCTCCAGGTGGGTGACCTGGTGCTTCGGCTGCAACGAGACGCCCGAGGTCGACACAAGCTCACGCCCCCCTGGGAGGGGCCATTCGTCATCGCCAAAGTTCTAAAGCCCGGAACGTACAAGCTGGCCAACAGTCAAGGCGAGGTCTACAGCAACGCTTGGAACATCCAACAGCTACGTCGCTTCTACCCTTAAGATGTTTTCAAGTTGTTCATATACCTCGCTCCCATGCAAAGTTTAGTCATCAAGGAAGGGTCAGCCTTGCCTCGGCAAAGCCCGACCCTCCCTCGGGGGCTAAAAGGGGGGAACCCGTCGAAATTTTCCTCGAAAAAAGATCTTTTCTGCCAGAATGTCTTTCGTGCTTTTCGACTACTTCGAAAGTGGATCCTGAAAACGACGGAGTACACGTAAGCAGACAAGGCTGACCGAGCCGAGGGACTCCTACGCCTCCGGGATACGGATACCTCACTCATCACCTTCTGCGATAAGTAACTCACGTTCGGATAAGTGATTCCGTGGACCGAACAAGTCTTCACGTTCGGAAGCTCTTCTGCCGGAGCGATTCTTCGAGCCTTCTCGACTGCGTCGGTGATAGAACCCCATGGACGGGTAAGAGTGCGCGTAAGCGGCAAGGCCGACCGAGCCGAGGGACTCCTACGCCTCCGGGATACGGATACCTCACTCATCACCTTCCGTGAGAAGCAACTCACGCTCACACAAACAGTTCTGTTGCCGACAAAAAAGTCCAGATACTCGAAACAAGAGGAAAGGAGACGCGGCTTTACAACACGGCGAGGGTGTGTTTTGGCCTCGGCGGCCGCAGAAAACACACGCTACAAGAGGATCCGATCCTGCAGGCTCGGATCTTGACGGCTAAAGGGAGCAGCAGCACCCTCGGCGTCGACAACACCTTCGGCGAGGTCGACCTAGCCTCGGACGGCGACGCGGTCAAGGGTCTCCGCTCTGAAGGACAACGTCATCACCAAGCCCAGGCCATCGCCGCCAGGGTCTTCTCCAAGAGTCCGGCCCGAGCAGCCGGCTCGGCCGGTCACCCCGGGGCCTCAGCCAGCTGTCCCCCAAGGACATCAGCCCGGACCGAGGCCTCGGCAGATCAATTCCGGCGTCGGCCTCGCTAACGGACGACCCGGCCAGGCTCCGGTCGACCAGGCCTTCTTTTCGAGCCAACTCTGCCTCTGTTCGCGCTGGCACCGCTACCCCTGGCCTCGGCTCATCGAAGAGCGGCCGAGGGTTTCCTCTAACTAAGCAAGGGAAGCCTCGGACAACAAGGCTGACCGAGCCGAGGGACTCCTACGCCTCCGGGATACGGATACCTCACTCGTCACCTTTACACGGGGCGACTCACACTTGGTGAAGCGGTTCAGACAACCAACAGGCGGGTCTTAGTGCTCGAAAATGAGGAAAAAACACGGCTCCTTGCCGAATTTACATACATGTTCAGGCCTCAACAGCCACAATGAACAAAAACACTGGCATTCGAAGTGCCATTGCAAACGGAACTCCGGTTCCACCTCCGCAGGTACGAACAACCCCACTCGATGGGGGAGGGGCCTGCGGAGCAATAGAAGACCGACGAACGGCACTCCGCCACCCGCTCCGGCAGCGGCGACGACGACGACTTCTGCTCCGGGGGGCCGAACAGCGGCAGCGATGACCTCAGGGCGGATGCTGCTGCCAGGAGGCCCCCGCCCATGCCCAAACTCGTGAGGCAAGGACGGGTAGAAGGCCGTAGAGTTGGAGGTCGGTCCGTGGGTGGCCCTGGCTATCTCGTCGGCAGAGGAAACTCTTCCAGCTGCCGTGGCGAAAGCCGGCGCCGAGAACGGCTCCGAAGCCACTCGGGTCCGAGAGCCAGGCACGCGGCAGCTGCCGGCGCCACGGACGACTACCGCCCTTCCCCCCGATCACTGAGGGAAGGAGCGGGCCACCGCCCACGCAGGGGCCGACCCCAACTCGGCACACTCCCCTCCCCAGCCCTGGTGATGAAAATCCTTGAGGCTGAGGGAGGGGCAGAGGCCGCGGCCCGGTTCGCTCTCCCCCGCCATCGAGCTGGAGGTCACCATCTTGGGTGACCGCCGGCGGAGGGGTGCGACCGGGCTGCATGATGAAAATCCTTGAAGCCGAACGATGGCTGAAAGGTACCAACTCTCGTGGAGTTGCGTTCCTCCAACGACGAAGCGGAAAGACGGCGGATATCCCCCATCCGGGGGCTTGGAAGGTGGAAAGACACGATGCATAAGGGAGCGCGAAGACATGGTCGCCTTCCAGGAGGGTCACCCTCCTTTTAAAGGCGACTCTTCCTACTTGCGTCCCCAACCGTTGCGGGTTTAGTCTTCTCCAACACACTCCAAGATTCTCCCCCCACGACGCGGGGGCCGGGTCCCACACGTCATGCAAGCCGGCCCAGAGCAGAAGAAGCCAAACCGCCGTGCGCGGTGCGTGCAACCGCCCAGCGGTTACAAGCGTCTCTCCACTTTTGCCCAAACCAGCGGGCGAAAGGGCGGGCAGCCATGCAGGTGGCATGCAACCGCGCCAAGTGGGCGCACTTCTCCGACTCCCAACACGCCCAGCATGGAGGCCCAGGCCCACGCGTCATGCAACCGGCACGCCGAATGCTTCGTGCATGCAACTGCACCGCCACTTGCGCCACCACCGCGCCTCCTCGACTGTGGAACCAATACCGCGGCTCGAGGCGACCCAGCGCACGACCCAGCGGCGCCAGCCTGGCGCGACGGTCAATGCGGCCAAAAATGGGCCGGCAGTAATGGTGGTGGCAGGCGGGCAGGAGCAGCGGTCACGTCGTCAGCCAAGCTTACGTCCCATCCGGGGGCAGCGAGAGAACCCTCTCCCACGGCGTGAAGACAACGCGCCCGTGTTCCGTTCCTCGAATGGCTCGCGCACGCACAACGGCTGCCCCGCGAACCACTCGCCCTGTCGCATTAACTCCGCGGCGGGACAGGCGGCGCCTCTGGCAGGAGAAGCGACCGACGCTTCGCCTTCGCCATAATGACCGCGTCAAAAAAGGTACGCCGCGTCGTTCGATTTCGTATCCTTTTCCTTTTTTCCTCTTTCTCTCTCTTGCAACAGGGACCGG
The DNA here is from genome assembly GCA_029449295.1 of Zea luxurians. Taxonomy (NCBI): domain Eukaryota; kingdom Viridiplantae; phylum Streptophyta; class Magnoliopsida; order Poales; family Poaceae; genus Zea; species Zea luxurians. Next base: position 106,919,499 of record JAOPSE010000003.1, on the reverse strand, counting down.
GAAAGGGGGATACCCCGAAAAGGATCCTTCCCCGTGAAGGAACCAGGCTCCGAGCCTCCCTACTGATCAGAGGTTCGAAGGCTGGCCCCTCGGAAGGGTTCAATAGCCGCCTCAGAGCACGTGGGCTCCACACCCACTACTGGTCAGAGGTTCGAAGGCTGGCCCCTCGGAAGGGTTCAACGGCCGCCTCAGGCTACTCGGGCTCCGCGCCCACTACTGATCAGGGGTTCGAAGGCTGGCCCCCGAAGGGTTCACAGCCGCCTCAGACACAGAGCGAGGGATGACCATGGGTACGTTTGATACATAACCAAGGCTCGGGTTGCGCTCCCGAGGTACCCTAGGACATTTCCGAGACCAGCGGGAACGATCTTGTAACGGAATCCCATCAGAGGGAGGCATCGAGCCCTCGGACCCCGTCGCCAGGGGACCGGGTCCGGCAGATCACCCGCAGGTACTTTCGGGCGCGCCTCTGGGCCTCTAGCCGACCCCTAACGAATGGGGCACGGACGTCCGCTCGGATCACCCGCCTGCAGCTCACCGGAGACACCATGTTCGGCGCCCACCGAGGGCAACATGGCGCTCTCCCCCCTCCTCCTTGCGGAAAGGCGACGCAGGGGCGTATGTAAAAAAGTCGAGTCTGTCCCTGATCGCCCTCTCGCCCTGTGCAGAGGCTCGGGGGCTGCTCTCGCAAACCCGGCTCCGGCCAAACCGTTGACAGCGTCAACATACCAGCCCGAGAACTTGGGACCCGACCGTACACCCGGGCTACGGCCAGCTCGCATGAGGGAACGACCAGACCAGCCGAAGCATTGCGCGAGGCATTAAGACCTCGGAGGAGTCAAACCACTCCTCCGAGGCCTCGGGGGCTACACCCGGCGGGTGCGCTCGCGCGCACCCGCCGGAACAAAACGCAACCGAGAAAGGCTGGTCCCCTTGCAAAAAAGTGCGACGAAAGCCTCCAAGCGAGTGCTAACACTCCCTTCGAGGCTCGGGGGCTACTGTCGACAGACCATAATTAGGGGTACCCTCAAGACTCCTAATTCTCAGCTGGTAACCCCCATCAGCATAAAGCTGCAAAGGCCTGATGGGTGCGATTAAGTCAGGGATCAGTCCATTCAAGGGACTCGATCACGCCTCGCCCGAGCCTAGCCTCGGACAAGGGCAGCCGACCCCGGAGGATCTCCGCCTCGCCCGAGGCCCCCCTCCAGCGGCGAACATATTTCCGGCTCGCCCGAGGCCCTGTCTTCGCCAAGAAGCAACCCTGACCAAATCGCCGCACCGACCGACCAAATCGCAGGAGCATTTAATGCAAAGGTGGTCTGACACCTTTATCCTGACGCGCGCCCCTCAGCCGACAGAGCCGAAGTGACCGCCGTCACTTCGCCGCTGTGACAGAACCTCCCAAGTAATTAGGCCCACCTACAGTTGTCCTTGTCCAACGGACCTCAGACAACCCTATAGGTGCCCCTGAACTACTTGACAAGTTCGGTATCTTTCCTTACCTTACTAGGAACGTTTCACCCGTCATGCAGACATTACAGAACATCAGAGATAAAGAAATGCGGAAGCGATTACATAAGCTTACATTTATTAAAAAGTAAGATCACGTTGTTTATTACAGACCAGCACTATATAACGAGTGCAGAGTATTATTATTACACATACCAAGGGAGGCAAAAACTCCTCCCGACAACTATCACACAAAAGTCTTAATGGAGGATCCTTTCCTCCCGCACTTCATTCTTGTTTTTCTTCATTAGGAACCACCTTGGTACAGAAGCAACAGAACTCTGCTGCTTCCTCACCTAAAAACAACAAGGGGATAAACCCTGAGTATGGAATTACTCAGCAAGTCTTACCCGACTAAGGAAAAGACTCTCAAGGGTATGCTGGCTTTAGGGAGTCAAGGTAAGGCTTCTCAATAAACAAGGACTCTGTTTGCAGAAATGCTTACTAAAAGTGGATCCTTAAAAATCCAATTTTATTTGTCAGGTTAAGTAAAATTACCTGCACTAGAGTTCTTTCTACCCTAGTTCAATCACTTGACCTGCACTAGCCAATTTCTTAACAAACCCATCATCTTTAGTGGAATGCTACGTGTAGGGCAGTGACCAAGTCTTCATAACCGCGAAGGTACGGCGATCCGAATCGATTATACTCAGCTGAGGATCTCCAATCACACGACATATGTAGCACTTAACCCTTGCATATGTCAACCCGCCACCGGGTTTCTTAAGACCAGATCAGGTTCACGCAAACCGAGAGCACAGATACACCACCGTCCAGCCTCTTGCCACGGAGGGTACACGCTACTCTCGCCACCGCTCCACGCCCATTTCGTGTTATCTTATTCTGGCCTTAGTCTGCCCGAGGCAAGGCTTACCCATGACGAGGCATGTGACCAGTTAAAGGGTCCTCGATCATCAAGCCTACATCGAGACGGTCCTTAATCGACTCAGACGGAGACACTACACCGAGACTTTCTTCTCGTGCAAGTCACTCGCCCGGTCTCAGCTTAATCTTTTTAACCCAAAAACTTGGTACCTGGCAGAGGTACATCTTTTCCGATGTTGAATCCATCAAGGCCTTTGACAGATTCACCATCAAGTTTTATTTTCGAAAACATCCCACCCACTTTTGCCACATCATATTTTGTAAAAACAAAACATTTTGTTTTTCTAAAGCAAGACTAAGCATCAAAAATCTTTTGTAAAACGGGTGATCAAGGAAGGTAATCAAGTTCAAGGAAGGTAATGCAGGAATTGGTTTAGCAATCAACTCCTATCACCTAATGCAGCAATCAAATGAGAAAGATTTTAAAAACATCAAGGAAGGTGGCAAATGCACCGGGGCTTGCCTTTGTTAACAGGTGAGAACGGCTCGGATCCGCAAATATCAAAGTAAAAGCAGTTGCCTGCTTGAGAATCCGAGGGTGGTGGTGTCCTTTCTTCGGTGACTTCTTCTTCTTCTTCGTGTTCTAAGCATAACCATACATACGTATGAGAATGGATGCCATGGGATGCTCATGAGGGTGCAAAGATAATATAAACTTATTATCTAAGTCTTGAGTACAACTTTCCTTCACGGTACTCCGAGAACCTAGGGTTTCCGGAGTCAGTAAAGGAGTTCATAGGGCAGGGGGTGGTTTTGGGTTCTAGTTGTCAAACAAGGTCCAAATCAACTCAGACTCTACCCAAGGCTTCTAAATATTGTTTTAAGTTCCCATAAAAAGTTTGGGCATTTTTGGACTTACCAATTATTTTCTAAAAATCCATAATTAATTCTTTGAGCTATTTTAAATGCCCTAAAATTCTCTGTTTAAACTAAAAATCATGAAATTATTTTTATTAAATGCTAGGGAAAATAACAAGCCTAGGAAAATTGGTTTCACAATTTTAGGGTTTTTCTACAATTTTTAACCAATTTCCAAATCTCTGTTGAAAAAGAAAAAGAAAAGGATTCAACAGGACTGGGCTCAAACCGACCTAAGCGGCCCAAGCCCACGCAGAAGCGTGCGCGCGCCCGCGCCCGCTGTGGAGTTTTTGCAGAAGGGCCCTCGGGTTATATACTAAATGGATACACGTTCGTTCACTGTTTCTCCGCGTCGCTGACAGGTTGCAAAAAGACCCTCGGTCTTCTATTCTTTCGCGCGACGAGATCCACGACGGTGCTTCGCACGGGCGGCACAACTCCGGCGAGTTAGACCAGCCGGAGAAGACCGAGACCGGTGCTCAGCTTCGGATTAAACCAGATTCGTGACCTAAAGCGTATTTCCCCTAACTTAATTGCACAAGTAACCAACTCCTGAGCTCGGGCCACGGTGACTGAGAGCAGAACGGCAAGATCGTCGTGTTCCCGGCGACCAGAGAGCTCCTAGCGCAATTACATGGGTCGGCAAGCATCATGGAGTTACGAGAAAGCTCAAACGAGAGAGAGAGAAGGATGAGCTGACCGAAAAGGGGCTGGCCGCGGTGAAGCCGGTTTCACGGTGTTCTTCGATTGGTTTGGGGGAAATCTTAAATTCTAGCTCACTGGTGAATGATGGCTAACGATCGTTGGTGGCTGAGTGGGTGATGATGTTACGCAGCTAGGGGAGGGCTCAATTTATAGGCGGAGTGAGCGGTGGCCGCAAATTTTGGACGCGCAACGCGGCGGCCGGAGGTGAGGAAGAATCCTGGGCGCGGTGAATACGTGTCCAGAGGTGTGGCGGTTGTTCCGACGATCGATGGGGAGTTAGAGTAAGTCGTAGCGGTGCGGTGGAAAGTGAGAGCCACGCGGCGCACGGCCGAGAGGCGGCGGTTCACCGGCGAGCCTATCGCTCAGCCGCAGAGCAAAAGGGGCAGTCATGGTGAGTCACCGGAGTTATCCCCAAGGGGTGGCTTTTACCTGGCGGCCTCATCTGATCACCGGCGACGTGAATCGCAATGGCGGTGGCGTGAATCTTAGCGGAGATTGGTCGTCGGCGGTGAGGGACTGCCGTGCTGTCGTTCTGATCTGTCTGCATCACTGTACCATGGCGAGCTCGTTTCAGACAGCCTGACAGTGCAACTTCAGAGCCATTTCTCTTCAATTTTTGCATTACAACTTTGTCATTTATCTACACCAAAGTTGTAGGGCTATCATCCAACTATAACTTTGTTACAAGGTGCTCTCACAAACAGTCACTGGATCATGCTTAACATTAAGCCCTAAGTCCATGTCATCCCACTGTTAAACTGAATTTCAGACTGAATCAGCTTGACAGCCAATCTTCAGGCTTAATTATCTTCAATATTTCCTTAACAACAATGCTCACACTCTTAAGCAAAGTTGTTCTCCTTTAATTGCTCTACAAATTTGGTGTGGTGACCTAGGGCAAAGACCCTATGCTTTGAATGTTACAAAGCCCTAAAGTTGAGCCTTCAACACTAAATTTCAGACTTAGTATAGAACTCAAAGTTGGGGTCCTTTTTGCAAATGAGTCCAAAACTCAACATTTGGCTTTCAAGTCCACACATTTGTGAACTAAAGGACTTAAAACACTTATTTGACTTGATTTTTGCACTTTAGCCCAAAAGTGGACTAATTTTGCACTTAGGCCCCTAGGGTTTAGTCTTAGGGTTTTCCAGGGTTCCAATTAGGGTTTTTAGTATCCCAGGGGTATAATTGTGGTTCAACTTAGTTTTTGGGGATATTTTATAACTATTACCCTAAAGTATTTAGATTTTCTCAAGTTGGTTTAAGTCTTACCCCTTTAATCCCTGTTTAGGGTAAAGCTTCCTATCCAGGGTCCTATCTGCAAAACCTTAAAACAATACAACTTGTTTGAAATTTTTGCCTAGTGAATGCACTCTAGGTGTGTCAAACACATGCAATGTCAATGCTTATGATGTCATGCTCAAGTTTTAGTCATAGTAACACCAGGGGTGTTACATCCTTCCCCCCATAAAAGAATCTCGTCCCGAGATTTAAAGTCCTAGGGTGAGTAATGGAAAAGGAAATGTGTCACATTTTTATTTCCTTATTTTTGGTACAAGGCAGGGGTGGTGCGGGGGTTCACTTCTTTACTGCAATAACTATATACACTTTACAAATTACATGAGACTAAAAAGTCTGGGAAATTCTTATTTAAAAAGTCTTGAGTTTCCCAAGTAGCCTCGTCTTTAGAATGTTGGTTCCATTGTACCTTGTAGAACTTGAGGGTCTTTCTCTGGGTAACCCTGTCCTTTTGATCCAGAACTCGAATAGGATGTTCCGAGTATGTTAAATCTGGTTCCAGGACAACATCTGTCACTTCAATGGTTCGATCGGGAACCCGAAGACACTTCTTCAATTGCGACACATGGAACACATTATGTACAGCAGACAATGTTTCGGGAAGTTGAAGTCGATACGCCACTGGCCCATATCTTTGAAGAATAGGAAATGGACCAATGTACCTAGGTGCAAGCTTTCCTTTTATCCCGAAACGCGATACCCCCTTCATTGGTGAAACCTTTAAGTAAACATAGTCCCCTTCAAGGAAATACAAGGGCATTCGCCGTTTATCTGCATAGCTCTTTTGCCGAGCTTGGGCTTTCTTCAGATTATGAATAACTTTCTGAACCTTTTCCTCGGCCTCCTTCACTATGTCAGGCCTAAAGAAATACCTTTCTCCAGGTTCGGACCAATTTAGCGGAGTTCGACACCGTCGTCCATATAAAGCTTCAAAAGGTGCCATCTTAATACTTTCTTGATAGCTATTATTATATGAAAACTCCGCCAAAGGCAAACATTCATCCCATTTTGGTGAGAAATCCAGGACACATGCTCGCAACATATCTTCAAGTATCTGGTTTACTATCTCAGTTTGTCCACTGGTTTGAGGATGATAGGCCGAACTGTGGAGCAGTTTAGTACCCAGGAATTTATGAAGTTCTTCCCAGAATTTGGATACAAATTGTGGTCCATGATCCGACACTATAGTCTTTGGAATACCATGCAAATTGAGAATACGGGCGATGTACAACTCCGCATAGGTAATGACGGGGTATTTTACCTTGACAGGGAGGAAGTGGGCGATCTTGGTAAATCGATCAATGATAACCCAAATAGAGTCATACCCTCTTGTGGTTCTGGGCAATCCCACAATGAAGTCCATGCTTATGTCTTCCCATTTCCATGTTGGCATTGGTAATGACTGCAATGGACCGACAGTTCTCATGTGTATGTCTTTGACACGTCTGCAAGTGTCACACTTAGCCACATAGCGTGCAATTTCAATTTTCATCTTCGTCCACCAGTAATGTTGCTTTAAGTCTTGGTACATCTTAGTGCTTCCGGGATGAATAGAATAACGACTAAGATGTGCTTCATCAAGAATTTGCTGACGGAGTTCTTCATGCTTCGGCACTACTATGCGGTTATTAAACCATATCACACCTTGATCGTCTTCCTTGAAACATTTGGCTGTTCTAGCCTTTATTTTCTCCCGTATGTGCTTCATACCCAGATTATCCTTTTGAGCATCAATTATCCTTTGCAAAATGACCGACTCAAGCTTTAGCTGATTTAGAGTCCCTTGTTGGATCATTCCCAGGTTTAACTTTTCCATCTCTTGACATAAAGTGTTGTCAGAGGTTTTCACCATAAGGCAGTGGCAGGAAGCCTTACGGCTTAGTGCATCTGCCACCACATTGGCCTTGCCTGGGTGATAATGGATTTCCAGTTCATAGTCCTTAATAAGCTCAAGCCATCGTCTCTGCCTCATATTTAATTCTGACTGGGTGAAGATGTACTTCAAGCTTTTATGATCTGTATATATGTGACAGATATTTCCCAGCAGATAGTGACGCCATATTTTCAGGGCATGAACCACAGCAGCTAGCTCCAGATCATGAGTTGGGTAATGCTCCTCATGTCGGCGCAACTGCCTTGAAGCATACGCAATTACTCGGCCCTCTTGCATTAATACACAGCCGAGTCCACTGCCAGATGCATCACAATATACATCAAAAGGTTTAGTGATGTCCGGTTGAGCCAATACCGGAGCAGTGGTTAATAATGTCTTCAATTGCTCAAAGGCTTCATTACACTTAGAAGACCAATTGAACTTAATGTCATTCTTCAATAAACTTGTGATTGGCTTCACCAGCTTAGAAAAATCGGGTATGAATCTGCGATAATATCCAGCTAGTCCCAGAAAACTCCGGACTTGGTGGACAGTGGTTGGGGGTCTCCACTCCATAATATCTTTGACTTTGCTAGGATCTACCGCAATTCCTTTGGCTGATAACACGTGCCCCAAAAATTGAATTTCCTCCAGCCAAAACGCGCACTTACTGAACTTGGCATACAGCTGATGTTCCCTCAGGCGCGTCAATACAATCCGTAGATGCTGAGCATGCTCCTCTTCATTTTTAGAGTATATCAAAATATCGTCGATGAAGACCACCACGAACTTGTCCAACTCGGGCATGAACACCGAGTTCATCAAATAGGTGAAGTGGGCAGGAGCATTAGTGAGCCCGAAAAACATTACCAAGTATTCAAACAATCCATACCGTGTAGTAAACGCGGTCTTCGGTATATCCTCGGGCCGAATACGGATTTGATGATAGCCCGACCTGAGATCAATTTTGGAAAATACCCTCGCCCTAGTTAATTGATCAAATAGGATGTCGATCCTTGGAAGAGGGTACTTATTCTTGATGGTGACCTCATTCAGGGGCCGATAATCCACGCACATCCGCAAGGTTTGATCCTTCTTTTTAACAAAGATGGCGGGGCAACCCCATGGAGACGAGCTTGGCCGGATGAATCCCTTATTCAGTAGATCTTGTAATTGAATCTTCAATTCCGCCAACTCATTAGGGGGCATACGGTACGATCTTCGAGAGATGGGAGCTGTACCGGGCTTTAGCTCAATTACAAATTCTACATCTCTTTCTGGGGGCAGTCCAGGCAAATCTTCCGGAAATACATCTGGAAACTCACATACTACCGGAATATCCTTGATTTCCGGTACAATGGCTTCGTATACTCTACCAGAAGCTTTGGCCGGATTGGTCACGGGGAGAGACAAAAGAATTTCTTCTTGATTATAGCTCAACCTGACGGTTCTGAGTTCAGTGTTGAGTATTGCCTTGTATTGGGTTAACCAATTCATACCCAAAATTACATCTATATCCTGGCCTTTCAGAACAATCATGTTAGCAGGAAAGTTCCGTCCGGCCATTAATACTGGCACTTCATAGGCCACTTCTCGAGTAAAAATATATCCCCCAGGTGAATGAATTTTAAATCCCTCTTTTGATTCATGACATGCAATGTGATGTTGCTCCACAAATTTCTTGCTAATAAAGGTATGCGAAGCACCAGAATCAAAAAGAATAATTGCAGGGTGACTGGCCACGGGAAACGTACCCATCATCACCGGCTCTCCTTCCGGTGTAGTGGCCAATTGGGTGTAGTATACATGCCCCGTTTTCTTGGTATTCCTCCCCACAGCATTTCCCTTGGGCTGAGTGGACTTCCCAGTTCCTTGCTGAGCATTGGATTGATTTTGCTTGGGGTATGGGCAGTCTTTGATAAAATGTCCCGACTTGCCGCAGTTGAAACACCCAGTTGAAGAGCTGGGCAAGGCAGGGAATCGAGTGCCTGGGGCACCCGGCTGATTTGGGGAAGTGGGGGTATTGTTGGGGCGAATAATAATGGGATGTTTGGAAGGGAATGCTGGTGGACGAGAAAAAGTACGGTTTTGGCTAGAAGGCCGGATGACGAACCGTTGCCTCTTCGCCTGACCCTGATCAGACCTCTCACCACCGAATCCCTTATTCTTCCCAGAACTTGCGTATTTCGCTTCCACAGGTAAGGCTGTACTGACAGCCTTTCCATACGTGAGATCAATACATGTGGCCATCTTTCGCTGCAACCGGTCATTTAGACCCCTCATGAAGCAGTTCTTTTTCTTCAAATCAGTATTCACCTGGTCGATGGCATACTGCGACAGGTGATTAAACTTGTTGAGATACTAATTGATGGTATCTCCGCCTTGTTTCAGCTTCATGAATTCCTCTTGTTTCATATGCAGCACCCCTTCAGGTATGTAGTGCTCACGGAAGGCTGCTTTAAATTCTTCCCAAGTGATTTGATGGTTGTCAGGTTGGATAGCCACCAAATTTCCCCACCAAGTACTGGCAGGGCCACGTAGTTGCTATGCCGCGAACAATGGCTTCTGCGTTTCAGAACAACGAAGAAGACCAAACTTTTGTTCAATGACCCGTATCCACTCGTCGGCTTCTAGCGGGTCTTCTGCCTTGGTGAATAGGGGTGGACGAGTTTCGGAAAAGTCCAGATAGGTGGTTTCACGGGGGCCTTGCTGAAAACCCCTTCCTGCCTGCTGCTGGAACTGCTGTAGACCCGCCATTTCCCTAAGGAAGCGGGTATTATCGGAGGTGGCATTTACCAAGGCGGCAATCGCCTCGGCCAGCGTGGGTGGAACCGGAGGTGGATTTGGGGTGACATCCCGACCCCCAGAAGTTCCGGCTGCGTCCTGTCCGCGAGTCCTGGTCGGCATCTGAGGCAAAAACATTTGAAATAAACATAATATGCCAAAGAGACCTTCCATTTTACATTACTATAAAAAGTAATGATACAGACTCGATATTACATAACAAGACATATTACCCATTGTACAAAAGTTCCACCTATTATACAACTTACTATTTCTACTTTTACAAGCTACACTACTATTCCTGCTTATTCTTGGTAGCTTCATCATCAGGGGTGGGAGACCATACGTCGACCAACCTCAAAGAAGGAGGGGGCCTAAAAAGGTCTAGCTCTCCACCAAGCGCTTCGCCCGCAGTATGCGAAGGTCCGGCTTTAGACCTGACGGGATCCGTAGGGACATTTGGGTGTAGTTGCGAATACAGTACATGAACTTCTTCATGCAAAGTATTGCAATATACCTGCAAGTTATCAACAGCAACGCTAAGTTCGTTGACTTGTGCTCGAGCCTTTGCTTCCTTAGCTAAAGCCACCGAACGAGACTGCACTGCCCAGTCAAGTGCCAAATCTCGATCAGCTAGTTGATCTTGCAGGGTGCGGATGTAACTTCTTAAATCATTGATTCGGTCACCGTCCGCAACCCATAAATTAGTCCTGCGCTATAACTCCTCTTGGAGATGATTCACGCGAGCTTCAAGATCACCAATGGGATCGTTGCTCCCGCTACTGCTGTTTTGCTCTTGCTCTCGTGGGGCAAGTTGATGCCGAGGCACACCAATGGGTCCAGTATGCTTACGTGCCGTTTTCCTTGTACGTGGCGGCATTTGCTAAGGGGGAAAATTTATTAGTATAATTCTTAGCATGATGCATGAATAAATACAGAATCAACCTTAGTCGATTCAACCTTCTATACATTGCACTCTTCCTAGCTGGTCCTTGGAATAAACTCTTCAGAAATACTTAGGTAAGAAGAGAAGCAATTTTCTAGATAAGTCTTAGAAAATCCTTTTGAAGATGCCACATAATATCTGACAAGAAGGGCTACGCTCCGATACCAGCTGTGACAGAACCTCCCAAGTAATTAGGCCCACCTACAGTTGTCCTTGTCCAACGGACCTCAGACAACCCTATAGGTGCCCCTGAACTACTTGACAAGTTCGGTATCTTTCCTTACCTTACTAGGAACGTTTCACCCGTCATGCAGACATTACAGAACATCGGAGATAAAGAAATGCGGAAGCGATTACATAAGCTTACATTTATTAAAAAGTAAGATCACGTTGTTTATTACAGACCAGCACTATATAACGAGTGCAGAGTATTATTATTACACATACCAAGGGAGGCAAAAACTCCTCCCGACAACTATCACACAAAAGTCTTAATGGAGGATCCTTTCCTCCCGCACTTCATTCTTGTTTTTCTTCATTAGGAACCACCTTGGTACAGAAGCAACAGAACTCTGCTGCTTCCTCACCTAAAAACAACAAGGGGATAAACCCTGAGTATGGAATTACTCAGCAAGTCTTACCCGACTAAGGAAAAGACTCTCAAGGGTATGCTGGCTTTAGGGAGTCAAGGTAAGGCTTCTCAATAAACAAGGACTCTGTTTGCAGAAATGCTTACTAAAAGTGGATCCTTAAAAATCCAGTTTTATTTGTCAGGTTAAGTAAAATTACCTGCACTAGAGTTCTTTCTACCCTAGTTCAATCACTTGACCTGCACTAGCCAATTTCTTAACAAACCCATCATCTTTAGTGGAATGCTACGTGTAGGGCAGTGACCAAGTCTTCATAACCGCGAAGGTACGGCGATCCGAATCGACTATACTCAGCTGAGGATCTCCAATCACACGACATATGTAGCACTTAACCCTTGCATATGTCAATCCGCCACCGGGTTTCTTAAGACCAGATCAGGTTCACGCAAACCGAGAGCACAGATACACCATCGTCCAGCCTCTTTGCCACGGAGGGTACACGCTACTCTCGCCACCGCTCCACGCCCATTTCGTGTTATCTTATTCTGGCCTTAGTCTGCCCGAGGCAAGGCTTACCCATGACGAGGCATGTGACCAGTTAAAGGGTCCTCGATCATCAAGCCTACATCGAGACGGTCCTTAATCGACTCAGACGGAGACACTACACCGAGACTTTCTTCTCGTGCAAGTCACTCGCCCGGTCTCAGCTTAATCTTTTTAACCTAAAAACTTGGTACCTGGCAGAGGTACATCTTTTCCGATGTTGAATCCATCAAGGCCTTTGACAGATTCACCATCAAGTTTTATTTTCGAAAACATCCCACCCACTTTTGCCACATCATATTTTGTAAAAACAAAACATTTTGTTTTTCTAAAGCAAGACTAAGCATCAAAAATCTTTTGTAAAATGGGTGATCAAGGAAGGTAATCAAGTTCAAGGAAGGTAATGCAGGAATTGGTTTAGCAATCAACTCCTATCACCTAATGCAGCAATCAAATGAGAAAGATTTTAAAAACATCAAGGAAGGTGGCAAATGCACCGGGGCTTGCCTTTGTTAACAGGTGAGTCCGGCTCGGATCCGCAAATATCAAAGTAAAAGCAGTTGCCTGCTTGAAAATCCGAGGGTGGTGGTGTCCTTTCTTTGGTGACTTCTTCTTCTTCTTCTTCGTGTTCTAAGCATAACCATACATACGTATGAGAATGGATGCCATGGGATGCTCATGAGGGTGCAAAGATAATATAAACTTATTATCTAAGTCTTGAGTACAACTTTCCTTCACGGTACTCCGAGAACCTAGGGTTTCCGGAGTCAGTAAAGGAGTTCATAGGGCAGGGGGGTGGTTTTGGGTTCTAGTTGTCAAACAAGGTCCAAATCAACTCAGACTCTACCTTAGGCTTCTAAATATTGTTTTAAGTTCCCATAAAAAGTTTGGGCATTTTTGGACTTACCAATTATTTTCTAAAAATCCATAATTAATTCTTTAAGCTATTTTAAATGCCCTAAAATTCTCTGTTTAAACTAAAAATCATGAAACTATTTTTATTAAATACTAGGGAAAATAACAAGCCTAGGAAAATTGGTTTCACAATTTTAGGGTTTTTCTACAATTTTTAACCGATTTCCAAATCTCTGTTGAAAAAGAAAAAGAAAAGGATTCAACAGGACTGGGCTCAAACCGACCTAAGCGGCCCAAGCCCACGCAGAAGCGTGCGCGCGCCCGCGCTCGCTGTGGAGTTTTTGCAGAAGGGCCCTCGGGTTATAGACTAAATGGATACACGTTCGTTCACTGTTTCTCCGCGTCGCTGACAGGTTGCAAAAAGACCCTCGGTCTTCTATTCTTTCGCGCGACGAGATCCACGACGGTGCTTCGCACGGGCGGCACAACTCCGGTGAGTTAGACCAGCCGGAGAAGACCGAGACCGGTGCTCAGCTTCGTATTAAACCAGATTCGTGACCTAAAGCGTATTTCCCCTAACTTAATTGCACAAGTAACCAACTCCTGAGCTCGGGCCACGGTGACTGAGAGCAGAACGGCAAGATCGCCGTGTTCCCGGCGACCAGAGAGCTCCTAGCGCAATTACATGGGTCGGCAAGCATCATGGAGTTACGAGAAAGCTCAAACGAGAGAGAGAGAAGGATGAGCTGACCGGAGAGGGGTTGGCCGCGGTGAAGCCGGTTTCACGGTGTTCTTCGATTGGTTTGGGGGAAATCTTAAATTCTAGCTCACTGGTGAATGATGGCTAACGATCGTTGGTGGCTGAGTGGGTGATGATGTTACGCAGCTAGGGGAGGGCTCAATTTATAGGCGGAGTGAGCGGTGGCCGCAAATTTTGGACGCGCAACGTGGCGGCCGGAGGTGAGGAAGAATCCTGGGCGCGGTGAATACGTGTCCAGAGGTGTGGCGGTTGTTCCGGCGATCGACGGGGAGTTAGAGTAAGTCGTAGCGGTGCGGTGGAAAGTGAGAGCCATGCAGCGCACGGCCGGGAGGCGGCGGTTCACCGGCGAGCCTATCGCTCAGCCGCAGAGCAAAAGGGGCAGTCATGGTGAGTCACCGGAGTTATCCCCAGGGGGTGGCTTTTACCTGGCGGCCTCATCTGATCACCGGCGACGTGAATCGCAACGACGGCGGCGTGAATCTCAGCGGAGATTGGTCGTCGGCGATGAGGGACTGCCGTGTTGTCGTTCTGATCTGTCTGCATCACTGTACCATGGCGAGCTCGTTTCAGACAGCCTGACAGTGCAACTTCAGAGCCATTTCTCTTCAATTTTTGCATTACAACTTTGTCATTTATCTACACCAAAGTTATAGGGCTATCATCCAACTATAACTTTGTTACAAGGTGCTCTCACAAACAGTCACTGGATCATGCTTAACATTAAGCCCTAATTCCATGTCATCCCACTGTTAAACTGAATTTCAGACTGAATCAGCCTGACAGCCAATCTTCAGGCTTAATTATCTCCAATATTTCCTTAACAACAATGCTCACACTCTTAAGCAAAGTTGTTCTCCTTTAATTGCTCTACAAATTTGGTGTGGTGACCTAGGGCAAAGACCCTATGCTTTGAATGTTACAAAGCCCTAAAGTTGAGCCTTCAACACTAAATTTCAGACTTAGTATAGAACTCAAAGTTGGGGTCCTTTTTGCAAATGAGTCCAGAACTCAACATTTGGCTTTCAAGTCCACACATTTGTGAACTAAAGGACTTAAAACACTTATTTGACTTGGTTTTTGCACTTTAGCCCAAAAGTGGACTAATTTTGCACTTAGGCCCCTAGGGTTTAGTCTTAGGGTTTTCCAGGGTTCCAATTAGGGTTTTTAGTATCCCAGGGGTATAATTGTGGTTCAACTTTGTTTTTGGGGATATTTTATAACTATTACCCTAAAGTATTTAGATTTTCTCAAGTTGGTTTAAGTCTTACCCCTTTAATCCCTGTTTAGGGTAAAGCTTCCTATCCAGGGTCCTATCTGCAAAACCTTAAAACAATACAACTTGTTTGAAATTTTTGCCTAGTGAATGCACTCTAGGTGTGTCAAACACATGCAATGTCAATGCTTATGATGTCATGCTCAAGTTTTAGTCATAGTAACACCAGGGGTGTTACAGCCGCTCCACTGACCGGTCTGACGGAAAGACAGCGCCACCTGCGCCGCTCCGACTGCGGTGCCACTTGACAGAGTGAGGCTGACAGGCAGCCAGGCCCGGTCGCACGCACCATAGGAAGCTCCGCTCCGCCCGACCCAGGGCTTGGACTCAGGCTAAGCCCCGGAAGATGGTGAACTCCGCTCCGCCCGACCCAGGGCTCGGACTCGGGCTAAGCCCCAGAAGACGGCGAACTCCGCTCCGCCCGACCCAGGGCTCGGACTCGGGCTAAGCCCCGGAAGACGGCAAACTCCGCTCCGCCCGACCCAGGGCTCGGACTCGGGCTAAGCCCCGGAAGACGGCGAACTCCGCTCCGCCCGACCCAGGGCTCGGACTCGAGCTAAGCCCCGGAAGACGGCGAACTCCGCTCCGCCCGACCCAGGGCTCGGACTCGGGCTAAGCCCTGGAAGACGGCGAACTCCGCTCTGCCCGACCCAGGGCTCGGACTTGGGCTCAGCCCCAGAAGACGACGAACTCCGCTTCGCCCGACCCCAGGACTCAAATTCCGCCCTGGCCTCAGCCAACGGCCTCCGCCTCGCCCGACCTAGGGGCTCGGACTCGACCTCGGCCACGGAAGACGGAGTCGACCCCGACCTAGGGCGTAGGTCGGCCACATCGACAGGAGGCGCCATCATTACCCTACTCCAAGCTGACTCAGGCTACGGGGAACAAGACCGGCGTCCCATCTGGCTCGCTCCGCTAGATAGGCAATGATGGCACCCCGCACGCACCCTGACGATGGCGGCTCTCGGCCCCCTTACGGAAGCAAGAGGACGTCAGCAAGGACTCGACAGCCCCGACAGTTGTCCCTCCGCCAGGCTCCAGTGCTCCTCCGACGGCCACGACATCACACAAACCGGGCGCCAAAATCTCTCCGGCCGCCACGATGGCGTGTACTTAGGGCGCTAGCTCTCCTCCGCTAGACACGTAGCACTCTGCTACACCCCCCATTGTACACCTGGATCCTCTCCTTACGCCTATAAAAGGAAGGACCAGGGCCCTCTTAGAGAGGGCTGGCCGCGCGGGGACGAGGACGAGACAGGCGCTCGCGTGAGGCCGCTCGCTCCCTCCCCCGTGTGGACGCTTGTAACCCCCTACTGCAAGCGCACCCGACCTGGGCGCGGGACGAACACGAAGGCCGCGGGATTTCTACCTCTCTCACGCACGTCTCCAGCCACCTCAGTTCCCCCCTTCGCGCTCGGCCTCGCGCCGACCCATCTAGGCTGGGGCACGCGGCGACACTTCACTCGTCGGCTTAGGGACCCCCCGGTCTCGAAACGCCGACAAATAGCCTTCGGGGGTCAAGGCAAAAAGAGATTGAATAGAGTTTTTGATGTCATCGGGTTCGTATACCCAGATTATTGTTATCCTTCGCGAAAGTAAGGAAAGAAAAGAAAGACTACTGCTTCGGCGATTTCTAGCACGCCGAAGCCGAAAAAAGTTAAGGTTTTAACACACCGCCCCAAGCGCGTTGAAATGGCCAAAGTGTCAAGGCCTATTGAGGGGTCTTCTTCCGTATCCAAGCCAAGTTCTTCCGCTCCTGTCGAAGCTAGGAGAGAATCGGTCGAAGAACAGGAACTGAAGACGGCATCAGAGCAATCGAAGGCTTTGAGTCTGTTGCGAGAGATGGTGCTGCCAAGGGCATCAAAGATTCCTTCAGCAACCCCAAGGAGGAGGAGAATGGCCAGCGTACTAGACATTGTCATGGAATCTGTGAAGGTACAAACTCCTGCTTCAGCACCTAACACAAAGGGCGAAGCCTTAAAGAAATCTGACGAAGCTGGTATGGTGCGGGCTACTTCTGAAGCTGGACCCTCAGTTCCTGCCGAAGTACATCCTTCGGGGACTGGTCCTCTAATCAAGGAAAAAAGAAAATGTCCCTGAGAAACTTAAATCTCCTGCACCCGAAGCACCTACTGAAGAGCTGGATTTTATCGTGCGACATGCTTCAGGGAAGCAATTGTCCAAAGAACAGATTGCCGAAGCTAGACAATATGCCAGGGATCTGAAGTATCCACAAGGATCCTTGGTATACAGCGACACTGATGAAGATGACTTTTTGTATTGCCTTTCGGACAATAAGGAGATATCTGTTTACCGGGAGATGATGAGGAACATGGGATTCCCGAAGCTTGAGCTCGGTCTATCTGCAACGTCAAAAGTGATCTTGCAGATAGCCTTTCTTATAATAGCTTGAAGGTATATATACTTTTGTTGTAAAATAAACTATGTTTGTAGGTTTTCTTACTATCGTTATGTTCTCACATATATTTATTTATTTTGTTTTTAGGGACTAATTCTAAGCAAAGCTTTAAGGGCTCAATAGGAAGCAGATGACGAGAGTTGCCAGATAGCTCTTGGAAATCTTCGATCAGAGGTCATCACATTAAGGAATGAAGCTCTTGAAAAAGATAAGATACTGTTTTCTCTAGTGGACAAGCTTAAAACTTGTGAAACCAAGCTTAGTGCTCAAGACGAAGCCCATGAAGCTGAGGTTGAAGATTTGAAGAAAAAACTTGCAGAGATGAATGAAACTTTCGAAGTTGCAAAGGCTAAGCAGGAGATAAGTGAAATGAAAAGATCCAGAGTGCAAAAGAATGTTGAGGAGATTCGGGATTCCAAGGAGAGATGCTACGAAACATCCATAGAATGCGCGAAGAAACTGAAAGATAGCTTTACAAGGGTAGGGGCATACTCTTCGGAACAAAAATTTATTCACGGTGATCCCGAAGGAGTTATCCAGTGGATTAGCGAAGAAGCCGAAGCTTTCGATGAAATACTCGGCGACCGCGGAGATTTCTGCGCATTCACCGGTGCACGAGGGGTCGCGTCAATTTTAGAAAAGGCTGGTTGTGAACATGTTAAGGTCGCAGCCTAGTCAGAATATATTTTCTCAGCTGGCGACACCAAGGATCCCTCGACCGAAGCTTCTTTACTAGGTGGAAGGTTTTACTCTGATGTTTGGATGAAGGGCAGTCGTGAGATGGCTGACGAAGTCATTAAAAAGAATGAAAAAGAATCTCACGACGCCCGAGAGGAGGCTAAACGAGCTGAAGAAGCTGTTGAACGCTTCATGATTATAGGTACTTTTAAGGTTTTTGCTTCGCTGTTCGTTTCTAGCTTTGAATTTTACCATCATATGCTTTATTGAAGCCGGCCTTTCACCACCACCGGAGCCATACAACCCCAAAGCTGACCCAGTTATGAAAGAGGCTTTGGATATAATGAAGATTGCTAACGAAGTCGTTGACAAAGTTATTGATAGACTGTTACATGAAGCTGCTGAAAAAATACTAAAGGAAGATTAATTTCGTGTGTGTTGGAGAATGTAATGCTTGTGTATGGTTGTCGCCATATGTACGGAACAAACATCAAGTATTTGTATGTACATTAATGTAATATATCTCTTTGTGATGCATGAAATCTATATACATATCGTTTTGAGCCTTTGGCGAAAAAATACCTTTCCTTCTTTTCATGCTTCGCAAAGAGAATTTTCCTTATGCCACTGTTGACGAAGGTTGACCTCGTGTAGTACAATATGTCTACCGAAGGTACATGTTGTGCTATAGCACATTCTTTTGTGATTCGATAAGTATTTTTGAAGGAGCAATTTCCCTTCTTCTCCACGGCTTTTTGTTGATGCAAAATGATGTATGATGTGATGCTATGCGATGTGATATGATGGTATGATGCAAAATGATGTTTATGCCGAAGATAAAAAAACCCACACGAACACACATCCAGACTCTACATCCCCTTAGGAACGACTTTGGAGTCTCTTCACCTTTTACTTAGGTGGTATTTCAGCTTTGCATCCCCTTAGGAACGACTTTTGAGCTAAGCTCTACATCCCCTTAGGAACAACTTTGGAGCTTCTTCACCTTTTACTTAGGTGGCATCTTAGCTCTGCATTCCCTTAGGAACGACTTTTGAGCTTCTTCACCTTTTACTTAGGTGGCATCTTAGCTCTGCATTCCCTTAGGAACAACTTTTGAGCTTTGGAACTTACTCTGTGCTCCCTTAGGAACGTCTTTGAAGCTTCAGAACTTGGTTTTGTCACACTCGATGGTGTAACCACAGGTTTATTACATCAATCTAAAGGCTAAACCTCCTTGTATTGTCTTTTACAATAGAAATATGAAAGCAGAAAATAGTAGAAGTGGAAACACATTAAGGCTTTCTTTTGGCCAAAACAATGTGCTATCTTTAGTAGATGTGTCTGGATTCAGGCACGGTGCTATTAACTGTGTGAGCTTTAGACTGCTCTCGAAGGTCACGTTGTTGTTGAGGCCGAAGGTGCCCTTTTGGCTGCTGATAATGGTTTGGGGCAGGCGTCATTGGTGGGGGTGGGGGTAATTGAGCCCAGGAGGTTTGGGAGTGACTTGCTGAAGCTACAGAAGCCATAGGCTGTTGGTTGCCTACATATTCTGGGATGTATGGAGAGTAGCACGAAGCAGTATGGAGGACTTGCTTCGGCTGATTCTGCCACGCCTCGGCTTCAGCAATTTCCTTTTGCTTCTGGATTGTGATCTGGCATGTCCTTGTTGTGTGGCCCTTGTCCTCGCCACAGAAGAGATAGTACAACTTCCTGGGTTGATTACCGAACCTTCCTCCACTGAAGCTTCTTCCTCCTCTCCCTCTTAGGGCTGGTGGTCTATAAGAAGTCTGCTGCATGCTCGAAGGCTGTGAGTTATGATGGCTGCTCTGAGCATTATTGTCCCTTTCATCGTTGGCATTGGAGTTATGGATTGACCTAACATGCCTAGGATGAAGTCTTCCTTCGAAGCCCCTGGTCATTTCAGAAAACTTGTATGCTTCCTCCCTTCTTTGGAGGAACTCATTATCAGCCCGGATGTACTCGTCCATCTTATGAAGTAGCTTCTCCAGGGTTTGTGGGGCTTCCTGGCAAAATATTGGGTTGTAGGTCCTGGCCGGAGCCCCTTGATCATGGCCTCAATGACAATTTCATTAGGCACTGTAGGCGCTTGTGCTCTCAAACGCAGGAATCTTCGGACATACGCCTGAAGGTACTCCTCATGTTCTTGCGTGCATTGAAACAAAGCCTGAGTAGTGACTGGCTTCGTCTGAAAGCCTTGGAAGCTAGTGACTAGCATATCCTTGAGCTTCTACCATGATGTGATTGTCCCTGGCCAAAGGGAGGAATACCATGTCGGGGCCACGTTTCTGACTGCCATGACGAAGAACTTTTCCATGACAGCAGCGTTGCTCCCATACGAGGATATTGTTGCCTCGTAACTCATTAGAAATTGCTTTGGATCTGAGTGCCCATCATACATGGGCAACAGCGGTGGCTTGTAGGATCATGGCCACGGGGTAGCCTACAATTCTGCTGCCAAAGGAGAAGCATCATCAAAAGTAAAGTTACCATGATGAAAATCATCGTACCATTCGTCTTCGTTGAATGAGCTCTCCTGACGAAGCTCCCTGTGTTGAGGCCTTCGGTCCTAGTCATCTTGAGTAAGATGACGCATCTCCTCAGCTGCGTCGTCAATCTTCTTCTAAAGATCAGCCAGCTAAAGCATCTTTTCTTTTTTCCTTTGTACTTGCTGATGGATTGCCTCTAAATCCCTGATTTCCTAGTCAAGCTGCTCCTCTTGAAGAGTTGGGCTGGTGGCCTTTCTCTTTTGGCTCCTGGCCTCTCGCAAGGAGAGTGCGTCCTGATTTGTGTCCAATGGTTGTAGGGCAGCCCCTAGCACCGTTGCCTTCTTCGGCGGCATGTCGAAGGTGAATGCTTGCCGAAGGTGGTGGAAGTGAGTTCACCGAAGGTGGGTGCCAATATTGGTCACTTGTTCTCAAATACTGTAAGTCAAGAACAAGGCAACACAATTTTTAATTGTAAGGGACCTTCGTCTTCCGAAGCATTATCTCCCCGTGGGTATAATACTCATTAGACGAAGGTCTAGAAGGACATACCTTCATCATTCAATAAGTAAACATGAAATACAAAGGAGTAAACATGATAACAGAATCTTAATAATTCATTTATTATTGTATTCCATGAAACATATAAGAATATCAACGATGTTAATATTACATTGATACCTTCGGCTTGCTCGAAGACGAGGGTGTCAGAGAGTAAAAAGTACCATCCAGTCCCTCGTATGGTGTTACTATTCATCTATTAGACACAGCCCGGGTAAAAGTACATTTATGTCCTCAATATTCACTTATGATCGTAATACAAGTCATTAAGGACTAAGTAGTCTTTTCCCCTTCGGTCAGCATTATCATCATGCTTCATCTCTGTTATGAGCTGAAGGTGTCAATCTGGTGATAGCTTCGGCGTTTATTTTTATCATCCTTAGACCTGTCTTCATCTCGTATGCCTTCATCATGAGGAAAAGACTTGCATCCTAAAGACGAAGCCCCTGTAATAGCTTATGCTGAAAACAAATGGTTAATTATGTTTTTGAGGACCTTCAGAAGAGGAAGGCCCCCAACACAAACCAAAGCAAATACAAAGAGTAGAAATGTAACTAATTTGCAATTTGTCAGATATGCATAAGTTACTTTGAAATGAAACAGTTTTAAACATATATGGTTGCTTTGATCTAGTTTAAGATTTTGGACCACATTTGCACCACTTAGCTTGTTTTTGCAAATCTTTTGGAAAATTCTTTTTAAATTCTTATGCAAATAGCCAATGGTATAAGAATATTATTTCAAAAAGCATTTTCAAGTTTTTGAAAATTCTCCCCCTGTTTCAAATGCTTTTCCTTTGGCTAAATAAAAAGCTCCCCCCTGAAGTTCTCCCCTTAGCTGTCAAGAGGGTTTTTGCAATTTGAATAATCTCTCCCTCTTTTTGAAAAAAGTTTTTAGAAAACAGGGTGGTGGTACGGTCCTTTTACTTTGAGCCTATTACTCTCTCCCCCTTTAGCATTAAGCGCCAAAAACAAAGAGAACTAGAGGCCTATTATTCTCTCCCCCTTTTGTAAAAGGATACAAATGAAAGTTCATGAGGAGGGCAAAGAATAAATGATACCGACAGAGTCGTAGTGGAAGCCTTGCCTTTTCTGAATACTTCATTTCCCTTTCAATATAAGACTAAGGATAGAAATACACTTGGAAGCACATTAGTCTTAGCTTTGGCACAAGAAGAATAAGAAATATGCATTTGTACCAAATGAAAGAGATATGATCAAAGGTATATAAATGAGCTATGTGTGCAAGATTTCAGTCAAAGTTCTGAGAATCTAAGATGTTTAGTTCATTCCTAAGCTTGCTAAAAGTCTTTTCATCTAGGGGCTTGGTGAATATATCGGCTAATTGGTTGTGGGTGCTAACATAAGCAATTTCGATATCCCCCTTTTGTTGGTGATCTCTAAAAAAGTGATACCGAATGTCTATGTCCTTAGTGCGGCTGTGTTCAACGGGATTATCCGTCATGCGGATTGCACTCTCATTATCACATAGGAGAGGAACTTTGCTCAACTTGTAGCCATAGTCCCTAAGGGTTTGCCTCATACAGAGTAATTGTGCACAACAATGTCCTGCAGCAATATACTCGGCCTCGACGGTGGATAGAGCTAATGAGTTTTGTTTATTTGAAGCTCAAGACACCAGGGATCTTCCCAGAAACTGACAAGTCCCCGATGTGCTCATCCTATCAATTTTACATCCAGCATAATCGGTATCGGAATACCCTATGAGGTCAAAGGTAGATCCTTTGGGGTACCAAAGCCCAAACTTAGGAGTATAAACTAAATATCTCATGATTCTTTTCACGGCCTTAAGGTGAACTTTCTTAGGATTTGCCTGGAACCTTGCACACATGCATACGAAAAGCATAATATCCGGGCGTGAAGCACATAAATAGAGTAAAGAACCTATCATCGACCGATATACCTTTTGATCTACGGATTTACCTCCTGTGTCGAGATCGAGATGCCCATTTGTTCCCATGTGAGTCTTGATGGGTTTGCCATTCTTCATTCCAAACTTGTTGAGTATATCTTGAATGCATTTAGTTTGGCAAATGAAGGTGCACTCTTGGAGTTTCTTGATTTGGAATCCCAAGAAAATACTTCAACTCCCCCATCATAGACATCTCGAATTTCTGTATCATAATCCTACTGAACTCTTCACAAGATGACTTATTAGTAGACCAAAATATAATATCATCAACTAAAATTCAGCATATAAACAAGTCTTTAGTAATTGTTTTAGTGAAGACAGTAGGGTAAGCTTTACCAACTTTGAATCCATTAGTGATAAGAAAGTCTCTCAGGCATTCATACCATCCTCTTGGGGCTTGCTTGAGCCCATAAAGCGCCTTTGAGAGCTTATAAACATGTGTAGGATACTCACTATCTTCAAAGCCGGGAGGTTGCTCAACATACACCTCTTCCTTGATAGGGCCATTGAGGAAGGCACTTTTCACGTCCATTTGATACAACTTAAAGCCATTGTAAGTAGCATAGGCAAGTAATATACGAATTGACTAAAGCCTAGCTACGGGTGCATAGGTTTCATCGAAATCCAAACCTTCGACTTGTGAATATCCCTTGGCAACAAGTCGAGCTTTGTTCCTAGTCACCACACCATGCTCATCTTGTTTGTTGCGAAATAGGTGAAACCTGAAAATTATAAACTTTGAACATGCACTACACCCAGGGTTAGGGTTAAAAATAAATTCGGAGTGCGGAAGATCATTTCTCTTGCTATGAGTTGCTCAATCAATGCAGATAACTTTGGGAGCAAACTCAAAACAATATGAGCAAGGGAACTTTAGAGAGGAGAGGGAAGAAAAAAATCGAGTGATGAAGATCAACACAAATGAACACAATGATTTGTTTCCGGAGGTTCGGTTCCAAAGAACCTACTCTCCGTTGAGGAGGCCACGAAGGCCAGGTCTATTCCAACCCTTTCCCTCTCTCAATCGGTCACTTAGACAGGTCGAGTGCTTCTTCTTAATCACACGGGTCACTAAGACCCCGCAAGGATCACCACACAATTAGGTGTCTCTTGCAAGCTTTACAAAGCAATTAAGAAGTTTAGGATGAGAAGAAGAAATCAACCAAGCAACAAGAGCAACAAAAGAAACACAAATCATCCTATCTCAAGTCACTAAGCACTTGATTTGATTTTGGAGCTTGGAGAGGATTTGATTCTTTGATTGTGTCTTTGGAGTCTATTCTTTTGCTCTAGTATTGAATGGAGAAGTTGCAATGCTTGGATGGCTTGAATGGTGGTGGTTGGGGGTATTTATAGCCCCAACCACTATTCTAGTCGTTGTTGTCGATGGGCACACCGGACAGTCCGGTGGTGCACCGGACACTCTACTGTTCACTGTTCGGTGAGTGCCACATCAGCCGACTGTTAGGGTTTGGAGCCGTTGACCGTTGAAGTCTTCTGTCCTCTTGCGGCACCGGACAATTCGGTGTGTTCTGACTTTGCAGACTGACTTCTGACTTCTGCGCTGCTGACTGCGCCGCAGTCAGCGCAGTCGACCTTTGGGCGAAGTTGACTGTTGCTCCGTTGGCTCACCGAACATTCCGGTGGGGCACCGGACAGTCCGATGAATTATAGTGAATGAGCGCTGAGAAAACCCGAGAGTGACCAGTTCGCGAGGTGCTCAGCGAGGGCACCAGACAGTGTTCGGTGCACACCAGACAGTTTCCGATGCGCCACTGGCTGCACCAGATCTTGTATGCTCCAAACTTTGTAGAATTCCCTCAAGTCATTTTCTCTGTATGTTTATGTGAACTTTATGCACCTGAGAAAAACATCCATTGGCAAACTAGTTAGTCCGTATGGTTTGTGATGGACGTCAAACACCAAAATCGATTATAGGAAATGTTGAGGCCATTTCCCTTTCAGAAAGTAGTTGCCCTAATGATAGACCTATGAGTTATGAGGAGATCTGTCATGGGAATATCAGATAGGATGAACAACTGACTGCTTGAGGAACTCCTGTGAATGACAAGGGATGCTTCAGTAATATTCAACTATGGAGCCAAAAGAGCGGCAATCTCCGCAAGGTGCAATCACATGGTCCCTGATAATAGTTAACACAACCACAGTCTTGAGATCATCCTCCATCGTTGCAAGCTTGTTATTCCATCCCACAATGCATGGCATGATAAATCTATGGGAGGTCTGTGAATCATTGATGTGTGGAGCTATCAACAATCTACCACCCAAGGAGTTGTCCGACGCTGGGCTTCCCTGCCTTCTAGTCGAACGTCATCGTTTGCACGACCGACGTCGACGAGGCTGACCAGCCATTGCACTAGAGCCCTCACCCAGACCGGCACCAACATCATCCGTCCGCTTTGGGTCCCCCAAATCAGCTAACAACACAAACATCGCCGATCCTTTAGAATTAGCCAGGGAAGAAAGTCACTCCATGATTGCAGGCTTACAATGAGGAGGTTGGATCTTAGGAAATAATCTATCCTAGGCCGAGGCCTTGATTGTAGAAATGGAGAGCTACGCCTGCGCCTCTACCCCGTTTCTCTTCATTGGGTAGTTAAAGGATCGATGCCTAGTCTCTTCACAAGAAAAACACATCACTAGGGAACGACACTTGAAGGCAAAACGATATATGTCCAGGCAACTAAAGCAACATTTGGCCATGGCCATCAGGACCGTTTGCCTGGCAGAGGCATGTTCCGCATTCAGACGAAATCTCCTCGTGCTACGGGATTCCACCAGCCTCCATCCATTATCAGCATCAGCACTCTCACTGCACTTCTGGCAAAAAATAGGACACCAAACTTGTTGCCCTGAAGATTTCACACGTAACAAACCCTCAGGCATGCTAATTTTGCTATAGGGTGCCACAGTGTCCACGACATTCTGCTTCGCGACAAGAACGTCCCGGAAGGAAGGGCACAAAGAAATGACATACTTCACCCTATCAATCACTGGACTGGTACCACGCTAGCGACCTTACTTGGAATGGCCATGGTGGACGCAGGGAACCTCCCTAGAGAACAAGGAGGAGGGGGGACCAATAGTGAGGAGGACTAGAACGCTTCCGCGGTTGAGTGGGTGACCGCTGGACCCGAGGTGGGTGTCGACGCGGCAAGGCGGGGAAAGGAAGCGCCGAGGAGGGAAAGGTCGCCACCAGCGAGGGAGGGCTGGGAGCGGAGGAGTCGGGGTCCATTGCTCCTGTACAATTGCAACTTTTGTCTCATATTGGGTGAAATCAACTTAGAGGCATATCAACTTAAATTAGTTAAGGGGCTTGCTTGTTGTGCAATAGAGCTAGAGAAATAAATTGCATTAACGCCACCTTTAATACTATTGTAACACTCTACTTTTGTATGGCATAAAACCACCATGATTTCACAAACTCATGTTACAAGTTTTGGAGAGTAATTTGAAATTTCCCTTTTAACATGGGATTACATATTTTCACAATCAAGGAAAAGGGGAAATTATTTTTTGTATAAAATTTTTCACCAAGAAACGAGCCAAAACTTTACCAAAGCGTTCTTATAATTCCTGGTTTTTTAATAGTTTTGAAGCGATTTGGATTTTATTTGAAAAAACCAAACTTAAATTCAAATACAAAAAATAGAAAAAAACGATAAAATAATACAACTGGACACCCCAAAGGCATTCTACCCAACATACCGTATTACCGCGCGCCCCCGCGCTCTTCCCCCTCCACCTCTCATTGACACGCGGACTCTACCTGTCATCACGTCTTTCTCACACATCGGGTCCGAGCAACTGATATCTACCCGTCAAGTAGGGTTAGAGCAACTCCAAAAAAATGTATAAACAAACTTTAAAATAGATATTAGTAAAAAATAGTGGTTTTTCTTACTCCAACAGCTCTCTCATTCTTTTTCCAAAAAATTAGCGTCCTACATCTACAGCCTCCTCCCCCTCATATTTTGGTGTGTTCCATCCCTCCCCAATCCATTCTTCAATGTATCAGATCATCCACAACCTCTCGACGACTATACGAATTGCGTCACATGTCACATTTAAAGGAACTATTAGAGTACTCATTATAATTTTCTCTTAAAATTTTTTAGTCTACTCTTAATAATCAGTTTTTGGGTACAATTTTTAACATTCTTTTAAGTTGCTCTTAAAACATTCGTTTCGCTTATTAGTCCTTATTTATATACTTAGTTTTATAATTAAATTATATTTAATATTTCAATGTAACATCTAAATGTGACAGTGATTACTAAAGTACTTATTTGATTCGGTGAATTTTTGGAAAAGCCCTCCGGTTTTGTAATTTTCACTCAAACCCCAGCATCTCCTCCCAGCGGGCAGCACCTAACCCGTCACGAGCGCACCGCCGCACGTTCCGGATTCCCCACCGCCGCCGCGATCCCGACCGGAGCCCTAATTCCAAGGGGTAAACGATGAGGCCGCACGCGGTGGGGACGGGCGGCGGTGGCGTGGGGAGGCGGAAGGCGGGGGCCGCCGCTGCTGCCGCAAGCCGGGAGTGGATGGTGGTGCCGGCGTCGGGTCCGGCTCGGGTGGAGGAAGCCGGGAAGCACGCGGTGATGGCGCGTACAGGGCTTCCCGCGCGCGATCTCAGGGTACTCGACCCGTTACTCTCGTACCCGTCCACGATCCTGGGCCGCGAGCGCGCCATCGTCGTCAACCTGGAGCGCGTCAAAGCCCTGATCACAGCCACAGAGGTGCTGCTTCCAAACACCAAGGATCCCGCCTTCGCGCGCTTCGTCCGCGACCTCCAGACCCGTGTCCTCGCATCTTCGTCGGACCAGGTAATGTTTTCTACTACTTCGTTATTAATTGTCTGGTATTGCTCCCTTAGGAATTGCTCCCCTAGTCCCAAAAGGAATGTAATTCTTGTTTTAAACCCTGTCAATTTCTTAAGTATATAGAGAATGGTATCGACATTTTAATCTCAAAAAAGGTTTGCTATACAGAAATATATTCTACAATTACTTTATTGATACAGTACTTATTTGGTACTAGAAATGTTAGCATTTTTTTATAAACCTGGTCAAACCTAAAATTCTTTGGCTTCTTAAA
The DNA here is from genome assembly GCA_029449295.1 of Zea luxurians. Classification (NCBI taxonomy): domain Eukaryota; kingdom Viridiplantae; phylum Streptophyta; class Magnoliopsida; order Poales; family Poaceae; genus Zea; species Zea luxurians. The sequence goes on along the minus strand of JAOPSE010000003.1, from coordinate 106,891,404 downwards.
GACGGAGATTTGCGTTCTGGCACAGAGGGAGTACTCTCTACGTTTCAACTTAGATTTAGTTTTGTTCAAAGTCTAACGTTTCTAACTCTGACCAAATAATATTAAATAAATGCACTATCAAGATAAATTTCATGGTGTATCTAATTAAACTTGTTAGATGTTGTAGGTGTTTCTGCATTTTTCGATAAACTTGGTCAAAGGTAGAGATGTCTGACTTAGGATAAAGTTAAAACAGACTTAAAATTTGGTAAGGGAGTAGGAATTATGGTATGAAATTTCTTAGTATGTGTGCAGGGCACTGTACTGGACAGTCTTGTTTTGAAGTTTGGTCACATTACCCGGATTATGCAATGGGTGGATATATTGTTCAAAGTGGAGAAAACCATATGTTCGAAGATAAAAACACCGTGATAATATTTCTATGTTTTGATCACTTAATGCTATTTTAAGATATTGCAATCAGGGGATGTATCATGGGAGGAGTTTATACAATTGGAGGATATATCACTAAATCGTTTCCCCCTTTATCTATTAGGCAGCTGAGTTCACTGACATGGAAGGTGAATCATCTAATGTTGCTTCACCATTTCCCCTACCAAGTGCATCCAAAGGACGTGAAATGGAGATGACTAAGAAGACTACTGCTGTTGTGCCTGAGATGACTAGTAGCAGCAGTATGCCCAATTTAGCTATTGCAAAAGATGGAAACACCAATGTTTTGCCTTTCGAATTTCGAGCTCTTGAAGTGTGCCTTGAGTCAGCCTGCAGATCTTTGGAAGATGAAGTATGTGCTTGCATCTGGAATTGTTTGTCTGGTTATATCCTGGCTATCTTGCTGCAATTGAATTTATATCTCTAACAAGCTGCATTCAATGCTTTAGCTTGCTTTCATTCATTATATAGGGTGTTTAGGAACTACATCATTGTTGTTCTTAGGTCCCGTCAGGTTTGAGGGACTGAAAGATTAGTCCCTAAATTGCCAAACGGTGGGACTAAAACAGGGACTAAACTGCTTTAGTTCCTAGCCCTTCAAGGGATGACTAAAAAGGACTAAAAGTTGAAGAATTAAACCCTAACCCTAACTCAGGGTTGGGACTTGTAGTAATAGACTCAGGTTATTGGGCGTGGCCCATTAAACAGGGGTATAACCGTAATTACAAGGGGCTAACCCCAAAACCCTAAATAGGTACTCTAACACCCCCTGCAGTCTCAACTCTATCCTGTATAGATGTTGATATTGGATCGAAAATTGGCGAATACACTGGACGGTAGCCCCTTGGTGAAGATGTTGGCGTACTGCAGCGTGGTGGGGACGCTGAGAACCCGTATGTCACCGACAGCGACATGTTCGTGGACGAAGTGCAGGTCGATCTCCACGTGCTTCGTGCGCTGATGTTGCACGGGATTGGTGGAGAAGTAGACCGCGCTGGCGTTGTCGCAGTAGACGAGGGTGGCATGCTGAAGGGGGATGTGGAGCTCCTAGAGAAGCTGGCGCAGCCAGGAGGCCTCTGCCACGCCGTTGGCCACAACGCAGTACTTAGCCTCAGCATTGGAGCGGGAGACGACGGGCTGCCGCTTAGCGGCCCAGGAGACGAGGTTGGCGCCCAGGAACATGGCAAAACCCAGAAGTGGACCCGCGCGTGTCAGGACAACCGACCCAATCAGCGTCGGTGTAGACCATGAGCTCCGATGTCGAGGAGGGTCGGAGTAGAAGGCCATAGTCGAGGGAGCCACAGAGGTAGCACAGGATCTGCTTGAGAGCGGTGTGGTGGGGCTCCCTCGGGGTGTGCATGTGCAGGCACACATGGACGACTTAGGCGATGTCGAGCCTGGAGAAGGTCAAGTACTGGAGGGCGTCGGTCAGGCTTCGGTAGGACGTCGCGTCGGTGACTAGGGACTTGTCGTCCTCAGAGAGCTTCGCCTGAGTGTCGGTAGGTGTGGAGCAGGGCTTGCAGTCGGACATGCCAGCCCGCTCCAGGACATTGATGGCGTACTAGCGCTGGTGGAGGAAGAGACCCTGAGGCTGGCGCTCAGCGGTGATGCCGAGGAAGTGGTGATGCGGCCCGAGGTCCTTCATCGCGAACTCCCGCTGAAGGGCACCGATCGTTCGCTGTAGAAGGTCGGCGGTGGATGCTGTGAGCACAATGTCGTCGATGTAGAGCAGGAGGTAGACGATGTCGTCGCCGCGCCGGTAGATGAACAGGGATGTGTCTGACTTGGCCTCGACGAAGCCGATGGAGGCTAGGTAGGAGGCGAAGCGACTGTACCAGGCCCGCGGCGCTTGCTTGAGGTCGTACAATGAGCGGTTCAGCCAACGTACCAGATCCAGACGCGTGAAGTCGACGGTGGGCTGGCTGCAGCAGAGTCTCCGTCAGAGTGCCGTGGAGGAAGGTATTCTAGACATCGAGCTGATAAATCGCCCAGTCCCGGGAGATGGCGAGGGTGAGAACGACCCGGACAGTGGCGAACTTGACGACGGAGTTGAAAGTCTCATCGTAGTCAACTCCGGGGCGCTGGGTGAAGCCTCGAAGGACCCAACAGGCCTTGTAGCGGTAGAGGGAGCCATCCAAGGTCAGCTTGTGGCAAAAAATCCACTTGCCGGTGACCATGTTGGTGTCTGGTGGACGGTTGGACGCGTCACTAGGTCCCAGGTGTGGTTGGCCAGGAGGGCCGCATACTCCTCCATAGGGCGACGCTAGTGGGGGTCGGTGTGGGCGGTGCGAACGGAGGAGGGAACCGAGGAGGCGTTCGGAGGAGCGTCAGCCGTCAGGATCAGCTGGTCGGCCAGGCAGAGAACGCCGGCTGCGCGACTAGTCGCCATCGGGTGGATGTGCCCGGGGTCGCGGTGGATGGCTACCGGGTGGTACACGGGAGGCTCGATGTGGGCTGGTGGGTCATCAGGAGCCGAGGTAGTGGCCCGCTCGCGGCGGTAGATGAGGGCGGGGTCCGTGAAGCGAGCTGCGCTCGTCGACGGGGCCGGTTCTGCGGGGGCCGAGGGAGCGGCCCGCATGCGCCGGTGGTAGACGAGGGCGGGGTCAGCGAAGCGGGCCGCACTCGTCGTCGAGGCCGTGCATGGTGTGGAAGGGGTCGACGGGGTCGTGCGTGGCGTAGGTAGAGGCGCAAGCGGGGTCGACGGGGCTGCGCTTGGCGCGGGTGTAGGCGCGATCCGTGGCGTCTGGGCCACGCATGGCACAGGTAGAGACGCGAGCGGATCAGACTCATGGAGGGAGCCAAGATCGGTAGGTGGGGAGGAGCCAGCAAGGGGAAAGTCATCTTCGTCGAAAACAACATGACAAGAGATGATGATGGGATGGGAGAGGAGGTCAAGGCAACAATACCCCTTGTGGTCAGGAGAGTAAATGAGGAAAAGGCAGCGAGTGGAGCGGGAAGATAGCTTGTGAAGAGCAGTGGCGGAGGTGTTGGGATAGCAGGCACAACCAAAGACACGAAGGTGGTCATAGGAGGGGGCTGTGCCATACATGACAAAGTGGGGAGTGGGGTGGCTCACCGCCTTCGAAGAGAGGCGGTTGAGGAGATGGGTAGCGGTGTTCAGGGCCTCTGCCCAGTAGCTGGTAGGGTGAGACGCCTGAAAGAGGAGACAACAGATCATGTTGGTGGTGGTGCGAATGATACGTTCGACCCGGCCATTCTAGGGAGAAGTGTAAGGGCACGAAAGGCGCAACTGAACGCCGTGGGAGAGGAAGGAGCGAGAGGCGGTTTTGTTGAACTCTCGGCCATTGTCACACTGCAGGGCATGAACCGGGCGACATAATTGGGTGGAGACCCAGGCGAAGAAGTGGGTAAGGGTGGAAAAAATGTATCAGACTTTAGACGCAAAGGAAAGGTCCAAAGAAAGTGAGAGAAGTCATCCAGAATGACCAGGTAGTATTTGTAACAAGAAAGGTTCAGGACAGGAAAGGTCCAGAGATCACAATGAACTGGATCGAAGGCCTGAGCAGCCCTGGACGTGGAAGTGGGAAAAGGAAGACGAGAGTGGCGGCCGTGCTAGCAAGCATAACAGAGATGTCCAGACGACCCCGACTGCAAGAGATATTGGAGTGGCTGGAGAGCTGGGACATCACATCAGGTCCAGGGTGATATTGGCGACGATGCCTAATGGCGGAGGTGGTGGCGGCAGTAAGAGCATGGGGGGAGGATACACCGGTAGTGGAAGTGGAGGGCAAGTGAATGGAGTAGAGGGGGGCGGAGCTGTCACAACGAGCGAGCATGACACGAGTGGGAAGGTGGCTTATGGTGAGCCCAGGGATCGAACTCCATAGAACAGTGGTTGTCGCTAGTGAAGCGATGTACCGAGAGAAGGGGATAACTCAGATGGGGAGCAACAAGAACGTTGTTAAGGTAGAAGGGTCCCCACCACGATAGAGGGAGGATGTGAGGGGTGAGGAGGATGGGATTGAGATAGCGAGCTAGTGGTAGGGGTGGTGTGGGATGAGGCTCCAGAGTCGACCACCAAATCGGTGGGAGAGGGAGGGGGTGGCGAAGGCACGGTGTATGAGGAGAGAGCCAAGGGAGGGGAGGGAGACAACAAGGTCTCGATCGTCAGGGAGGTAAGCACAGCTCTGGAAAAAACAAGCGGCCTAGTCACGCGGCGGCCTGCCTAAGGGTAGAGCTCGACGCAGTCATGAAGGACACGATTCATGACCTGATCGAGGGCCACGAAGGTGCCCCGAATAATCTAACCGTCGTGAAGGGTGACACGCACAGCGGTCGCAGCGAGATTGGGCGAAGTAGGGAGGGGGTGGCACTCGAAGCCAGAGCAAAGCCAGGGCCTCCGTCGGCAGGAGGTGGGGAGGCCGAGCCACTGGGGGCTGCTGTAGGACCACCATGGCCTAGTGCAGGCGACACTCCGGTGAGGGGAAAGGGCCCCATCGTGGGCGGATGAGAGGCAAAAGGGCCCCATCTCGACCGGGCCGCGACCAGTACGGAAGGGGATGTCCGGTCGCGCCCGGCCAGCGAAAGGGAGCTACTCGGCGGCCTGCGACGACAAGACTAGTGGGGCGGCGCACTGTGGATGCAGGGAGAGCGCGGATCGCTGCCAGCGCGGGTGTAGGAAATAGGGCGGGCTGCGCAGCAGGGTAAGGAAGGGGGCTGGTCTCCGACGCGCTGGGGAAGAGGAACGCCCGGGTCAGTGTGGTCACGACGGCCATGAGAGAGGTGGTCGTGCACATGAAGAAGAGGCTCGGCGGCACAGAAGGGTGGCGTTGGATGAGGGCCGACGGCAGATCCGGCGGTAGGATGCCTTAGCGGCGGCGGCTCGGGCCCCGCGCGGGTGGGTCGGCGGGGGAGGTCGGCGGCCTGCACTGGAGGAAGGCCGGCGGCGAGGTGCCTCAGCGGCGGCAGCTTGGGCCCCGCGCAGAGGGACGACGGGGGGAGATCGCGAGCTAGGGAGAGGCCTGGCAGGTCGACGATCGGCGGTGGCTCGGCCTAGTCCGCGCAGGGGGTGGGCGAAGACGCGCGCCTTTAAGGGCCCTGGCGGGTCGGCAGTCGACGACAGAGGTGAACCAGGGGGTGGCTGCTGCCGGCCTTGCGCCTGCAACTGAGGTTGGACAGGGAAGCTGACGGCTGTGTGGGAGAGAGAAACTGGCTCTGGTACCAAGTTGGAGAATGAAACCCTAACCCTAACTCGGGGTTGGGACTTGTATTAATAGACTCAGGTTATTGGGCCTGACCCATTACACAGTGGTATAACCGTAATTAATCGCAACTAAACCATATTAATTGCACCTTTTGCTCCTCATTTATTTCAGTTGCACTAATGGTGAGAGAATGTTAAGATGCATTTTGTCTTCTTATGAGTCATTTCATGCATTCTGAATACTTTTAGTCCCTAGAACCAAACATGATAGAGACTAAACTCTAGTCTCTGGACTAAAGGAGCTAAACATGCCCTTAGAATATTTACTAATCTCTTCAGACATGTTTGTGTGTGTCCTGGGGGGGGGGGGGTCGTGGCCGTCTTGTTAAATGTTTGATGGCCTGGTTTGTCATAAATGTGGATAGAGGGTCATCTTAAACGTGAATTATACTTGTGGAAGCCGCCTATTTGGAATACTTCTGTCCTTTATTCACTATGTTTTCTATAGTATGTTTCAGATATTTAAGCTTATGGAGTAGTTTTAAGATTGCTAAGTAGTTCTCGCAAGTAAACAAACATAGCTTCCTTACATATTCTCGTGCTGACTAACATCACTTCTTTTTTTCTTCTCTTCCATAGACTTCTACTCTGGAGCAAGAGGCATATCCAGCATTAGATGAGCTGACATCAAAGATCAGCACATTAAACCTTGAACGAGTTAGGCAAATCAAGAGTCGTCTGGTTGCGATATCTGGTCGAGTACAGAAGGTAGTCAATTGAAACTATTTGGTCTGCTTTGTGCCAATCTTCTTTCAGATTTGTCAATGCTGGTCTTTGTTGCTAATTGTACTATCCTATATATGTTTCTTTTATGGTGAGATAAATGAGGGGTGTCTGGTGCTTACATACCATCAAACATATTATGCTGTTAAATGCTACTTCTGTCAAATACGATGTGGTGTCCACTTCAATTTCCTTGCAAGAAACTTGATTTACTAATCTAGTTTTCTCTTGTGAAAACATTATACTCTGCAAGGTGAGGGATGAGCTAGAGCATTTACTGGATGATGAAATGGATATGGCTGAAATGTACTTGACAGAGAAGCTTACTCAACAAGAAATTAGTGAGGCTTCATCTAGAGCTGAGGTTGATGATCCATCTCAAACAGAAGAGGATAGGCAAGTATCATAACAAGATATTTTTTATTTTTCTTTGACCCATTTTTGCTGCCCGCGCCCACCTCTTCCCCCTTTGTTGGTCTCCCGCAGCCTCCCTTGGCTGGCGAGCCCACCCCATCATCCTCTCCTCGCTTCTCGGAGATCGACGACTTCTTGCCGCACTCGCTCAACTGGCCGCAGGCAACGATGGTCACCTTTGCCGCTGTCACGGTGCCTACTACCTTCCTCCAGCGCCTCCCCTCTCCACGGACCATGTCTCTTGTGCTCCCTTCGCCGGACAGACTGCCCATCCCTGTGTCACCCGCCCTTCACTCCCTCCCACCCTCGCCGCCATCCACGCAGGAACCTGTGACATGGGTGTATACTCCTTCGTATGTCGCAATGTTGACGACGAGTGGACTGCCAACAACACTTCAACGAGATAGAGGCCTCTGTCGCCACCGCCTACAAGCTTTAGCGCCGCTATTCCACTCCTCACGATAATTGACGTATTCTCGACCGTGGGCCGCGTCATCGCGTCCCGCCCGCGTGCGGCCCCCTCCCATCTGTCTGTCCAATGGATGCTCTCCCGTGCCCCAACTAGTTGCAGTGGCCCCATCGCCCCTGCACATGCTGCTGGTATCACCGCTATGTTAGCTCCTGCGATTGGAGGCCTCGACCACACCTTCACCCTTCCTTGGCAGTTCCCCATGCCCGTGACACCATCCTTTGGACTCTCTTCTCCGTCGCCGCTTCCAGCGCTGTGGGGCCAACCTCCGTCGTAGGCGTACTATGGGCTGACGCAGTCCCCATGCCACCTTGTGGCTACTACCTCGATGCTTGTCCTTCGCTTCGCTGCGGTCCACGTGCCACCGTACCGTGTTTGTGCACTCCTTCACAACATGCAACTTCTCCGGGGCACGTTCATGGCATTTGACCGATAGATGAACTCGGTTCTCCGTGACTGCGTCGAGCTCTGCCACCCTCTGGTCTCTGTCCACCCTCAAGAGGACCACCACGCTCTAGGGCGTTTGTGTTCCGCGGTGCCGAGATTGTCTCCATAACGATAGGGGACCTCTTGTCACCACCATCCATGCTCGCCACCGGCGGCCCAACGCCCATCCTGGAGGCTTTGTGGGGTGGCTCTCTTGGCTCTCTCCTCACACCCCATGTCACTATAGCTCTAGCTACTCGCACTGACTGGGTTGTCGACTTTGGTGCCTCGTACCACACCACTTCTGACTACGGTACTGTTTCTTTACCCCATCCTCGCAGCCCCACCTTCCCTTCGTCCATCATTGTCGGTAATGGGTTGACTCTGCCTATCACCTCAGTAGGTGACATGGTCCTTCCTGGCCCTTCATACCTCAACAACGTCCTTGTTGCCCTCAACATACAAAACCTTCTCTTGGTTTGTCGCTTCACCACTAGCAACCACTGTTCTTTGGAGTTCGATCCTTGGGGGCTTAGCATACATGATCTTATCACTCGTGTCGTGGTCGCTCAATGTGACAGCTTCGTCCCCCTATATCCTATTTGCTTCCCCACCTCCCTTTATCCCGTGTTGCCACACCCTACGCCCTCACCGTCGTCGCCTCTGCCTCCACTTGGCACCGTCGTCTTGGCCAGCTCGGTCATTACGTTCTCTTAGACTATCGGGCACCTCGGCCATTCCCTGCCTCCGCGGCACTAGTGCCTCGCCTTGTCATAAAAAAACTTGGGCACCACACTCACCCTAGAATAACGAGCATGTCCAGTTACCAGTACTATCTGGTCATCCTAGAATATTTCTCTCACAATTTGTGGACCTTTCCCCTCCGCTGTAAGTATGACAATTTCACCACTCTATCTCACTTCTTCGCGTCAATGTAGTCACCGGCAAGTGGATCTTTCGGCGCAAGCTCAAGGCCTATGGTTCCCTTGACCGGTACACGTGTCGTTGGGTTCTTCGCGGCTTTACTTATCGCCCTGGAGTGGATACGACGAGACCTTCAGCCCCGCCGTGAAGTTCGCCACCGTTCGGACCGTCCACTCCCTCGCGCTCTCCTAGGAATAGATAGTCCACCAGTTGGACGTCAAGAATGCCTTTCTTCATGACACTCTGACCGAGATGGTGTACTGCAGTCAGCCCATTGGTTTCGTCGACTCCACTCGCCTGGGTATGGTCTGTAAGCTTAACCGCTCTTTGTATGGCCTCAAGCAGGTGTCGTGGGGTTGGTACAATCGCTTTGCCTCCTATGTCTCTCTCGGCTTCGTCGAGGCTAAGTCGGACACGTCCGTGTTTATCCTTCGACACGGTGGCAACATCATGTACCTTTTGCTTTATGCTGACAACATCGTGCTCACGACATCCAATGCCGCCCTTCACCGCACGATCGCCTAGCTGCAGCACGAGTTCGCGATGAAGGACTTTGGCTTTCTCCACCACTTTCTAGAGGTCGCCATGGAGCGTCGACCCAAGGCCTACTCCTTCACCAGCGCTAGTACGCCATTGACATTCTAGATCGGGTTGGCATGTCAGGTTGCAAGCCTTGCTTCATGACTGTTGACACTCAAGCGAAGGTCTCCGACGACGACGCGTCCTGGTCGGCAACGTGACGTTCTATCGAAGCCTTGTTAGGGCTCTTTAGTACCTCACCTCATCTGTTTCGACATCGGCTACGTGGTCCAGCAGGTGTGCCTTCACATGCACACCCCGCAGGAGCCACACCTTATCGTTGCGAAGCGGATTCTTCGCTACCTCTGCGGCACCCTCGACTATGGTCTTTTTCGACCCTGGGTTTTCTATTCGATCCAATACCATGGATAACCTTAGGGCTTGTTCGGTTAGGGGTGGATTGAGAGGGGATTGGAGGGGCTTAAATCCCCTCCTATACAAACCACCTCAAACCGAACAAGCTCTTAAGTTGTTTGTATGCATCTTCTTGCAAATTTGCACATACCAATTTTTTTGATGTACTTTATCCTCTTTTGTGTGTGTGTATGTGTGTGTAGGGATGAAGATTATAGAAGTGAGCCGGATGGAAGCAATGACAGCTTTATTGGTTATAAGCCTAATATTGAAGAGCTAGAGATGCTTCTAGAAGCTTACTTTGTGCAAATTGATGGCACACTTAACAAGCTATCACATGTAATTTCACTTGCCTTCTTACATCGCTGCCAATATTGTTTTGTTTAGGAGGTACTATTGGTAACAGAAACTGTTTTCTTGAAGGGTGATATCACTTTAACCAGAATTACTAAACTGTGATGGAAGTATTTGATTTGTGTTGAGATGATGCTGTTACAAATAAGATATATAACAGATGCTCCCACAAGTAAAACAAACTAAAGACTTATAACTGTTGTTTCACTTTTGTGAAAAGATATTGCACATTTAAAACCAACAAGAGTTGAGCACTCTGTCATTAATTATTGTTGTTACTTATTTAACTGTTTCTTTAATAAACAACTTGTTTCGGTGTGGTTTAATAATGACATCCATTTATCTAAACAAGCTGATCTTAAGGCAACATAAAAATTAGCAATGTCTTGTAAAATTAGATAACTTAAGCCAATGAATGGCTTAGTTTGTTCTGCACCTAATTACCGATAGTTCTTTGTTGCTTTTTATTTTGATGTACCATGTGCTATCAGACTATCAGTATCAGTGACACAAGGACACTAGTGTGTGGAGCTAAGCATCATTCATTAGATGTCTTGTTTGCATGTTTCTGATCCTTGTCCTCTCTATGATTGAAGCTTAGGGAGTACGTTGATGACACAGAAGATTATATCAATATAATGTTGGACGACAAGCAGAATCAGCTGTTGCAGATGGGAGTTATGCTCTCAACTGCTACTGTTGTCATCACTGCTGGAGTGGCTGTAGTTGGCCTTTTTGGTATGAATATTGGCATATCACTTTACGCAGACCCAACAACTGCGGAGGAAACTCGAGCAGCAAACAGGAAATTTTGGGAAACTACTTTTGGGACCGTTGCTGGCTGCGTGATTTTGTACATCATAGCCATGGGTTGGGGAAAGAGAAGTGGATTACTGCAATAAGATGGAAGCATGAGTGTTCTGCACCCAATGAAAACTGGTTTGACAAAAATCTCCAAGATGAGATGTTGCATTGCCATGCCGCTCAAATACAGTACGTCCTATTCCACTATGCCGGGAAAGAAACATCTTGTGTACCGCTAGTAGTAATGTGTGTGAAATAAAACTATTGTACAATTTGTTGCCCCTCACCTGTCATGGCAACTCAGTAATTCTGTACCTGTTTACCACGCTAGCTGCGTTTTTTGCTCTTGCAGTTGTAATCATTTCTGTAACTGTTGTAAATGTATCCAGTGAACTGTAATATGTAAAGCAAGTATATCAGAAAGCTGCACTCTTGTCTGCATGAAGATCTTGTCATTAAGCTACAATATTTGGTTCCCTGACTAATGTCTAGTGCGTATGTTTGAATCCACCCGTTTAAACTTTATAAAACTCACCCAATCTAATCACCTCTACATCCATAATATCCACTAAATTCACTAAATAAATTGCACCGAGGCTTAACACACCACACCACCAAAATCACACCAAAATCAATTGTTCAGATCGTGGATAACTCTCTTACTCAAATCAAAATCAAATAGACAATATTATTTGAATCATACTCCTATCTCTCCCTCGCCCATGACCTAGCTGTCCTTAGCCTCCCCATCCCCCGCGTTATCACCGTCCCTCACTTGAGCTGCCACCATCAACCCCTCCCCTCCCTGAGATCGTAGTATTAGCTTGGGTTGTATGCTAGGTATAAAACTAATTAAATAGATAAAGACTAAATGACGAGAAAAACTTGTTAAGCCTAATTAAGTCATGATTAGCAAATATTTATTGTTGCATCACGAGAGCGAATCATGAATTAATTAGGTTTAATAGATTCGTTTTATTGTTTAGTCTTTGTTATTGTAATTAGATTATATTTAATACTACTTGTCGGAGAGGAAATCTCCAGCCGGGTGGCGGAATGCACCCGCCCTAAATCCTAAGATGAGGAGGGGCCTAAGCGTTTTGCTTGTTAGAGATTGAGGGGATGAACACACAAGAACACGCAAGGATTTAGAGTGGTTCGGGCCGCCGGAGCGTAATACCCTACTCCATTGTGTGTTGTATTGCTCGTGAGCTTGAGTCTGAATGAGTCTGTCCGTCCGTTCCTAATGCGTCCTCCCTTTTATAGTTCAAGGGGGGCATATACAAGAATTATAAGTCCCGACACGTGGCCCCAGGGACAAATGAAAGGAAGGAACTACTGCTTGCAACACCAGGATGATCTCCGTGCGCCATAATATCTGTAGTGCATACAGTATTGATATCTCACGGCAGCGACCTCGGTAACGCGCGAGTCATGATGAGCGCAGTGCATGCGGCAGCACAGGCGTACTCTTCGTCAACGGGAATAGACAAGCACGCCGCCTGCAGGATGGCCTGGGCGTCGCCTGCCAGCTGAGTGGACAGGACACATTAAATGCTGAAGGGGCACATCGCCTGTCAGCGGAGTAGACAGGCGGCACGTCTTCTCCGCAATCAATGCAGAGGCAGCACGACCCAGAGGCCTTACGTCAGGCTCCGTCCGCAGGCTCACGTCACGCACGGTAGGCCATTTGGCAGCATTGGGTCTCCGCTTGGGCGGGAGCAGAAGCATTATGCGGACAGGTCCGCACCAGGCTGGGCCTGGACACATGTCGCTCCTGGACCCCTTCCTGAGCAGGGCCTGGGTATTCTCTGCCCCAGAGTCCCAGGACCCGGCTGTGGGTAGTTCGGACCCCACACAGAGGGGTCCGGGTCGCACCGGTGGGGTCCCTAGACCTTCCCCTAGAGGTCCGTTCTTCATGTACAGGGGTCCGGTGCTTCCCCCCACAGTGGGTCTGGACCCACTGTGTGCATCTTGGAGTACGTCTATTTCCCTGGCCACGTGGCGACCTCGGAGCCATCCACGTGGCAGGGTAGAGAGTCGTTCGCCATGCTACTAGAGATCGCTGCGCGGGCATAGCGTCTTCATACTGTAGCAAGGGGTATCCCTGTTTTAGGGTATCGACAGTGGCCCTCAGGCCCACCTCAGGAGAGGATGCGAGCCTGCAGGTGGGGCCAAAACCTGTATCTTGCATAAGCACGGCATGGCTGGGGACTGGGGCGCCTCCTTTAGCGCGCGCCGCATTAACTCAGCCGCACACGCTGTCAGCCTGCCATTGGTCACACCAACTGCTGTGCCCGTCTTTGCGGCTGACTGGTCTGTGGCCCCCACGCATGGCGGTTTTGTCGAGTCGCGCGCGCGGGGCGCCTTGTTGCCACCGCCTAGGTTAAAAATATTCTCCCACAGCGGCCCCGAGGCGGCGCGGGATCATGCGCGGCGGTTCGCTCCTCGCGCGGCGGTTTGCCTTCTTCGCACTTGGGAACCAGCACCTCAGCTGCATGACTTGCGGGCCCGGGCCCCCATGTCAGTGACTGAGTTGTCTGGGCGCTAGGTGCGCGTCGGGCGGTTTTCCCGGGGCGCGAACGGGGGAGTCCTTCTTTGAAAAAGGGGTTCTCCCCACGTGCAGCGGTTTCTCTTTCGCATTCTCTCCAACTGCTGCGCCCTTTTGCCTCCGAGCCCTCTGCGCCCCTTTGCATTCGCGCTCTTCAGCTCTCCGCCACCGCGGTCGCCATGGCCACGCTGGTTCGTCCTGAGCGTTTCCTGACGGAGGAGGCGCTTGACACGGTGCGCCGCCTGCTTGGATGGAGTACGCCGGCGTTCGCTAGGAGGATCCGGGCCGGCACTACTCCCCTCGGTGATCTCGCTGCTGGGGAGTTTGTGCTCTTCGTCTCCTATCTCTTCTACGGGTTGGTGCTGCCGATTTTGCCATTCTTCCTACTGCTGCCGGAGGAGTTCGGACTCCAACTCCAGCACCTCACGCCCCACTCCATCCTCTAGGTGGCCATCTTCGTCCACTTATGCGAGATGTTCGTGGGGGGTGGCAGCCTGCACTTCCCTCTTTCACCAGTTCTTCATGCTGGTGAGGTCTGGGAAGGGCAAGGACCACCTTGGAGCCTACTACTTCCAGACGAGGTCAGATCCAACCGTGGCCTACATCGCCACCCTTGGCGGCGCGAGGTGGGAGAACTGGCGTAATGACTGGGTGATCGCCAGCGCTGAGGCCAACGACCGCCTTGCTCTGCCGAGCGACGGACCAAGACTCGACCAGAAGCAATGGAAGGCCAAACCATCCCTCGCGCCGGAGTTCGAGCCCATACTGGATAGGATCAAGGAACTGGCGACCGATGGTATGACCTCGATGCACGTAGTCGGCGATTTCTTGAACCGTTGGGTCATGCCGCTGCAGGGGAGGCCGCGTCTATGTTGCTGGTTCACCGGTCCCAGTGATATTGGGAGGATCCAACGTGGGCCGGGGACTGACCTGTCCTAGGAGCAGCCGAAAATTTTGGTGAAGGGGGTCACTGGTGAGGCCTTTATCCCCGAATCCTTGATACCTCCCCAGGGCATTCTGCCGCTCTGCGATAATCCAGGGCTGCGGTTGGTGATGCTGGCCTGGCTGTCGACCCTCGATGAGAGTGGTGTGGTGATCCGCCAAACCGGCGGCCGGGACCCCCACCAGGGTATCCATATTCCCGGTGTACCGGTCGGGGGTTCCCAGCCCACTGATGTGGGCTCCAGAGTTCCCCCCGTGGCCCCTAGCTCCTCGGACAAGGGCAAGGGGCCTGCGAGCGGCTCTTCCGCTCCGGGTGCCACCGGGAGGCCAGAGGGAGAGAGGCGACACCGACTGCGCCGCGCCTATGGGTCTTTTGTCTCGGATCCGCCCCTTGATTCGGACTCCAACCAGAAGCGTCAGAAGACAGCTGGTGGGACCAAGGAGGCCGACCCCCAGGCCTAGGGCGCACAGAAGGGCATGAGCCCTCTGCCACCACCACCTTCGGATCCGCCGCCACCGCCACCGCCACCACCATCAAGCCCACTGCCGCCACCGCAGGGGCAGCGGCAGCAACAACAACAGCAGCGGCAGCAGCAGCAGCAACAGCAACAGGCGTCCTGCTTCCAAGGTCATTGGAAGGTCCAGGGCCCCAAGTAAGTTTAGCCCCATCCTAGTTCTTGCGAGTGCAGCTTTTATGTTGACAGGTCTTGACTCATCCTTTGCCCGTCAGGGCCTCCTCCTGCTCCGCTTCTAGGGACGCTCCTCCCCCGCCGGACACCATGCCCACCGGCGGGTCTGGCTCCCAGCAGACATCTGTTGGGAGTGTTGCCGATGATCCACCAGTGGCTACCGTGACCTCAACAGCGTCACCGTCAAGTACACCATCGGCAGTGGCTGAGGAGGTTCCCGCTGCGCCCGCCCCCACCATGCGGGGTGACATGGGTACTGAGGCGGTGGCATCGGGCCCCCAGGATCCGCCTGTCACCGCCGAGGCAGCGCCATCGGGCTCCTAGGTTCTAGCTGGGGGTCCAGAGGCAGCAGCGTCGCCGACGGCTACTGTGGACCCAATGGCGGCGATATCGTCGAATACACCGCCGGCGGGAGACGCGGGGGGCGCGTCCAGCTCCATCCCACCATCGACTCCCGAGGGGCCGAAGGTTATTCTTGGGCGGCCGCTCTGGTCCGGCATCGAGCCAGAAGCAGCGCCGACTCCCCTCCCTCGGGTGTTGTCCCGCGCTCATCAGGCTCTCTAGGAGACCGAGGCGGCGATCCTGCGGGAATGGGAGGCGCTCGAGACCGAGCACCAGTGCCTCGGTGATTGGCGCACCCAGCTGGAGGAGCGCACTAAGGCCGCGTCCCGCCAATTCGCCTCGGAGCGGTCCAAGCTTGAGCGGGAGCGCGAGGACTTCAAGGAGGACCTCCAGAAGGTGTTTAACCGGGAGCGGGAGGTGACCCGGAAGGAGAAAGGGCTGGCCAAGAAGGAGGAGCACTTGGACCAGAGGGAGGAGGTCATCACGGCGTTCCAGGAAAAGCTGAAAGCCTATAATGTGATGCTGGAGAAACAGCAGGACGAGCAGACCGCGGCTGTGGCGAAACTGAAAAAGCTGCAGCAGGAGCTCGACGATAAGGCCAGCAACATTGTTCTCGCCGAGGAGAACCTCAAGGCGAAGGATGCCTCCCTGGAGAAGCGGGCGACTAATCTCGCCTGGCAGGAGAAGGACCTCGCCTTCAGGGAGGAGATGTGGGAAAGGCGGAACAAGTTGCTGGTCGAGTATGAGCTCGAGGCAGAGGAGAAAGAGAAGCAATTGGTGGAGAAAAAGCGGGCACTGAAGGGGCAGGTCCGCCGGTTTCAGGCGGCGCAGGCAGCCCAGGCGACGCAGACGGCCCCAGGCCCCCAGGCGGTGGAGGCGATGAAGAAGACGCTCGAAGACCTCCGGGCTGAGCAACACGCCGGGGTCCAGCGCATCGTCGCCTGGGCCGGCGAGGCGAGCACGACACTAGTGCTGCTGGGGGTGAGCCCCATCCCGGTGTTGGAGCAACCGGCGTCCATCTCCGACGCGCTCCCGGTACTAGATTCCGCCACTGACCGCCTCCGACGCCTGGACCAGATCCTTGGAGCCCACCTGGAGGCCGAGGGCAGCAGACTCTGCCGGTCGGTAATAGAGTACATCCTGACGTGCTTCCGGAGTCACGACCCGGCTACCTCCTTGGAGCCGGTGATCGCAGGTCCAGTGGCCGATACTGAAGACGCCGCCTAGGAGGGCATACAGGATGCTGTGGATGTGGTGGCCAAGCGCTACCAGCGGGATCCCACTGACGATGAGTAGCCAGGCCTGCATAGAGAAAGCGAGGGTCCCGCTGGGGAGCGGGCTGTAATATATCTTGATTTTGTAAGATACTCTTTAAGAACTACTTATCAGGCAATATTACAACTTATCTGCACGCTACTTTTCCTTTGTTGTGTGCGTTGTTACCAACTTCTTCCCTGGTACTTGGCCCCCCTGGGATAGGGGCTCGACTTGTCGAGGCTGGACGCCAGTATTCTTAAGAAGGAATTGGTGACATGGCCCCAAGAGGTAATCTCAACTGGAACCCGGACCTGCACACAGTCTTGGCTAGGAAGTTTTAGTAGCGCACCCATAGGACCCACTAACTGGTATCTTTCATCGTTTGATTCACACAACAGGACCGGCAGGACTTGGTCTGGGAAGCAAAGCCGTGTGCCCGGACCCCCTGAACCACAGTTCCAGATACTGGGACACCCACTACAGAGTGGTGGAGCGTGTGGGCTTACGGTACGGGACCAGGCTAAGCGACTTCACGGCTCCGGACCACCCCAGTGTCTGGAACCAGACCCCAGGTTCCCGGACCATAGGGTTATAGTTCCAAATACTAAGATACCCATCGCAGAGTGGTGGATCATACAGGCTTAGGGTGCAGAACCAAGCTAAGCGGCTACACAGCTCCGTACCCCCCAGGAGGCGAGTACCCATTCTCTAGAACTGACCCCTAGGCTGTCGGGCCTGGCTACTCATTGCGGATGTCGCTATACCAGCAAGGGAGGGAAAGCATATGGGTGGGTTAGATAATAATAATGGTTGTAAACTTAAGTATAATAAAACCATTAGAAAAACAAATCTGTGGGGCGAACCCCTTCCTTATAACTGGATATACATGAGCGTAGGCCAACAGACCGGGCTTATTGAGGGCGGACCTCACCGGGCTGGCGTACATATATGTGTTACCTAGTTACAAGGAAGAAAACTGAATCCCCCAGCTCTGCTTTTATGGGAAAAACTTACGGAGATGATCTATATTCCAAGGATTGGGACGAGGTACTCCGTCAGCTGTGGCGATGCGGACGCACCCGGGGCGGCATATTTCCGTCACCTTGAAGGGTCCCTCCCAGCTGGGGGAGAGTTTGTGGAGCCCTTCTCGGTTCAGTACTCGCCTTAGGACCAGGTCCCCGACCTCGAGCTTCCTACTATGCATGAACCGTTGGTGGTAGCACCTGAGCGCCTGGTTGTACCGTGCATTTCGGATTGCTGCTCGCCACCTGTGCTCGTCGATGAAGTCCACATCCTCACGTCTAGCTGTTCCTGCGTAGATTCATCAAACGACTGGACCCGTGGGGAGCCCATAATGATTTCCGGCGGAAGGCAGGCTTCGGCCCCGTAGACCAGGAAGAATGGGGTCTCCCCGGTAGCTCGGCTGGGCGTGGTCCGGTTCCCCCACAGCACGGACGACAGCTCACTGACCCAATTTGCACCATGCTTCTTCAAGCAGTCATAGGTGCGCGTCTTGAGTCCCCTGAGGATCTCTGCATTTGCCCTCTCCACCTGGCCGTTGCTCCTAGGATGAGCCACGGATGCGAAGCAGAGCTGGGTGCCGATGCCCTCGCAGTACTCCTAGAGATCCGACTTGTAAACTGGGTCCCGTTGTCCGTAATCATACGACTTGGTACCCCAAATCTATAGACGATCAACTTGAGGAAGGCGACAGCAGCACCCTGGGTGATGTTGACCACAGGGGTGGCCTCTGGCCACTTGGTGAACTTGTCGATGGCGACAAAGAGGTACCGGTACCCGCCGATGGCTCTGGGAAATGGTCCCAGGATATCCACCCCCATACGGTGAATGGCCAGGAGGGCGGAATCATTTGCAGAGCCTGAGCTGGTGTGTGTATCTGCTTTGCGTGGAACTGGCACGCTTCGCAGGACTTTACCAGCTCGGCCGCATCCTGGAGGGCGGTTGGCCAGTAAAAACCATGCCGGAAGGCTTTACCGACCAGTGTGCGAGATGAAGAATGACTTCCACACTCCCCTCCATGGATCTCCGTGAGTAGCTCACGTCCCTCCTCCTGGGTGATGCACCGCATGAGAATGCCGTTGACGCCACGGCGGTAGAGATCCCCTTCCACCACCGTGTATCGTTTAGCCAATCGCACTATGCGCTCTGCGGAGACATGGTCTTCAGGAAGGATATTTTCCTTCAGGTAATCCTGGATCTCGGAGATCCATGCATCGGGACCACTCTGAGCTGTCGGCTATGGCGCTAAGGGGTCGGCGGAGTCCCCTAGAGCACACACAGCTTTCGGTGGGTTCTGGTGCGCCACCGGGACCACCGGCTTCGAGGTGCCAGTCTTGCCCCCTTCGCCCAGTTCGGCAGGTTGGACGGTGGGTCTCAGCAGCCGTCTTTCGAAGACTCCCTCGGGCTTGGGTGCCTGAGTTGATGCCCTCTGGGAGAGGTCATCTGCCGCTGAATTGTCGACCCGAGGAACATGTTGCAGTTCTAGGGCCGTGAAGTCCTTCTCCAGCTTCCTTACATGGAGGAGGTAAGCTGTGAGTTTGGGCTTGTTGCAGCTACATTCCCCGCGGACCTGCTTGATGATTAGCTGAGAGTCCCCCTTCACGAGGAGCCGGCAGATCCCCAGGGATAGGGCCACAGATAAGCCGAAGATCAGCGCCTCACACTCTGCCATGTTGTTGGTGGCCTTGAACTCGAGGCGCACCACATACTTCACCTGATCTTCGCCTGGGTTGACGAGGACCACTCCCGCACCAGCACTCTGCTGGCGAGCGGATCCGTCGAAGAAGAGCGTCTAGTGGGGCTCGGTGAAGACCAGACCTCTGCGCTCCACAGATGTGGGGCCTGGATCGGGGTCCGGGCCCCCAGGGGCGCTCGGAGGTGGAGTCCACTCCATGATGAAGTCGGCCAGGACCTGACTTTTTGATGGCGTGGCGGGGCTGGAAGTCCATCTAGAACTCGGCGAGCTCCGCTGCCCACTTAGCGATGTTGCCAGTGGCGTTATAGTTGTGGAGGATGGCCCTTAACAGAAAGGAGGTCACCACCACAACTCTGTGTGCCTGGAAATAGTGGCGCAACTTCCTGGACGCAACCAGCACAGCATAGAGGAGTTTGTGCATCTCGAGGTACCTGGCCTTCGCCTCATGGAGGACCTCGCTGACGTAGTAGACCGGCTTCTGGACGGTCCGAGCCCCTGCAGCTGGTTCTAAGCTTCTAGGTCCTTGGCCTTCTTATGTCGCCCTTTCGGTGACTAGCACCATGCTCACTGCCTCTACAGTCGCCGCAATGTACAGATACAGCGGCTCCCCTGGCTACAGAGCAACCAGGATCGGCAGGGATGCTAGGTGCTGCTTCAACTCTTGGAAGGCTTGTTCCGCCTCTTCGGTCCAAGTAAATGGGCCGAATTTCCACAAGATCTTGAAGAACGGCAGTGCCCTCTCGGCCAGCCTCAAAATGAAGCGGCTAAGGGAAGCTAATGATCCTGTAAGCTTCTAGACGTCTTTGATACGAGCGGGGGGCCTCATTACCTCAATAGCCTTGATCTTCTCCGGGTTAGCTTCAGTGCCCCAGTATGAAACCAGGAACCCCAGCAGCTTTCCTGTGGAGACACCGAAGACACACTTCTCTGGGTTTAGCTTGGTGCGAGTTGCCCGCAGCTTGCCAAAAACCAGGGTCAGGTCTTCTACTAGAGTCAACCCCTTCCTAGTCTTGACCATGATGTCATCGACATAAATCTCCACCTTGTCCCGAATCAGGTCCCCGAAGGTCTTACTCATTGCCCGAACAAATGTTGGCAAGGCGTTTTTCAGACCGTAGGGCATCACAACATAACAGTACAGTCCATCCGCCATTACAAAAGCGGTATGCTTCCTATCCTCCCTAGTCATTCGGATTTGATGGAAATCGGAGTAGGCATCCAAGAAGGACAAAAGGTCGCACCCCGAGGTAGAGTCCACGATCTGATCTATACGTGGCAGTGGATACGGGTCCTTGGGACATGCCTTATTCAGGCTGGTGTAGTCGATGCACATCCAAAGCTTCCCGTTTGCCTTTGGCACGATGACCGGGTTGGCCAGCCATACGAGGTGATGAACTTCTTCGATGAAGCCAGCGTGTAACAGCTTCCGGACCTCCTCACGAATGAAGTCCTGTCGCTCCATGGACTGTCTCCAAGGCTTCTGGCTCACCGGCTTGGCGTCCGGGTAGATCTTCAGATGGTGCTCAATCACCTCCTTGGGGATCCCAGGCATCTGCGACGGCTCCCAAGCGAACATGTCGGCATTTGCCTGGAGGAAGGCGATGAGCGTGAGTTCCTATTTTTCTCCCAGATTTCCCGCGATATGGGAGGTCTGGGAAGGGTCCGCGCCGACCTGGATGGTCTTTGCGGGTCCGCCGTCTGCTCCGAACGGCTGTACCTTCGGCACCTTGGAGGACGCTTTGGCACCGGAGGCTGGGAGGCTTCTCCCCCCGCCGTTCGGCCGAGCAATCTCGGCCGCCAGAGCATGAAGCTTCTCGACGGCCGCTAGCGCGGCGGCGCAGTCGCCTGCACGGTGAGGACCCCTGCGAGGGACGGCATCTTGAGGACCAAATACCCGTAGTGGGCAATGGCCATGAACCGGTATAGGGTTGGCCTGCCAATGATGGCGTTGAAGGGGAGGTTGACATCCGCGACATCGAACTGGACGTTCTCCATGCGAAAGTTTTCCTCCATCCCGAATGTGACCTAGAGCATGATGCTCCCGAGGCGATACACGGGCTGTGGGCCCACCCCGGAGAATGGGCAAGAGGGCCCCAGCCGAGACCCCATGATCTGTAGCTGCCTGAATGGCGCATGGCTGATGACGTTGAGGCCGGCCCCTCCGTCGATCAGCACATGGTGCAGCCGCATGTTGGCGACGACAGGGGCGGTGATGAGCGGTAGTACGCCTGCCCCCGCCATGTTGTCGGGGCAGTCGGATGCCCCGAAGGAGATGGTGGTGCTCCTCCACTGTTGGTGCGGAGCAGCCTTGGGGACCCCTAGGACCGCCGAAAGAACCTCTCGTCGCAGGGACTTGACGTTCCTGCGGGAGGTGAGCTCCCAGCTTCCGCCGTACATTACGTTCAACTTCTTGCGGCGGTCGTTGTCATCACCGGAGTCAGAGTCTCTGGTGAAGATGTCCTTGAGGTCCCCCTCGGGCGACTGGTACCCGAGGTCTCGTTCCCCCATGGTCGCGGCTTCTTCGTCGACCCTTTTCTTGCCGGGCCGGCGACGAGGTGGCGAGCCATCCTTGGAGGACTGCTCACGCTGCTCGCTGACGCGCTTCGCGAGTTTAATAATCTCACGGCAGTCGGCGGTGCTATGGCGGCTGTTGGGGTGCACTAGACATGTGCCACTGCTGCCTCCCTGGGGCCGTGGGCGCTTATTGCGCTCACCGTGGCCCCCGGCTGCGGCAGCGGCGACCGGAGCAACCTGCGGCTTCTCGTGGCCGCGGTTCTTGTTCTTCTTTTTCTTCTTGCCGCCACCCTGGGCGCCGACATCCGAGCCGCCCATTTGGGTAACCCCAGTCTGTGGCCCCGAGTGCCATGCATGGCCCTCGGCGGCTCTGGCACACTTGTCAGCCAGAGCGAAGAGCGTGGTAACGTTGTCCACATCATGCATGGTCAACTTCTCCAGCATCTTTTCATCACGTACCCCTGGCAGAAAGCAGTGATGATGGAAGCATCTGAGATATGAGGGATTGTCCCACGTATCTTGGTGAAGCGGGAAATGAACGCCCAGAGGGTCTCCCCGAGTTCCTGCCTCACTGCATGGAGGTGTGCCTCCACACCATGCTGTTGGTAAGCGCTGACGAAGTTCGTCATGAACTGCGCGTAGAGCTCTTCCCAGGAGCAGATGGATCCTAGGGCTAGGTTCATGAGCCAAGTCCAGGCTGGCCCAGACAAAGCTACATGGAAGTAGGTCACCATCACGGCGGTGTCTCCACCTGCTGCCGTAATGTCAGTGACGTAGACCTGCAGGAATTCCGACGGGTTTGTTGTACCGTCGTACTTCTCTGGTAGGTGTGGCCAGAACTTGGATGGCCACGTCGCCGCGCGGAGATGGTCCGCTAGAGTGACGCAGCCCACACGAGCCAACGGGATACCCGTCTGGGATCGGGCACCCCCTGGGGTCTGCGGTGCGACCACAGCAAAGTCTTGTTTGAGGTTGCGACCCTCGAGGTTTTGGTGATGCTCACGCGCCCTCTCCAGTGAGATACAGGCATCCTCGCCCGCTCGCCTGCGGTTGAGCTCATCCCGCAGGTCCTCTAGCCTCTCTAGAGAGGCTTGAGCGTCTTCTACCGCATGTCTACGGTTGAGCTCCGCCCATAGATCTTCGGTCGGCGCAACCCTCACCGAGGGTGAACGCACCGAGGCCGATGCCCCGTGCTGGCGCCGGGATGGTTGAGGCCTGGGCTTAGCCAAGCCAGAGTGCGCCATGCCAAGGAGGCGATCCACGTCGTCGTGCCACTGCTTCATAGCCCCTGGCGAGGCCGTGGGGCTTGGCGAGTGACGCAACAACTCCTTGGCTGCAGAAAGCGCCCCGGCGAGAGCAACCCCCGATGGAGTTCAGGACGCCTGTGTAGGCGTGTGCTGCCGTGCGGGGCACACAGCAGCTGCTCCAGGTGCCGGGCGGCTGGAGCTCAGCGACACAGAAGATGTGGCCTCCTCCTCCATGAGGAAGTCCCCCGAGACCACGTCGTGGTGCTCAACGATGTGAACCATGGCGCCGAGCAGGAAAACAAGCAAAAACCTAATGCCAGGCCCCCTACCTGGCGCGCCAAATGTCAGAGAGGAAATCTCTGGCCGGGTAGCAGAATGCACCCATCCTAAATCCTAAGATGAGGAGGGGCCTAAGCGTTTTGCTTGTTAGAGATTGAGGGGAAGAACACACAAGAACACGCAAGGGTTTAGAGTGGTTCGGGCCGCCGAAGCGTAATACCCTACTCCACTGTGTGTTGTATTGCTCGTGAGCTTGAGTCTGAATGAGTCTGTCCGTCCATTCCTAATGCGCCCTCCCTTTTATAGTTCAAGGGGGCACATACAAGAATTCTAAGTCCCGACACGTGGCCCCAAGGACAAATGGAAGGAAGGAACTACTGCTTGCAACGCCAGGATGATCTCCATGCGCCATAATATCTGTAGTGCATACAGTATTGATATTTCGTGGCAGCGTCCTCGGTAACACGCGAGTCATTATGAGTGCAGTGCATGCGGCAGCACAGGCGTGCTGTTCGCCAACGGGAATAGACAAGCACGCCGCCTGCAGGATGGCCTGGGCGCCGCCTACCAGTTGAGTGGACAGGACACAATAAATGCTGAAGCGGCACATCGCCTGTTAGGGGGTAGATAGGCGGAGCGTCTTCTCCGCAATCAATGCAGAGGTAGCGCGGCCTAGAGGCCTTACGTCAGGCTTTGTCCGCAGGCTCACGTCACGCATGGTAGGCCATTTGGTAGCATTGGGTCTCTGCCTAGGCGGGGAGCAGAAGCATTATGCGGGCAGGTCCGCACCAGGCTGGGCCTAGACACATGTCGCTCTCGGACCCCTGCCTGAGCAGGGCCTGGGTATTCTCTGCCCCAGAGTCCCGGGACCTAGCTGTGGGTAGTTCGGACCCCACATAGAGGGGTCCGGGACCCGTCCCGGAGGTCCGGGTCGCACCGGCGGGGGCCCTGGACCTTCCCCCGGAGGTTCGTTCTTCATGTACAGGGGTCCGATGCTTCCCCCCACAGTGGGTCCGGACCCACTATGTGCATCTTGGAGTACGTCTCTTTCCCTGGCCACGTGGCGACCTCGGAGCCGTCCACGTGGCGGGGTAGAGAGTCGTTCGCCACGCTACTAGAGATCGCTGCACGGGCATAGCATCTTCATACTGTAGCAAGGGGTACCCCTGTTTCATGGTACCGACACTTCTAGTTAATATTCAAATATCGGATGTGATGGGACTAAAAATTAGTCCTTGGACCTAAACGGTCCTAGATTTGAGGGTGTCAATGTTTTACGAGTATAGTATTATGCTTGTCTCTAGAAGGTATTGAAAACGCTAGCTCATTTACCCACTCGGCGGATGTAAGTAAAATGGACTCCAATCCATTTGTCTAAATGATTTTGGTTTTTGATGATTAACATAGCATGTGGACTAATGTGTTTGTTAGTGTTTGTGTTTATAGTTCATATGATGCAGAGTATTGATGGACTAAGGTAATGAGGAGATCAACACTTTAAAGAAGACACTATAAACTCGTATTGAAGACATTTATACATGCTGAGTCCAACACACCAAGAACTAGAAGTAGGATGCAAAGCCACAAACAAAAGTGAAGTTACCAAAGTTGAGACAAAAGAGCGACTGAATTAGAAGTGTCTCATGATTTTTAATCTGCTCAAATTGACATGGCTTCAACTCTAGGATGTAGAGCATTTCATTAGCTTTCCAAAAGTTCAATATTATCAAAATCGGAGTTCGAAGCTAAAAATTATGCCACAATACAAAATTGAGTGTGCTGAAAAAACAGATAGGAGTGGACTGGTGCAAAGGTTCGATGTACCAAATCTGCTCAAATTGACATGGCTTCAACTCTGGGATGTACAACATTTCATTAGCTTTCTAAAAAGTCTGAGATCATCAAAATTGGAGTTCAAAGCTAAAAGTTATGCCCAAAATATGAGTGCTCTACATAAGAGATCGGATGCATAGGACGATGGTCCAGTGCACCCAAAGGCTCTTTCAATAGCTAGTACACGTGGAAGGTCTGATGCATAGAATCATGGTCCAGTGCACCACATGACAGCAGAGGCTCCAACAACTAGTTTTCAACAGCTAATACAAGTGGAAGGTCTGGTGCATAGGACTATGGTTCGGTGCACCACAGAAAGGTGCAGTCATCCTTTCCAAAGGCTAGTTTTGGTGGAGCTCTATATATACCCACCCCAACCAGCCATTTCAATACATGGGAGCCCAAGCAACATACTAACACATGTGATACACATCTCCAAGGATTCAAACAGCCAAGTGCTTAAAAGAATCAATCAGTGATTAGCGTAGGTGCTTTGTAAAGTGCTTAGGTTACTTAGATCGCTTATAAGCTTGCTCTAAGTTGTTCCTAGTTAGTTGAGTGAGTTTAGAAAAACCAACCAAGCCCCTTGGCTCTTGCGCGAGCCATTGTACTATTGTAACGAGTGGGGTGAGAGACTTGTGAGACCACAGCAACCACGTTGTGGTGTGGCTGCAACCGTGTAACAAAGGGAACAAGACCAGCGGCGTGGATCGACCGGAAGCTCAATAGTGAAGACGACAGGGAGCGTTCGAGAGGAGGCTAGAACTGGAGCACCACTTGCGCTTGGAGAAGGCATGTGGCTCTCTACGGAGTTACTCGACCATGTGCTTGGCCCTCGTGTGGGCTTCTCTTTGTGTAGTGGCACCAATGAGGATTAGTCAGTGTTGGGTACCGACAAGTGGACAGGTGGGCCAGACACTTAGAGACAAAGACAAGGGACACTGAAGCGTGACAATACAAGACATTATGTGAGAATTGTAGTGTCTCGTTACTGAAAGGGAAATAGGGTTAACCTTTTTCCTACAATTAATTTTGGTGGTTGAATGTCCAACACAAACATATGGACTAACTAGTTTGCTCTAGAATTCATGTATTACAGGTGCATAAGGTTTAACACAAACCAATAATTATTCAAGTTAGGGACCCAATTCAAAAGGAGCAAAAAGAACTTGAGTGTCATGTGGTCTGGCGCACCGGACTGTCTGGTGTGCCAGGACCGTACAACATCAAACCAGCCACTCTCGGGAAAACGCAGGCGCGCTCCGCTATAATTCACCAGACTGTTCGGTGTGCCACCGGACTATCCGGTGCGCCAGTGGACCAATGGCTAACTCGCTCAACGGACGACTCTGCAAAGTGCTACAGTGCGTGAACAGTATGCGGCAGAAGTCAGAGCAGAAAGTCAGATGGGCACCAAACTGTCCAGTGTTGCACCGGACTGTCCAGTGCCGCAAGAAGACAAAGCTCCAACGGTCGATCAAGCTCCGAACCCTAACAGTTGGGTGACGTGGCAGCGCACCGGACAGTGAATAGGACCTGTCCAGTGGCGCACCAGACTGTCCGGTGCGCCCATCGACAGCAGCCTCCCCAACGGCTACCTTGGTGGTTGAGGGCTATAAATACCCCCAACCACTATAACTCTAAGCATCCAAGTTTTCTGAAGTTCACATTCAATTCAAGAGCTAGTGCATTCACTCCAAGACCCAATTCAAAAGAGCAAAGCCTCTCCAAGTCCTAAATTCATCTCAAACACTTAGTGACTTGTGAGAGAGAGATTTCGTGTTCTTTTGCGCTCTTGTTGCTTGGATTGCCTTCTTCCTTCCTCATTTCTTTTCTCAAGTGATTTGTAATTGAAGCAAGAGACACCTAAGTGTGTAGTGGCCCTTGCGGGGTCTAAGTGACCCGAGAGATTAAGGAAAATGCTCACTCGGTCTAAGTGACCGTTTGAGAGAAGGAAAGGGTTGAAATTGACCCGGTCTTTGTGACCTCCTCAACGGGGACTAGGTTCTTTAGAATTGAACCTCGGTAAAACAAATCACCGTGTCCACTCGCCCTATTTCTTGGTTGATTTGTTTTCCCTCTCTATCGGACTTGAGTTTTTACTCTAACGCTAACCCCGGCTTGTAGTGTGTGTCTAAAGTTATAAATTTCAGGTTACGCCTATTCACCCCCCTCTAGGCGACTTTCAGTTACGTGTGTCCCGTCCAGCTATAGGACAAGAGTATTTATAGGGTCGTCCGAGGGTAGGTAATCCAAAGTACAGTCCTGTGGAACTTGCTCACTGGTGCAAGTTGATCCAACGGGGAAGTGTAGTAACGCAAACAGGGTTTTTGCACGCGATGGCAATAGCTCTGTCAATCTAGCCTCTCAAGGGCACTGTGCGGGGGTATTTATAGGTATCTGAGTGCCCAGCGTCGTGTGTCAAGGACGCATGTGCCCTCAGGCACCTAGGTTATCCCCGGAATATTCCCATAAAGCGGGGTTACAGACCGTAATTACAGGGAGGCCTTTACAAATCAGGCCCGTGACGCACAACGGCCACGCGGGGCCTGTTACAATGGGCCGGACTACACGTGGGCCTCCATTCTGGTCGGGGTCGCAAGATGAGATGACCTCGTCACAGGTCTTCGTCCGGCGGCGTATGAGGCGAAGGGTAAGTCTACCCGTTGCCTTGTCTCTGTTGGTGCAGCGAGGACGGCGAAGGCCTCGAGAGAAGGGTGGCGTCTTCGCCTTCGCCCCCAACATTTGCCCTCCGAGGGACCAGTTCGACTAAGTCATCTGGTGCCGAAGACGTCGCTAGATGGCGGAGACGCTGCCCTCGCTCAAAGTGGTTCCGCGGGGGTTTTTGACATGACCGCTGATTGACGTCGTACTGTTGGATTGCGGGTTTCCCGAAGCGCCGCGCCCTGTGTATAAAAGGGGACGGGGGGCGGCGCGTTTTGAACTTTATCTTTCCACGCTCCGCGAAAACCCTAACCACCTTCTCAAACCTCTCGCTGCTCGTCTGCCCTCCTTGCTCTTGTTCGCCGAAGATCTGGCTCGTGTGAAGCAGACCGCCCGCCGCCGCCGACGGTACATAGCGATGCTGACCTCTTCTTCTTCTGCTGCCGCTACGCCGCCGGCCGACGCGTCGTCTGAGGAGACGCTGAGCACTGTGGCGGCGGAGGAGTTGCGCGCCGGTGACACGGTGGATTTCGGTGTGTCGCGGATGTCCTCGGTCCGCGTGCAAGATATGCAGTGGCTTGGTTACTTTGGCGGCGGAGTCGCTCGTGTCCGGGGGCGGAGGAGGTCCCCGAGCCGGAAGGCGAGTTGGTTGTATTCGAGGCGTTCTTTGCCGCTGGTCTCCGCCTGCCTGCGCATCGATTCGTCAGAGAAGTCCTGCGCAGATTCAACGTCCAGATCCATCAGCTGATGCCGAATGCCGTGGTGGCCTTGTCGAAATATGTCTGGGCGACAACTTCGTACGGCGGACAGCCATCGGTCGAAGTCTTCGCGAAGTACTATTGTCTGCACTGGCAGAAAAGGATGATCGGAAATAAGGTTGCTCAGTTTGGGTCCTGTACATTTACGCCGAAGACCGGCAAGACCTCGATGGAGGTCGTTGAGTTAGTTCCTTGCGCCCCGCAATAAATGGGGCAACTGGTATGAGTTTTGGTTCTACGTTGCGGAGGGTACAGTCGAGGACCATCCGGGGCTCCCCGTGGCCGAGATGTGCTCGTATTATTACTCAGCATACTCGCAGTTTGAAGTGGCGAAGGAGGATGCAGACGAAGGGGCCCTGCGGTGCGCGGCCGGCCTGAGTAGCGGGCGCGACTTGGTTGAGGAGTTTGTGGCGTATGGGGTGTGGCCTTTGGCGCATGGCTGGGCGCTGGGCGAAGTATGCCCTCGCCAGATGCCTTCCCATGGTGGGATGCTGGTGCGAAGTCCCGCCTTCGCACTGGATCTGCATAACCGCGATCCTGCCGCATTTGTGCGTGAGGCGGAGGATGGGGCGGTGCGGATTGTTGGTCGATACGTGCCGAAGACGGAGGGCTAGCGTAGCTGGGATATACGCGGGTCCAACGACCGCTTGAACAGGGTCTTCGAGTTGAACCGCCTGCCGTATGGTGGTTATCCCGGGCAAGACGATGTGGATCGTCGCGGGAAGAAGCCGGCGGCGGAGACTGGAGACGACCCCGCTGGCGGCCACCCCATCCTCTAAGAAGAGGAAGCTAGGTACTGCTACGGGAGGACTGGGGGTGTCCGATGGTTTTGCTAGGGAATTGATGAGGACATGCGCGGCGTCAATAAGATCCTTCGAAGTGGGTTCGTCCACGTCGGGGACAGCTGACGAAATTGTTCGCGGGGATCCATGTTTTATTTCTTATGGGGTCATGGCCTCCGATCCATATAGAAGGCGGAAAGGGGTGAACCCGGTCGCCCTGCACTCAGTCGTGTTTAGCGCCCAGACCGCTTCAGGTAACAAATCGGGCCACTTGCCCTTTTTTTTCGTCGAGGAGCATCTTCTTGACAGCTGTGAAAATTTTTCCATTGGCGCGCTCCACAACTCCGTTGGACTGTGGGTGATATACTGAGGCGAAGGCAAGCTTGGTGCCAATGGAGAAGCAGAAATCCTTGAAGTCTTGGTTGTCAAACTGCTTGCCGTTGTCAACTGTGAGTTCGGACGGTACTCCGAAGCGGCAAACAATGTTTTGCCAGAAGAATTTCTGTGCGGTCTTTGATGTTACTGTGGAAACAGCCCTCGCTTCGATCCATTTGGTAAAATACTCGACAGCGACGAAGGTGAACTTGAGGTTCCCCTGAGCCGTGGGCAGGGGCCCGACGATGTCTAGGCCCCAGCGCTGGAGAGGCCATGTGTGGGCGATCAGTTTTGTGAATTGCGAAGGGCTGCCTGATCGAGGAGAAAACTTCTGGCAGGCTTCGCAGGACCTTGTGACCCGATTTGCGACGCAGATCATTGCGGGCCAGTAGAAACCTTGGCAGATCACCTTTGCAGCTAGGGCCCTTGGCCCTGCGTGAGAGCCGCAAGTACCACTGTCGACTTCGCGCAGGATTTGGACGCCTTCGGTTTCAGTGACACATTTAAGCATTGGCTGACTGACCCCCTTCTTATAGAGCTGGCCCTCAATCAGTGCGAAGTCCCGGCTTCGATGTTTGAGGCGCTTGGCCTCGTTGATGTCGGTTGGGTGGTAGTACCCCTATAGGAACAGGGTTATTGGTGCCCGCCAGTCTTCGGTCATAATAAGGTTGACTATGCGGTGGCCCTCGCTGTCATTGGTTATTTGGAGCCCTTCGGGGCTCCGGACGGCTGGCGTGCCGATAACATGGTAGAACACGTCGGAGGGCAGGGACTCGCCTCTGGCGGCAGCCTTGGCTAATGCGTCGGCCTCCTCATTCTTGGCCCGGTCCACATGCTGCAAGGTGAATCCCTTGAATTGTCTCTCGAGACTTCGGATGGCCGCGAGGTATTGCATAAGTGCGGGGTCCTTTGCTGCATAGTCTTTCTTGACTTGGTCGGCGACTACCTTGGAGTCTGTTCTGACAATGCAGGTGGTGACACCAAGGGCTCTTAGTTTGAGGAGGCCGAGGATGACAGCTTCGTATTCTGCTATGTTGTTTGTGCATCTGTCAGATTCCAGAGCGAAGCTTAAGCGTGCCGCGTATCTGTGCTTGACCCCGACGGGTGAGGTGATGACTGCAGCAGCGCCTGCCCCCGCATGGCACCATGCGCCATCGCAGTGGATTGTCCAAACCTTCTCTGCGGACGGGTCCGACTGTGTTATTGGCCCGGTCCAGTCGACGACGAAGTCTGCTAGAACTTGTGACTTGATCGCTGTCCTAGGCTCGAAAGTGATGTGGTAGCCAGAGAGTTCGGCCGCCCATTTGGCGATCCGTACCGATGCCTCCGGGTTTCTGAATAATTCGCCGAGTCCCCTATCTGAGGTGACACGGACCTTGAATGCTTCAAAGTAGTGGCGCAATTTGCGCGAAGACATGACGACTGCATAGGCAATCTTTTCGAGTTCCGTCATGTTACATTTTGATGGTGTGAGCACTTCGGAGACGTAATAAACTGGGCACTGTCTGATCACGCCCTCTACTGTCTGCTCCTGAACCAGTGCCACGCTGACCGTGTGCGGCGAGGCTGCAACGTAAAGCAACAGGGGTAGCGAAGAGTCGGGGCTTGTAAGAACCGCCAATTCCAACAGGTACTGCTTCAGTGAGGCGAAGGCCGCCGCCTGCTCTGGTCCCCAAGCGAAGTCTTTTGCGCCGCGGAGTGTTTTGAGGAAGGGGAGACTTCGCTCAGCGGATTTGGAGATGAATCTGTTGAGGGCGGCCAATCTGCCCGTTAGGCGCTGGACGTCTCTGGCTGACTGCGGGGGCGTCATGTTGATGATGGCCTGGATTTTGGTTGGGTTGGCCTCGATGCCGCGGTGTGATACCAGGTAGCCCAATATTTTCCCCCGGCGAACGCCGAAGACGCACTTTTCGGGGTTCAGGCGAAGTCGTGTGTCCCGCATGTTCGCGAATGTCTCGGCGAGATCAGCAAGGTGGTCCTCCTTGCTCCTGCTGGCGACGACGATGTCATCCACATATGTGAATATATTTATGCCGACTTGCCCCTCGAGCACTGTTTTGGTAAGCCGGGAGAAGGTGGACCCGGCGTTCTTGAGTCCCTCCGGCATTCTGATGAAGCAATATGTGCCGAAGGGTGTTATGAAGCTGGTGCTGGCCTTGTCTTCCTCCTTCATATATATTTGATGGTAACCGGAGAAGCAGTCGAGGAGAGACATGACTTCGCACCCGGCCGCGCTATCGACTATTTTGTCGATCTGAGGCAGCGGGAAATTGTCCTTTGGGCAGGCCTTGTTGAGACTGGTGAAGTCGATGCACATTCGCCACTTGCCGCTCTTTTTCTGCACCATCACAACGTTGGAGAGCCACGTGGGGTAAGCCACTGGCTCGATAAATTTGGCTTCCAGGAGGCGATGTACCTCGGCCTTGGCGGCTTCTGTCTTCTCGTCGGACATTTTGCGGAGCCGCTGTTTTTTCGGTCTCACCGAAGGGTCGATTCCCAAGCTGTGCTCAATTATGGATCGGCTGACCCCGACCAGGTCGAGGGCGGACCAGGCGAAGACGTTTTTGTTCTTGGACAAGCAGCATAGGAGTTTCTCCTCGTCATGCGAAGTGAGGTCTTCGTTGATGGTGACTGTCTGCTTGGGCGTGGCCTGGTCGAGGGGAACAGTCTTGGTCCCGTCGTTGCTCTGCAGCTGTGCCTTGTCGTGTTCTTTGTCGGTTTGGCTGGCGGACGCAGGGACCTCGCGCTGGGCCGTGAGGCAGTGCACATTTCTTTGCCCGGGAACGAAGTCCCGCTCTATGTTGCGCGCAGTCTGCTGATTGTCGTAGACCGTGATGGCGCCTAACGGACCTGGTATCTTCATGCGCAGGTATAGTCCGTGAATGGCTGCCTCAAACTTCTTGATGGAGCCCCGGCCCATGATGGCATTGTACGGATACACCATGTCGACGATATCAAAGGTTATTTGCTCACTTCGGGCGTTGGGTGCTACACCGAAGGAGAGAGGCAATTCTATTTTGCCGACAGGAAAAGTGCCCTTGCCGCCGAAGCCATACAACGGGTTGTCTGAAGGCTTGAACAGGCTGTGGCTTACGCCCATGCGGTCGAAGGCATGGAGGAAGATGATGTCTGCTTGACTGCCATTGTCGACTAGGACTTTTTGCAAGTCCCAGCCTGCCACGCTGCAGTTGATAACCATGGCGTCGGTGTGGGGGGCGCTGTGTAGGTCGACGTCTCGGGCATCGAAGGTTAGCGGTACATGGGACCACTTCGTCTGCACGACTGGACCGGTGATGGCGACGTGGTTGATGCTGCGGTAGTGGTCCCGCTTCTGCCGCTTTGTGTCGAAGTCGGTGCTGGACCCCCCAGTGATCATATGAATGACTCCGCGATACGGCTGATCGGCGAAGTCTTCTTGTTTTGGGGCGTGGGGGTGGGGGATGTTTTGTTGTTGCTGGTGTGGAGGTGGGGGTGGGGGAGGTACGATTTGTACTTCCTGGTGGTGTTGGTATGCGTGGTGCGGTGGATGCGGGGCGTGGATGTATGGTGGAGGGTGTTGCTGATAAGTGTGCGCGACAACTCTAGGGTTGTCGGCCGGTTGCGCCCGTGCCATCCTGTCTCTAGTGGCCTTCGTCTCTGGGTAGTCTTTGGTTTGGTGGGCGCAGTCTTCGCCGTGGAAAAGACAGTATAAGCGGCGCGGCGGCTGCGCGCGTCCCCGGCGCCTACCGCGAGGGCATCACCAGCGGGGTGCTGGTTGGCAATGTTGTGCACCTGCTGCTGATTGCGGCCGTCTCGACCGGAGTCTGGCTGCGGAGTTCTCGTCCACGTGCGGCTGGACTGTGGAGCATCTTTGGGTTTCCTCTGAGACTCAACTTTGCGCTGGTGGAGCTCTTCGGATTTGGCGTACTTTTCAAATAGCTGATATAATTCCTGGAGGTTCTTGGGCGGATCTCTGATGCAGTGGCTGTAAAGGACGCCGGCGCGAAGGCCACTGATGGCGTAGTGGATGGCGATCTGGTCATCGACCGAGGGCAGTTGTGACTTGAGTGTCAAAAACTTGCGGTAATACTCCCGCAGAGTCTCTTTTTCCAGCTGCTTGCAGAGTGAGAGTTCGGCCACGGCGTCGGTGTCCGGGCGGTACCCTTGGAAATTGAGCAGGAATTTGTCCCGAAGGCTTCTCCAGGAGTCAATGGACAGCGGGGGCAACCTGGTGAACCAGGTGAGAGCTGGGCCCTCGAGGGCGATGATGAAAGACTTGGCCATCGTGGCGCCGTCCCCTCCGGAAGATGCAACGGCGACCTGATAACTCATGATGTACTGTGCTGGGTCAGTGCTGCCGTTGTACTTGGGATAGGTCCCTGCCCGGAAGTTGGCAGGCCAGGGTGTCACTTGCAGATGTGGCGCCAGGGGACTTCGCTCGTCGAGGTAGTTGACACCTTGGAATGCCGCAGCGTGTGGGATGGCGCGGTCACGGTGGTGAAAGTGCTGGTCTTCGACTTGTGCGCGCTGTTGCAGGGGTGGCCTTCGCGCTGCATTAGCGCGATCTCTTGCTCGAGCTCCTGGGCCTTCTGCTCTTCGTCTCGTATCATTTGCCGTACCTTGGCTTGTGCAGACACACGTTGGCGCTTGGCCTCAAGTATCTCTTTTTGCTTCTAGAGATTGCGGTTCTTGATGCGCAGGGCGCGCAGCTGTAGCTGTTCTTCTGCGGAGACGCCGATGACTTCGCCGTCCTCGGTGAAGTCCGTGCCCTCTGGTGGAGCGAAGTCTGGGGGAGGTTGCGACTGTCCTTCAGGGCCGCAGGTGTGGTGAGCGTCGTCTTCGCAGGTGCGGTGAGCGTCGTCTTCAGTAGCCTCTTGGTGGGTGGAGTGTGTGAGGGCGAGGGCCTTGCCCTTTTTTGCGGCCAGCAGTGCTGCCTTCGCAGCCTCGTCAGCCTTCGAGCTAGCTTTCTTGGGTGCCATCGCGGGTGGTTGTTTCGTAGCACGAACGGTGGGCGCCAAATGTTGGAACTTGCTCACTGGTGCAAGTTGATCCAACGGGGAAGTGTAGTAACGCAAACAGGGTTTTTGCACGCGATGGCAATAGCTCTGTCAATCTAGCCTCTCAAGGGCACTGTGCGGGGGTATTTATAGGTATCTGAGTGCCCAGCGTCGTGTGTCAAGGACACATGTGCCCTCAGGCACCTAGGTTATCCCCGGAATATTCCCATAAAGCGGGGTTACAGACCGTAATTACAGGGAGGCCTTTACAAATCAGGCCCGTGACGCACGACGGCCACGCGGGGCCTGTTACAATGGGTCGGACTACACGTGGGCCTCCATTTTGGTCGGGGTCGCAAGATGAGACGACCTCGTCACAGGTCTTCGTCCGGCGGCGTATGAGGCGAAGGGTAAGTCTGCTCGTTGTCTTGTCTCTGTTGGTGCAGCGAGGACGGCGAAGGCCTCGAGCGAAGGGTGGCGTCTTCGCCTTCGCCTCCAACAAGTCCTACCTCCGTTCACCAACTATATCCAAGGAATATTCCGCATAACGAGGTAATTACAATATTGTGCTCTCAACAGGTGGCACACACCAAATAATATATCAATGAGTTACGCTGACAGATGGGCCTTCGAAAGTGTCTCCTGGTGGACCAACGACATGCTGATCACTGTGTAGCCTTCGTCGCCACCTCCGAAGCCTTCGTGTCTTGCTGCCCTTTGCTCTCCTCAAACGGATGTGTGGTGTTGAGGGCTCTAGGGCGACACTACAGCAAAGGCCTTAGTCGGTGTCGATCGTTCAGGGCCTCCTCTTGATGTTATCCCTTGTTACGGTCAGTCGCAGAGTCAAAGACTCCTTCGCTCACAGTCCTGTGTACTGGTTAGTTGAAAATGAGAAGGGGAAGCCTTCATTCAGCCTCAGGGGGTGTTTGGTTGCTCCTGCTAAAGTTTAGCTCGGGTCACATCAAGCGTTTGACTTTTAAATAGGAGTATAAAATATAGACCCAACTAACTGGACTAGATTCGTCTCGTCTTTTAATCTTCGGCTGACAAATTAGTTTTATAATCCGACTACATTTAATACCCGGAACGGAGGTTCAAACATTCGATGGGACAGAGGCTAAATTTTAGCGGGGTGTAACCAAACACCCCCTCAGTCCGAAAGTGATTGATCCTGTTGGGCCATTCCCCAAGTCTCTTGATTTAGACAGGGATGAATGCTGCCCTCGATAGTCT
The DNA here is from genome assembly GCA_029449295.1 of Zea luxurians. Taxonomy (NCBI): domain Eukaryota; kingdom Viridiplantae; phylum Streptophyta; class Magnoliopsida; order Poales; family Poaceae; genus Zea; species Zea luxurians. The sequence continues at coordinate 106,855,543 of JAOPSE010000003.1, read as the reverse complement.
GGGGAACTGCCTCGAGAGTGTCGCTGGATGTGGCCGTTGGGAAACTGAGGTTACAGAGTTGTGTACTGGAGAAGGTATAAATTGCTGCTTGCTTCGACACTTTTTACCTTGTGCCATTTTCAAAACGATCATCGCTCCGTCACTACTGCTGTTGAATCGATGCGGCCTTGCTGTTGCGCTGCCGGTCACGAGACCGGCGTTGAGCTCCTCTGCGCTGGCCGGAGTGAAGACTGTTGCTCGCCGTCGGCCCCGTACGCCGCCAGGCCTCCCCTTCCTGGTGGTGGTACAACGTCACCGCCACTGCATGGCGATCGGACAATGTTTACCCAAGCGGTGGAGAGGGGCATTAACTCGTCTTTCGCTAGGGTTTCACGTTCTGGTGGACCAGGTCGGGAAAATTATTAACTGGGTCGATCAAAGATCTCTTCGTGGAGGGTTAAGGAGATGGAGACCTTGGGATATTTTCCTGCTAGTTGCGGGCGAGCTGTGGGAGCAGAGACTACCCAGCGTCCACGGGGTGAAGTTGCAATCTTCGAGAGTTTGTTTGTTGTCGGACTTCACTTAGCCATGAAAACGGACGAAAAAAATCCCATTCTGACCCGGCCTATTTTCTACATTTAACTCACCTGTTTTCAGATTTCTGGAAAAAAACGGGTTTGGCATGGGTTACGGGTTGGGAGTTTGCGGGATTAGGACGGAAACAAGAAGTACTATTTTCCGCTCGGATTGTCGGGATCCCGTATTCGGTCAGGATATTTCTGAATTTAACATGGCCCGAAGTGGTCATCCGTTAAACACTCAATCGTCACTCCCGTTAGGCCCAAAGCGGCCAAGCCCAATAGGCCTCCACGGACCACGGCTCCACTGAACTGACTTGACTCCACATAAACAAACACAAGTGATTAAGTGAAACTAGAAACCCTAACTCCCTAAGCGCCGAGCCGAGCAGGACGGCCGCTCACCTCCGTCGGCGGCCGGACGCTGCATGGCACGGACACGGTGCACACACATCTCCAGTTCTCCTTCTCCAGTCTCTAGCTCGGGCCATGGACACGCAGGAGCAGGATAACATCGTTCACATCGACCCGTCGTCATCCATTGCCAGACTTTAGGTATGCCATACACCAGTATGCACATGCCTACAGCCTACGTCCGCGCAACAAGCAACAAAGCCAGCAAGTGCCCAGCAGGCCAGCACACCTAGGCACCTAGCTGGCTAGCCCCTCTGCGTTGGTGCCTTGTGACGAGTGCCTACGGCTTGTTTGAAGCTTTTATGCATCAAAATAGCTATGCTACACACTACCATATTTACTACGTTCAAAAAATATAAATAAAGAATTGTTAATTATTATTAAACATGTATGTAGGCCTCCATCCTCCCATATTCCCAATTCATGAATGAAGATGGCGAGCAGTGAAGAAATCTTCCAAATGTTTGATGTCATGGTGAAGGGGTGTTTGAATCATTTACAAACATTTGATGTCATGAAGACATTGAAGAACTTTTATTGTGTCCGTATGTGTGTCAGTGTGTGATTGTGACTATTACACTGTTAACTGTTATTGTGTCTGAACTGAATTTATGTAGGCTAAGTGAGTGTAAGTTTACTTGTTGGATTTGGATTTGTGCTATGGGACTTAATTTTCTGTTGTTTAGTGGCTATGTGGTCATGTAATCATGTAGTAATGCGGACTTATTTTCTTGTTGTTTAGTGGACTATTGAATTTGGACTATAGCTACACACCTTGTGAGTGTTTGTTTCCGGTTAATTTTTTCCGTTGAGGCAATTTTCGTCCTTTTTTGGTTAGTTTTTGGTCGTTTTGGTTCGTTTCCGTAAACTCGTATAACCTCGACCGGCTTCCGTCCGTGGTTGTTCCGCTCCCGATCCCATTTCTGATGATGAATTACGGGAGTGGAAACAGGAGAAGAGTTTTTATGTCTGTTTTCATCCCTACTTATTGTGTCACCAATTTTTGCTTGATGTGCTTGAAAAGCTTGAGGTTCAGATTCATCAGTTGATGCCGAATGTTGTGGTGGCCTTGAGCATGTTTGTCTGGGCAATGCCACTTTCGACGTCACCACATCATTTGAGGCCTTCACCAAGCATTATTGCTTGCACTGGTAGTAGCATTATGTGGGTGGTATCTTTGATCAGTTTGGTAGCTTCACTTTTACCCCAGAGACAAGGAAGACCAAGGAGAAGGTTGTCGAGTTAGGCTCCTGTGTGGTGGACAGAAAACTAGTTTTATGTGCATTGTCCGGACTCTTCTGAGGGCGAAGGTTGGCCTCAGTCGAGCACTATGTCTCCGTTTCAGTTGGAGGTTTTTCCATGTTTTGCGGTTGCTGAGAAGGATCACAGTGATCGTGCCTTCGGTATTGTTGCGGTGACCTGCAGTGGCAGAGACTTTGTTGAAGAGTACCTAGCATGTGAAATCTAGTCGCTCGGCCATGGCTGATCTATAGGACTAGTTATTCATAGAGACTTATTTGTATCTGGCAAGCATACTTTGAGTCCTGCATTTGCTGTGGGTTTGTGTGATAGTTCTCAGGACACTTTTGTTGCAGATACGGAGAAAGAAGCGGAGAACCTTGTTGGACTTGTGACTGATCAGGAAGTTGAGAAGGGTACAAAGCTGCGTGGAGGCCATATGTGCCTGAACCATGTAGTTAGCTAGATGGGGCTAGCTTACGAAGAGCATAAGGCACGCCCAAAGAGGGGGAGGAAAATGTCGACTAGAGTCCCCACCCAATCGCAACCGTCGACAGAGACTCCGTTAACCTGCTCAGGGGGAGTGGACGCGGGGGCCTCTTCTGAAGCTTTCACCGCCGAGCTAGCGGAGACATGCAGGGCAACTGTCTTGGTGCGCGATGCGGAAGCTAAAACCACGGAGGACTTCGTTGAGCGGGTCACCGAGGGTAAGTTGGGGGAAAGATTTGATTCCAATGATGGTTGGTTTGGGGAGTGCAAAGTGATGGGTTGTAAGAGATATGACTACGATGTGCGGTTGTGAAGATGTTGTACCAGCCTGCACGGCGAGGGTGGTGCTTATATTACCTTTTTCACATAATATCCTGAACGTAATTGATGTAGCAATGGACCCAAAGGGGAAGGCACCTGCTCTGATCTACAGAGTGGTCAACATGGTGGGTCGATCGAAGAAGTGGAAGGCTCGTGTTGTTGGGCCCTCGGTTTCTGGAGGTCTTTGAAAGAGGCGAGGGCTGAAGCGGCAGATGAGGTGGGGGAGCTATGGCTATTGGGGGGTCCTTGGCTCCCTTGGTTATCGAGGACTTCGGCCTTGTCGACATGGAGCTGGCGACAAAGTGACCGATGAATATGGTGTCGCCAAGAGGGTTTTTTTGACAACTTATTCATTGTGCCGGTGAGGCGTTGGGTATCCCCAGGGCTTTGGGCCTGTCCTGGTCAAAGGTCATCTTGTGGGAGGTCGTGCACTCCGCCATCATGGCATGAGGGGAGGTGGACGCCTCTGTTATCACCGAAGGGGCCTTGAATGAGGCTGCTTCGCACCTTCACTCGATGAGAATTTTAAGCTTAGCTTGCTGCCTTCGTCGCACCTTGGGCTGACAATATGCTTTGTCAGCTTTCTGCTATTGTCGGCGTGCTAGCCCCCTTGGCAAGGGCCCGGGGAAGTAGCTGTCGCTAAGGCTGAGTGTGCGGTCGTTAAGGCGAAGTTGAAGGAGAAAAAGGCAGAGGGTGAGCGACAAGAGGTTGGCTTTATTCGACAACCCCCAAACCTGTCACACCCGGTTTTGAAGGTAAACTGAATGCGAACATGTACGTGCCAGGATCAGAAATTCACGTACAGAGCGATTACATAAATGACTCATCAGAGCACAATGCTTTGAATAACAATAAAGAATAGGTAATAATAAAGACTAGAGTCATTTACATAATATAAATCAAAGTACACAGAAACGAAACGTAGCCAACGTAAATAAACCCACCATAGGCAGCTGACTAGGGGAGGTCGCTAGCCTAATCCTCGAACTCGTCGAAGCCCTGGAACTCCTGGAGATCTGCCTCGACGCCTTCTTCTTTACCTGAGCATAGATTGCATCGAAAGCAACCTGGTGTTTTGTAAAAGCAAGGGTGAGTACACATCAACGTACTCATCAAATGTCCTGTTTGGCTGAGGTGGACTAGCTTTATGTGGGGTTAAGCTCAAGCAGTTGCTTTTAGTTGGTCAGATATTTATTATTAGCGGAAGCCAAGTTTTAGTAATAGTCAACCCGTGAACCATTTCCTCATTGAGGAAACATCATTATCATCATCGTAACCAAAACCATAAATAGAACCAATGTATCTCAGATCATTTGTATCTCTAATCAAAGAGGATCCCAAGACCGCTCATAATCGTGAGCACGGCTGATATATTAGTTTCTAACCCTCTGCAGAGGTCGCACACTTTACCCACAAGTCGTGATTCCCTTTCTGCCCGGGGTTCTAGCCTCCATTGATCACTACCAAGGTGACCCAGCAGGGTCTCACTACGTAGCCTTTACAAAGATTTCCCAGAGGTCATAGCCGCACGTTAGGTTTCTCCAGTTTGATAAACACAGTACATCTCCCCAAAGGAAGGATGACTAACTGAGAGAACCTAGAGGGGGGGTGAATAGGTGATCCTGTAAAATTCAAATACTAATAGCCACAAAACTTGGTTAAGTGTTAGTACGGCTAAGTAGCGAGCTCTTGCGGACACACAAGTATCACAGAGAAACAATCACAAAAGACACGTGAGTTTATCCCGTGGTTTGGTCAAGTATAACACTTGCCTACCTCCACATTGTGGCGTCCCAAAGGACAAGGGTTGCACTCAACCCCTTTCAAGTGATCCAATGATCAACTTGAATACCACATCTTTTCTTTGCTTATCTCTTTTTCCCGTTTGCGAGGAATCTCCACAAGTTGGAGTCTCTCGCCCTTACAACTAAGATCACAGTGAAAGCACAAGAGTAAGGGTGGGAAGCAACACACTCAAATCCGCAGCAACACACACGCACACAAGCCAAGACTTGAGCTCAAAATGAAGCACAACGAGTTCACAACTAGAACAGAGCTTAAATCACTAACACAGTCGATCAAGTGCACGGAGACGGAGTGTGGAAGACTTAGAATGCTTAGAGTATGCTTGGGTGACTCCTCCATGCGCCTAGGGGTCCCTTTTATAGCCCCAAGGCAGCTAGGAGCCATTGGAGATCAACAAGGAAGGCTAATCTTGCCTTCTGTCGGGTGGCGCACCGGACAGTCCGGTGCGCCACCGAACAGTCACTGTAGACAATCCGGTGCAGATCTCCTTCCTATTTTGGCGTAGTCGACCGTTGCAGATTTGTGGCAGTTGGCGCACCGGACACTGTCCGGTGCACACCGGCCAGTCCGGTGCCTCCTGCCAACCGTTGGAGCGGGCCACGCGTCGCCCGCGGATTGCGCGGCCGACCGTTGCCCAGTCGACCGTTGGCTCACCGGATAGTCCGGTGCCCCACCGGACAGTCTAGTGAATTTTAGTCGTATGCCGTTGAACTTTTCCCGAGAGCGACGACTTCGCCGCGGATGACTCACCGGACAGTCCGGTGAGCCACCAGACATTCCGGTGAATTATAGCCGTACGCCGCCGTCGAGTCCCGAGAGTGGCTGGTTCACCTTGGACTTGTCTGGCGCACCGGATACTGTCCGATGCACCCAGACCGAGCAGCAGTTGGCTGTACACAGCCAACTCTTTTCCAATCCATTTTCTCCTGTTTCAAGCACTTAGACACAATATATTAGTACCCAAATCAATGTACTAAGTCTAGAAATGTACCTTGTTCCATGATTTGCACTTCTTTAATCTTTGGCACAATTTAACACTTAGAGAATATGTGTTGGGCACTTAATCACCAAAACACTTTAGAAATGGCCCAAGGGCACATTTGGCACATTTCCCTTTCAATCTCCCCCTTTTTGGTGATTTATGCCAACACATCCAAAAGCAACCAAAAGAAGTGCAATATCAATGCAAAAGAGAACAAAATTGTCTTTCCACGAATTTTGACATATTTGGATCAATCTTTGCCACCACTTGGTTTGTTTTTGAGAATCAAATTCATTTTCCTATCTATGCAACAAACTCACTTGTTTGGGCACAAAGAGAGATAATCCAAGAGTAAAAATGATTGAGAGCCAAAAACTCCCCCTTTTCCCATAGTCATAAATTCTCCCCATAATTGACTAAATTTTGCAATATGAGTGTTTTGGACAAATCAAAAAGTTCTAACTCTACTCATTTCAAAATTTCACAAGTGGTAGCTGATCCATTTGCTTTGGCCTTAATTTCTCCCCCTTTGGCATTAAGCACCAAAACGGGATCATTCTTGGCCCTTTAACCCCATTGCCTTACCAAAATTGTTAATTAAGAGCAAAAAGGCAATAAGAGCATGGATATGAACTTGGAGTTAATACCGGAGTGCAGTGGAAGTCTTTGCATGGTCCAAGTTCACCTTTCCCTTTCAATTCACTTTTGAGACTGAATCAAGTAAACTCAAACACAAAGGTTAGTCTCAAATGGGTCAAGTTGTAGCATGCCTCCCCCTAAATAAGTGCATCACTTGCAAATGGACTTGTGAGGTCCGGGGATCATGTGTACAACTTGAGCTTCACAAATAAACAAAAATAGATTGAAATGCATAAATTAACATGATCAAAGGCATAAAACACATGTATGCTATAGATCAATCCAAGTTACGCGAATCTAAGACATTTAGCTCACTACGCAACCTGCAAAACCTTTTCTCATCTAAAGGCTTGGTGAAGATATCGGCTAGCTAGTTCTCGGTGTTAATATGGTACACCTCGATATCTCCCTTTTGCTTGTGGTCTCTCAGGAAGTGATGTCGGATGTCTATGTGCTTAGTGCGGCTGTGTTCAATAGGATTATCTGCCATGCGGATTGCACTCTCATTGTTACATAGGAGTGGGACTTTGCTCAGATTGTAGCCAAAGTCCCGGAGGGTTTGCCTCATCCAAAGTAGTTGCGCACAGCACTATCCTGCGGCAACATACTCGGCCTCAGCGGTGGATAGGGCAACAGATGTTTGTTTCTTTGAGCTCCACGACACCAGGGACCTTCCTAGGAATTGGCACGTCCCTGATGTACTCTTCCTATCAACCTTGCACCCGACATAATCGGAGTCTGAATATCCAATTAAGTCGAAGGTAGACCCCTTTGGATACCAGATCTTGAAGCAAGGCGTAGCAACTAAATATCTAAGAATCCGCTTAACGGCCACAAGGTGACATTCCCTTGGGTCAGATTGATATCTAGCACACATGCATACGCTAAGCATAATATCCGGTCTACTAACACATAAATAAAGCAATGAACCTATCATAGACTGGTATGCCTTTTGATCAACGGACTTACCTCCTTTGTTGAGGTCGACATGTCCATCGGTTCCCATTGGTGTCCTTGCGGGCTTGGCGTCCTTCATCCCGAACCGCTTGAGCAGGTCTTGCGTGTACTTCGTTTGGGAGATGAAGGTGCCGTCCTTGAGTTGCTTCACTTGGAACCCAAGAAAGTAGTTCAACTCGCCCATCATCGACATCTCAAATTTCTGTGTCATCACCCTGCTAAACTCCTCACAAGACTTTTGGTTAGTAGAACCAAATATTATGTCATCGACATAAATTTGGCACATAAATAGGTCACCATCACAAGTCTTAGTGAAAAGAGTTGGATCGGCTTTCCCAACCTTGAAAGCATTATCAATTAGGAAATCTCTAAGGCATTCATACCATGCTCTTGGGGCTTGCTTAAGTCCATAGAGCGCCTTAGAGAGCTTACACACATGGTCGGGGTACCGTTCATCCTCAAAGCCAGGGGGTTGCTCCACGTACTCCTCCTCCTTGATTGGCCCATTGAGGAAAGCGCTCTTCACATCCATTTGGAACAACCTGAAAGAGTGGTGAGCGACATAGGCTAATAGAATGCAAATAGACTCTAGCCTAGCCACAGGAGCAAAAGTCTCCTCGAAATCCAAACCTGCGACTTGGGCATAACCTTTTGCCACAAGTCGAGCCTTGTTTCGTGTCACCACCCCGTGCTCGTCTTGCTTGTTGCGGAACACCCACTTGGTTCCCACAACGTTTTGCTTGGGACGTGGCACCAGGCTCCAAATTTCATTCCTCTTGAAGTTGTTGAGCTCTTCCTGCATGGCCAACACCCAGTCCGGATCTTGCAAGGCCTCTTCTACCGTGAAAGGCTCAATAGAAGAGACAAACGAGTAATGCTCACAAAAGTTAGCTAGTCTTGAGCGAGTAGTTACTCCCTTGCTTATATCACCTAGAATCTGGTCAACGGGATGATTCCTTTGAATCGTCGCTCGGACTTGAGTTGGAGGGGCCCGTGGTGCTTCTTCCTCCATAGCTGGGTCTTCTTGTGCTCCCTCTTGATCACACGCCTCCTCTTGAGGACCCGTTGTCGCTTCTTATCTTTTTCACCTTGAGCTCAAATTTGTTTTGAGCTCTCCTTAGAAAGCGCTTTAGGGTCCCTTGGGTTTCTGATTTATCCTGCAAAAAGAATACCCAAGTGAAGCGGGAAAAATCATCAACAATAACAAGACCATACTTACTTCCCCCGATGCTTAGGTAGGCGACGGGTCCGAAGAGGTCCATATGAAGTAGCTCTAGAGGTCTTGATGTGGTCATCACATTCTTGCTATGATGAATGCTTCCCACCTGTTTACTTGCTTGACAAGCTGCACAAGGTCTATCTTTTTCGAAAAATACATTGGTTAGACCTAACACATGTTCTCCCTTTAGAAGTTTATGAAGGTTCTTCATCCCAACATGTGCTATACGGCGATGCCACAGCCAGCCCATGCTAGTCTTAGCAATTAAGCATGCATCTAGATCGGCCTCCTCTTTCAAAAAATCAACTAAGTAGAGTTTGTCGTCTAGTACACCCTTAAAAGCTAATGAACCATCACTCCTTCTAAAGACAGACACATCTACATTGGTAAATAGACAATTATAACCCATATTACATAGTTGACTGACAGATAATAAGTTGTACCTGAGCGATTCAACTAAGAACACATTGGATATGGAATGCTCGGATGAAATGGCTATCTTTCCTAGTGTTGGGGGTCTACTTCATCGCCGAAGGTCTCATAAGAAGAAACACCTTCGGAAGATTGACACAAAGCCAAAGCTACCAATCAAAAGGCTTCGGAGCATATTTCCAAATGCACCGACTTAAAGATGAAATGACCAACCAGCCCACGACAACTTGTATTATGATTGTAAACCTTTGTAAGGGGTATGAATGTAATTTCTCACAGGTTGTGTCATGTGCCTATAAATAGATGAACAGTACCCCCGTATTGTTCACGCTATCTTGTAATCGCTCGCGCGCAACACTTGTTTTTTGTCTTCTGTCAAGCCGAAGGTATAAATATAATTAAATATTGCATTTAAATATTCATGTTTGTATAATGGAACATATGAATGATATTACGTGTTTGTTCATGTTATCTTTCATGTTCCATATGTTTTATCTTTCATTATCTTATAATCGTGATGATGAAGGTATGTCCTTCAAGACCTTCGTCCGAAGATCGTTATATCCTAAGGGAAATAATGTTTCGAAGGACGAAGGATTTTAACATTTAATACTTTGTGTTGCCTTGTTCTTGACTCATAGCATTTGAGAACAAGTCCCCAACATTGGCGCCCACCTCCGGTGAACTCACTTCCACTGATTGAGCTGATGGCTTCGTACAACAAGCAAGCTGAAGCTGCTTCGGCTACAAAGCTGGTGCTCCCAATAACAGGTGGTTCATGCTCAGAGCCAGCCAACAAGAAGCAGAAGGAGGCTCAGAGAAGAGTACAACATGTTGGGGTGCAGGGACCCTTCATCAAGACAAAATGGTCCCACATCCCAATCACCTTCTCCCAGGAGGACCTTCAGCTCAAGGATTATCCTCATAATGATGCTATGGTCATATCTTGTGTCATCAAGGGATTTCTGGTCCATAATGTTTTGGTTGATACAGGCAGTGCAGCTGACATCATATTTGCTAAGGCCTTCAGACAGATGCAAGAGCCAGAGGACAAGATTCATGATGCTACACACCCTCTTTGTGGCTTCGGAGGAAGGCAGATTGTAGCACTTGGAAAGATCACAATGCCAGTGACCTTCGGATTTGTCCACAATACAAGGACTGAGCAGGTTGTGTTTGATATTGTTGACATGGAATATCCCTACAATGCAATCATTGGTCGAGGGACACTTAATGATTTCGAAGCAATTCTTCATCCAGCATATCTATGCATGAAAATACCTTTGGAGCAAGGGCCTATAGCTATTCATGGAAGTCAGGAAGCTGCTAGAAAGGCTGAGGGAAATTGGACAGACTCAAAAGCCATCCACAATATAGATGGAGTTGAAGCTTGTGAGCAGTACAAGTTCAGAAGAGAGAAGGCCACTTCGGCTGATCAGCCGAAGCCCATGCTTCTGTGTGAAGACATAGCAGAGCAGAAGGTACTACTGGGGTCTCAATTATCTGAACAGCAGGAAAAAAAACTTTGATAAGGTTTTTATTCAACAACAAAGATGTTTTTGCATGGTCAGCCAACGATCTTTGTGGTGTCAACAGGGATGTCGTTGAACATTCACTCAATGTCGATCCATCCTTCAGGCCTAGAAAGCAAAGGCTTCAGAAAATGTCTGATTATAAAGCCGAAGGTGCTCGGAATGAAGTAAAAAGACTTCTCGGTGCTGGCGTCATCAGAGAAGTAAAATATCCAGAGTGGCTAGCCAATACTTTTATGGTGAAGAAGGCCAATGGCAAATGGAGAATGTGTATTGATTCATGGATCTCAACAAGGCCTATCCGAAGGACAAATTCCCATTACCAAGGATAAACTCTCTTGTGGATGCAGCAGCTTCGTCAGAACTTATGAGTCTTCTGGATTGCTACTTAGGATATCATCAAATATGGATGAAGAAGGAGGATGAGCCGAAGACTAGCTTCATAACTCCCAGTGGAACCTATTGCTATCTTCGGATGCCTGAGGGGCTCAAAAATGATGGAGGCAGTTTCAGCAGGATGACAGCCAAGGTCCTCCATTCCCAGACAGGCAGAAATGTGCTAACATATGTTGATAATATCATAGTAAAAAGCATGAAGCAAGAAAATCATATCACTGATCTGCAAGAAACATTTGCTAATTTCAGACAAGCTGGCCTGAAATTAAATCCTGAAAAGTGTGTCTTTGGAGTGAAGAAGGGCAAGTTCCTTGGCTGTCTGGTTTCGACGAAGCAAGATCGAAGCTAACCCAAGCAAGATCGAAGCTATCCTTCGAATGGAACCACCGAGCACAAAGAAAGGGACCCAACGGTTGGCAGGAAGATTGGCTTCATTGAATAGATTTATATCTAGATCAGCAGAAAGAAACTTGTCATTCTTTGAAATACTAAAGTCAGCCGAATTCTTTCAGTGGGGCCTAGCTCAACAGAAAGCCTTTGAAGAGCTGAAGCAATACTTGATTGATATCACAACATTAACTCCACCTGCGCCAGGGGCTCCGTTACTATTATATGTGGCAGCTTCGCACTCTGCAGTAAGTGCGGCGCTTGTGCAGGAAAAATTCGATGGACAAATCAAAAAGCAAGCCCCAGTATACTTTGTCTCCAAAGTTCTAAGCTTATCAAAGAAAAATTATACAGAATTGGAGAAGGTGTTGTATGCTGTCTTAATGGCCTCCAGGAAGCTTCGACATTATTTTCAAGCATTCCATATAATTGTTCCTTTGTCGCAGCCTCTGAAGGACATCATGAGGAACAGAGAAGCTACTGGAAGGATTGGAAAGTGGGCTGCGGAACTCAAAGAATTCAGCATTGATTATGTGCATAGATCCTCGATTCAATCCCAGGCGCTAGCAGACTTCATCGCTGACTGGACGCCAGGGGCTCAGGAAGAAGAAGCAAATAAAGATGCCGAAGCTTGGACGGTGTTCTGCGACGGTTCTTGGGGAACCTTTAGGGCAGGTGCGGCTGCTGTCTTAGTTGCACCTTCCAAAGTCAGAACATGCTATGCAATAAAGCTTGACTTTAGCTGCACAAATAATATTGCTGAATACAAAGCTTTGCTTTTGGGGCTTTGGAAGTTAAAGGCAATGGGGATAAGAAGGGCGGTCCTTAAAACCGACTCCCAAGTTATTTCTGGACATGTCGACAAGAGTTGCAAAGCAAGAGATCCGAAGCTTAAGAAATACCTCGATACAGTTCGAAGGCTTGAGGCTTCATTCGAAGGGTTTTCTGTTAAGAATATTCCGTGAGGAGAAAATGAGCAAGCTGATCTGCTAGCCAAGTCAGCGGCACAGGGGCTGCCTCTACCTTCGGAAGTATTTTTTGAAACAATAAGAGCACCTTTGGTGGAACTTCTCGAAAGAGCAGTGCTCACTATATCTCCTGTTCATAGTGAAGATTGGAGGACTGAGATTATATATTTCCTCCAAGGTAATTGCCTTTCAGACGACGAAGCTTATAATAAGAGAATGGAGGCAAGAACAAGACCATATGTAATAATAGAAGGGGAGTTATACAAGCATGGAGTCTACTCTCCACTTCTTAAGTGTTTATCCAGAGCCGAAGGTATAGAGCTGATGAAGGAGATACATGCAGGTTTGTGTGGATCTCACATTGGGTCTAGGCCTTTGCTGGGAAAAGTTTTTCGACAGGGATTTTATTGGCCGAAGGCAGTTTCGGATGCAGCAAAGCTAGTCCAAAAGTGTGAAGGCTGTCAAAAATGTGCAAGAAACCAGAAGCAGCCTTCGTCTCTAACTCAATTAATACATCCCACTTGGCCGTTGCAAAGATGGGGCCTTAATTTGCTAGGCACACTTCCACCAGCACAAGGCAATTTAAAATATGTTGTGGTGGCGGTAGAATATTTTCCAAATGGATTGAGGCGAAGCCTTTGGCCACAATAACTTCGGTCACAGTCCAGAAGTTTTTCTGGCAAAACATTGTTTGTCGTTTCGGTGTGCCAAAGGCTATCACTGTAGACAATGGGACACAGTTTGATGCCGAAGCTTTCAAGGAATTCTGTGATCGGATTGGCACGAAGATCCATTTTGCATCAGTCAGACATCTAGAGTCAAATGGACTTGTCGAAAGGGCAAATGGTATCATAATGACGGGAATAATGAAGTTAATCTTCAATCAGCCCAGAGGAAAATGGCCAGATGAGTTGATTAAAGTGGTGTGGAGCCACAACACAACAATATCAAGGTCAACAGGTTTTACACCATTCAAGTTATTGTTTGGTGACGAAGCAATGACTCTGGAAGAAGCTAAGGCAGGGTCAATTAGAACAGCAGCTTCGGCAGAGGACGAAGCTGATTATTCTATGGCAAAAGATGCTATAGAAGGGACTAGGCTTCAGGCTATGGAGAATATCAATAAATACCAAGCCGAAACAATAAAATGGCGTGACAGAAAGGTTCAGCTAAAAAACATTAAGCCAGGTCATCTGGTGCTTCGGAGAGTGGCCAATCCAGACACAGTAGGCAAGTTACAGCTGAAATGGGAAGGACCCTTTCTCGTGGTATCTTCGTCAAGATCCGGTTCTTACAGATTGAAGGATATGAATGGCAACGACATTCCTAGATCTTGGAATGCGTGCGAGCTTCGGCAATACTACATGTAACTTGATGTAATCTTTTTCATTTTTCCTATGGTACCATTTTCCTTTCCAAAGGGGGAGAAAGGTTTTTAATAGGGCCATAATTTATAATCTTTCTTTTCTTATTTAGCTCCATGAGAGCAAAATCCCCCAAATATGTAAATGTAAAATCTGAGCATGCACCTTCGAGTGCAGAGAAAAAGAAAAAACAGAGAGAAGCTCGAAAGTCGTCCCTAAGGGGATGCAGAGCATGACAAAGCTACAAAAAGCTGTTCCTAAGGGAGCGCAGCGTAAGTTTTCTGCTCAAAAGTCGTTCCTAAGGGAATGCAGAGCCAAATACCGCCGAAATATAAGGTGAAGCGCGAAAAGTCAACGCGAATACCGCTGAAATAGAAGGCGAAGAAGTTCAAAAGGCGTTCCTAAGGGGATGCAGAACTTACACCGAAAAATAAGCGGTGCAGCCGAAAAATAAACGGCAAAGAGATTTCAGTTATTCCTAAGGGAATGAAGGTTGTGGATGAAGCTTCGGATGTGTGTGTTTGGGCATTCATTTGCACAAAACATTACATCATACATTGCATTCATAAACATTCATTTAGACATACATAGGATCATCATCATCATATCATACAGATACAAACAATTGCTTTGGTTCTAAGCATACAGCTTCAAGAAGCAGATTCGTGCTTTGTTGTGTACGGAAAGAAGGGAAGGTGTTTTTCGCCTTTGGCTCAAAAATACAGGTTTCGACCACATCAAAGCATTTCATACATCGATGGAAAGGTAAAAATATATTACAAGGTATGGACAAATTTACAGAGTATAATCTGATTCTTAAGTTACAATATTCTTTACAAGGGTTACTACAAAAGTTTCCTTAGAATTTTTTTTCCACAACTAGGTACTCTAGCTTCGTCTTCATCTGTTGAGCTTCGGATTGCCAGCTAAGCTTTGGCTCTATGTTCTTCGGCTTCGTCATCCTGTACATATCAAAGCATTATAAGGAAAATTCAAGTTTCAAGGAAAAGGTAAGCACAAGGTATGATTTCATTACCGGCTTGATATGACTCTGGGCTTCATCACCAGCTAGGCTTCGCCCACCCTTCGTCCATATTTGCTTTATGAATCTGTTTCCTATGCTTTGAGCTAGACTGGGGATATCAATCAGATCTGCTGGTGATAAGCTGAAGTTTGGTCTATTAATAATTTTTTTCATGCGTGCAACCAGACTTCATGAAGGCAACAGCTATGCCCCGAGAAGCTAGCAGGGCACAAAAATCACCGTGTCCTGCTATAACCTCATCAAGAGCATCAACTTCGCCCTCAATGTGTTCGAAGGTTCCTGGCAGGTCTTCAACCGAAGGACTAAATTTTTCAGAGCTGGCTCCAACTGAGTTGAAGATCTGCCTTAGCCGCTGCACGCGTCGGTTGCTGAACTCTAGACATTTATCTTGAAGCTCTTTCAATGATTTTTGCAAATTTGAACTTTTTTCAACCTCAGCCGCAAACTTTGTATCAAATTTCTGTTTTTCTTGTTCGAAACTCTCTGATTTTGAGAGAAGCTCTTTATCCAACTTTGCAATTTTGGCTTCTGCTTCTGCCAGTAAACCTTCCATTGTCTGAAGTTCAAAATCTTTCTTTTCAAGAGCAATTGTTTGATCTTTTATTTTGCTTTCTAACCCTTCAATTATAACTTCGTGCTTTTTATCTTCAAGGTCTTGTTGCATCCTCAAAGCTTTGCTTAATAACATACTCTGTACAGAAGCAACCTTCGTTAGAAAACACCTTCGTTGTTAAAAACAATAGAAAGTCGAAGAAAATTTTTTACCTTGAAATTGGAATAGAACAAACTACCGACGATATGCTGTCGTCGGTAGCAGTTGATATCGGCCTCTAGCTTCGGGAAACCAATACTCTTCGACAGAGTACCGATAACTTTTGCTCCGGTTTGGTCTCGGAGGCAACCCAGGTTTTCGTCGTCAATGCCGCCGAAGAGTAGCGCTCCTGGCTGATACTCCCAGGAGAT
The DNA here is from genome assembly GCA_029449295.1 of Zea luxurians. Classification (NCBI taxonomy): domain Eukaryota; kingdom Viridiplantae; phylum Streptophyta; class Magnoliopsida; order Poales; family Poaceae; genus Zea; species Zea luxurians. Next base: position 106,839,833 of record JAOPSE010000003.1, on the reverse strand, counting down.
GGCATAGTCTCTCAATTCTTCTTTCTCAGCCTTTGTCAATTCTTGTCCAATCAAATTTTGAAAGTTTAAATTTTCTCCTTCTGAAGTATCTTCGGCTATTTCCTTCTCTTTCCCAGGCACTGTGGCCATGGTCTCTTCGGCGGCTGTAGCAGCTTCTTCTGCGGCCATGTCCAGAAGTAATTTATCAATATCAGAAAGTGTACTTTCTAAGTTTGCACCTTCGGCAGTTGCAGCTTCAGCAGGTGCAGCTTCGGTAGCTGCAGCGCTCTCAACAACTGGTGCTTTTGGTGCCGAAGCTGCTGGTGGTGTTTCTTCAATGGCCTCTATCACAGTAATAATTCTTCATTTTTTTGGCCCAGCAGACTTCTTCGTTGCCGAGAGCTCCTCCTTCTTCTGTAAAAGCTTCGTCAGATGCGGCCCTAGTGGACTTAGCTTGATGGGCAAGGATTCAGTCATTACCTTTAGAATTTCTTCTACGTCGATAGCAGAAGGTGTTGAAGCAGTCTCTTCTTCCTTATCAGCTGCCTTCTGCTTGGGGACCATAGCTTTCCTTTTCTTCAGAGCGATCGCCTTCGGCTCAGGGCTCAGTTTTCTCTTCTTTAGGTTTTCTTCATCTTCTTTTACCATTCTATCGGCCTGTCTGCCCACAACACTGACAACTCTTTTTCTTTTTTGCCCTTCAGCGCCCTTGCTCAATCGCTCATAGTCTAGATATTCAAAATTCAGAGCATCCATTACCCGATTTAATCTTCGCTTCGTTCGGGTGCCGAAGGCTACAGTCATCAACTGATCTTCTTTTCTCATGTAATTGCCCAAAATCTCGTTGCACATAACTTCAATTGTGTCCAACCATTCTTGGCAGGGTTCTTTGAAGTGTTTCTTGAACTTGAAATGATAAGGCAGCCGAACAAGTTCACGCTTCTTCTTCTCACCTTTGAGCTTTGGCATACCCCATTCCCATAACGTTGGGAATACCCTGTTGGCTAGGTATTCCTGAACTAAATCCCTAGTACCAATATGTTTAGATACAACTCTAAATTCGGCCACAGCATCCGAGCATGGTTCCCCCCGCGTCATGTTGCACTGAGGCCTAGTTAGCCCGAAGGTTAGCTTCAGCGGGCTCTGAACTAGCTTCTCCTTCTGTTCATCTATCTTGACATAGAACCATTCAGTCTTCCAACCGGTTGGCCACTTGGTGCGATAGCTGACCACCGGTGCTTTCATGTCCTTGCGGTATGCAAAATTATAACATCCAAAGTTCTCGTGTAATCTATCTTCTCTAGCCTTCATCTGATAGTGAAGTTCATGCACCCGGCAGAAGGCTTCGGCAAGAGGTTCCGCTCCTTGGCTTCGGAGAGCCCAGATGAAAACACTGAGCCTAACGATAGCGTTAGGAGTCAGTAGATGAAGACAAATCTCAAAATTTTCTAACACATCTGCAATTATTCTGTGCATGGGAAGCCTCAGCCCTGCTTTGAAAAAACTCTTAAAACCACCACTTCATCATTTTCCGGTTTTGGGGTGGTCTCTTCCTCGCCGAAACAAATCAACTTCTCTTCGGCTTTCCCGAAGTAGCCTAGCTTCGTCATCACAGGCATATCAGCTTCGGAGATAGTTGACTTCCCAGAATCCAAATGGCTGGGTTTGGATGACATAATGGTGTTATAATCAATCTCCTTTTCACCAGTATCGCTCTCTTCATCTGCTTACTCGACTTCAGCAACGGGTGCTTCTTCGTCGGAAGCGCCTTCAGTCACAACCAATCCCGACCGCCTCATAACTTCGGAGATCGGAGCAGTTTCAGTAGCTTCGGTTTCCTCTCCATCGCGAGTAACCCTAGCAGTTGAGCGCACCCTGGCCATTTGATGTTGAATTTCTTGCGTTTTGACGAAGTTGAAATTTTTTTATCTTTGACGAAGCTCCTTCTTGTCACGAAGCTAGAGCAAAATGATCCTTCGGTTCACAATGCAGTGAGCAAGCTTCGGCTATGGTCAAATTTTTTGGCAGCACAACGATGCAATAGCAGTAAATGTTGTGGTAACTTCACACCTACCCGTCTGTTTATCTAGTGCTGCAGGTGGGAAGGTGAATCGTCAAGTCGCTCGCACCCGTTGAACAGTCACCCGCACTCGCTGAACGGTGGACCATTGTGCCCAAGAAGCTGAATCGCATGGTGGGACCATCCTTTGCTCGGAATATTTTAATTGTTTCTCAGCAACGAGCTCAGGGAAGGTGTTTTTCGGACCTTCGGCATTCCGAAGCCTGAGAGAATTTTTCACGGGTTGAGCTCGTCACGAAAAACGATCTGGCACCATGAAGGGGCTACTGTTGGGGGTCTGCTTCATCGCCGAAGGTCTCATAAGAAGAAACACCTCCGGAAGATTGACACAAAGCCGAAGCTATCAATCAAAAGGCTTCGGAGCATATTTCCAAATGCACCGACTTAAATATGAAATGACCAACCGGCCCACGACAACTTGTATTATGATTGTAAACCTTTGTAAGGGGTATGAATGTAATTTCTCACAGGTTGTGTCCTGTGCCTATAAATAGATGAACAGTACCCCCATACTGTTCACGCTATCTTGTAATCGCTCGCGCGCAACACTTGGATTTTTGTCTTCTGTCAAGCCGAAGGTATAAATATAATTAAATATTGCATTTAAATATTTATGTTTGTATAATGGAACATATGAATGATATTACGTGTTTGTTCGTGTTATCTTTCATGTTTCATATGTTTTATCTTTCATTATCTTATAATCGTGATGATGAAGGTATGTCCTTCAAGACCTTTGTCCGAAGATCGTTATATCCTAAGGGAAATAATGTTTCAAAGGACGAAGGATTTTAACATTTAATATTTTGTGTTGCCTTGTTCTTGACTCATAGCATTTGAGAACAAGTCCCCAACACCTAGTCCTTTAACCTTGCCTTGGTTCCCATCTCCAAAGATGATTGAGTCCTAGGAATCCTTGTTCTTGATGTAGGAGGTGAACATCTTGTTCTCCCCTGTCATGTGGTTTGTGCATCCGCTGTCGATAATCCAGCTTGAGCCCCTGGATGCATAAACCTGCAAGGCAAATTAGGCTTGGGTTTTAGGTACCTAACTCTTGTTGGGTCCTACAAGCCGTTGGAGATCAACAAGGAAGGCTAATCTTGCCTTCTGTCGGGTGGCGCACCGGACAGTCTGGTGCGCCACCGGACAGTCACTGTAGACAGTCCGGTGCGGATCTCCTTCCTATTTTGCCGCAGTTGACCGTTGCAGATTTGTGGCAGTTGGCGCACTGGACACTGTCCGGTGCACACCGGACAATCCGGTGCCTCCTGCCAACCATTAGAGCGGGCCACGCGTCGCCCGCGAATTGCGCGGCCGACCGTTGCCCAGTCGATCATTGGCTCACCGGACAGTCCGGTGAATTTTAGCCATACGCCGTTGAACTTTTCCCGAGAGCGGCGACTTCGCCGCGGACGACTCACCGGACAGTCCGGTGAGCCACCGGACAGTCCGGTGAATTATAGCCGTACGCCGCCGTCGAGTCCCGAGAGTGGCTGGTTCACCTTGGACTTGTCTAGCGCACCGGACACTGTCTGGTGCACCACCGGACAGTCTGGTGCACCCAGATCGAGCAGCAGTTGGCTGTACACAGCCAACTCTTTTCCAATCCATTTTCTCCTGTTTCTAGCACTTAGACACAATATATTAGTACCCAAATCAATGTACTAAGTCTAGAAACGTACCTTGTTCCATGATTTGCACTTCTTTAATCTTTGGCACAATTTAACACTTAGAGAATATGTGTTGGGCACTTAATCACCAAAACACTTTAGAAATGGTCCAAGGGCACATTTCCCTTTCACTAACAAAACCAAATCAAAGAACCTCTGCAACCAACCTCGGTAGAGCAAGTACTGTGCTCGGACCCCATTGATGGCCCTACAGCGAAGTCAACTACTCCTCTAGTTCCTCTAATACTCAGCTAAGGGCGTCCCATTCCACCCTCATGGTTGCACTGTTATCCCAGGTTGTCACTCCCCAAACAGGTCCTTACGGAGAGGTACTCAGGAAACAACATGAGTCCCCTAAAGTAATCACAAGAACATCATCGGGATAACATCATAGTATCATAATATTCATATCATGTTCATTGATTAAAGTAAAGCTATAGCATAAAGCTAACCATGATAACCCAAAGGTAAACAAGGATAAGGTAAATAGAAAGCTAGTCAATCCTTAGGTTTTAATTAAGTAATGTGGGACAGTGAATTATAAGTAGATAGGACATATTGGGTCAGAGGACACTTGCCTTCACCAAACAGATGCTCAGGATCTTCAACCTTGTGGAACTTGAAGAGCCTGATCACTTGGTCACCAACGCTTGATCTTCGATCCCTCGAAGCTCGGAAATGGATCGCAATATATTCACGATGCACAATGAATACAAACAGGCACAAACATATATATATATGCATAAGAACATTACACCATTCAAATAAAATACAATAAAATATGCAAAATAAAATAGAGCGCGTTACTACGGTCACACGAGGAAAAGAAACATCGAACTCATAGCTACGTTCAAGAGGTTAACGGTTTATGCTAAATAAATATTAACTATAACATTTAGTTTGACATAATTATATCAATTGACCTTTATAAAATGTAAATTAATACTACTACTTAGTTTTGACTGGCTTAATATTTTAATAGTTAACGGTTAATTAAGTAATTTAATTAATATGAGCAATTCTAAGCGAGGCGAACTAATGACGCGCGACAAGGTACACGACGTGCAAAAACAATGCGCGAACGATGCACGGCCACACGCGACATAGCGCGCGGACGATGCGCGAAGCAGCCCGCCACCGTATGCGGAACAGCACGCGCGACATGCGAGAAAACTAAATAGGGGACGCATTTATACTAAACAAATATTAAATAAATAGAAAGTAGTTAAGTTGATATTAGCCATGTTATTATTTATTATAAAAGTGCAAGTTGAACACTACACATTTAATCTAATTGGAATACTAATCTAATAAATATTAGCCGAGCGAATCTTAAGTTAGTTATCCAAAATATGTGACCTGACGAATTAACGTTATTAACATAAGTGTTTATAAGCGAAAACAATTTATCATTACGCGCAGAAGCCGTATGACACACGCGAACGGCGCGCGACAATGCGTGCGAACAGCACGTGCGACATGCGCGAACGACACGCGATGACGCGCGTGAAACAGCACTGCGGCACGCACACGGTGCGCGCACAGCACGACGTCGCACGAACAACACGTACTACACGCAAGAGTCACTAACAGATATTGCGTTTGTACTAAATAAGTGTTAAATGAAAAGTATTCAAGTTGGCATTAATCTAGTTAACATTTATTCATACAGGCGCTGTGGCAGAACCTCCAAGTTATTGGGCCCACATGCACCTGTCCTTGTCCCAAAGACCTCAGACGGCTATGCATGTGCACCAGATAACTTAACAGGATCTGTCCGATTGCCCTAAGGACATCGGATAAACCACTTACAACCAGAACCGCGAGATTAAGTAACACAAATCACACACACCAATATTTTTGCAGCGGAAATCTTACTACCAAATTTTACAAGTTACAAAAATTTTACATTATTTTATCGGAGTGATTACAAGAGTATAAGTTTGAAATATATGCTAGCTCAAATGACCATCCTCAATAAGAAGTATAGAAGGAGTACTTAGACTTATAAGAAGGCCGAGCCCACCGGCACTTAACACCATCACAGCAGCACAAGGTTAGAACCTGAAAAACAACAGGAAATAAAATCCTGAGTATGGAATTACTTAGCAAGACTTACCCAACTAAAGAAAAGACTCTCAAGGGTATGCTGGCTCTAAGAGGATTCAAGAAATGGCTTATCAAGAATCAAAGACTCTGTTTGCAGAAAAGTTTACTATGAGTGGATCCTTAAAAATCCAGTTTTAATTATCAGGTTAAGTAAAGTTACCTACATCTAGAGTTCTTTCTTCCCTAGTTCAATCACTTGGCCTATACTAGTCGTCTTTTCATCATCCCTTTAGTTCACTGGATTGCTACGTGTAGGGCAGTGACCAAGTCTTCATAACCGCGAAGGTACGGCGATCCGAATCGATTATACTCAGCTGAGGATCTCCAATCACACGACATATGTAGCACTTAACCCTTGCATATGTCAACTCGCCACCGGGGTTCTTAAGACCAGATCAGGTTCACGCCAACCGAGAGCACAGATACACCACCGTCCAGCCTCTTGCCACGGAGGGTACACGATACTCTCGCCATCTCTCCACTCCCATTGCGAGGTATCTTATTCTGATATTAGTCTGCCCAAGGCAAAGCTTACCCATGACGAGGCATGTGACCAGTTAAAGGGTCCTCGATCAGCAAGCCTACATCGGCACGGTCCTTAATCAACTCAGATGGAGACACTACACCGAGACTCCTTTCTCATGCAAGTCAGCCGCCCGGTCTCAGCTTTATCATTTAAACCCAAAGTTTGGTACCTGGCAGAGGTACATCTTTTTTGATGTCGAATCCATTAAGGCCTTTGACGGATTCACCATCACATGTTTTTCTTTTTGAAAACATTCCCACCCACTGAAGCATCATTTTTGTTTTAAAACAAAACATTTTTGTTTGCTAAAGTAAGGCTAGGCATCAAAAATCCTTTTCAAAAAGGGTATCAAGGAAGGGTAATCAATTTTCAAGGAAGGAAATGCATCAACGGTTTAGCACACAACTCCTATCACCTAATGCATCAAACAAGGTGATAAAGATTTTTAAAACATCAAGGAGGTGGCGAATGCACCGAGGCTTGCCTGAATAACACTAGGTTAGTGTTGTTAAGTGGCGACCACTTGGCGACCATCTCTTGTTCTGATCTTGTTTCGTCTATCATCTTCAGATTAGTTCATCAGCTTCATCTGGCGGATTAGCCCGCGCTTAGGGTCGACTTGGGTCGTCTTCCGCACCACGCGATTATTTATCGTACCTCATGAGATGCATGATGCACATGTATGAGCATGAGTATAACGAGTATAATATAGATAATCTACTAAAAAGGACGAAACACTTAAAACCAAGCATTAAGCATCATGGATATCACAGCAGGACATCGACTACATCCATTAACCAATTTGACATATTATACTAGAAAATCTATTTTGATTCCTAGCTTTTTATTTACTCTTTAACTGTGTATCTTAATGACTTAATTTACCGATTAACTTGTGTATCATATATATATATATATATATATATATATATATAATTTTCCATTTTTAACACCTACAATCCCGCAAACACTGAGACCTATTGAGATCTTTTTCATCCTACGACATCGACCAAATTACTAAAACGACTCAGGCAATCAATAAATATTAAACCTAGTCAAACCATCCACCAATCCTCTAATACAAGTAACAAATTTACTTACTCTGACTAATTCGACGCGATAGTCGCAAGCACAACTAAGGGTTCCGGTTGACGGCATCCAGGGGCCTTCTTTTCTTCGGTAATCAATTGTTGTAGATCTTTTCCTCGACTGAATAATTTTGACAAACCGAACTTGAGTCGCGCAGGATGTCCGAGCTTTTTGTCGCGCACTTGGTGAACACCACGCTGCTAGCTTCGTCTTCACCCGATTCTTAGGATTTCTTGCTGACGCGCGGAACAACGACGAGATAGGGATTTTAAAGCCGAGCGAGCCGAGAGGCGCACTGGCGAGCAGGAAACCGTGCGAGCACAAGACAGGGAAAATGATGGGCTCGACAACACGCGAAGCGACGACAGTTGAATCGGCAACAAAGTGTTGGCGAATTTGATGAACACGACCACAGTCGCGTGCTGACGCGGTCAAGATAACTGTGGCTAACGAGCTTACGATAGAAACGATGATGGCGTGGCACGACAAACTGAAACAGGGACGCGGCAACAGACACGCTTGACAACCACAGACGCAGTCGGATAACTAAAAATACTGCGACAGCCAAGAATCGGCTCGGAGACGACGACCGGCACGCAAGAGAGGAGCTCGACGCGAAAACTCGACACGCCGTTACGAGCAGAGAATTTTCGTGCGCGCGGCAAACAAAGAAATAGCGAGCTTAGCGTGCGTAGAGAGCTCGACTGGGCGCGGCTACCAGGGATCTGCAAGAGTACAGAGACGCACAGCAGCAGAACCAATCAACCGGTGAAGAAGGAACTGACCGCGCTCGAACTCGAAATGGAGTACAGGCAAGGAATAATGGAGAACGCGAGTGCGGGGAACGGCAGTCGAAGCCGAGCAGGAAGAAAACTCCGGCTGGGCGCGACCAAGGACTGGGCGAGCGCGACCATCGTCGCCGGTGAAAAGCCGAGCAAGGGAGGGGCGCTGCAGGGACGAAGCACACGTGCGCAAGGAAGCTCGACGGCTGGACGAGCATAGGAACACGCGCAGGAGCTGGGACAGGCCGTGCGCAGGGAAGAAGACGCGCAGAGGAGCTCAGCAGCGAGAGCAGAGCAGGGGCTGAGCTCACGGCCATGGAGGGATCTCGGCCAGACGGACAGGGAGCCATGGGAGAGGGAACCGGCTGTGGGCGCGGCAGAGAGAGAAAACGGAGAGCAGGGCGAGCTGGCAGCGAGCAGGCATCTGGGCGCGCTGTGGGAGTAGGAGCCGGAGAGAGTGCCGCGCGCAGGGAGATGGAGGGGAGTAGCAGAGCCGCGCGCAGGAGAGGCCTTGGCTGGGGAAGATGCTCGGTAGGGAGAGAGAGGAGCAGGCACGGCTGAGCGAGCAGGGGTAACGCGCGTGGAGAAGAAGGAGCATGCGCGTGCGTTTAAAGGAACCAGGGGCGGCGGCGTCAAAAAATCCCAGGGGAGGGGCGGCGCGCGGATAGGTTAGAAAAACAGATATTTTCAGATTTTTTTTTTAATTATTTCTTTCTTCTCTTTTTTTATAATGGAAAATCGCAGATATTTTTAGATCGAGATTTTCAGCAATAACAAAAGGGTCAACGCACTAGACGACAACTGGCTACACACTTTATTTTCCGAATCAAGAAACGAAAAATCCGAGTGTCGGCGTTTCGACCCCGGGGGGTCCCTGGACCGACGAGTGAATTGTCGCTGCGTGTCCCTGCCCAAATGGGTTGGCGCGGGATGGAACACAAGAGGTGGGACAAGCCTTGTATTATCCTGCTCCAGGGGTGCCGCTCGCAGTAGGGGTTACAAGCGCGTCGCGTGAGAGAGAGAGGGACACAGAGCTCGTCCGCCGCTTCCCTCGCGCGAACCCCCCTCAGGGTGGCCCTGGACCTCCCTTTTATAGAGGCAAGGAGAGAGTCCAGACGTACAACGGGGGGCGTAGCTATGCGCTAACGTGTCCGGCAGTGGAGTGCCTCAGCCCTGTGTACATGCCAACGTGGCCGTTGGGGGAGAGCTTGGGCCCTGTACATGTGATGGCGTGGCCGTCGGAGAAGCGCCTGAGTCCTGTAGAAGCACAGCTGGCAGCACGGCGTGGATCCTGCTGACGTCTCCTTGCTGTCGTAAGGGGCTGAGAGCCACCGCCCACCAGCGTCATGGCGCACGCGGGGCACCATCATTACCCGTCGCCGGGGTAAGCCAGATGGGACGCCGGTCTTGTTCCTTGTAGCCTGAGCAGGCTAGGAATAGGGAAATGATGCATCCCCTATTAGCGCGGTCAGTCCGAGCCCAGGGTCGGTCGAGGCGGAGACTTCTCTTGAGGCCGAGGCCGGGGTCGGGCGAGGACGCGATTCCTCCCGAGACCGGGGTCGAGGCCGAGTCCGGGGGTCGGGCGAGGCGGAGACCTCCTCCCGAGGCCGGAGCCTGAGGTCGGGTGAGGCGGAGACCTCCTCCCGAGGCCGGAGCATGAGGTCAGGCGAGGCAGAAACCTCCTCCTGAGGCCGGAGCATGAGGTCGGGCGAGGCGGAGCTTCCTATTGCGCCCGACGCTGAACTCGGTGATTGATCGTGACTTGTTATCAGTCATTGTCGGGGTGGCTGACACGGCAGTCGGAGCGGAGCGAGCGGCGCTGTTTTCCTGTCATGTCAGACAGTAAAGAAGAGGGGCGAAGTGACTGCGGTCACTTCGGCCTGCCCGACTGAGGCGCGTGTGTCAGGATACGGTGTCAGGCATCCCCTGCATTTAATGCGCCTGCGAAGCGGTCGGTTGGTGAGGCGGTCTGGCCAAGGTTGCTTCACAACAAAGCCTGCCCGAGCCGGGCCTTGGGAGTGCCGAGGGGGCGCCCGCTGCCTGAGGAGGCCCTCGGGCAAGGCGTGAACTCGTCTGGGACTACTGTTCCAACCCGAGGCTGGGCTCGGTTGAGATCGCGTCCCTCGGGTAGACGAAGTCTTGGCTTGAACCGCACCCGTCAGTTGGTCTGAGGGTGTTTACCAGCCATGATTAGGAGCGTTGGGGGTACCCCTAATTATGGTACCCGACACCGAGGTATACGATTCTGACTAAATCTCGTTCAGATAGTTTTCGTGACTGTTTTGGGTAACACGGAAACGACTGGATATTGAATACATTATTCTGAGACAATACTGGTTTAGTTGAACTCGGATAAAAATTTATCTGATGTCTAAACACAGTTGATTTGATTCAAAACTTAATAATTCATCTGTAGTCTGAATTATTGCGACATGAGCCACGAAAATCTAATTTGAGATCGAGGCGAGAAATAACATACCGAATCAAATGGATTTCAGCTTGGTATTTTAAGTTACGACTGATTTCGTTGAAGTTAAACCGTTTAGAAATTATTCGAGTTCGGCTCTAATTACCTTTATCTATTTTAATCGATTTATTACCAAATATTCCTGATTATTAATCTCGCGCATGATTTCTCTCGGATACTGCGCGATCTAAATTGTGTTGCCCCCAACATTTAGTTGTCGAGCACAAATTAAGTTATCGGGGATAGAATCATCCGAGTGAGTTCGGACTTCCGAGTTCGTGTTCGCGCAAGCGACGAATTTTAATTAATCATCGGACGCACAGATTTTCGGAACAACGATGTTCCGAATATCACGAAAATTTTGGAAGAGCCCGAGTAAATAAAAACGATGTCGAACTCGCGACAAACGGAACAGATGCGATATTAAAATCGCGATAGACGAAGACGATTAACTTTTAACATCCGTTTTATCCACTGATTACGTGCTTAAATCCGTACTCGTTGTCGAGCGGAATATAAACACCTAGGGTGTTATAGCCCTCCCCCTTAAAAGAATCTCGTCCCGAGATTCGGAGCGAAAGACTTCTAAGGGTAGAGAAGCATGTAACCCATATCCATATCAGCGGTAACCTTAAGACAGTCCGAAGCGAAAGCGAGTGCCTCAGAATGTGGTTTCTCAAGTGGACATAACATATATTGCCTTAGGCTAATTTAGAAATGTCCACCAATAGAGATGTTGCCTGCCAGAGGAACACTTAAGGTTCCATGTGTGCAGTTGCTTTTTCTGATGACACTGTACTATCTGAGTCTGTTGAGCGAGTGGCAAATACGTGATTTTACTCAAACAGAATCAGATGCAACCATCATGGGTAAAACTCACCGAAAGAGGTTTACCAACAAGTGGTCACAGTGAGTTCGTAGCACATGAGACGGATGTGGATGTTGAATACTGTCGCGGTTAACATGTGGCTAACCCGAGAATTCAAGTCCACGAAAGATGGTATAGATTCGAGAGAATCACCAGCGGAGGGATCTGTAGATACGGACTTTATAACCAGTCCATTTTATTCAACACTAATCATGGCTCGACTGTGATCACACATGCTAAAAAAGCACATGTGAGCCGATCGAGGCATGACTAGAGCGATGATTAGGTGGTTACTGGCTGACTTAATCTCGATTCTTGAAAGTACTTCCTTAAGATGGGTTGTACCAAAGCGAGTTTAGATAACTCGGTAAAACGATCTCTAAACTCAAATTTTGTTCACAAAGCAGTTACGAGTTAGTAAAACCAACTTGTTGAACTACTTTTGACATTGAGCAGGTCCTCTCAGTACCATCGGTAAGCCAAGGGTTGAGAGTTCACCCATACTAACAGTTGATCATGCACTTGGGCAGAAATTCATTTGGTCATGTTGTGTTGGGGACTTGTTCTCAAATGCTTCGGATTAAGAACAAGGCAACATAAAAAGTGTTAAATGATAAAGCCCTTCGTCCTTTGAAACATTATTTCCCTTCGAGATATAATGTGTTCCGGACGAAGGTCACAAATAACATATCTTCGTAAGCACAATAAACTATGACGAAGAACTTACATGCAACATAAAGAGTAATATAAACATTTAAATATTATCACAACGTCATTTCTATCTTATTATCATATGAAAATAGAAATGAGTTCAAATTACAAGTGTACCTTCGGATTGCAGGAAGGCAAAAGTACAAGGATGACAGAAAGCAAATGCCCAGTCAGCCTGAACAGTACGGGGGTACTGTTCATCTATTTATAGGCGTGGGACGTAGCCCATGAAAAATTACATTCATGTCCATTACATTTGCTAATGACTTATGGGAATCTATTAAGGCCTAAGTAGTCTTTTCATCTTTAAGTCGGTTCCCCTTTCTGCTATCGCGACGAAGCTTTCTGCGCATAGCTTCGGCTGTGCACCATTCTTCGTACAGCTTGGTAATCAGCTTCGTACAGCTTGGGCTTCGTTCTGACCGTACTCCATGTTCATGATCCGAGTCCGAAGATACCTGTTCATATAATTCACTTGGAAAATATTGTCAAATCATGTTTTTGAGGACCTTCGGAGGACGAAGGCCCCCAACAGTAGCCCCTCGCAATATTAATTTGTTAGCGATAAATTCAGATTGCGATATGGACGAAGGCCTTAAGCCGAAGGTCCGAAAAAACACCTTCCCTTTGCTAGAATAGCAAAAGTCACTGACACCTGGGACCACACAGTTTCCGTTATATCGAGTGTATAAATAAGAGCCCGCCATATTTGATTTGGCACGCTCTCTTTGCCATCTGTTTTTCCTGCTTATAAAACTTTCTGCCCAAAAATATTTGTTTTCTTTCGTAGTTTTAAGCTTCGGAAGCGAGAAGTAGGATCTCCGAAGAGATGTCTGAGGGGAAGAAGGCTGTTGTCGAGATGAAGCTAAGTCTCTCTGAAGAGAAGAACCTGGGGTTTCTTGAGGCAATGTCGAAGACCAATACAGAAAAGATCACCAAAGAGATTTTAGAAGGTTTATCTGAAGATACTGGTGACAGCGACAGTTATGATGTAGAAAGCGGCGGGGGAGAGTCTGAAGATCGACCATGGCGGCCAAGTCACACGGTTTTCGGGAAAACCACTATTAAGCAGAGTCATATTGACAATATGAGGGGGAGATATTTTCGAGATATATCTATTGTGAGGGCTGATGCTGGAGAAAAGACTTCTCCCACCCCCGAAGAAGATGAGGTCGTGATCTTCCGAAGCTTTCTCAAGGCTGGGCTTCGGTTCCCCCTAAGCAGCTTTGTTGTCGAAGTCCTGAATACATTTCAAATCTACCTTCATCAAATTACTCCCGAAGCTATCATAAGAATGGGAATCTTTGTCTGGGCTGTGAAAAGCCAAGGTTTAGAACCAAATGCTAAAAGCTTTTGCAAAATTCATGAATTGGTATATAGGACGAAGCCTTGGGGGAAAGAACAATATCACAACAACTTTGGTTGTTACAGCTTCGGTGCTCGCTCCGGGTCAAGCTGCCCTGTGCCAACCTTTCGGAAGAGGTGGCCCGGGGCCTGGATGACAGAATGGTTCTATGTAAAGAATGACTTGACAGCGCAAGAAGATGTTAAGAGTATCATTATGCGCCCCATCTGGCAACGCTTCGGACTCCGAAAGTCGAAGGTTGAAATGGATGAAGCGGCCGAAGAATGCCAAAGAGCTTTCGGCGCAATCTGCTCTTTTATTGGGACAAGGGATCTGGTCCAAGAGCATATTGCCTTCAGGGTGTGGCCACTTGCAGGAAAGTGGGAAATGCCGAAGGAGACCATCAAAGGGTCTGACGAAGGTGGACTAGTCAGACTAAAGTACACATTCAAATACGGGGATAAATTTGTTGAACCTGATGACGACTGGTTAAAAAGCATTGAAACATTAAGTGACGAACTGCTTGGGGTATATTCGAAGGCCGAAAACACTGCATTATCGGCAGCCTTCGGAGGCCGAAAGAAGAAGAGACTCAGCCGGGTATTTGATGCAATCGGGTTTGTCTACCCTGACTACCATTATCCGGTGCCGGGCCGCAAAAGAAAAATACTTCTCCTGCAACAGAAGTTGCCACAAGTGCTTCTAGTGAGCCAGCGTCGCAAAGAAAAAAGATGAAGGTGCTCACCCACCGGGCACGTTTTATTGAGCCGGCCACAGTGCCTGAATTTATCGGTGAAGTCTCTTTGGCCACTGAAACTACAGAGCCAGCTCCAGTGCCGAAGATCGAAGAAAAAACTGAAGCACCTTCAGCAGAGAAGACAGAAAAACCGAGAATTGAAGGACCAAAAATATTGGAAATCTTAAGTCCTTCAGCAAGTGCTGAGACAATAAAAAATCAAAAGGGCCCATCTGTGACCCCAAAAAGAAAAAGAATGGCAAACGTTTTAGACGTTTTGGAGACAATTAAGTCTTCAAGCATAACTCCAAAGAAGACTGTTGAACTTTCTGGAGTGTCTACTGAAGCTTTAGTTGCTGAAGCTTCGAAGCAACAACCTGAGGCTGAAGCTGGGCCTTCAGAGCCCAGCAAGGAACAACCTCTGGAAGCCGAAGAAAAAATAAAAGTGCCAGAGCCAATTTTGGTTGAAGAAATTGACACTGCCGCCCCCGAAGCTCCTTCCACCATATGCGATTACATTGTGCGACATGCTTCGGGGAAGAAATTATCTGAAGAAGAAATTTATGAAGCCAAACACTATGCGAAAGAATTAAAATATCTGAAGGGGGCACTAGTGTTCAATGGGACAAACGAAGATGACTTCCTATACTGTCTCCCTGACAACAAAGAATTATCTGTCTGCCGGGAGATGGCTAGGAGTATGGGGTTCCCGAAGCTCGAAGCTGGCTTATGTGCTATGGCGAAAGAAGATCTCGCGGATAGTCTTGCGTATAATAGCCTGAAGGTATGGGAATTAGACGTTTGAAAAATTTTACAATTCGTAACTCATTCTTTTATTCTTATATGGATTCTTTTTCGTATAGGGTTTAATTCTAAGCAACGCATTAAGAGCACAAAAGAGTGCCGAAGACGAGAGCTATGAAATTGCGTTCAACAATTTACGATCAGAAGTTATTAAACTGAGAAACGAAGCTCTAGAAAAAGATAAAATTCTGCTTACATTGGTAGACAAGATAAAAAAGGACGAAGCTGCTGCAAAGGTTCAGGCCGAAGCTCACAGACGCGAAATTAAAGATCTTCAGAAGCAATTGGCCCGGGCGAAAGAAGAACGCATACTTGAAGAGACGAGGCGGGAATGTAGCGACCAATGGGCTAATCATTTGGAAGGAACCGTTGAAGAGCTTCGGTCTTCTAAGAAAAGGTGCTACGAAAAATCCATGGATTGTAAAAATAAAAACCAGCTTCGCCAGTGTTGGCGCATTTTCGAGTGAAGAAGATTTTGTGAGAGGTAACCCAGAAGGGCCGATAGAATGGATCTGCCACGAAGCTGAAGCCTTCGAAGAAATTCTAAACAGTCGAGGTGACATTTGCGCCTTCTCGGGTGCCAGGGGGATTGCTTCTATACTGGAGAAAAAAGGCTGCGATCATGTTAAGGTTCTTGCACAATCCGAAGCCAGCTTATCCCCTGAAGATATTAAAGACCCCTCGGCCGAAGCTAGCCAGGCTGGTGGAAAATTTTTCACCGATGTCTGGGACAATGGTGGCCGAGAAATGGCCCGAGAAATTATCCAAAAAAGCGAAAAAGGCATTCATGATGCTAGGAAAGTAGCAGAAGCTGCTGAAAAAAGCACAGAGCCCGAAGGGCAAATAGGTATTAACTAGTGTTTTTTATCTCTTTGTTGTAATTTTTGATTTCAAACTTGACCACGGCTTGTAATAGTAATAAGTCCGCATCCACTCTTCCCTCAGAACCTGCTGGATCGTCGGCTGGCCCCCACACGAAGGGGGATGACGAAATTAGACAAATGGCCGAAGCTATCATGGATAAAGTTGTTGAACAACTACTAAATGAGGCTGCAGAAGTAGTACTCAGGGAAGACTAGATGTTATTGTAAAAACATTTGAAATGTGATCTATGTAATATTTTGTAACTTTGAATGTAATATACAAATTTCTTTTTAAGATTCAATTCTTTACGATGCATGAAATTTAACATACATACCGTTTTTGAGCCTTCGGCGAAAAAACACCTTCCCTTCTTTTCATGCTTCGTGAAGAAAAACTTTTATGTATCCCGACAACTTCAATACTGCTCTGATGAAGCATATCTATGCTTCGTAAATTTTTTTCCGAAGATGTACTTCGAAGGTCAATATCGTATTTCCTTTTTCTGCCTTAGCACAATTTTCACTTTTTCAAAACATTCTCTGAAGATCGATATTGTATCCCCTTCTTGTGCCATATGCAGCATGATGTATGATGCTTATGCTATGCAAAATGATGTGATGATGTTATGTTATGTAGATGACATTTGTTCCGAAGATACACACATATCCCACAAAATATTTTTGTACCAGCGCTGACTTTTCGCTGTAAGCTCTACATTCCCTTAGGAACGACTTTGGAGCTTCTTCGCCTTTTACTTAGGCGGTATCAGCGTTGACTTTTCGCTGTAAGCTCTGCATTCCCTTAGGAACGACTTTGGAGCTTCTTTGCCTTTTACTTAGGCAGTATCAGCGTTGACTTTTTGCTGTATGCTCTGCATTCCCTTTGGAACGACTTTGGAGCAGAAAACTTACACTGCGTTCCCTTTGGAACGACTTTTTCTGATTTCAGCAAACTTACTCTGCGTTCCTTAGAACGACTTTTTGTTGCTTCGAAGGATTTTCAATAATTCGAAGGTCCTCCTTGTTATCGTAAACTTTTTCATGAAAACTAAAAAATGTCCTTTATTACACAGAAAATAGAACTGAATGGGAAAAACTGGTAGGATATTTGTCAATAGATGTGCTTCGACTTGGCACAGTGCTATTGACTGTGCGAGCTTCGGATTGTTCTCTGAGATCCCTTTGGTGTGGAGCATATTGGCTCCCTTCTGGCTGTTGGCCTTATTGCAACGGTGGTGGAGGCGGAGGCTGTTGCCGGGAAGCTTGAGGTTGACTCGCCGAAGCAACAGAAACTGCAGGGTGGTTGCCTATGTATTCTGGGATGTAAGGCGGATGGTACTGTTGGGGGCCTTCGTCCTCCGAAGGTCCTCAAAAACATGATTTGACAATGTTTTCCAAGTGGATTATATGAACAGGTATTTTCGGATTCAGAATTATGGATATGGAGCACGACCAGGACGAAGCCTGAACCAGACGAAGGTCGAGGGCGGCCGAAGCTGTGCGCAGGGAAGCTTCGGCGCGTTGGCATACGAGAGAACCGACTTAAAGATGAAAAGACTTCGGGGGCCTCGACAGATTTCCATAAACTGTTAACAAATGTAATGGACATGAATGTAATTTTACGTGAGCTGCGTCCCGCGTCTATAAATAGATGAACAGTACTCCCGTACTGTTCACGCTGACTTGGCATTCTGCTTTTGCATCACGCTTGTATTCTATACCTTCTTTCAGGACCGAAGGTACATTTGTAATTTGAAATCATTTCTATTTTTCCATGTTAATAAAATAGAAATGATTTTATGTTGTTTATATCATATTTCGTGCTTTATATGAGTCCTTCGTCATTACTCGTTGTAGTTACGAAGGTATGTCCCTTATAACCTTCGTCCGAAACTCATTATTTCCCGAAGGGACATAATGTTTCGAAGGACGAAGGACTTTAACATTTAACACTTTTTATGTTGCCTTGTTCTTAACCCTTAGCATTTGAGAACAAGTCCCCAACATTGGCGCCCACCTCCGGTGAACTCACTTCCACTTCGAGCTTTTTTGAACACCTTCGGAAGCTATGGCGCCGAAGAAAGCTTCAGCGACTGGGGCTTCAGCACTGCAACCGCTGGACCACAACCAGGAGACTGTCTCTCTTCGGGAGGCCCGAAGCCAGAAGAGAAAGGCTGTCAGCCCAACACTTCAGGAAGAAGAGCTAGACCAAGAAATCAGGGATATGGAGATGCTACACCAACAAGTACAAAGGAAGAAGGAGAAGATGGCCCGCCTAGCTGAGTTGCAAAGGCAGATAGACGAAGCCTCTGAGGAAGTCCGCCATCTTACTCACGATGAGCAGAACAGAAGGCCTCATCAGAAAGACCTTCATCAGGAGGGCTTCGTCAACGAAGATGACTGGTATGACAATTTCCATCAGGGAAATTTTGTTTTTGATGATGTTTCTCCTCTGTCTGCTGAGCTGCAGGCTACACCTTGGCCTTCATCCTATAAGCCACCCCAGCTTCCCATGTTTGATGGTCACTCCGACCCGAAGCAATTCTTGATGAGCTACGAAGCAACGGTGTCTTCGTACGGGGGCAATGCTGCAGTCATGGCGAAGTCTTTCGTCATGGCCGTCAGGAATGTTGCTCAGACCTGGTATTCCTCCCTTCGGCCAGGAACAATAACTTCATGGCAGAAGCTGAAGGATATGTTATTGACCAGCTTTCAAGGATTTCAGACGAAGCCGGTCACAGCTCAAGCCCTGTTCCAGTGTATTCAGGATCACGAAGAGTACCTTCAGGCGTATGTCCGAAGGTTTTTACGATTGAGGGCGCAGGCACCAACGGTGCCCAATGAAATTGTTATCGAAGCCATGATGAAGGGGCTTCGTCCTGGGCCTGCAGCTCAATACTTTGCTAGAAAGCCTCCTCAGACCTTGGAGAAATTGCTCCAAAAGATGGATGAGTACATTCGAGCTGACAATGACTTTCGTCAAAGAAGGGAGGAGGCCTTCAGATTTTCTGAAATGACCAGGGGCTTCGGAGGAAGATACTACCCGAGACATGTCCGTTCTATCCACAACACTCAGAATGATGATAAGGGGAGTCAGAACAGACCGCAATGCTCATCACAGGCTTCGGGGCAACAACAAACTTCCTTCCGGCCACCAGCTCCAAGAGGCAGAGGCGCCAGGGGCTTCGGCGGAAGATTCGGAGATCAGCCAAGGAGACTGTTTTGCTTGTTCTGTGGAGAAGGCAAGGGCCATACCACTAGGTCGTGCCATATTACAATCCAGAAGCAAAAGGAAATTGCCGAAGCTGCATCTCAGCAAGCTCAGCCGAAGCAGGTCATGCATACTGCTTCGTATCATCCGCCTTATGTCCCACAATACATAGACAACCACCCTGCAGCTTCTGTAGCTTCGGCAAGTCAACCTCAAGCTTCCTGGCAACAGCTTCCGCCCCCACCTCCATTGCAGCAAGGCCAACAGCCAGAAGGGAGTCAATACACTCCACATCAGAGGGACTTCAGAGAGCAGTCCGAAGCTCGCACAGTTAACAGCACTGTGCCAGAGTCGAAGCACATATATTGACACATATCCTACCTTTGATAGCACTCTTTCCTATTCAGTTTTATTTTCTGTGAAGCAAGAAACATTGGTAGTTTTCATGTAATAATTTCGTTGTTTTCCGCGAGGAAGATCTATTTGATCCACAAGCTTAAATTGCTGAAGCTTAAAATTTTTTCCGTTACCAAGGAGGACCTTCGAATTAAAAATCCTTCGGAATAACAGAAAGTCGTTCTAAGGAACGCAGCGTAAGTTTGCGAAGTCACAAAAAGTCGTTCCAAAGGGAGCGCAGTGTAAGTTTTCTGCTCAGAAGTCGTTCCTAAAGGAATGCAGAGCCTACAGCGAAAAGTCAACGCTGATACCGCCTAAGTAAAAGGCGAAGAAGCTCCTAAGGGAGGCTTACAGCGAAAAGTCAACGCTGATACCGCCTAAGTAAAGGGCGAAGAAGCTCCTAAGGGAGGCTTACAGCGAAAAGTCAACGCTGAGATCGTCTAAGTAAAAGACGAAGAAGCTCCGAAGACGTTCCTAAGGGAATGCAGAGCTTACGAATATATTTTATGAGTATCTTCGGAACAAATGACACATGCATAACATAACATCATCACATCATTTTGCATAGCATAAGCATCATACATCATATTGCATTTGGCAAGAGAAGGGGATACTCTCAACCTTCGAAAGGATGCTTTGAGAAAGTGGCATCGAAATTGTATAGCTTCGGAATACAGTTTCGAAGAATATTTTTACGAAACGTGGGCGAATTTTATCAGATCAATATCGAAGTTGTATAGCTTCGGAGTATAGCTTCGGAGAATGTTTTCACGAAGCATGGATATCATTCATCAGGGAAATTTTAACGAAGAATGTCTTCTTCACGAAGCATGAAAAGAAGGGAAGGTGTTTTTTCGCCGAAGGCTCAAAAATGGTATGTATTTAAAGTTTCATGCATCGTAAAGAATTCGATAATGAAAAGAGACTTGTATATTACATTCAAATGTACAAAGTGTAGCATAGATTACATTTTAAATGTTTCTTCTAAATAGCATCTAATCTTCTCTCAATACTGCTTCGGCGGCTTCATTCAGAAGTTGGTCAACAACCTTGTCCATGATAGTTTCGGCCATTTGTTTAATTTCTTCATCCCCTTTTGTGAGGGGATCGGCACTTGGTTCAACAGTTTCTGAGCGAAGAGAACACTTCTTCATCACTTTTACAAGTCGCGAACAAAGTTTAAAATAAAAATTACAACGTAACAAGAATGACTAATTGGTACCTAATTGTTTTTCGGGCTCCGTACTCCTTTCGGCAGTTTCTGGCTCCGTACTCCTTTCGGCAGTTTCTGCTACTTTTCTAGCATCATGAATCCCTTTCTCGCTTTTTTGGATGATCTCTTGCGCCATTTCTCGGCCGCCGTTGTTCCAGATATCAGTAAAAAATTTGCCACCAACCACGCTTGCTTCGGCCGAGGGGTCCCTGACATCTTCGGAAGAGAGGGTAGCTTCAGACTGAGCTAAGAGTTTTACGTGCCCGCAACCTTTCTTCTCTAAGATAGAAGCAATTCCTCTGGCGCCCGAAAAAGCGCATATGTCGCCACGACTGTTCAGAATCTCTTCGAAGGCCTCTGCTTCGTGCTTAATCCATTCCAGCGGATCTTCGGGATTGCCTCGAGCAAAATTCTCTTCGCTGGAAAAGGCGCCGACGCTAGCAAAGCTGGTTTTAATTTTATTCACGCATTCTATAGATTTAACATAGCATTTCCCCTGAGACGTGCGAAGCTCTTTAATTCTTGATTCCAATTTGCTGACCATAAAATCACTAAGTTCTCGTTTCGTTTCCTCAAGCGCGCGCTCCTCTTTAGCTCTAGCCAGCTGCTTCTGAAGATCTTTTATCTCGCGTTTTTGAGCTTCGGCTTGGGCCTTTGAATCAGCTTCGTCTTTTTTCACTTTATCTACTAGTGTAAGCAGAATTTTATCTTTTTCCAAAGCTTCGTTTCTCAGTTTGATAACTTCAGAGCGTAAATTATTAAACGCAATTTCATAACTTTCATCTTCGGCGCTCTTTTGCGCTCTTAGCGCGTTGCTTAGGATCAAGCCCTATAAAAAAATTCATATAAGAAAAAAGGAATGAGTTGTGTAAAAATTATAAGGGGATTTTCTTTTCAAGCATTAAATTCCTGTACCTTCAGGCTGTTGTACGCAAGACTGTCTGCGAGATCTTCTTTAGTCATGGCACTTAATCCAGATTCAAGCTTCGGGAAACCAATACTCCTGGCCATCTCTCGGCAGACAGATAGCTCTTTGTTGTCGGGCAGGCAGTATAAGAAATCATCTTCATTTGTCCCATTGAATATTACTGCTCCCTTCGGATATTTTAGCTCCTTTGCATAATGGTTAGCTTCATGAGTTTCCTCTTCAGATAGTCTTTTCCCCGAAGCATGTCGTATGATGTAATCACATATGCTGGCAGGCGCTTCGGGGATGGCAGTGCCAGTTTCTTCAACTAAAATTGGTTCTGGTATTTTTATTGCTTCGGCTTCCAAAGTTTGCTCCTGCAAGGGCTCTGAAGGCCCACTTTCAGCTTCAGCTTGTTGCGTTGGAGCTTCGGAAGAAGCTTCAGCAATTTCAACACTCTTTTTTGGAGTTGTGCTTGAAGACTTAATTGTCTCCAAGACATCTAGTACATTTACCATTCTCCTCCTTTTTGGGGTCACCATTGTACCCTTTTGGGTTTTTGCTGCTTCGACATTTGCTACAGGACTCAAAATTTCTAATGCTTTTTCCTTAGTCGGATTTTTCGCTTCTTCCATTTTTTCTGTGGATGGAGCTTCGGCCATCTCTGCAATTTCTGGCAGCAAGGTTGGCTGTTCAGCTTCGGCGGCTGAAGAAGTTTCTCCGGTGAACTCAGGCACCGAAGCTGGTTCAATATGGCGTGGTCGGTGTGTGAGAACCTTTAACCTTTTTCCTTTCGGTTCTGGCTCGCTAGGAGCAGTTGCAGCTTCTTCTTTTTCAGAGGTTATGTTTTTCCTTTTTTGCCTTCGGATGGGGTAATGGTAATCAGGGTAGAAGAACCCGACTGCATCAAACACTCGGTTGAGTCTCTTCTTTTTTCGGCCCCCGAAGGCTGCTGATAGTGCAGTATTTTCAGCCTTCGAGTATGCCCCAAGTAATTCATCACTTAATGTTTCAATGCTTTTCAGCCAGTCATCATCAGGTTCAATAAATTTATCTGCATATTTGAATGTGTACTTTAATCTGACTAGTCCGCCTTCGTCGGACTCTTTGATGGTTTCCTTCGGCATTTCCCATTTTTCTGCAAGTGGCCATACCCTGAAGGCAATGTGTTCTTGAACCAAGTCCCTTGTCCCGATAAATGAGCAGACTACCCCGAAGGCTCTTTGACATTCTTCGGCGGCTTCGTCCATTTCGACATTCGGTCTTCGAAGACCGAAGCGTTGCCAGATTGGGTGCATGATGATACTCTTCACATTCTCTTGAGCTGTTAGATCATTCTTTACATAAAACCATTCAGACATCCAGGCTCCGGGCCACCTCTTCCGAAAGGTCGGCACAGGGCAGCTTGACCCGGAGCGGGCGCCGAAGCTGTAGCACCCAAAGTTGTTGTGGTATTGCTCCTTTCCCCAGGGCTTCGTCTCGTATAATAACTCATGAATGTTGCAGAAGCTTTTAGCGTTCGGTTCCAAACCTTGGCTCCTCGCAGCCCAGACAAACACTCCCATTCTTATGATAGCTTCGGGAGTGATTTGATGCAGATGGACCTGAAATGTCTTTAGTACCTCAATTACAAAGTTGCTCAGGGGGAATCGAAGCCCAGCCTTGAGGAAGCTTCGGAAAATCACAACTTCATCTTCTTCGGGGGTGGGAGAAGTTTTTTCCCCGGCATCAGCTCTCACAATAGATATGTCTCGGAAATATCGCCCCCTCATATTATCAATGTGACTTTGCCTGATGGTCGTTTTCCCAAAAACTGTGTGGCTTGGTCGCCACGGTCGATCTTCGGCCTCTTCTCCACCACTTTCCACATCATAGCTGTCACTGTCATCCGTATCTTCGGACAAACCTTCGAGAATCTCCTTCGTGATTTTCTCTGTATTGGTCTCTGCCATCGCTATCAGGAACCCCAGATTCTTCTCCTCCTCGAGACTCAGCTTCGTATCAGCAGGGATCTTCAGCTTCGTCTCGGCAGGGATCTTCTTGCCTTCAGACATCTTCGGGAACGCTAAAAAATTGTTCCCGAGGCCGAAGCTTCGAAATCAAAAAGACCAGCAAATCTTAACGAACAAGAGTTAAAAATTTTAGTGGGCCGAAGCAAAAGGCAAGTGTGCGTACCAAATGAGTTCGCGATGTGATCTTATTTATACGCCTAGGGCGCTGAAAATTAAAAGGCCCCGCTTGTCAGTGAATGTTGCTATTCTAGCAAAGGGAAGGTGTTTTTTCGGACCTTCGGCTCAAGGCCTTCGTCCATATCGCAATCTGAATTTATTATTTACAAATTAATATTGCGAGGGGCTACTGTTGGGGGCCTTCGTCCTCCGAAGGTCCTCAAAAACATGATTTGACAATGTTTTCCAAGTGGATTATATGAACAGGTATTTTCGGATTCAGAATTATGGATATGGAGCACGACCAGGACGAAGCCTGAACCAGACGAAGGTCGAGGGCGGCCGAAGCTGTGCGCAGGGAAGCTTCGGCGCGTTGGCATACGAGAGAACCGACTTAAAGATGAAAAGACTTCGGGGGCCTCGACAGATTTCCATAAACTGTTAACAAATGTAATGGACATGAATGTAATTTTACGTGAGCTGCGTCCCGCGTCTATAAATAGATGAACAGTACTCCCGTACTGTTCACGCTGACTTGGCATTCTGCTTTTGCATCACGCTTGTATTCTATACCTTCTTTCAGGACCGAAGGTACATTTGTAATTTGAAATCATTTCTATTTTTCCATGTTAATAAAATAGAAATGATTTTATGTTGTTTATATCATATTTCGTGCTTTATATGAGTCCTTCGTCATTACTCGTTGTAGTTACGAAGGTATGTCCCTTATAACCTTCGTCCGAAACTCATTATTTCCCGAAGGGACATAATGTTTCGAAGGACGAAGGACTTTAACATTTAACACTTTTTATGTTGCCTTGTTCTTAACCCTTAGCATTTGAGAACAAGTCCCCAACAGGTACGAAGCAGTATGCATGACCTGCTTCGGCTGAGCTTGTTGCGCTGCAGCTTCGGCTATCTCCTTTTGCTTCTGGATGGTAACATGGCACATCCTGGTGGTATGGCCCTTGTTTTCACCACAGAATAAGCAAAATACTCTCCTTGGTTGATCTCCAAATCTTCCGCTGAAGCCCCTGGCGCCTCTGCCTCTTGGAGCTGGTGGCCGGAAGAAACTTTGCTGTTGCCCCGAAGCCTGTGAGGAGCACTGCGGCCTGTTCTGCTGACTCCCCTTATCATCATTTTGAGTAGAGTTGTGGATGGACCTGACATGCCTCGGATAGAATCTTCCTCCGAAGCCCCTGGTCATTTCAGAAAATCTGAAAGCCTCCTCCCTTCTTTGGCGAAAATCGTTGTCGGCACGAATGTACTCGTCCATCTTCTGGAGCAGCTTCTCCAAAGTTTGAGGAGGCTTCCTAGCAAAGTATTGAGCTGAAGGTCCAGGACGAAGCCCCTTGATCATGGCCTCGATGACAATTTCATTGGGCACCGTTGGTGCCTGCGCCCTCAAACGCAAGAACCTTCTGACATACGCCTGAAGGTATTCTTCATGATCCTGAGTGCATTGGAACAGGGCCTGAGCAGTGACCGGCTTCGTCTGAAACCCTTGGAAGCTGGTTAACAACATGTCCTTCAGCTTTTGCCATGAAGTGATCGTTCCTGGTCGAAGGGAGGAATACCAGGTTTGAGCAACACTCCTGACAGCCATAACAAAAGACTTTGCCATGACTGCCGTATTGCCACCATACGAAGATACTGTTGTTTCGTAGCTCATCAAAAACTGCTTCGGGTCTGAGTGGCCGTCGAACATGGGAAGCTGGGGCGGCTTGTAGGATGAAGGCCAAGGTGTAGCCTGCAGCTCAGCGGACAGAGGAGAAGTATCATCAAAAGCAAAATTTCCATGGTGGAAATTCTCATACCAGTCATCTTCGTTGAAGAAACCCTCCTGATGAGGATCCTTGTGCTGAGGCCTTCAGTTCTGCTCATCCTGAGTAAGATGGCGAACTTCTTCAGAAGCTTCGTCTATCTGCCTTTGCAGTTCAACTAGCCTGGCCATCTTTTCCTTCTTCCTCTGCACCTGTTGATGAAGCATCTCCATATCCCTGATCTCTTTGTCTAGCTCATCCTCCTGAAGCGTCGGGCTAACGGCCTTCCTCTTTTGGCTTCGGGCCTCCCGAAGAGAGACAGTCTCCTGATTGTGGTCCAGCGGTTGCAGGGCTGCAGCCCCAGTTGCTGAAGCTTTCTTCGGCGCCATAGCGAAGGTTTATGGCTTCCGAAGGTGTTCAAAAACTCAAAGTGGAAGTGAGTTCACTGGAGGTGGGCGCCAATGTTGGGGACTTGTTCTCAAATGCTTCGGATTAAGAACAAGGCAACATAAAAAGTGTTAAATGATAAAGCCCTTCGTCCTTTGAAACATTATTTCCCTTCGAGATATAATGTGTTCCGGACGAAGGTCACAAATAACATATCTTCGTAAGCACAATAAACTATGACGAAGAACTTACATGCAACATAAAGAGTAATATAAACATTTAAATATTATCACAACGTCATTTCTATCTTATTATCATATGAAAATAGAAATGAGTTCAAATTACAAGTGTACCTTTGGATTGCAGGAAGGCAAAAGTACAAGGATGACAGAAAGCAAATGCCCAGTCAGCCTGAACAGTACGGGGGTACTGTTCATCTATTTATAGGCGTGGGACGTAGCCCATGAAAAATTACATTCATGTCCATTACATTTGCTAATGACTTATGGGAATCTATTAAGGCCTAAGTAGTCTTTTCATCTTTAAGTCGGTTCCCCTTTCTGCTATCGCGACGAAGCTTTCTGCGCATAGCTTTGGCTGTGCACCATTCTTCGTACAGCTTGGTAATCAGCTTCGTACAGCTTGGGCTTCATTCTGACCGTACTCCATGTTCATGATCCGAGTCCGAAGATACCTGTTCATATAATTCACTTGGAAAATATTGTCAAATCATGTTTTTGAGGACCTTCGAAGGACGAAGGCCCCCAACATGTTGTTCATCCGTTTCTTCATGCGAGACGCATTATCCACTTGGGTAGGGAATACATGGATTAAATAAGAGAGCGAATGAACAAACTCCTGCATCTCAGTAGCTGGGAAATCCAATCTTCATTTTAAGAGCTAATTAGCTGTCTCTCGACACTAAAAGTTCCAAGGCTTCACCTTTACACAAGGATGTAAAGTGAACTTGCATGAGTAGTCACTACCAAGATCAAAAGAAATAAGACCACACATGAAAGTGGTATGCCCTTTTGATCCAATGGAGATGACAGATGTTGCTTGATCACTTCACAAACAACATAGAAATTGTTTCAAGGAAAAGGTCTACAGAAGATAACATATTGATATAATCTCATAATGGATTATGACTACTAACGGTGATACCAGCGGGTGCCATCGGTTTCAGTCATAACACCATTACTAGACGTAACCAATAAGAAATCTCGTGCGACACCAATGGATTGGGCAAGGGTAACAATATACAAAGAGATATTCCACCTGTAAGGATGGTTACAAGTAGAGAGCCAAATAGATTATGCCCCAAAGAAATGAACAAGGTATGGCCATAACTTAAATTTGTATGAGTTTGGTCATGGAGGGATAATGGTAAATTCAAATTTGGGTCTCGGTTCACCAACTAAGAACATGGCCTAATTTTGGGTTTAAGCAACCAAACTACTAACCCTCTATCGGCACATCAACACAAGAGCACACATAAAGCACCCTAAGAGGTCACCTAAAGAATGGAGGACACCTATTTCATCAAAGTTCATAATACCACATTACACCACATTATTTACAATCAATGGTTACTGGAATAAAGATGAGAGAAGCATTTTGGGTGTTTAGGTGACAAACATGATGCAACAATCAGGATGCAAGCTCGTCCTACACGTCCTCACTGATTTTGCCAACCAAATGTAGCAATACCGTTCTATCTCGGTGGCATACTTACGACTCTCTCGGTATTTTGCTAGTCGTCAACTACACATACGTTTTCGAGGTTAGTGTACCTGTAGAAAATTCCATCACAACCCAATTTGGAAATTTAGTTTTAAAACAAAAATGATGCTTCAGTGGGTGGGAATGTTTTCAAAAAGAAAAACATGTGATGGTGAATCCGTCAAAGGCCTTGATGGATTCAACATCGGGAAAGATGTACCTCGCCAAGTACCAAACTTTGGGTTTAAATTATAAAGCTGAGACCGGGTGGTTGACTTGCACGAGAAAGGAGTCTCGGTGTAGTGTCTCTGTCTGAGTCGATTAAGGACCATGCCGATGTAGGCTTGCTGATCGAGGACCCTTTAACTGGTCACATGCCTCGTCATGGGTAAGCTTTGCCTCGGGCAGACTAATACCAGAATAAGATACCACGCAATGGGAGTGGAGAGATGGTGAGAGTAGCATGTACCATCCGTGGCAAGAGGCTGGACAGTGGTGTATCTGTGCTCTCGGTTGGCATGAACCTGATCTGGTCTTAAGAACCCCGATGGCGAGTTGACATATGCAAGGGTTAAGTGCTACATATGTTGTGTGATTAGAGATCCTCAGCTGAGTATTATCGATTCGGATCGCCGTACCTTCGCGGTTATGAAGACTTGGTCACTGCCCTACACGTAGCAATCTAGTGAACTAAAAGGATGATGAAAAGATGGCTAGTATAGGCCAAGTGATTGAGC
Source organism: Zea luxurians (assembly GCA_029449295.1). Lineage (NCBI taxonomy): Eukaryota > Viridiplantae > Streptophyta > Magnoliopsida > Poales > Poaceae > Zea > Zea luxurians. Next base: position 106,811,300 of record JAOPSE010000003.1, on the reverse strand, counting down.
TAGGGTAGAAAGAACTCTAGATGTAGGTAACTTTACTTAACCTGATAATTAAAACTGGATTTTTAAGGATCCACTCATAGTAAGCTTTTCTGCAAACAGAGTCTTTGATTCTTGATAAGCCATTCCTTGAATCCTCTTAGAGCCAGCATACCCTTGAGAGTCTTTTCTTTAGTCGGGTAAGTCTTGCTGAGTAATTCCATACTCAGGGTTTTATTCCCTATTGTTTTTTAGGTTCTAACCTTGTGCTGCTTTGATGGTGTTAAGTACCGGTGGGCTCGGCCTTCTTATAAGTCTAAGTACTCCTTCTATACTTCTTATTGAGGATGGTCATTTGAGCTAGCATATATTTCAAACTTATATTCTTGTAATCACTTCGATAAAATAATGTAAAATTTTTGTAACTTGTAAAATTTGGTAATAAGATTTCCGCTGCAAAAATATTGGTGTGTGTGATTTGTGTTACTTAATCCCTCGGTTCTGGTTGTAAGTGTTTATCCGATGTCCTTGGGGCAATCGGACAGATCCTATTAAGTTATCTGGTGCACATGCATAGCCGACCTGTGTTTTTTCCCAGCCGCGTCCAGTCGGGAGCTCCCTCCAGCTCGGACCTTGCCCAGGCTTTGCTCGGAGCTCCCTTCTCCTGCTCCTGGTCGCCAGCACGCTCCTCTCTCTTCCCTGTCGGCTGCTGCTCCCTGGCGCTTGCCCCAGCACCAGCCTCGTAATTCCTTGGCTCGCCTAGGTCACACGTCGTCGTTCATCTCGCCTGCGCCCTTCTTCCTCCGGTCGTCCGGGCGTGCTTCTGCAGCCACGGTCCGCTTAGCCGCCCATCTACCAGCCATGGCGCGCCCCTTCCCCTTCTCGCCCTCTGTCGCGCGTCGTGCTTCTCCCTCCTCTGCCGAGCCCCTCCATGGTCGTGTCCCTCTGCTCGGAGCTTCCTACAAGCGTGCTCTACTTTTCCCAACCGAGTGCTCCATCTTCCCCGACGTCGTTCTCTCTCCCGGCGCTCTCTTCTCCAGCTCTGGCACCCGGGCGAGCTCCCTGGCCACCACGTCTCTGTTCCTCCCTGCTTCCCAACTCGCGGAGCTCCCCTACGCGCTGGTCGCTCCTCCCTGTGCGCGTGTCTCCATGGCCACGTCCATGGCCACGTCCGCTCGTGCCTCTCCATGCCGCGTGCTCGCCGGGCTGTGCATCGCTAGGACCCAAAGCGTCGTCCTTCGTTTGGACAGCAACGACGTGCGCAAAAGCCTTGTTGCTGTTGTTGGAGGCTTCTCGACAAAATATCTAGCAAAGAGTTGAAGCTCCAGTGCATCGTCGTTGGGGTTCGACTGGCTACTTGTGCGAGCTGCTATCGAACTTGCCTGGCCATGACGCTCACGCCCCAGCCGTTCTCTTGCTCCTCGCATCGTGATTGTCGAGTTCACCGGCAACCACAGTCACGTCGTGCCGCGCCGCGAGCTTGCTCCCTGCTATCGTCGTTTCCTCGTGCCCGCTGGTCGTGCACCCCTACAGCTCCATGTTCGGCAAAATGAGTGGACCGGTGCTCGTCGCGTGTTGGGAAGATCGGCACCGATGTTCTTGCCGAATATTGATTGTTTGATTTTGGGGAGAACGACGCACACATGGTGTTCGATGAATGATTCAAACCGGAGAGCCTCATCGAAATCATGGCTCCGAGTCAATTCGGACATGGTAAGCTGATCCATTTATTTCTCGTGAGTTTAAGGAATAGTTGGATTGGATAAATATAGTAGTCGCGATGATTATCTTGTTGTGAGCTTATGTGCCATAGTTATATTTGTCGTAAGATAAAATGTCTTAGCGTGCATAGTGGTATGGTTAGTGTTTGTGGCAGTGGTTCGATTATTCATTGACGTAGACTCCTGATAGTGATTTGCGGGTTTAGTTGGGGGAAGCTGGCGCAGAACCAAAAATTAGTGCGATATTTAACGTAAGCCCGAATTAGTATTCGTTAATCAGTATAATGGACTTGAGCTAAATTTATTATTGGCACGCGTTTTTGTTAGCCGAAATATTAGTATTAAATCCGGTTAAAATTAGAATGCCATCGATATAGTTTTAATGTGATATCGATATCTAGTATTTTCATACTAGATTTGCGATGTCTTGCTATAAGTGTTTAATTCACAATCACGTAGCACTATTTAGGTTCGTGATATTCCTGTCTATATGCATTCATGTGCATAATGCATTTCATTCAGGTACGTTAATTAATCACGTGATGCGGAGAAAAAGAGCCAAGTTGACCCCAATATGGTGCAAGGAGTGGTCTTCTTCGCACGACGATATCGTCAGTCGGAACAAAGGCTGGTCGTCAAGTGATCGACGTCTAACAACACTAACCTAGTGTTATCCAGGCAAGCCCCGGTGCATGCAACCCCTTCCTTGTGTTTTTAAATTGATTTTTACACACTTTAAGTCTAGTGAATGTGCATTAGGTTTATAGGAGTTGCTTGAAAACCCTTTGATGTATTGGCTACCTTGAAATCCATTCCTTTTATAGATAATTCTAGTGAAGTATCAAAATATGATTTACAAAAAATGCTAGCCCTGCTTATATGCAGATAGAGGTTGTCCTTTGCACTTATGCCTAGCTCAGGTTTATCCTGAGGAAGGATGGCTTCTACCTGCAAGAATATTTTCATTGAGAGCATGGTGGGATCTTACTGCAAAGTTCCCTATAATGCTTTTTTTGTCCTTAGAAACACAAACAATCCTAAGGATGGAAATACTTAAATTGAGACTTGGTCTAGGAACAGGTGATGCTCCGCCCAGGTTAATTAAGGATTGGATGCGTATGTAGGCCTGTATGATCAAGGACTATCTTAACTGGCCACATGCCCTGGATATGGGACAGGGTAAGCTTGAACCCAGCTATTCCATACGTGAAAAGACAACCGCGCACTGGGCGTGGGAGATGGTGGGAGTAGTGTGTACCCTCCTAGCTGGAGGCTGGATGGAGGAGTACTGTGCTCCCGGGTAGCGCGGACCGGTTCACATTGTGGAGGATCTGTGGGAACGGTTGACATATGCAAGGGTTAAGTGCTACATATGTCGTGTGGTTAGAGATCCTCAGCTGAGTAAATCGATTCGGATCGCCGTTATATCCCCGGACAGTGGAGACTTGGTCACTGACCTGCAACCTAAGTCAGGATGTAAACATTATGAGTAAAAATGATGTTGTACTGATGAGATGGCAAAATTAGACTAGATGCAACTAGAGTATATTAATATTTAATCTGGCGTTAAAATATTGAAAATAAGGACTCACTTTAGTAAGCTATTTCTGCAAAAGAATATAAGTTGATTCTTGTTAAAGCCTTTTCCTTGATTCCTATTTTAACTAGCATATCCTTGAGAGTCTTTTCTTTAGTCGGGTAAGTCTTGCTGAGTAATTCCGTACTCAGGGTTTTATTCCCTATTGTTTTTCAGGTTTTAACTTTGTGTTGCAGTTGATGGTGTTAAGTGCCGGTGGGCTCAGCCTTTTTATAAGTCTAAGTACCTCTCCTATACTTCTTATTGAGGATGGTCATTTAAGCTAGCATATATTTCAAACTTACAAGTAATTTATAACATTTTAAAGTTATTTCTTTGAATCACTTTGTAATCACTCCGATAAACATAATGAAAATTTGATGTAACTTGTAACCTTTTGTAATAAAGAAATTCCGCTGCAAAAATATTGGTGTGTGATTTGTGTTTACTTAATCTTGCGATCTTGGTTGTAAGTGGTTTATCCGAGGTCCTTGGGACACTCGGACGGATCCTGTTAAGTTATTTGGTGCACATGCATAGCCGTCTGAGGTCTTTGAGACAAGGACAGGTGCATGTGGGCCTAATAACTTGGGAGGTTCTGCTAGAAATTGTAAAATAGTTTTAACTATAAAGATGTTTTAAATAACCAACATATTAAACAATTACTCAACTAATTAATTAATTAAACTTGTGTCATGACGAAATAATGTTACTAATATGAATGTGACGTTGTTACAGAGTTTACACGACCGAAACGAGTCGAAACAGGTTTACGACGCAAATTATATTTATAGAAACATTGCGTAGAACCTGTAATTTAAACAAACATGTTTTAAAAGACGCGACATACGTAAATTACTGGATTGACGTCGTGTTTACACTAAGCGAGTATTAAATAAAAAAGCATTTACATGGCCATTAATCATGTTAGCATTTATTTATAGAAGTTCAAATTATAACTACAAACGAGTTTTATTTAGATTGTTATTTCAATAATCATTGAATAAACAAATAAACAAACAAATGAGTAAATGAATAAAACATGTGTCATGAGAAAATAATATTTTTAACATGTTCATGGTATTACTACTAGGGATGGATTCGGATCGGATACGCATGGAAACGGATTCGAATGTCACTATTTACCATATTTTTATCCGAATACGGATACGAATACGAATACTATCGGATACGAATACAAAACGGATAGTTCGAATTCGGATTTACATTCGGATACTTACTTGATTTAGAACATAGCATCATAACAAGTATTAATTTGTTTTATCGATGGATTTATAGTTGATAAAAATCACATTACAAGTAAATTATGAACAATAGTACATACACATGATTTAGTTGAAACTTAGTTGAATATCATATTTTAAATAAAATATTTATACCTGTTATATTTATATTTTGGACTCTAATTATAATCTTTTTGTATATTAAGTATATTTGTATTTTGGACCCAAACTCCAATAATCTAATGTATTCAAAATTAGACTTTTTAATATTATTAAAATTTATCATTGTATATCACTAGTACTGTAAGATTAACACAGTCATTTGTTTATGATATAAATATTTTTAACATTTTAAATGGTGTACTTTAGTTTTTAGTATATTATTTAATGTTTAAAATCACTTGCAATTAGTAATTAGTAATAAAAGTAAGTTTAAATTGATTTTATTGAGTACTTTTTTCTTTCGGATACGAATAGTATCGGATATTTCACAGTTTTGTCGAATGTTGTCGAATACGAATCTTAAACCGGATAGAGAAGAAACGAATTCGGATATGTCTATTTAACATCCATATTAAAATCGAATACGAATACGAATATCCATATTAGTGCTTTATCCGAATACGAATACGGATATTTCGGATCTCCAGACATCCGAATCCATCCCTAATTACTACGAAGCTAATGTGACTGAAATGAAATAAATCGAACATCTAACACAAAGGTTAACATGTATTTAATAAATCATGGATTAAGCGATGTGCTGCTATTTCATTGGCCGGGAATTTGCCACGTGCAAGGCCACAAGGGCACGCCAAAGAAGATCCTAGGATATGTTGTGGAGGGGAGGGGTTACTTTTCCCTGCGTGATTCACGTACCACGTTAGGAGCATTTGCATGCAAGGTGGGGCCCTGGCGGTTTCTCTGCAATGCAGAGCATGGGATTGGAAAAGACATGCGACATGCCACATGCAGGTGGGGCACAAGCACGACTTCCTTTTTTTACTGGAAAGAACCGGTTCCGTCCTTCTCGACATGCGCGGGTGGGGAATATGGCGCCGACCGAGCGGGTTCACCGGTGGCCAAGTCTAGAGGCGGAGGTAGGGCAGACCGCGGCCGCGGTTGCGGCTACTCGGCCACGCAGGGTCGCTGGACCAAGCTAGTGTCGCCGTGGCGTGCTGGCCGCAGGGGTCGCGACGCTCGCCGGCGGACGGCACAACCACGCACGGCCTACTGTCCGTAGCTAGACGCAGCGCACGACTAGGTGACTCGCCGGAGTTCGAACTTCTCACCTCGACGATGTGTGGAGGGTGACCTCTAGCGTTGAGCTTGGATGGGAGGGCGAAGCACAAACGACAAGGCAGCAGGGGCGGCTCCGGGCAGGTGAACACGGCCGGGCTCGACAAGCTGGCCCACGGGCACGGCGACGTTTGACACAGCAAGCAGCAGAGCATGGTGGCGAGGTGGCTGCTCAAGGGGTGTGAGGGAGAGGAGGGGAGGCGACGGGGCTAGGCTCAAATGTGCGTCCTAGGCGGGGGAGGTGTTGGGGGAGGTGTTGGGGACTTGTTCTCAAATGCTATGAGTTAAGAACAAGGCAACATAAAATATTAAAGGTTAATGCCCTTCGTCCTTCGAAGCATTATTTCCCTTAGGATATAATGATCTTCATACGAAGGTCATGAAGGACATACCTTCATCATTGCAATGTATGTTAATGAAAGGAGAAGCATATGAAATGTAAAAGACAACATGAATAGTCATATGACATTATTAATATATCTTCTTTTGGTTATCATGGATAAACAGAAACAATATTGAATAACATTTATACCTTCGGCTTGACAGAAGGTAAAAGTCCAAGCGTGACGCACGAACAAATACAAGTCAGGTGAACAGTACGGGAGTACTGTTCACCTATTTATAGGCACTAGACGCAACTCGATCAGAATTACATGTATGCCCTTGATGACTAGTTACAATCATGACACAAATCATCATGGACTGATCGGTCTTTTCCTCTTTAAGTTATTGGTGCAGTCCTTCGTCTTAAGGCATGTCGTTATGCCGAAGCTCCCTGGATCGTAGCTTCGGCGTATACCTTCACGTTGTGTTTGATTATACACTGATCTTCCGAAGGTGCTTCTTCTTAAAGGACCTTCGGCGACGAAGCAGGCAGCCAACCATGCTTTTCATATTGTGTACATCTTCATTACAAGTCCGAAGGTTCCTGTACATACATAATACTTGGGAAACATTGTTAATAATGTTTTTGAGGACCTTCGAAAGACGAAGGCCCCCAACAGCAACCCCTCGCAGTATTAATTTGTTTAAATAACGAATTTAGACTGCGACGTGAACGAAGGCCTTAAGCCAAAAGTCCGAAAAAACACCTTCCCTTTGCTAGAATAGCAACAGTCGATGACAAACGGGGCCCACCAAGTTGCAAGGCACTGGGCGTATAAATACAAACGACAGTGGCAGCACTTGATACACCATTTCCACCATTTGCATTATTGTCTCAAACTTTTTAGCTCTTGCTCACTAGCTCTCGCCTGATATTCAAGCTTTTTCTAGCTTCGGTTTAAGAACGTGCTTTCACCATGTCTGGGGAGAAGATGACTGAGGAAAAGAAAATTACTGCGGAAACGAAGGTAACTGAGGAAATGAAGTTGTTTGAAGAAAAGAAGACCGCGGATCCTTTTATCGCCGGGTTTGTTGAGTCTATGACAAAAACAAACATAGAGAAGATTACTAAAGAGATTCTAGAAGGTTTGTCTGAAGATACTGATGATAGTGATAGTTATGATGTGGAGAGTGGAGATGAAGATTCTGAAGGCCGGCCCTGGCGACCAAGCCATACTATCTTTGGAAAATCAACTATTAAACAGAGTCATCTTGACAACATGAGAGGGAGGTACTTTCGTGATATGTCTATCGTGAGAGTTGGTGGAGACAACACTACCCCTGCCCCTGAGGAAAATGAAGTTGTTATCTACCGAAGCTTTTTTAAGGCTGGTCTTCGGTTCCCTTTGAGCAAGTTTGTGGTTGAAGTGCTGAAGATATATCAGATCTTCCTTTATCAGATCACCCCCGAAGCTATTATTAGGATGGGGATTTTCGTCTGGGCTGTAAGAAGTCAGGGGCTGGAGCCAAGCGCAAAGTGCTTCTGTAGTATGCACGAGCTTTTATATGAGACGAAGGCTACTGGCAAAGAACAGTACCACAACAACTTCGGTTGTTATGGATTTGTTGCTCGTCCCAACGCAAGCCACCCGGTGCCAACGCTCCGGAAGAGATGGCCCGGACCCTAGATGGAGGAGTGGTTTTATGTTAAAATGATTTAAAGGCAAGGGAAGACATCAAAGAAATCATCCAGCGCCCCATCTGGTCTCGCTTCGGCCTCCAAAGGCCGAAGGTGGAAATTGATGACGCTGTTGAAGCATGCCAGAGGGCTTTTAGCACTGTTTGTGCCTTCATTGGCACAAGGGATTTGATTCAAGAGCATATAGCCTTTAGGGTATGGCCACTTGTGGAGATTTGGGATATGCCGAAGGAGACCACCGCCGATTCCAGTGAAGGTGGTCTGGTCCGACTGAAGTATATCTTCAGATTTAGGGAAAGGTTTGTTGAGCTAGACGATGACTGGCTGAAGTGTATTGATGCCACCAGCGATGATCTACTCGGATCATACTCCAAGGCCAAAGATAATGTTTTGTCCGTAGCTTTCGGGGGTCTAGGAAAGAAGAGATTGAACAGGGTATTTGATGCAATTGGCTTCGTATACCCTGACTACCATTACCCTCTTCGAGGGCAAGGGAAAAAGAGAAAGACTGCCGCTTCGGCCACCCCAACTGAGCCGAAGAGTAAAAAGGTGGAGGTTCTGACTCACCTGCCGTGATACATTGAACCAGCCGTGGTGCCTGAATTTGGCGAGGGAACTTCTTCAGCTGCCGAAGCAGAACAAACTGCTCCGATTGCGTAGAGTGCTGAAGAGCCGACTGTAGCATCGAAGGTGCGTACAGTCGAAACAAGTAAAGCTAAAGATGACAAGGTCGAAAAGCCACAGGCGGAAGAAGTGATACAAGTGCCAGAAATCCTGAGCCCACCGGCAAAGGCAGATTTGCAGAAGATACAAAAAACTTCTGCCACAACTCCTAAGAGGAGGAGGATGGCCAGCGTGCTAGACACTGTGCTAGAGACTACAAAGGCCTTGAGCCCTGCTCCTACAAAGAAAATTGTTGAAGCTGCCAAAACGCAAGCCGAAGTCGAAACTGAGCAAGCAGAAACCAAAGCTACACTAGCTCAGGCTAAAGCCGAAGCTGGGCCTTCAGTGCCCATCGAGACGAAGCCTGTCGCACCTGAGGAAAGATCAACAGAACAGATTGCACCTGAAAAGGTCGAAGCTTCTACTCCTGAAGCTTCGAACAAAAATGCTGACTACATCATTCGTCATGCTTCGGGAAAGAAACTATCCCAAGAAGAAATACTAGAAGCCAGACACTATGCCCAAAGATTGAAATATCCGAAGGGGGCCTTAGTGTTCAACGGTAGTAACAAAGAAGATTTTCTGTACTGTCTCCCGGATAACAAAGAAATATCTGTTTGCCGAGAGATGGGTAAGAGCATAGGATTCCCGAAGCTAGAAGACGGCCTTTCGATTTTGTCGAAGGATGAACTTGCTGACAGCCTAGCGTACAATAGTATAAAGGTATAGAAGTTAACTTTGAATTTTAGAGCGGAGTATTTTATTTCCCATGCTTAATTGTTTCCTCTTTTTTGCAGGGCTTAATTCTTAGTAATGCCCTGAGGGCATAGAAGAATATTGAAGACGAAAGATATACAATGGCCCATAATAACCTTCGTTCAGAGGTGATTGAATTGAGAAACAAAAGTCTTGAAAAAGACAAAATCTTAATTTCATTGGTAAACAAAGTGAAGGAAGATGAAACTAGTTTCAAAGCTCAGGTCGAAGCCCAAAAACTGAAATTGGAGACCTTCGGAGGCAACTGGCCGAAGCTAAGGAAAACTGTGCACTCGCACAAGCTAACCAAGAAATTAGTGAATATTGGAAAAATCATCTAGAGAAAAATGTTAAAGAACTTCGTACATCCAGGGAAAGGTGCTTTGAGAAATCCTTGGATTGCGTGAAGAAAATAAAAGCTAGCTTCACCAAAGTAGGTGCCTATTCCGCTGAAAAAACTTCATACGAGGCGACCCCGAAAGCGTTGTTGAATGGATAAGTGGAGAAGCCGAAACCTTCGAAGAAATTTTGAGTGATCGCGGGGATGTCTGCGCTTTTTTCGGTGCGCGGGGGATTTCATCCATCTTGGAGAAGGCTGGATGCGATCATATTAAATCCATAGCCCGGGCTGAAGCCACCTTTTTTGTGGACGATTCGAAGGATCCTTCAGCTGAAGCAACCTTGATGGGTGGAAAACTCTACAATGATGTCTGGGTGAATCGTGGCCGAGAGATGGCCCATGAAATTATAAAAAAGAGTGAAAAAGACACCCACGACGCCCAGGCAGAAGCAAAGCGAACTGAAGAAGCTGCAGAACGCGAAAGGTGTATAGGTATTATATCTTGATTATCTAGCTTCGTTACTTTCTTTAAGGCTTCGAACCACAACAGCAAAACTGAATACTCCCGTTGGCCATAATAATTCTCGTCGGTTTTTAGGGTTGCCGACGGGAGTTAATTAACTACCGTCGGTTTTTGGGCTAAATCCCGTCGGTACTAGGCCGACGGGAATAGCCTGGATTGTAGTTGTGAACTTACGTGTTTACCTATTTCAGCTAAACTATCCCTGCCACCGGAGCCGTATGATCCCTAGCTGATCTAGAGATGAAGGAATCATTGGATATCATAAGCACGGCTAAATCCATCGTTGACGAAGTCGTCAACAAATTACTGAACGAAATTGTCGAAAAAGTTCTTAAAGAGGAATAGATTTTTATTGTAATAATCACTTTGAGAAGCTTGATGTGTAAAACGATTGAAGGAAGATTAGATCTCTTTGGTAACAAAACTATGTAATGTCTGAAGCATGTAATATTGAAACAAATATGTAAATTATTGTAATTTATTTCTTTGTGAAGCATGAAATTTACGCACATACCATTTTTGAGCCTTCGACGAAAAAACACCTTCCCTTCTTTTCATGCTTCGTAAAGAAAAAGATCCCTTCTTACGACAAGGCTCTTGAAACTGTATTTCCCGAAGCTTACTTCGTGCCTTAGCACATTTTCAATTTGACGAAGCATTTGCTGAAGATTGGCTTCGTATTCGATTCTTGTGTCGGTAATGCAATATGATGTATGATGTAATGCTATGCGAAATGATGTGATGATATGATGCAAAATGATGAGGATGCCGAAGATATACAGCCACACACTCACACTAGAACACACAAGCTCTGCATCCCCTTAGGAACGTCTTTTGAGCTTCTTCAGCTTCTATTTCGGTGATATAAGTTCTGCATCTCCTTAGGAACGTCTTTTGAACTTCTTCGCCTTCTATTTCGACGGTATAAGTTCTGCATCCGTCGGTGTTTTGGGTCTGACCGCGCACCTAGGGTTGCCCCTCGAGGTGCTTTTTGGTGTAAGACGGTGTTACCGACTGTAGCTCGATGGTTCGTGCCAGATGCACGAGAGACAGTGGACAACTTTATATAGGTTCGGGCCGCTTAGAGAGGCGTAATACCCTACTTCCTGGTGTGGATCCTTTATGTGGAGGGTTACAGGGGAGTTCTCTAGTTTGAGGGATGCTAGAGAGCTGAGTAGACGGCTAATGAGCGAGTTGTTGTTTGATGGGGTACCCCCTAGGCCTTATATATTCGACCGTGGGGCGTTACATGCGGATATGATAACCATGTGCACCTAAGTAATAGTGGACCGACTGAGCTTATCTTCCTATAATCCTGCCGACTTATCATCATTCAGTTTCGACGTCTGAGGGCGTTGCGTGGGAGAATCAGATCACTGTTGTGGATAAAGTTTGAATTCAATGAGCCGAACGAGCTTGAGTTGATCCGATCTCATGTTGATCCGTTTTGCCAGACATTCCTCCCCTGGCCCACAAAGGGATGGCCTTGCGTAATAATGGGCCCAAGGCCTTTCGTGAGGCCTTCTTGCCTTCTAGTGGACCCGGGGGATATCTGTCCCCCACAAGCCCCCAATCTTTGAGTTGATTTTGAAATAATCGGCTCAAAGATTCTAGGTCCAGCTTGAAGTTTTTGATTTTGGTAAGGAATGCTTTGAAAATATGCTTATCGAGTTGTTGCTTCCAAACTCTGAGTATCTCGGTAAAGACGATCTTCTGTTATCCTCTCCTGTCATTATTCGTCGGTCTTCATTTTATTCTTCAGAAATCAGTGATCTGTCTCTGGTTTATGCTTTGGAGATCAGCATCCTGCTCTCTGGGGTTCAGGATTCATTGGGTGCACCGGAGGTGCACCCAATGGGTGTAGCCCCTGAGCTTTGGGTGGATTACTGAAAATAATCCACTCAAAGGTCTTCATCTCATGCTTTTTTAGAAATTATTGTTTTGTCTTCATCTCATGCTTTAGAAATCAGCATTTTATCATCAGTTCATGCTTTAGAGATCAGCATTATATCATCAGCTTTATGCTTTAGAGATCAGCATATGGTTTTGCCTTTGAGATTAGCAACGTGGTCTACCCATGTCCTGTTAGGTTCGAAATTTATTTGATCGGCGATAGATTGGATGTCCAGTAGATGGCTCTTGGCTGGTCTTCATTTCGCTTGGTGCTTCAATGCTTCTGTTGATTAGACTTGTACTTCAGCAACTATTTTTGGCTTTCCTCCGATCTCTTATCAATATCTTCCTTCTGTCTTATTCATTGCGTATACTGTATGGATGTGACTGTTTGGGAAAATCTATTGAAAATTCCTAGACATCCCCCCAATGGGTGTAGCCAAGGGATGGCTTGGTGCGCTAAGCGTTTAGCGAACTGCCCCTGAGTAGTAACTTGACGTGACAGCGGGGTGTAATCATATCATCCAAGCGGTTGACTTCAGTCCCAATGGGTGTCGTGTTACGTGAAACGGCGTCTGCTGCCTGACTTGTTTCCAAACGATTTGAATTGCTTATTGAATATTTGCGACTGTTCAGTGACCATGGTAGGAGACGAGCGGTTGCCTCCCGTCCCTATAAATAGACTGCCTGCTTCACTGGTGTCTTCACACATCTTCCGACCATTTGCTGCTTATTCTCCTCTTTTCTCTTCTCTTCTACTCAACCATGGGCAAGAGCAAGAAAGGCGGAAGTTCGTCGCACCACTCTGGTGACAAGAGGAAGCGTGAGCCGAGTCCCCCCTCGGAGGACTTTGGTGACTCTATGTACTCGGAGGAGGAGTTCTCCTCCGAGTCCGAGGGGTCGCCAATCTACGCCTCTCCCCCGGTGTCGTCCGATGACTCGGACGATTCCCAGGGGATCGCTACCGAGGTGTGGACATACATCCGGGCCGTCGAGCGCTCCGGGCTCAAGGGCTTAGATGAGTCGGAGACCTCCTCGGACGAGGAGGACTCCTCCGACTCGTTCGAGGAGGGGAGCGGTGGTGATGGCGATGACGAGGGCGACGGCGGTGATGGAGGCGATGGTGACGGCAAGGGCGACAGCAGTAAGGGCGACGGCAAGGGCGACGGCGACGGCGGCAGCGGCAAGGGTGGCAGCGGCAGGGCCAGTGGCAAAGCGCCACTAGCTTAAATATTAGTATAGATAAGTAGTAGTAGAAGTAGTATTAGTAGTAGTAGTTAGTAGTATAGTGTAGTGTAAGTAGTGTAGTGATGTAGTAATGTAATGTAGCGAAAAAGGGAGGAAGGCCAGCTCATAATGAGTTGGTCTTTGAGTTTGTGGAAGAACTTCCCTTCTCAATATATTAAAGAAAATTTCATCTCGTTCTGAGTATCTCCTTTTTGCTTTTCCATCGTTCTTTTATACTCAATCGATAGCTTGTATCCATGCACAGCGTTGCCGTTGTTCTTAGAAATAATACCCGAGTAACGACTGGTAATTGCTGAGTCGTATTTGGTTCTGCCGGCATTTACATGGAGAAAACGGTTGAGTTATGCATTGCCAGCGTTTTTAGAAATAACCGCCGAGTTGCTCTGGACCATGTCGGCGTTTTAGAGGTAACAGCCGAGTTATGTTAGGCCATATCAGCGCTTTAGAGGTAACTGCCGAGTTGTGTTGGGCCTCGTTGGCGCTTTAGAGGTAGCCACCGAGTTAAGCTGTGCCATGTCGGCGCTTTAGAAGTAGCTGCCGAGTTATGTTGGGCTACGTTGGCGCTTTAGAGGTAGCTGTCGAGTTAAGCTGGGCCACATCGGCGCTTTAGAGTTAGCTGTAGGACGTCTTGCTTTTTCTGAGTGATGACTCAACACTTTTAGAAACGGTGTCTGACCCGGGAAAACCCCATTTATATAACGTCGTTGCACGCCTCTGTGTTTCGAGCCCTAACTTCACCTTTCTGCCTCCGAACATTACTCTGCTTCCCTCTGATTTCGCTTTCTTTCAATCCGCCAACGAGATTGCGATGGCGCCCAAGCGGAAGAACCAAAATTCTGCTGTGGTTGTCATTCCTCCCATCGACCCCAACAGCCAGTTGCCTTTCGCAGGTAATCATATGTCTGTTGTTTCGGAGTCGGATCTCCTCCATCTTGTCGATGTTGGAATTCTTCCTCCGAAAGAGCTTTGTTCTTGGCGGATTTGTCGTGGGGTTACTGTCCCAACAGAGGATACCCACAAGTCCATTGTTTATGTTCCTTTTCTTATCCGCGGCCTTGCTCTTCCCATTTCTCCCTTCTTCCATGGTCTCTTGACTTTTATAATCTGAACCTGACTCATCTGAATCCCAATTCCATTTTACAAATTTCTATCTTTGTTTTATCTGTGTGAGGCCTACCTTGGAATTCTTCCCCACTTTGGTTTATGGAAGTATCTGTATCACTGTCGACCTGGGATGGCTGGGGGTTAGCACCAACTCGTGGGTGGCACGAGTCTAGAGATGCGCCGTGGGAGGAAAATGGAATACCTTGACATCCCGCTTAAGGACAGCATTAAAGGGTGGCGCCTAGAATGGTTTATTGTGGAAAACCACGGCTAGTCCCTCTCCCCTCGGTCGGGGAGACAGCCAGATGTGCACACTCCAAGTTGGATTGAGTCTCCTACTGCCTTGGAAGTAACAGAAGCCAAGGTTCTGCTTGCTGAAATTTGTATTCTGAAGGAGAGAGGTCTGACCGCCAAGGTTGTGGTTGCTGACTTTGTTTTTAAGAATATTCAGCCCTTGAAGGATAGAGCATACCCAGCTTACTTGTATAGTGGTGTCACTGACTCGACCCGGGTTACCAATATGAGGATTCCTGCTGAGGATTTGGTGAGCTGACTAGACATTGAGAGGCAAAGTATCAAATGTTGGTGCTCCTGTTGTCTACTCTGCTTGGAATTTGCCACCTCCAAAGTCCTTTTTCAGTTTCGTGTCCAATCCTCCTTCTGGTGATAGTGGTCTAGGTCTTAGAGTGCGACCCTCTCCCGAAGATATTGAGGTCTTGGTTGCTTTTCTTTGTGATCTTCCCAATGATGAGAGGCAAGTTTATTTTGAGATGCCAGTGAGTCCAAATGATGCGGAAATAAATGTTGTACTCGATATGTTGGCTGGAGATTCCTCTGACTTGGCCCCTGCTGAAACAATGGTTGTTGTGGTTATACCAGAGATTGACAAAACAGTGGACACCCGAAAGCCTGAGGGTACTTGTCCAAAGCGTCTTCGCTAGGTCAGTCGTCCGACTACGCCTGCTGAAGAAAAGAAGAAGAAAAAGAGACAACTTCGGTGATTGTCGTGCTTGGACCAGGATGCTGGCCCTTCTGCTCCCGTTGATGAAAAAGTACCGGCAAAGGTCTTTACTGGATTTGATCCCACTGGTGGTGTACCTGCTGAAGCTGACCCCAACGGGTGTAACTATGCACCAACTGACCCTAATGGGTGTATCCGTGCACCGGCTGACCCCAATGGGTGTGATCCTGTCGAAGCTGACCCCAATGGGTGTGATTTTGCACCGTCTTTTGTCCGCATTTTTTATGAGGACGGAGAAGAAGAAGAAGAAATTCCACTAGTTCGCAAGAATAGTCGGCGTTACAGAGGCAGTGGGGAAGACAGTGATATTTCTTCTCCAGCTCTGTCTGCTCTCGTCAACCTTCAAGAATTGTCCATAACAGATTTTGATCAGGCCCTTGAGGATGTTGTCCCTGAAGATATGCTATCGGAGCCGATTGATGGTGATATGATGGATGTTTGCTCTGAAATTCCAGATGCGGGATTAGAGGTCTCCCGAGCAGCATCTCGCGCATTGTCGACTTTGGAGGGCAGTCTTCAATGTCAAGAGGTTGGTCATAATTGCCTGTCTCCCATGGAGGTGGCTAAGGGTCCTTCAGCCGCAGAGGTGGCTGTTGCAGGAAACCCAGCCCCTAGGGGTGGTGCCGGCGGTTACCCAGCCCCCGAAGGTGTTGCCGGTAATGATCCGGCTCGGGTGGGTAGCGCAAACTGCAACCCAGCCCCCGAGAGTGTCCGGGCAAGCTCTCCTTCCCATACCTCCATGGATGTCCATGTCGGGTTGTCTCCACCTGGTTCTGATGGGGTGATAGCGAGGCATGCTTCTTTAGCTTCAAGCGAGGGAGTCGCCTTAGAGGTCGGCACACTAGATGCTAGAATTCTGATATCTGCTAGTGGAGCTGAATCAACTCCCGACGATGCTCTTTAGATTGTTCCAGTTGATCTTCCTTCGTCGAGCTTCAACATGACTTCTCATGACTTGGGGTTGCCTTCATTCTTTTCTAATCTTCAGGTAACTTAGTTCTTCTCGCTTTGTCATTCCTCCTGGTGAATCACTTTCTCTGTACTCATTTGTTTTTAATAACAGGCTTTGATTGACGGGATGTCTGCTCAATTGAAATCACATGGTGCCTCTATCCCAGAAGGAGCTCTATCTCTGACGCAGTGGAATCCATTGCTGCTTCAGAAACAGATAGTTGATTTGAAAGTGTCAAATGCTGGTTGGTATCTTTGATTCTCCCTTGGCTGATTGATTAATTTGTTTTTAACCGTGTATCCCTCTTCAACTGCTTTTTGTCAGATATGGCCCGACGGTATTCTAACCTTGAGGAGAAACAATCCCAAGGTCAGATCGACCTAGCTCGGGTTTCTGCTTCTTTAGACGATGCAAATTCTTTGAATTCCTCTCTTAATGCTCAGCTTGACTCTAAAAGGGCGGCTAACGAGGTAAGCTTACTTAATTGGATCTTCCATGCTTTTGTTGATTTTTGGATATTTGAGGGCTGATTCTTGTCTTGTAGGAGGAGAAACAAGCACTTGCGGCTTCTCGTGATAATCTGGACAGATTGTATCGTGATGCCAGCAACTCCCTAACCATCTTGGAGAGGAGTCACCGCTTTACTATGACAGATCTGGATCATCATCGCCACGAACTGCAAGTATCCTAGGATGAGATCCTGCGGCTCAGATAGCTAGTGTCAACCAAGGACTCTGTCATTAAAGATTTGCGTGCCTCCAAGAGATCAGTCACCCAGGAGCTAGAAGCCGCTCAACTGGCTGCTAAGGTTGTAGAGGACAACTGTGCCGTTCTGAAGGCCCAGCGTGACAAGGCTATGGACAAAGCCATTCGCGTGGGGCAAATCTTGATGAGAAGGCCTGGTGTAGTTGTTCCTGATGACATTGTTGCGGATGTCAAGGCTACACCTGATGTTTCGAGTCGCCCTTCCTCCTCGATTGCTCCTGCAGAAGACATTGCCAAATAGAGATGTTTCACTGTATTTAGAAGATACTGAATGCATTTGTGAACTATATGCGTGCATGATCAGCGCACTTGAATATTCGGTAGGATATTAGAATGTGTTCTTGGCATTGAAAAATTATAACATTTTGTCTCTGTTGTTAGAATTCGACAGATGTCATGAATGATTGCAGAAGTAAGTGTGGCGTGCTGGTTTTGGGATCTTTTCCTAATTTATGCTAATTGATCAGCTGGTAAGGCATAGAGATCGCCTTAAGATGAGTAAACGTGAGCATGTTACACTAAGTCAAGTAAGCGTGAGCATGTTGCACCGTCTTAAGTCACTGCCGACTTAAGTCGATTGCTCCGTTAGTAGGGTATAGTGGTCACCCTAAGTTGAGTAAGCGTGAGCATGTTGCACCGTCTTAAGTCACTGCCGACTTAAGCCGATTGCTCCGTTAGTAGGGTATAGTGGTCACCCTAAGTTGAGTAAGCGCGAGCATGTTGCACCGTCTTAAGTTACTGCCGACTTAAGCCGATTGCTCCGTTAGTAGGGTATAGTGGTCACCCTAAGTTGAGTAAGCGTGAGCATGTTGCACCGTCTTAAGTTACTGCCGACTTAAGCCGATTGCTCCGTTAGTAGGGTATAGTGGTCACCCTAAGTTGAGTAAGCGTGCTGATTGATAATAAATAGTTCGAGTGCTCCTGAGAATGAAATCTTTTTATTGATGATGTATTATCCAATTACAGAATACAATGCTGCTCTGATAGCTTTTGAAATCTTGCTAAGGGTAAAACTTCCTGAGATGCTCTATATTCCATGAATTCCCTATTTCCGTGCCATCCATTTGAGTAAGCCGATATGATCCTGGCCGAGTGACCTCCGCTACTACAAATGGCCCTTCCCATAGTGGTGACAATTTGTGCCGTCCTTCCCCCATTAGAATTCAGTGAAGGACCAAGTCTCCCACTACAAAGGATCAATGTCGTATAGCCTTATCATGGTAGCGCCTCAGGGTTTGCTGGTATCTAGCTGACTGGATTACTGTATTCAATCGCTCTTCCTCCATTACATCAATATCCTCTAGCCTGGTAGCCTCTGCCTTAGCTATGTTTTCAAAGACCAGCCAAGGTGCCCCAAACCTGAGGTCGGCAGGTAGCACTGCCTCCAAACCATAGACCATGAATAAAGGGGTATTTCCATGCAGAGCTCGACTTGGTTGAGTTATTAGGCTCCAAACTACATACGGCAACTCTCTGATCCACTTTCCCGCAAACTTTTCATTCTTGTCAAAGACTTTCTTCTTGAGTGCCCCCAGTATCATTCCATTAGCCCTTTCTACCTGACCGTTGGCTCTTGAATGTGCTACTGATGCATATTTGATCTAGATGCTCCGTTGTTCGCAGAAATCAAAGAATTCAGAGCTAGTGAAATTGGATCCCAGGTCGGTTATGATGCTATTCGGTATCCCAAATCTGAATATTATGTCTTGTATGAATTCCACCGCCTTGGCTAAAGTTAGAGAAGCAATGGGTTTGTATTCTATCCATTTGGTGAATTTGTCAATGGCGACCAACACGTGAGTGTATCCTCCCTGAGATTTTTTGAAGGGTCCAATCATGTCCAGTCCCCAGCACGTAAATGGCCATGTTACGGGTATGGTCTGCAGTTGATGTGCTGGTAAATGCTGCTGCTTTGATAAGAATTGGCAAGCTTCACACCTCTGGACTGGCTCGGCTGTGTCACTCTTTACTATCGACCAGTAGAAACTAGACCTGAAGACTTTTCCAACCAGAGTCCTAGATGCTGCGTGTATCCCGCACTGTCTGGCGTGGATCTCATCTAGCAGTTGCTTCCCAATAACCGAAAGAATGCACTTCATGAGGATTCCTGTTGCGCCCCTTCTGTACAGTGCATCCCCAATGAGGGTGTAATGGGTTGACTGCCTTGCGATGCGTTCTGCTGCGGCTTTATCATCCAGCTCCTCTTCGTTCTTTATATACTTGATGATAGGCTCCCTCTAGCCATTAGAGTCTAACCCTGGATGGCTCAAAACATTGCACTCTTCTGCCTGATCTGAGGAAATGCTTGGGCGGGGCATCTCTTGGACGAAAACTCCAGGTGAGACCTGAGTCCGACTGGATCCTAGTTTCAACAATGCGTCTGCTGCAGCATTGCGATCTCTTTCCACATGATGAAATTCCAGCCCTTCAAATTTGTCTTCCAGTTTTCGGACGGCTGCGCAGTACTTGCCCATAGAGTCATTCGAGCAATTCCATTCTTTATTTATCTGACTTATGACCACCAGTGAATCTCCGTATACCATTAATCTCTTAATGCCCAGTGATATGGCAATGTTCAATCCGTGGATTAGAGCTTCATATTCTGCAGCATTATTGGATGCTGAGAATAACAACCGAAGAGCATATTTGAGTGGTTCACCTCCAGGGGCAATGAAGAGGATCCCTGCACCTGCTCCCTGCAGTTTTAGTGAGCCATCGAAATACATCCGCCATACTTCTGCAGTCTTCTGGTTGTCTGGTACTTGTTGCTCGGTCCACTCTGATACGAAGTCGACTAGCGCTTGGGTCTTTATTGCAGTGCGAGGTTGAAACTCAATGTCGGGAGCTCCCAGCTCGTAGGCCCACTTGGCTATTCTTCCAATGGCTTCTTTGTTGTGGAGAATATCCCCTATCGGAAACCCGGTGACTACTATGACTTTGTGGTCGTCAAAGTAGTGGTGGAACTTGCGTGCAGTTAGAAGTACTGCATACAATAGTTTTTGAACTTGAGGATACTTCTTTTTAGAGGGTCCCAGAACTTCGCTGATGAAGTAGACGGGATGCTGTATTGGATATGCGTGCCCTTCCTCTGCCCGCTCGACTACCAATGCGGTGCTCACCACGTGAGTCATGCAAGAGATGTATAACAGCAGATCTTCCGCCGGCTGGTTTGGCGTGGCTCGGCGTGGCGGCTTTAGCACTGGCGGTGTGGTCAGGAACTTCTTCAGTGCATTAAGGGCTTCCTGAGCTTCTAAGGTCCTATGGAACTTGACCACTTTCTTGAGCAATTAATAGAATGGTAGGCCTTTTTCTCCTAACCTTGATATGAACCTGCTTAAAGCTGCCATGCATCCAGTAAGCCTTTGCACTTTCTTCTGTGACTGTGGTGCTTCCATCCTCATGATAGCCTCGATCTTTTCTGGGTTAGCTTCAATTCCTCGGTGGCTGATAATGAACCCGAGCAATTTTCCTACTGGCACTCCAAAGACACATTGTTTTGGATTGAGCTTCCATCGATATCGCCTCAGACTGTTGAAGACCAGCTGCAAATCTTCAATGAAGTTTTCTGAGTTCTCTGTCTTAATCACTACATCACCAACATAAGCTTCTACCTGCTTGCCCCAGTGATCGGCTAAGCATGTTTGAATGGCTCTCTGGTAGGTCGCTCCAGCGTTTTTGAGGCTGAACGGCATGAAGGTATAGCAGAAAGCTTCAAACGGGGTAATGAATGCTGTTTTTTCCTCGTCTTCTTTTGCCAAGCTGATTTGATGGTATCCTGAGTAGCAATCCAAGAATGACAGCATAAAGCATCTAGCGGTTGAATCTACCACCTGATCTATTATGGGAAGTCCGAAGGAATCCTTCGGACAGTGTTTGTTGAGATCTGTATAGTCGACGCACATGTGCCAATCCACTTTATTCTTTTTTAGTACAAGAATAGGATTTGCTAACCACTCAGGATGCAGTACTTCTCTAATGAACCCTGCAGGAAACGGGTGACGCCTAAGAGAGGGGTGAATTAGGACTTCTAAAACTTTTACTAAACTAGGCCACAATTAAATCCCTAGAGCAAAACCTATGCAAGTAATCAAACTAGAATGTGCAAACTAGGTTTTGTCTAAGTGTTGCTATCTCTACCGCAAAGGCTAAGTTTCAATCTACACTAAATAAGTATGACTACAAGATTGAAACTTAAATGCTTAATATAAATGCGGAAACTTAAGGAGCAAAGTAGAGAAGCAAACTCTCGTGGATGACGCCGGTATTTTTACCGAGGTATCCGGAACTGCGCAAGGTCCCGACTAATCCTCGTTGGTGCCCCTACGCAAAGGGAAGCCCACGCGAGGGCCAAGCACCACGGTCGAGTAACTCTGTAGAGAGTCGCGGGCCTTCTCCACGCGCAAGTGGTGCTCCGCTTCCGTCTCCTCTCGGATGCTCCCCGCCGTCTCCACTATCGAGCTTCCGGCCGAAACGCCGCGGGCCTCGTTCCCTCCGGTACACGGTGGCGGCCGTGACACAAACGCGGTTGTCACGGTCTCGCAAGACTCTCACCCCACTCAGTACAATTACAACGACTCACGCAAGAGCCGAGGGGTTGTGTGGTTTTACAAAACTCACTCAACTAACTAGGGTTCACCTAGAGCAAGCGCTAAAGCGGTCTAACTAACCTAAGCACTTCGCAAAGCACCTACGCTAATCACCGAGTGATTCTATTAAGCACTTGGGTGTTTGAGCTCTTGGAAATATGCACTGTGTGTCTTGGTATGTTGCTTGGGCTCCCACACTTGAGAATGGCCGGTTGGGGTGGTATTTATAGCCTCCACACCCCAAACTAGCCGATGGACAGAAAGCAGCAGCTTTCTGTCGTCAGGTGCACCGGACAGTCCGGTGCACCACCGGACATCTACTGTGCAGTGTCCGGTGCACGCCACGTCAGCCGACCGTTGGCGCCTGTAGCAGTCGACCGTTGGATCCGACCGTTGCCGTCTACCCGTGGCACACCGGACAGTCCGGTGCTACAGCCAGAGAGCGCCTGTCTGTGACCTCTCTACGCAGACTGTCCGGTGCCACACCGGACAGCACTGTCCGGTGCGCCACCCGGCGCTGGCTGACAGCCCGCTTCTTGGGTTCCTTCGCTGATTTCTTCGGGCTTCTTTTGTTCTTGAGTATTGGACTCCTATGCATCTTTTTATGTCTTCTTTTGAGGTGTTGCATCCTCATTGCCTTTGTCCAATTCTCTTCGCATCCTGTGAACTATAATAATAAACACTGGCAAACATATTAGTCCACAGGTTGTGTTAATCATCAAACACCAAAACTCAATTAGCCAAATGGCCCGGGGTCCATTTTCCTTACAAACCCTGCTGCGACTAAGCGAGCTAGCTCGGCACGGATAGCTTCTCTCTTGTCGGGCGTGAAACAACACAACTTTTGTTGGATCGGCCTCGCCTGGGGATAGACCTTTAGTTTGTGCTTGGCCAGCTCTCTCGGGACTCCCAGCATATCCGCAGGTTGCCATGCGAATACGTCTCGGTTATCTTGCAGAAACTAGACGAGCACGCCTTCCTATTTGTCATCCAAGCTGGAGTTGATGATGGCAGTCTTGCGTTCATCTGCGAACCCGAGGTTGATTCTCTTCGTTTCCTCAATTGGCCGCATAGAGGTCACGGCTTGAGCTTCATTTGCGGGTATCACGAGGTCTTCCTCAGGCATTGAGTTCGCCTGCGCAGAGGAAGTCATTGGTGGTTTGGTGGTGAGAGCCACCTGAATGGCCACTCGGAAGCATTCTACGGCGCCTTGGAAGTCAGCACGCACGGTGATGATTCCTTGTGGTCCTGGCATCTTCAATATCATGTATGAATAGTGCGGAATGGCCATGAACTTTGCCAATCCTGGCCTGCCGATGATGGTGTTGTATCCACAGTCGAAGCTTGCTACCTCGAACCTCAAGAACTCGGTTCTGTAGTTTTCCGGACTTCCGAAGGTAACTGCCATGTAGATATGTCCGAGTGGATATTCTCCTTCAGTCGGCACAATGCCGAAGAAAGGAGTGTCTGACTCATGGAGCTCTCTGAGTGCGACTCCCAAGCCTAGGAGTGTCCGGGGGAAGGTGACGTTGATGCTGCTTCCTCCATCTACTAACACCTTCTTTACCCTGCTCTCTCGGATCACCGGATCGACGAGGAGCGGGTATTTGCCCGGATGATCGAAGTTGAGCCACTCATCTGCCCGAGTAAAGGTGATAGGGTGTTTGGACCATCGATATGGGGCGGGAGGACTGGTGGTCGTCACCACTATCTGACGGTCATTGAGCTTCTGCTGCCTCTTGCTCTCTTACGACTCGTGTCCACCGAAGATGACGTTGACTTCTCCATCGACGCGCGGGAATGCTCTGCCTACTCCCCCTTCCTGTTGCTTGGGTTGTCGAGGTTCTCCGAGTCCTCCTCACGGTGGGGGAGGTGGTAGAGGTTGGAAGGGTCGGTCGTTCCCGATGGAGTGCTTGAAGTCTCTGCAGTTCCGGAGGGTGTGGCGCATGTCCTTGTGGTACGGACATTGGGTGTCGAGGATGTCGTCCAATGTTCGTTCGCCTCCACGAGGTGCTCCTCGGGCACGAGAGACGGGTGGTCCGGCAGCGTGGACTTCTTCGCGAGGCCTCTTCTCCCAACGCTTGTCGGGTTGTTGGTTCGCGTCGCGTTGTGGTGCCAATGGTGTAGGCTTCGTTCCTCCAATGAGGTCCTGAGCCCGTTCGTCGGCGGTGATGTAGAGGTCCACTTCCCTGAATAGCTGCTCAGAGGTAGTCGGTGCCTTTTGCAGTATGGCTCGGACGAAGGCCGAGTCATTAGATCCTCGGTAGAAGTCCTCAATCACTGCTGCTTCCGCAACCTCGGGGATACGATTTCTCATGGTCTGAACCTTTTGAGGTACGACCAGAGAGTCTCGTCCCCTCGGCGCCTGATGGATTTGAGGTCCCATGGCTGCGCCGGCTTGTCGGAGAGAGATTGGAAGTTGGCGATAAAACGCCGACTGAAGTCGTTCCAACTGTCGATGCAGTGTCAGGGCAGGTGTCGTAGCCTTTGCAGAGCATCTTGCCCAAGGACGATGGGCAAATACACAGTCATCACATCTTCTGTTGCCCCAGCGGCCCGGGCAGCGGTGGTATAGACGACCAACCAGCCTCCTGGGTCCTGTTTAGGCTCGTACTTGTCGACGTTGGAGACCTTGAAGTTAGGGGGCCACTGAATGGCCCTGAGACGTGGAGTGAGCGCTGATACTCCACACATGTCCTCCTGTCGACGATTGTGGTGTTGGTCCCGGGGAGAGGAGTTGTCGATGTGCTGCCTCGACCGTCCCCGGGTCGTGCCGCCAGTTAAAGCTGTTGCCGATTCAACCCTGGTGGCCTGACTTCGTGCAGGGACGTCGTGATCCCGATCATACTCTTCCCAGCGCCGAATCTTGTTCTCATGTCATCGTTCACGCGAAGCATTGATGGAGCTCTGTGCATCCCATCGACTATTGATGGTGTGTCGTAGATCGCTCGGAGGATGAGCGAGAGGCAGAAGATGATTAGTTGTTCGAGTGAGCAGCCGTCGATATCCCTTGGCGTTTGGAGTCCGGGGGAGGCCATCGGCTATCCGAGCCAACACCCCTCTGACCTCGCTTGGTGTGTTCATGGCTCGAGCGAAGTTGGGGTTCAGGTTTCGTCCAAAGAGAGGGTTCTCTCGACGTTGTCTCGCCTCCTACTCGGCCTGCTCTTGAGCTTGCCGACAATCTCGTCGGCGGGAGTTCCTCCTTTCTCTGAAGACTCGTTCATCTAGAGTTTCTCCCACCTCCGAGATCTCATCTCGCGATACAGGCTGCGCTGGGTCCCGCTCTCCGGCTTTATGATGTCATCGTAAATTACGGCGTCGGTTCCTTCATCGGCGAGCTTCCTGCTGAGAAGGTTCTTCCCCTAGCACGGTCGGTTCGTCATCGGAGATGGGGGACGATTCTACTCTCCCCCCGATGAAGAGGATGTCGGGGTAGAATGGAGTTGTCGTGACGACAAGCTTCTTTCTGTTCTCCTTTGAGGGTGGAGGTACTAGAAGGGTAGCTTGATGGGTCTTTGTTTCTTTTTTCCTTGTGATCCGTGTCCATCCTTCTATGTATGAGGTGAACAACGGGGTTCTCCGGGTGAATGAACTCTCTGCTCCTGGCTTGCAGGAGGTAGTTTTCGTTCGGAGCGCTGGAGGTTGCGCTATCTCCTGCTTCATTTCGGCTTTCCTGGAGATTTTCGAGGAAGGTTTTCTCTCCGGCAGATCCACTATGCGATGCAGAGTCCCTTCTTCGTCTGCCACGATGAGATGGTTCCGAAGCGGAACACGGATCTAGGGTGGAGAGCAATCTTGTGCTGAAAAGTGATGGCCATTGAGCTAGCTTGGATCAGTGACACACCCCCTACCTGGCGCGCCAGCTATCGGTGTTTTGGGTCTGACCGCGCACCTGGGGTTGCCCCTCGAGGTGCTTTTTGGTGTAGGATGGTGTTACCGACTGTAGCTCGATAGTTCGTGCCAGATGCACGAGAGACAGTGGACAACTTTATATAGGTTCGGGCCGCTTAGAGAGGTGTAATACCCTACTATCTGGTGTGGATCTTTTATGTGGAGGGTTACACGGGAGTTCTCTAGTTCGAGGGATGCTAGAGAGCTGAGTAGACGGCTAATGAGCGAGTTGTTGTTTGATGGGGTACCCCCTAGGCCTTATATATTCGACCGTGGGGCGTTACATGCGGAAATGATAACCATGTGCGCCTAAGTAATAGTGAACCGACTGAGCTTATCTTCCTATAATCCTGCCGACTTATCATCATTCAGTTCCGATGTCTGAGGGCGTTGCACAGGAGAATCGGATCACTGTTGTGGATAAAGTTTGAATTCAATGAGCCGCACGAGCTCGAGTTGATCCAATCTCATGTCGATCCGTTTTGCCAGACATTCCTCCCCTGGCCCACGAAGGGATGGCCTTACGTAATAATGGGCCCAAGGCCTTTCGCGAGGCCTTCCTGCCTTCTAGTGGACCCGGGGGATATCTGTCCCCCACAGCATCTCCTTAGAAACGTCTTTTGAACTTCTTCGCCTTATATTTCGGCGGTATTTGGCTTTGCATTCCCTTTGGAATGACTTTTGAGCAGAAAACTTATGATGCGTTCCCTTAGGAACGACTTTTGTAGCTTCGGCAATTTTGGCTCTGCATTCCCTTAGGAACGACTTTTGAGCACAAAACTTACGCTGCGCTCCCTTAGGAATGACTTTTGTAGCTTCGTCAATTTTGGCTCTGTGTTCCCTTGGGAACGACTTTTGTAGCTTCGTCAGTTTTGGCTCTGTGTTCCCTTAGGAACGACTTTTGTAGCTTCGTAAATCTGTGAAGAAGATATATTTCATTCTAATAGAAACAAAATCATTACAAGAAATTAAATCTAAGTTTTCATTGCTTGTTCCTTATTCAAAAAAGCAAAAATAAGCTACAAGATAGAAGTATTTAGGAAGCAGGATATTGGTCAGTATATGTGCTTCGATTCTGGTACAGTACTATTGACTGTACGAGCTTCGGACTCCTCTCTGAAGTCACGTAGTTGTTGTTGGCGCCCTTTTGGCTGCTGGCTTCGGGAATAAGTAGGTTGTAGTGGAGGTGGCGGTGGAAGCTGAGGCCAAGAAGCCTGTGAATGGCTTGCCGAAGCGATAGAGGCTGCAGGTTGATTGCCCACGTATTCTGGTATGTAAGGAGAGTGGCACGAAGCAGTGTGTAAGACTTGCTTCGGTTGATTCTACCGAGCTTCTGCTTCGGCAATCTCCTTTTGCTTCAGAATGGTGATTTTGCATGTTCTTGTAGTATGGCCCTTGTTCTCACCCCAGAATAAACAATAAATTTTTCTGGGTTGATCCCCATATCTGCCTCCAAAGCCCCTGCCGCCTCTGCTTGGAGCTGGTGGCCTGAAGGAGCTTTGCTGCTGTCCCGAAGACTGTGGCCTCTGAAGCTGGCTTCCTTTGTCATCATTCTGACTAGAGTTGTGGATTGATCTGACATGCCTAGGGTGGATTCTTCCTCCGAAGCCTTTAGTCATCTCAGAGAATCTGTAAGCTTCCTCCCTTCTTCGGCGGAAGTCGTTGTCAGCCCGAATGTACTCATCCATTTTCTGAAGCAGCTTCTCCAGAGTCTGGGGGGCTTCCTGGTGAAGTATTGAGTCGTAGGCCCTGGCCGAAGACCTTTTATCATGGCTTCAATGACGATTTCATTGGGCACTATAGGCGTTTGTGCTCTCAGGCGCAGGAACCTTCGGACATATGCCTGAAGGTACTCCTCATGGTCTTAAGTGCACTGGAACAAGGCCTAAGCAGTGACTAGCTTCCTTTGAAACCCTTGAAGACTGGTGACCAGCATATCCTTAAGCTTATGCCATGACATGATTGCCCCTGGTCGGAGAGAGGAGTACCATGTCTAGGCCACACTCCGAACTGCCATGACGAAGGACTTCGCCATGACTGCAGTATTGCCCCCATACGAAGATATAGTTGCTTCGTACCTCATCAGGAACTGCTTCGGATCTGAGTGCCCATCATACATGGGGAGCTGAGGGGGCTTGTATGATGAGGGCCATGGGGTAGCCTGTAGTTCTGCTGATATAGGAGAAGCATCATCAAAAGAAAAATTTCCATGATGGAAATCGTCATACCAATCATCATCATTGTAGGAATTGTCCTGACGAAGCTCTCTCTGTGGAGGTCTTCGGTCCTGGTCATCTTGAGTAAGATGACGTATTTCTTCAGCAGCTTCATTGATCTTCTTCTAAAGATCGGAAAGACGAAGCATCTTCTCTCTCTTCCTTTCAACCTACTGATGGATAGCTTCGAGATCCCTTATCTCCTAGTCCAGCTCCTCCTCTTGGGGGTTGGACTTGTAGCCTTCCTCTTTTGAGTTTGGGCTTCGCGCAGCGTATCCTGGTTGACGTCTAGTGGCTGCAGTGTAACCACTAGCCCTGAAGCTTTCTTCGGCGGCATGACGAAGGTCACAGCTTGCCGAAGGTGGTCGAATGAGTTCACCGGAGGTGGGCACCAATGTTGGGGACTTGTTCTTAAATGCTATGAGTTAAGAACAAGGCAACATAAAATGTTAAAGGTTAATGCCCTTCGTCCTTCGAAGCATTATTTCCCTTAGGATATAATGATCTTCAGACGAAGGTCATGAAGGACATACCTTCATCATTGCAATGTATGTTAATGAAAGGAGAAGCGTATGCAATGTAAAAGACAAGATTAATAGTCATATGACATTATTAATATATCTTCTTTTGGTTATCATGGATAAATAGAAACAATATTGAATTACATTTATACCTTCGGCTTGACAGAAGGTAAAAGTCCAAGCGTGACGCACGAACAAATACAAGTCAGCGTGAACAGTATGGGAGTACTATTCACCTATTTATAGGCATGAGACGCAACCCGATCA
Source organism: Zea luxurians (assembly GCA_029449295.1). Lineage (NCBI taxonomy): Eukaryota > Viridiplantae > Streptophyta > Magnoliopsida > Poales > Poaceae > Zea > Zea luxurians. The sequence goes on along the minus strand of JAOPSE010000003.1, from coordinate 106,782,715 downwards.
TAGTTACATGTATCCCTTGATGACTAGTTACAATCATGACACAAATCATCATGGACTGATCGGTCTTTTCCTCTTTAAGTCGGTGTAGCCCTTCGTCTCAAGGCATGTCGTTATGCTGAAGCTCCCTGGATCGTAGCTTCGGCGTATACCTTCGCGCTGTGTTTGATTATACACTGATCTTCCGAAGGTGCTTCTTCTTAAAGGACCTTCAGCGACGAAGCAGGCCGCCAACCATGCTTTTCATATTGTGTACAGCTTCATTACAAGTCCGAAGGTTCCTGTACATACATAATACTTAGGAAACATTGTTAATCATGTTTTTGAGGACCTTCAGAAGACGAAGGCCCCCAACAGGAGGGTTGGCTAAGAAGCCGTGTCGTGGGCGTGGAGGTTGGAGTAAGATGAGCAGGGTGCGACGCTCTTCGGCTAACGGGCGGGCTCGGCGGCATGCACGCGGTGTGGGGGACGTGGCACAGATGCTGGGTGCGAGCGGTACGACGGCTGGGCTAGGGCACGCATGCACCCTCAAGGCGCTGGGCCGTGACGCGGGGTGGGCTGCGCCTCATGCTTGTGCTTGGGGGGCAATGGGATGTTGGGCCGAGGCCGGCTGGCGGCCCAGGGAAGGGGGACAGCCAGGTTTGGGGAAATGAAGGGGAAAATTTTTGAGCTTTCTCTTTTATGTTCCTCTTCTTATCTATTTAAATTTGGTTTTAGTTTTGAATTCAAAATATAACATGATTTATGAATTCAGATGAATGCACAACAAAGCACAATCATCATAAAAAATAAAAAAAAGGTGCTCCAGCATGATGCAACAATCAAAACTCTCTTAGGGTTTCATTCTACTACACCCAACATTTGTATATAAAGCAAGATACTCCATTATTTTGAGAAAAGAGAAGAAAACTAGAGGAAGGAGAGGGTAACACCTTAATTTGGTGGATATTAGCAAAGAAATTTTATAACCCCAAATTCAGGGTGTTACAAAACCGATGTTAGATTCTCACCCAAGCTAGACCCGAACTACTTATCATCACAAGGGGTTGGCTTTATTTGTTCCATGGCCCTAGGATATGAGGTTCAATATGTTCGAAGATCTTAGCAAAGAAAGGTCTCAAAGTAGTTTTGCCTCGAACTCTCGGGGTCTTATGGCCCTAGTAACAGATAGTAGGGTAATGTAGGTTTTGGGGCCCTTATAATGCCATGGGCCCTGAAGTGATCTTTCCATTGGCCCCAATGTTGTTCTAGGGCCAAGGAGTGGTATCATAGTCATAAACAATACCCTTGACACCATAAAGGTCCCAAGCACATTTTGTCAAAGCCCCCTCAAGTTCTATCACTATCGGGATATGGGGCCCTCGATAGTGCGAGAGGCTCGCATAGGACTTGCATGGCCCTGAGGACACCGATAGCCTCAAGGCCCCTAAGAGGGTAGTATGCTGCATAAGTAGAAGTCTAGGTTATTCCTGCATGCAATCTTAGAGAAAGCAAAAAAATTACCTTGTTAGCGGCCACCCTTACACTATACTTATCTATAGGTTATTATGTTACTCTTAGAACCTCTTTAAGGCCCAGCTAATGACTTAGAATGGTGGTGTCACAAGAGCAAGCCCTTGTGCGATAGAGCAAAGGAAGGGCATACCGGGCTGAGAAGAGTGACCCACCATAGTAGAGCAAATCTATAGCATGATTTGGCTATTGTTGGGGTACTGCCTTCAGGCATATTTATCATTCCATTTAACACAGGGACATGCTGCTAGAAACCAACCCAACCTAGCTTGTGCAAAGGTGCAATGACTTTGTTATACAATAGATCAAAAGGGTTGTATTTTAATCTAAGAGTTGGACCCCCAAAAGGTATGGTAAAAATACTTAAGGAAACTCTTTCATAAGTAGAGAGTACTTGAACCATGAGTGGCTATTATGAGTATGCCACATCCTGCTTGTTGAGCTAGTGTGCTAGCACCTTGGGGGCCAAAGAAGGAGTTACATGAAGATAGGCTTCATAGGATAGGCGAAAAAAATCATTCATGCATAAAGTCATGAAGAAGGCAATAAAGTTCTGCCATGTTGGGGGCCTTACTTACACAATTCTTAGCTATATTCCTATGACTTTACGCCTAAACCGTTTTAGGTCCTTGGCTAATGGCTCACGAGGGCGGTGAGACATCTATAGATGTATGGATTAGGACAAAAGGAATGACCCACCATGGCAGAGCGTATTCGTGTTATACTTCACTATTCTTAGGGTGTTGCCTCTAGGCATCTTTGCTGAACTACTTAGCACTGGGGTCAACTGCCATATACCATTATATTCTAGGTTTCCTAGGCGCACACTGACTCCATTTAAGTAGGAGCTAGGAAGGAACTATGTACAAGTGTAAAAATAGGGCTTTCAAAGTGGTATGACTAGAAAGGCTAGAAAGGTGTGTTAGTGAATACTTATATGAATAAGAGCACTCTTATCATAGAGCTAAAACATTAGCTCACCTTGCAAAAATATAAAAACAATATAATTATAAGTTAATGAAATTAATAGACTCTAATCATCAATTAGCTATAGTTAGTTTTTATTACTTTAGAATTAGCCCTCTATTGATGTTCTCGTTAGTTCATGTATCAAGCATGCCCATAGTCAACTAATTTAGACCCATAAGGGAATGAAGGTCCAACCCAAATAGCTCCTCTGAGACCAAAAGAGATATTGGGTCGTCCATTGGTGGTACTTCATGTCTAGAAGAAGCTACATCCCGCAACCATTGCAAAATCCCCAAATCAATGGTGGAGCCGAAGGGGTGCAACTAGAGAGATCGGAGAAGGGAAAGAAGGTGGTGGGGGGTGGCGACCTACTTCGCGATGACCTTCAATGCATTCCTCTTCTGGCAGTCCAGATAGGGTCCACATCTAGACTACCCTTCACCAGGACAAAAAGGTACTATGTGGTGACACAATCTCTTCCCCTTCCCTCGCCTTCTGTACTCAAATCCAGTCCTTGTTATTATGCAGGTATAGGTTGTGGGTTCTGTTATTGCCGTAGCTTGTAAGATTTGGTTTCTCTATGCCCTTCGATTAGCAGTTGCTCGAACCACATGAATCCTGGAATACATTGCTGGATTTGATGAAATGGATTTGGTAAAGAGTTTTTGGCATAACTCTGATTCTAAGTGTGATGTCTTGAAGCATAGGCTCTCTTCATTTAGTGTTGCATGCTCCCCCGATACTCTCTCTCTCTCTCTCAGCCACGTTGCTATCGGGTCCAGTCCAACCATGTTGTTCGGGCACCAGACGAACCCAGCTAGCTCCACCTCTCGAGCAACCGCTCCGGATCCCTCCCGTCTCCTCCATCGCAGTGGACCCATCTCTAGTAGCACCACAAACCTCTCACCACCACCGCAATCTCACAGCAGCAAGGTGTCATGGTACTAGGAGCACAAATGCCAGCCAGTACCAACTTTACTTTTCCTATACAGGTGTGTGGATAAAGGCATAGGTATGCGGTATGCCTTCGGTCTAAAAAGCGCCTGCATGCGGTATCCCTTCCTCAACCCACCTCGCGGCCAAGCATCTCCTCTAGTGGCGAAGCTGAGGCCTGATCTGGCCCAACCTAAATAATATGCTTTCGCATCCTGGTCACACGTCTCGTCCTCAGCTAATCGCCGTCACTTTAAGGTTTGTTCGGTTAGAAGAAGATAAGATAAGATCAAATCTCCTTTTAATTAAAATTAATTAGAAAATGATTTAATTTCCTTGATCTCCTCTTGTCCGTATGCAACCGAAAGTCTTTTGGGGGCGCAGAGGGGATGGCAACGGGAAATCCCCGTCGGGTTTTGGCTCCCTGTACCCGTCCCCGCGACAAAAAAATTTCCCCACGGGAATCCCCACGAACTCTTGCGGGTAGGAATGAAAGTGGTAATCCGAACTGTTAGGACAAATTTAATATTTTAAAATAGATATGTATAAAATTTGATGTTGATCTTTTCTTATGTTATCAAGCACATTAGTACAAATATGAATAAAATATTATATACATTGTTTTATGTATTATTTTCTCCCTACAACATAAAAAGTTGAAAAAATTACCGAATTTATTTCCGAATCCATACCGAAGTTTATATCTATTATTTAAGAAAATATAGGATGAATTTGAGGTTTATCTTTTATGAATCTTAACAAGATGGATGTTAAAAACAAGAATACAAATTTGTATTGTATATTCTATATCCTATTTACTCACAATTAAAGTAAAAAGCGATTACCGAAAAAATACCGTTTCCGACCGTTTTCATCCCTACTTGCGGGGGGCATTTCTTCCCCATCCCCGTTCCCCGCGGGGATAAATCCCCATCAGGATCTCCGTCCCCGCTTAAATTATAATTATGACATACTTTCTTCGTTATTAATACAAAACATTATCACTTATATACATTGTCAGATATTAGAACTCATTATGTGTACATCAAAATAACATATTTATAGAATGAGTTATCTCTTAACAATATAATTATTTATTTTTATCATTATATATTACATGAAAACAACACCATATATAAGTTTAACGGGTCCCCGCGGGGAACGGGGATGAGGAATGTTTCCCCATCCCCGTCCCCGTTTACCCATCGAGGGAGGATTTTTCCCCGTTTACATCACCGCGAGGGGAGAACCTTTCCAATCTCCATCCCCTAATGGAGGAATTCCCCGCGGGGAATCGGGGACAGGAGCCATTGCCATCTCTAGCGGAGTCGCGGAGAAGATTAAATCACCTTTTAATCAAAATTAATTAGAAAGTGATTTAATTTCCTTGTCTCCTCTTGTCCTATGCAACCGAGAGCCTTTTGGGGCGCGCCTCCATCTCGTCGCCTCGACTGCCGCACATCACAGCGCCCCGCCTCCACCAGTCCACCTCCACACGACGCGACCACGCATCCACGCCTCACCTTCACCTCCTCGCCGCCACCCCGTGAGCCGGCAACCGCCCACCATCTAGCCTCTGCGCCCGCCGCCCGGCCACCGGGCACTGGCCACGTCCTGCCGACGGCCGCCTGAGGCAGTGAGGCCTGACCACGCCCGGGCCCGACCGCTCGCCGCTCGGTGAGGTGCTCTCCTCTCCCTTCTCCACTCTGTGTCTGTGCCCGGTCTTGGATTCGTGGTTGGCTCCGCCACTGATCTCCTCCTAGCACGGCAGCACCCCAGAGCCCTAGCGCAAGCCTGGTGCTCCAGATCTCCACCCTGACCATGTCGGGGCGGAGACAGGCCTGGCAGTTTGCGGCCGCGCTGGTCTTCTTCCATGGCTCCGAGTACGTCCTCGCTGCCGCTTTCCACGGCCGCCAGAACGTCACCGCTACTTGTGAGTGCACCATGACCTATGTCTCTTGCGATTTGAGTGTGCCTTGGACTGTATGCTCGTGAAATTCGGTGGATTTGAAACTGGTGTTATGCAAATCCTAAATCTGGAGTAAATTCTAGCGCTCTGCTCAGAAGTTAAAACAAATCGCCTTCGCTGCGTGAGTTGATTTGTGCTCGTGAGGTTTACTAGATTTCAAAGTGGTATCGAGGGATTCCTAGATTGCACCTCAGTCTCGTTACTAGATTCTAGCAGTCTCACTGAGTAGTTGAAGCAAATTGTTGCTGAGTAAAGATGTGACTATGTCTTCACAATTTCTTGCTTGGGTTTGAACTGCCATTTGGCCTAGCCAGAGTATTTGTAGTGGACCTTGTAGTCTATATATTTTGTAAACTGCGCTTGCTGTCTGATCTATGTCAACTTTAGCAGCTAGCACCTGTCTGTTTCATTTATTTGAGACAAGCTGCCAAGTGTTACTCCTATTGAATTTAGAAATTAAGGAACATATCACAGTGGGCCTGGATTTTCAGTTAAAATCTCGAAAATTAGAAAGTACGATCAAAGTTCATCAGTGAAACATGTTTTGACAAATAAAGCTTATAAAAAAAATAATTGCTTCATAAATCATTAGTTTTTTTTCCACAATGGATGAACCGAATTTCATTATGGATGGTAAGTAAATTGCACTGGTTTCAAGTCATTTCCCAGTTTCAGACGGCGACTATGCCACACACAGCAAACAACAAGTTTCAGATCGACATAAGAAGAGCAGACTCACTGCTTGAGGATGCTACATGAGTGGGGTCTGGGGAAAGGATAAACCGAGGCATGTCTTTTTCACGCAAATGCGGAGAGGCCGCTTCAAACCCGCAATCTGGTGACTCAGTGAGACAGCTCTCACCACTGCACTAGGCCTGCCATTCATAAGAAGCTAACACTAAAACTGACCCAACCTATCACAAGCCAGATGAGGTGCCACGGCACGCAAGCCAGCGAAGACTGACTTCCAAGCAGCAAAGAGCTGAAGTCTTCAAGTCTTGATGATCACCTGAGAGTCATCCTTCTGTTGGACTTGCTGGTGGAATTGCAAAGCCACCGATTTCAGAATTGCTGCCCCCCCTGTTCCCATCTGACTCGCAGGATCTTGTTTCTGAAGCCCTACCCAATATACTTGCATAGAACAAATCGAACATAAAATCTCTGTAGGAGCCTTTACTCTTCCCATCAAAGCAAATAGAGTATGGAATTAGTTACTTCTAATTGGGCTTATGCAATTGCAGCTTGCATTGGGCCAGCTCATGTAGTATGTGATCAAACCATGCTTTCCTTCCAAACAAGGATAAGGTTGCACCAATGTTCACGGTATTTTCATTTCAGGACACTAAGAAGTACATAAATAATTCCTGAAACTTGGCCTAGCATGATGCTGGTTTTTGTTTTAAACTGTTAATTTTTTAAATTCTGGCTTTGATGGAAATGGTGAATATATCAAGGGTTCTCAAAGTTTTGGAGGTCTTCTGTGGACAAAACGTGCAATCAAATAATACAACCAAAAGTTCAAAACTTCATTTAGCTACTGGACACTGATCAAACAGCACCTGGAGAAGCATTTGGCTGGCGCATGTTAATACTATTGATTATTAGTTTTTTGGTCCTTAATTCTTACAGTTTAGATTATACTTTGCATTATCCTCTCTTTATTTTTGGCAGTATTGTTAGTAATGAAGTTGCTTCTCATGCAGCACTTCTTATTAGCAAGCAGTATGTATTGGCAATGGGTTTTGCAATGCTGGAACACCTGACAGAAATTCTTATTCTCCCGGAAGTAAAGGAGTTCTGGTTTGTCAGTAATATTGGCCTTCTAATGGTTATTATCGGTGAAATTATCCGTAAACTTGCTGTAGTGACAGCTGGACGTGCCTTCACACATGTTATAAGAACTTATTATGAAGATCAGCATCAATTGATCACACATGGACTGTATAGGTAAATGATTCTTTACCTTTTGCAATAGTTCGAAAGTTATTGAGTTACTACTCTACATTTGCCCTACAACAATTCAGAAGTTTCATTTGTTAATTGTTATAACCTGCTTAATTGTACAGGTTTATGCGCCACCCTGGGTATTCTGGCTTTCTTATATGGGCAATAGGAACCCAGGTTATGCTGTGTAATCCATTATCAACAGTTGCATTCACATTGGTCTTGTGGCGATTCTTTTCAAAACGGATACCGTATCCTGCCTGAAATATATTTTATTTGTCCCTCCTTATGTTCTAGACTCTGTCTTGATTATTGAACTTCCAGAAGCATACCAAGTTATGTGTTTTCAACACCCATTGAATATGACCATCTTCGTGATAAGAGTAAAACTAGTTTTTTTCTTGTGATTCCTTCACCCAGAACAGGTATGAAGAATTTTTCTTGAGGCAGTTCTTTGGCTCTGAATACGATGAATATGCACAGAGAGTACACTCTGGAATACCATTTATTAAATGAAAGTATGACACTTGCAAAGTATGCCCTTGAATCCTTGACTTCTAAGCTCCCATTTGATACCATGTACTTTAAACTTTATGATGTAACTAGTTGTTCTATCATGTTTTATTTAATTTTCAAACCTAGAGGTAGTGCAATAATAAAACCGGTGGATGCATGCTTTCTCATAAAAGAAAGAGAAATCGAACAATAATCTCATAACTTTGTTTCTTTTCTCATAGGAACATGTTTAGTTTGAATATTTTATCCCTGGCCCAGAATTATAGCTATTTTGTGCACAATAACTTCTCACAATTATTTTTCACATTTAAAGTGTTTTTACACTATATTGTAAATTATGTAGTTTTACCTCGAGCACGCAAGAGAGTTGTGTATCTTTGTATTAAGAAGAAAAAAGGGGAAAAGAACCCCCCCCCCTACAACCACCTCAATCCCTCACCTGTTTTTGAAAAGAACAGGCAAGCAAGCCGAGGCTAACTCTCACACTACGACAAACTACCAAGGCAACCTGGTCTATTGTTAATCCTGCTGTAAGGTTGTCAGGAAAGAAATCCTTCTATCCAGCCAAGCTCTAGAAAAGTGCCTCTTCCTTTGCTAGGAGCAGAGCCCTTTCCAAGCTAGGAGAAACCCCATCAAAAACACATGTATCATGAAGCTTCCACAGGCTCTAGGAGCCTAGAATGACAACGGAATCGAAACCTTTCTGAATTTCAACCCCAACTCTTTGGCTCCCCCTCTACTGCCAGCTAGCAAAGGACTCATCCTCATTTGTAGGTGGCAACTCCTGCAAATTGAAGTAATGGAGAAAAAGGAACCAGAATGTCTGGCAAAAACACAACTTGTTAGCATGTGATCAATTGTCTCCTCTTGCTGATCACACAGGAGACATGCAGCTGGGTGTGGTAGGTTACGTCGGGCTAGCCGATCTGCTGTCCAGCACCTCTTCTGTATCATTAGCCACATAAAGAAATTGCATTTGTTTGGTACTTTGGTGCCCAAGATTTCCAAATACGTTCCCAAGCTCCAAAAACTGTGGATCCTTGGAAGAGTATGTATGGCTCATAATCTAACATATCCTTGTGGCTTGACATCCCACATTTTTCTTGCACATGAATTCTAAGCAAATGTGGCTCACATCATTTTGCTACATTGTTTCTACTTTGTGAAAGAAAAAATAGTTTTGAGATCCACCAGTAAGATTTCGAATAAACTATTTCTTGAAAAATGTGGCATGACCACACTTCAATAAACATATCTTGTAGTCTGTGTACTGTGGTTACTAGTGAAACAGCTCATTTTTGTTCTTCCTTTTTAAATACAGCACACATCTGGAGATAGGATATTCATATTGTGTTTGTATCAAATGCACATGACCCATCTGGAGCACATATGCACATATTAAATCTGGACCCTTCGTTCAGCATTTCAGCAATCAATGACTGGTATATTTTCGAAAAAAACTTCGATGCCCTTTTCCTTTGTGTCGAGGTGCATATTTGCAAAAAAAAAGCGCGTTCAACCGTTGATTGTTGCGCGAATTGAAGGGAGATACGTTGCTTAGGATATTAAATCTGGACTGTGCATTTATATTTGTCTGGAGACGCCAGTTTCGTGTCTTGGACTAGGAACAGATCATATTAGAGCATCTCCAGACAAAACTGAGTACCTGGATCTTAATTATCTAGCTGTCTCATGTTGTAAGGTTGTATGATTATGATTTATTCTGAATCCTGAGTACCTGGATCGCAAGTTCCAAAACTATTTAGATTTAGAGGTACATTGCCAGGGAAACTTGTGACCTGTTTGACAAAAAAACATCATGTGTGATTATAATTGTGTGTGTTCACACCATGACACTTTGATACTATGGTTACATTTTGGTCTCCGTTGTAACCCAGGTTTTATTCTGAGATATGGAAAGTTTTTGTGGTTGTGTTTCCCTGGCGTAGAGCTTTTCTTTCTGTAGGCACCTTTTTGGATGCCTGTTCTTCAAAGATGGTGTTAAGACATGACAACATTATGTACCTTTGTAGTGCTAGACTCAAACACAGACATAATCACTTGTTGTATTTTCTGTTTCCACCAAGAACACTATCAGTTCATCACACAAAACACACCTGACCTCCAAAACCACCATGGTCTGTCTGTGCAAAATACATGAATTGTCAGCATCTATAGTTTGTTATACTTAGAGATGTTTTGTTTTATGGAAGCAGCTGATAGTGGTTTTATTCTTTCAGAAAGAGGATGTAAAGGGAATGCAGGCAGAGCTAATGGCCCAAGCTAAAAGAATGAATCATGATTATCATTTGGCCAATGATTCGAGGCAATTCCTTTATCATATTTCATCTGCTGTATTCTCCAAGTGACATTTTCACTGATGTATGTTCGATAACTCCAATAAAGGCATAAAGCGAGAGATGCTACAGCTTTGTTGAATGCAAACAGGTTTGCTCATGTTGAATTATTGTAAGGCCGCGCGCTTAGCAGAGCGTGCATATGTTGAATTATTGTTGAATGCAAACATTGTTTTGTACTGTAGACTATACTATTTACAGAGTAGAGTTTGAAATAGAGTAGAGATTGAAAGAGTAGAGTTTGAAATAGAGTAGAGTTTGAAATAGTAAGATAGGAGATGAGATAGAGAAGCTGCTGGAGGTAGCCTAACGCATTACAAGTGCAGAAACCTGCTCCAGCTTGCTTGGGACAAAAGGATCTGATGCCATTTTTGTTCTTATTCCAGAACAGCACAACTCAACTATCAGGGTTTTTTTTTATCTGGTTATAAGCTGTTGTTTTGTACTGAGATTTCATTGTTCACTTGAAGAAACCCTTGCTGGGAGAGCAGAATGCATGGTGCTGTTTAAGCGATCCCGTGTTATATTTACTCATGTAGCCATGTTCCGGGCATACATGTCAAGTATGCTGGTTGCTTTTCTGCTGTCCGGCGTCATGTTCTAAATTAATATATGTAGTGATATTTCTGCTCCGTTGATTCTTAACTTGTGCAGCAGTATCTTTCTTTCGCACGGGCTTTCCGTTGATTCTTAACTTGCCCTAGACAATTTGCTTGTGCACTTGCTGCTGCCTGCTGGGTGCTGACCTTTTTATCATGATGTTTCCAACTTGTGCCACTAAAATCCATTAAAGTCGATCAAATATCAAGAACAAGTTGGACCACGAAACCATGATTGGAACCCAAAAAAAAAACCAGAGGCAGTCGTCCATTCTGCGTTCGTGTCGTTTTGGATTGACCATTTTGTCAGGGTACCATAATCCTGAAAGGTATCATAAGGCTAAAATACTTCTCATATTTCCCTATTATTATATAATGATACATGCACTTTTTACATAGACTTTCGGCTGACCAACTCCCACCTCGATAAAAGAGATATACCAACGTAGGGTGACAAAGCAGGCATGTACATGTACATATCTCAACAGAGATCTGACATCTGAAAACAGACCCAAAAAAAAAACTGCTCGCTTCATTCTCTCTCGCTAATCTAACTTTGACCCCTAAGCATCCCAAGCTGCTCCTCAGCACTGGGTGGTGGTGGTGCTCATCTGCTTCCTGTTGGCCAGAGAAGAGAAGGCCCTGGCAGTCTTCACCTTCTTCACCAGAAGCCCCCATTTGTCGCCATCATCGCCGGCCTTGGCAGCCGCCTTATCCTGCTCCTGCTGCTTAAACCTCCTGCACGGCACAACAACAACAACAATGTGAGGCGCGAGCTCACGTAATGGACCATGGATGGCTGCAACGAAGCAAGCAGCGACTGACTGGTGAGCGGCGGCGCTTACATGCAGAGCGGGGTGTTGCAGCGGTCGGTGCGGTCGCAGAGCGCGGAGTGGAGGCGGAGCAGCTGCCACATGCGCTGGCACCGCGCGCAGCTCTTGCGGTGGCACTGGGAGAAGTGGCGGATGAGCAGCTGCAGGCCCCGGCACGTGGCGTAGCGCGCGCACGGCGCCGGCGCCGGCGCCCGCCCCGCCGGGCCGACCTCCGTGCATCCCTCCGTGCAGATGTGGTCCAGGCAGTCCATGGCCTCGCTCAGCTCCACGTACACGCGCTGCTCCGCGCGCTTCCGCCGCCACTTGCGCCGCCGCTGCATGTCCAGGAAGGAACCGAGCGCGCATCGGTCAGTGCTTTAGCTCAAGAGGCTGGGCCGGTCGTCGGTACCCAAAAAATAAAAAACGTGCATCGTGGAACTGTTGTTTCCAACAAACGTTATTATCGGTGAAACGTTCTCCGCTGGACTTTTGAAGGCGTACGAAGAATGTTTAAAGATGGAACTGATGGAGTAGCCGCCAAGATTTCTGCTAACTTTGGTCAAACCGAGGCACAAGGTTGCTTGGTCTCAAGTCTTGAACATGACCTAGCCTGGAAACTGTGTTCCAGACTTCCAGGTATCTATTTGTGTACCCCCAGCCAGATGAAAACGTGTAAAATCAAAACAGAGTCGGAAAGGTAAGAGGTCGGAGAGATGCGAACATTCGCCCGACCATTCGGCGTGGACGGGCCGGCCCAAACAGACGCACCAACCACATAGAAAGAACACTGGCGTCATGTCGTTCGTACGTACGCGCACGAACGCGACACGGAGGTCCGACCATGTCCACCATTTCCTGGAACAAAGCTTGACGGTAAAGAAAGCATGCTCCCCAGTGCCGCCCACCCCACCCCACCCCACCGGCGTGCGCCATCATGCATGCACGATAGTTTCCTCGATCGCACTCGCACTTCCATTCGGTGCGGTGCGTGCAAGCATGTGTCAGTCAGATTTACATCGACCGACCGAGGTCCGGTCCGGTAGCAATCCATGGAAGAAAAAAAAAAGCGTGCGTACCATGTCGGCCTCGTGCAGGCGCTGCAGGACGTGGAGCTCCTGCCAGGGGTCGTTCTCCTGCAGGAAGCGCCAGGCCTCGGTGCGCTCGACGGCCGCGAACTCCTTGGCCAGCAGCCTGGCGCAGCGCAGGTGCAGGCGCGGCGCGTCGCAGAGGCCGGCCAGCTGCAGCACGTCCACCACCGAGTCCGCGGTGAGGCGCGCGCCGATGGCGCCCTCGCACGCCCGCTTCAGCCACGGCACCTGGTACGCGTGCGCCAGCACCAGCACCTGCACCGCGTGCTCCTCCATGTCGTCATCCTCCTCGCCGCCGCACCTGCCCAGACGGTTTTTTGCTGTCGTGTTAAGCACACATGATCGGTCGTCATCATCTAAAATCTAAAATAATTAAGCACGGGCAGCGTTGCAGACACTGTTTAGTTAGAACCTGACAAGTTCCTGTGAGCCACAAGAACATGCGCTAGTGTGGTGGACGAATCGTATGTCGTAATTTTGTAGCTAACGAATTGTATAGTACGTCGACCTGGTAGTCAGGGTAGTAGTGTGGTAGAAGAACCTTCGACGGGCACGGGCTCCACAAGAAACAACATTTGCCCAGGGCGCGAGGCTGCGGTCGCTCGGGCGGTCGTTTTCTCGGAATCCACATGTTGCCACGTCGGCCCAAGAATTTTCCAATCCACGGTAAAGCAACACCACAATGAATGATAGCAGCCGTGGGCGAGAGTGGTCCGCCGGTCCGAATTTTTTATATTTTGGCCCTTCCTCGAAAAAAAATTCACATTTAGACCTTAGAAAATTTTAATGTCATTTTTGGACCCTTTGCTCGGCGCCATAGCCAATGGCGCCGAGGTAACACAGCTCGGCACCATAGGCTATGGCGCCGAGGTCCGTGCTGCGCTGGCACAAACGGACGTCGTGGCACTGACGTGGTACCGAGCTCGGCGCCATAGATCTTGGCGCCGAGCTCTCTTATATACACAAAACTTGTCTAGCTCAGTTGGTAGAGCACAAGTTTTTTAACCTTGGGGTCCTGGGTTCAAGCCCCATGGTGGACATGTTTTAATACTTTTTTTTATGTCTTTGTCACTGATTTTTTTTGTTGTCCAGATTTTTCGTTTATGTCGCTGATTTGTCCATCTACATAAAAATAGTATATTTTCATTGAGTTCTTTTGAACATAAATTCTAAAAACATAATAACATATTCAAGTAGATAAAATACTTTGTGAGCTTGTGTCTCTGTGTAGGGGTACAATCCCTCACTTTTATATTTAATTTACATACTACTAACTAAACAGTATATTGGTGCATGGTGCGTGCATGTGCGTGCTCATCGTCAAGTACGCTTTGTTCGTTTATTAAGCTTAAGAAAATGTACTTGCATTGGTTAGCGGCCACCGGTTTAGCTATGGTGCATCGCGGTCACGGGCGCAATAATGCACGCAATCTTGAGGTTGTGGGTTCGAGTACATTAGATTATTAGAGTTTTAGAGTCGAAAATATAAATATATTTGCATTGGTTAGCGGCCACCGGTTTAGCCATGATAAATTTTAATTAATATTAAAAAGTATAATTTCGAATACATTAGATTATTGGAGTTTTAGAGTCCAAAATATAAATATACTTAATAAACAAAAAAATTATAATTAGAGTCCAAAATATAAATATACCATGTATAAATAAACAGTGACTTGATGATTTTATAAAGTACTCCATACTTCCATAGGATGGGTTACTTATGTGCATGGTACTTGCGTCACGGAGTTTGAATAAACAAAAATAAAAACAAAAAATATCTAGATGAATAAAGTCACAAAAACAAAAAACTAGATGAAAAATAAATCTGAACGGACAAATCATCGACATAAACAAAAAATATGGACAACAAAAAAATAAATTAGTGACAAAGACAAAAAAAATATTAAACATCCACCATGGGGCTTGAACCCACAACCTTAAGGTTAAAAGCCTTGCACTCTACCAACTGAGCTAGACATGCTTTGTTGTTATACATCCGAGCTCGGCGCCATAGATCTTGGCGCCGAGCTCGGAACCACGTTGGCGCCACGTCGTTCAGATTGTGCTAGCATAGCACGTACCTCGACGCCATAGCCTATGGCGCCGAGATATGTTACCTCGGCGCCATAGGCTATGGCGCCGAGCAAAGGGTCCAAAAATGACATTAAATTTTTTTAAGGTCCAAATGTGAATTTTTTTTCGAGGAAGTGTCAAAATACAAAAAAAATCGTCCGCCGGTGCGTTGCGTCCCGGCGCCGGCCGTCCCCGCGACAGCGACGGCCCGGCCCGGCCCAGTCGTGCGCTACGCGATGACGCGCACGTCGGCTGAGAGCGCGGGGTCGTGCAGGTCCAACCGGGCAGGTGCCACCCACACAACCCACAGTGCCACACCCACACCAACCAGGCAGCCTAGCGCCGGGGAAATAATAATAACTTAAAAAGGCTGTAACGCTTTTATTTACCTCGCTTTAGCTTTATCTTCTTTTTTTTTTGCCCTCCGTCGCCGTCCTATTCGCCGCTGGGAAAGCCACGAGATTTTTTTGGCGTCCGCTACGGGGGTTTGGGCACTTGGCAGACCGGCGCGGGGTGTGTGTGTGGCTCTGGTTGTAAGAGGGGTTCGGCGGGCGACGTGGCTGCGACCTGCCGCCGCGCCAACCCGGGACGTGACAGTCTGACAGATGATGGTGAGGCAGCCAGTTGGCCAACCCAAACCAACGAGAGCCCCATTTGATTTGCGAGCTGACACCCGGCTCGGTGATTGGATGGTGCGGCAAAAAATAAAAAAAAACACGGGATTGGCTCGTTGAGCCGACAAGCGCTAGATAGTGTCCGGAACAGTTCAAATGCATTTCGATCCGTAGTTCATATTAACTAGAGATAGTGTCCGGGGAATGCTTAATTTGGGTGCAAGGTTTTCCTACTACGGGGGAGCTCGATCGGTTTGGTTGGATTTGGTACCTACTCGAAGTTTTAAAATCGATTGTTGAAGCTAGCGCGTGGTCATGGACTTGCTTCTTGCCATTCCTAGAACGTTGGACACCTCGAATTTCAGGTTTATACTGTGTGTATATACTGTTAAAGAAGGAAACGTACAGATGGACTCGAGATAAATAAAGAATAAAAAAGTACTAGAATACTTTTTCCCAATATAAAAACGCTTCTTGATGATGTCTAAGAATAAAGGTTGATCTTCCGGGTTGTTAACGTGTGGGTGGAGCACACGCGCGCGCCATGTTTTCCCTCCTCGTGCGTTTAGAATAACGCAGGATTAGTCCTTGCTAATAATCGTGTGCCGCACTGGCTTGTCCAGCCCCAGGGCCCAGGGGGCCAGGCGGCCGCAGCCTCGCGAGGAACGGGCATGTGCGGAAACAAGACTAGCAACAAGGAGGCCACCATGGCTGAGCGCGGCCGGGGAATTGAAGGGAGACAGACAGACAGACAGACAGGCACGGTGCCCACGGGCGTTACCTGCCGGCGTAGAGGAGGCGGACGAAGGCGGCGGCGGCGTCGTCGGTGACGCCGCGGATCCGGACGACGGACCGCCCGGGCTTGCCGCTCTCCCTGTCCTTCCGCAGGCGGCGCTCCAGGATGCTGCCGAGCACCGGCGACGCCGAGGCCTAGCGCGCGCGGAAACAGAGACGGAACACAGCTCCCGTCAGACGACTGCTAGACAACCCGGACGGGACGGCCGAACGGAGCAATGCGCCAAGGAGGGGGGAAAAAAGGGATCGGACGCTTACCAGGACAGAGGAATGCGCGGGGATCCTCCGGCGCCCGCCCGTCGTGACGACGTCGACGTCGGCGGCGGCCGGGTCGCCGGCGCCGCCGCGGTTGCCGAGCCGCGGTGCCTCGCACATCTCGTCGTCTGGCGAGAGGTGGTGCAAGGGAACGAGCCGGGGGGTGGTGGGGGGATAAAAAAAATATCTGCGGAAAAAGGTCCGGGGCGGGCGCGGCGGGGGCGGGAGACGTCGCAGTTGCTTGCGTTGGTTGCGTGCTCTGTCTGGGTAGCCAGGCCAATTGCCGCAGCCCTGCAGGCGTTTGAACGCCTTTTATAGAGGGAGGGAAAAGCCGGCTGAGGCCTGGGCGGCACGGACAACGGGAGATGTGGCCGTCCCACGTTTCCAGACTTGCAGCCTAGTCCCGCAGGCAGGGGGACAAACACAAACGGCCTCCGCCAGTTGCCACCTCCTCGGGTTCGGGCTGCTCGTCACTTCCTTGTTACCACCCCGCTGTTAAAAACGACCGGCACGGTTGGATCACAAACGAACGTGTTTAGCCTAGGAACGTTTCAGCACCTGCGTAGTTGTGTCGCTGGAATGCACTTTTTATCGCTGTACAGAAACTTTTTTCTTTTCGAATGAAGCGGTAGTCTTTTTGTTAGGGGTAGAAAAAAAGTTATACTGACACGGGAACCAAGTTTGCTATGCCCGATATCGAAAATTTTCAAGTAATGGAGGGCGGGTCCGGGTCCGGGTCAGGGTCAGGGCAAGACGACCGTCTGATGGATGGAGCAGGACCACCCGCCCGCGAGGAGAAGCGAGGTCGAGGGGTCGCGAGCACAAGGAGTCAAGGAGGCGGCACGGCAGAGGCCAACACGGCCTTTGGAACGAGGAAGCGCCACATGTGGCTCCCCCACGGCCGACGTGGCGCGTCCGTGGCCCCCATGCAGAGGCCTGATCGGTTCGCCGGCATGGGCCAGGCAGGCCCCCCCCCCCCCCCCAGGCCGGGCCGAAAAAAAGCACAGCCAGGTAACAGCTCAGCCTCAGCCGCTACGAGCGGCGGGCCTACGCTCTACTCGCAGTAGGATTAAGCCGTCCGACGTGGCGGCGATTAGTTTACCTCCCACCGGACCGGGTGTGGGAGCGCAAGTGGATGATGCTGTGCCTGCCTGCCTGCCTGCCTTCTGCCGGGGTTTGGCTGAGCCACATGCATGCATGTCGGACGTGGCGACTGGGCTGCAGCACTGCAGCAGCCTGCAGCAAGTCTCTCTCATCTCTTCTTTATTACTATTACTGCTACACTGACCTTGGAGCGTTGTCTGTTTGCGTCACTTGCAAATGCAAATGGCAGTGGACACAAAGCTAGCTAGCAGTCAAAAAAAAACACAATAGCTCGGTCGAGGGGGGCGGGTCGATGGGCATGCACTTGTGATTATATTAGCGCGCGCTTTTTTGCCTTTTGGTTCTTCACGTGTCCCAGGAGGCAAGAGAACGAACATGTCTTCGTCGTCGATCGATCGCCAAAAGCGCCGCGGAATATTACTATCTTGGTCTTGGTTAGGCAAAGCATCACCCGTTTCCTTGTATTGGCGCTAATACGCCAAGTCCGGCAGTCAGTACGTACGTAGTCTCAGTAGCTATCGTTCCCCTTGCGAGCTGAGGTTGTGCACACAGGCACAGCACAGCCTGTAGGGAGTGTAGGTCTCCAAGAATGTGCCTACTTTGCGCAGCCTTATTTTGCGTAGCCAAAGCCAGCGGGCCCAACGCAACGTGCGTCGACGACACATCTAGAGCTCTTCCCGCGTTTCCAGGCTTTCCATCTACGTACCGTGACGTCCTCTCCTCTCCTTTAGATGTGTCTTGCAGCTGGGGCGGACTGGTTGCATCTATCACTGGATCGGTGCCATCGTTACCACCTGAAATCGACCGATCACTCTCCAGATGTTTGATCACTCCGTTTACCGACCAGGCAGGCATTGGCTTCCCACCTGTCATTCGCCGTTTCGCATCACACGAGCGTGGTGTGTGTCATGTGTGTTTGCCCCTTGGAGGAGGTATTACTCCGGCACCTGCCTGCACCGCTCCGCCTCTTCCGTCCACAGTGCGCTACAGAGCATCGACTGCTACTTCCAGAGACAACGACGCGCTGGAGCCACACTAGTCACTTACTCGTTAGGCTACGTTTGGGTACTCTAGGAATAAGAGGGAATAGAGTTTATTGAGATGTATCGTAAGAGTTTTTGATCTACTGTGGATTTAAATACCCTACGATCCCTCCAAACCACTTCAATCCAAGAGTATCCAAACTAGGTCTTAGGGATCGTTAGTTTTTCTCTCAATCTATATGAGTTAGATATGATAGATGAATTTAAATCCTAAACAAATCAATATCTTTTATTTTTTCTAATCTCATCTAATTTTTAGTTCCTCTATTTTATTCTATTTTAGTCATAAATTGTTAAATATAAATCTAAAACATCTTATTAGTGCTCAACCAATATATTGGATGATAAAAACGTCATTTCGTGTCGGGTTTTCACTCATATTTACGTCTCCGGGTGTTTTCTTTTCGAGAACATGAGACATTGATGTACATCTAAGTATCTAACAAAGTTTAAAAAAACTGAAAAAATAATACATATTATTTCCACCCTAATCTAATTATATACAAAATTTAAGATTCAGTTTCGTTATACTTTAGCTGCAATAAAAAAGATAAAATTTCTGATAAATTTAAATTAGAAAAAAACGACTAGAATGTTCTCTTTATTATTAAAACTTAAGTAAAATGAATTTGAACTTAAAATTTTGTATATAATTAGATTAGGGTGGAAAGAATATACAAATTTTTAAGATTTTTTTAAACTTTATTAGTTTATGTGTAAAGTATGTCCACCAAAGTCTCATGTGTATTTGATATGTTCTTTCTTTATACGCGAGAACACTATATTCTAAATACATATTCTAAGCATACTATAACTAGTTTGAGAGCCACTAAATCGGATAGGATTGGAGGTGCTAAAATCTCCTTCTTCTTCAATTTTGAATAAGAATGAGAGTTTAGCCCCTTCAATCCTCTCCAATTTTCTGGCTCCCAAACTAGCCCTCGGCAATGTTTACTCTTCGTCAGATTTTAGGTCGGAAAGAAAAAACATTCTATATCAATTATGCAACGTCATCTTTTGTCTTTGTCGGAACAATGCCAACATCATACTCCACTGTTTTCCCTACTTTAGAGGCTTCGTCCCGGGAGACAGGTTGTGCAGGATCCTGTTCCCCGGCCTCATGGTGACGCTGTATGTTACGACGCATGTTCCGACGTCGGCGTGCGTCATGCTAGGGGGCTCCTCCCCCAGTACGGCGGCCTCGTCGCCGGAGACAGGCATGTCCTCTACTCTTCCCTGGATGAAGAGGATGACCGAAAAGAAAGGGTTTGGTGTGATGCTTCGTGCTCCAACCATCTCCTTTGAGGATGGAGTGGTCAGAGTGGTTGTCGGTCGCGTCCCCGCGGCTATGCTAGTCCCGGGGGCACGTGCTTCTCTTCGTCGAGTGATCTGAGTCCATGTCGAGTGGGTGACATATGTGTACAAGGAAGTCCATCGCGACATAGGTGCAGCCTCGGTCGGCTGAGCCACAGGCGTCACTACGGCCCTGGGCCCACCCGACGTAGGCGCAATTCTCCGCGGGGTGGAAACCTGCCAAGGTTCTCGCGCTTTGGAGTTCATCGACGCAGTTCTTGCTAGAGTTTGGCGAGGCAATCCTGCAGCCGCCTTTGGCACCACTAGAAAAGATTTCTTCCCGGATGGGTCCGCAATGCGGTGCAGGATGCCTTCCTGATCTGCAATGTAGGAGATGGATCCAAATTAGAAGATCTCTCCAGCATTGAAGGTGACCAAAATGTTGAAGACGATGGTCATGGAGTCATCGTAGATCAATGTCGCACCCCCTACCTGCTGGCGTGCCAGTTGTTGGTGTTTGTGACCCGACTGTGCATCACGGGGTTACCATGTGATGATTCTGGGTAGGACGACATCGTTGACTGCAACTCGATGGTACGTGCAGGGGCACATCGATCTTACACGAGGGTTTATACAGGTTTGGGCCGCTTTTGAATGCATAACACCCTACTTCCTATTGAGACCATGTATTGGATTTTCTCTGGAGTATGAAGATTACAAGTGAGCTCTATGGGTGCTCAGGTGTTGTTGATGAGTGCTGGTGTAAAATGGGATGGGGGGTGAGATGAGATGATTTTGTAGGGGTCCCCCTTGGCCTTATATACATGGCCAGAGAGTTATCCCTTTACAAGCTTGTCGGGGACCGTAATTAGGGGTACCCCCAATGCACCTTAATCCGGCTGGAAAACATCTTCAGAACAAACCATAAACGACCGATAAAGCGCAGGCTTCGTCTACCAAGGCACGCGACCTCATCCGAGCCCAGCCTCGGGCAAAGACAGTAGTCCTAGACGAATTCACGCCTCGCCCGAGGGTCCCCTCAGTCAGCAGACGCACCCTCGGCTCACCCGAAGCACAGCTTGGGCAGACTTTGTCGTGCAGCGACCTCATCCGAATCGCCTTACCAACCGACCGTATCGCATGCGCATTTAATGCGGGGATCGCCTGACACCTTATCCTGACACACGTGCCTCAGTCGGCAAGGTCGAAGTGACCGCAGTCACTTCGCCCCCTTTACTGACCATTCTGACAGGAAAACAGCGATGTTCACCCCGCTTCGGCAACTGTGCCAGCCACCAGGGAAAGGCTGACAACGGCAAGTCACGACCTCCCTCGAGTTCAGCCTCGGGCGCAATAGGGAGCTCCGCCTCGCCCGACCCTGACCTCGACCTCAGCTTCGGCCTCGGGAGAGGGTCTCCGCCTCGACCGACCCCGACCTCGGCCTCAGCTTCGGCCTCGGGAGAAGGACTCCGCCTCGCCCGACCCCAGGCCTCGGCCTCAGCCTCGGCCTAGGGAGAAGGACTCCGCCTCGCCTGACCTCAGCCTCGGCCTCGGAGGAGTCGCCGCCTCGCCCGACCTCGGCCTCGTATCAGCTAAGCTACTGGGGATCCATCATTGCCCTACCCTTAGCTAGCTGCCTCAGGCTACGAAGGAACAAGACCGGTGTCCCATCTAAGTTACTCCGGTAATAGGTAATGATGGTTCCCCGCGTGCGCCCATGACGTCGGCTGCTCTCAACCCCCTACGGAAGCAAGGAAATGTCAGCAGGGTCCATGCCGCACCGCCAGATATGCGTCTACAGGGCTCAAGGCGTTTCTCCGACGGCCACGTTGGTACACCTACAGGGCTCAAGGCACCCCTCCGATGGCCACGTCGACGCACCTACAGGGCTCAAGGCACCCCTCTGACGGCCACGTTATTTGTACAGGGCTCAGGGCACTTCCCTGCTAGCCACGTTAGCTCATAGCTACACCCCCATTGTACAGTTGGGCATCTCCTTGTATCTACAAAAGGGGGTGTCCAGGGCCCCACGAGAGGGGGGAGGGGAGAAAAAAGGGGGACGAGGGACGAAGGTGCAACGTACGAACACACGGACGCACGACGCTGACGAGCGGAGGCAACCAGAGTAGGAGAGACGCGGTACAGGCAGCCCTAGATGGCTCGCCTCGAGGCCGAACCCTCTCCTTCTCTCTCTCTCGCTCTCGCTCTCGCTCTCCCGCAACGCTTGTAACCCCTACTGCAAGCTTCCCCCGGTGCAGGATAATATAAGCCTCATCCCATCGCTTGTGTTCCATCTTGCATCGACCCATCTAGACAGGGGCACGCGACACTAAAATTCACTAGTCGGTCCGGCTGAGGGCCCCCCGGGTCCGAAACACCGACAGTTGGCACGCTAGGTAGGGGCACGCTGCGTGTTAACGAATACTTTCCCGTTGAGTACCAGATGGGTAGCTTTCAGCAGCCTCTTCAGCCCGGGACGGTGCTCCGCTTCGGAAGTCTCGAGTTCATGTCCCTCGACGGCAGCTACGACATGGTACTGCTCCCTCCACAGCATGACAACAACGACGATCGATGGCTCGCCCGGTGGAGGCGAACTCGACGGCGGCATCTCCCCGTGGCAGAAGTGGAACACCTGGGTTTACCCCACCACCCTCCTCGCTGGAGGAGATGGAGACGGGGCAACCATGGCCAGGCAGGAAGCGACACCTCATCGGCTGTCAAACCAGAGCGAGTCGACGACACCGGCAGCCCTGCGGAGGACATGTCAGGTGTTGTCCTCGCACCTAAGGCAACGACGGGTGTCGCTTCCCCGCAACGGGCCAACCTCAAGCGGACTGATGACGCCAGCACCCTCGTGAAGGACTTACTAGGCGTTAGCCTCATACCTGCGATAACGGTGCAGTCCGTCCCCGACGCGACTTCAACACCGTCCATCGACCAAAAGGTACCGTCCGTTTTCCACCCTGTTCCCTTTAGATTCAGTTTCGATCCACCAAGCAACCCCGCTTCGGTGAGCGCTTTCGCTAGGGCATACCTTGACCTTCCGGGGTACCATATGCGGTCCTCTTGGGACCGACTGACGGCCGTCTCAACCTCCGAACCCACGGGTTCTGAGGAAGAGGACGACCCCGATATCTGTTGGGATTTCTCCGAACTCCATGATCCCAGTGCCATGCGCGACTTCATGTCCGCATGCGACCACTGCCTCTCCGGCTGCTCTGATGATGGTCACAGCCTTGACGACGAGGGTTGCGACCCAACTCGCGAGTGCTACCACATCGATCAGGAGGATCACGACGGAGAAAACCACCTCGGTATGCCAGGAAGTGACGGCGCCCTTGCACCTGCGTCTCGCGTTGAGATCCCGTGGGAGCTAGCTGTGGTCCAAGTCCCTGCGGGGGGTTAGGACACACAGCTCGAGCAACTCCGCGAGATGCAGGCCAAGCTCGACGAAGAAGCGGGGCGACTTGTGCAGCTCCGGCAAAACATCGAGCAGGAATGGGCAGGCCAGGCACTCGTCGGAGGAGCGCGCCATCGGGCCCAGGACGTCCAGCGCCGCATTATTGACGATGCCAGGGCGATGCCGCCCCCGGCCTTCAATGGGGCCGGCCAGAGCCTAGCCGCAGCAGCAATGTTGCTTCGGACGATGCCGGAGCCATCCACCATCGAAGGGTGACGTATCCAGGGCGAGCTCAAGGGCCTCCTGGAAGACGCCGTTGTCTGACAAGCCGAGAGCTCTGCCTCCCAGAGGCGAGGAGACCCCTCGGAACATCGCACAGCGCCCTCCCGACGCATGCAGGAGGTCTTGGTTCACACCGAGCGCACACGGGACGGGACGCCTGCAGCTGAGAGCACCTAGAGGGGGGGTGAATAGGTGATCCTGTGAAACTTGAAACTTAAGCCACAAAAACTTGGTTAAGTGTTAGCACAATAATCGCCAAGTGGCTAGAGAGGAGTCAAGACACAATAACCACAAGAGATCAATCACAGAGATGGCACAGTGGTTATCCCGTGGTTCGGCCAAGGCCAACGCTTGCCTACTCCACGTTGTGGCGTCCCAACGGACGAGGGTTGCAATCAACCCCTCTCAAGCGGTCCAAAGACCCACTTGAATACCACGGTGTTTTGCTTGCTTTTCTTAATCCCGTTCGTGAGGAATCTCCACAACTTGGAGCCTCTCACCCTTACACTTGAAGTTCACAAAGAAGCACGGAGCAAGGGAGGGATTAGCAACGCACACAAGACACAAGAATCAGAGAGTCAACACGCACACAAGTCGCAACAAGAGCTCGCAACACAACCCAATGAGTTCACAACTCCACTAGAGCTCTATATGCTATCACAAAGAAACAAATGCGCGGAATCGAGGTCTTGGTGCTTAGGAATGTTGTATGAATGCTTGGTGTACTCCTCCATGCGCCTAGGGGTCCCTTTTGAAGCCCCAAGGCAGCTAGGAGCCGTTGAGAACAATCCTGGAAGGCAGATCTTGCCTTCTGTCGACTGGCGCACCGGACAGTCCGGTGCACCACCGGACACTGTCCGGTGCAGATCTCCTTCCTTATTTGGCGAAGCCGACCGTTGGAATCTGAGAGCCGTTGGCGCACCGGACACTTTCCGGTGCACACCGGACAGTCCGGTGCACCAATGTGACCGTTGGCTCGGCCATGCGTCACGCGCGGAATCCTCGGCCGACCGTTGCCCCAGCTGACCGTTGACTCACCGGACAGTCCGGTGCACCACCGGACAGACCGGTGAATTTTAGCCGTTCGCCATTGATGGTTTCCCGAGAGCGACGAGTTCGCCTGTGAACGGCTCACCGGACAGTCCGGTGCACCACTGGACAGACCGGTGAATTTTAGCCGTACACCGCCATCGAAGTCCCGAGAGCAGCCTGTTTGCCAGAGCTAGCCTGGCGCACCGGACACTGTCCGGTGCACCCAGACTGAGCAGACTTTGGCTGAACAAAGCCATCTCATTTCAAATTCAACTTTTCCTGTTTCTAGCACTTAGACACAATACATTAGTCCATAAAAACAATGTACTAAGTCTAGAAACATACCTTTTGACAAGATTTTCACTTTGTCCACCACTTTGCATAGATTAGCATAAAAGCACTTGTGTTGGCACTCAATCACCAAAATACTTAGAAATGGCCCAAAGGCACATTTCCCTTTCAATCTCCCCCTTTTTGGTGATTTATGCCAACACAACATAAGGCAACTAGAACAAGTGCAATATCAATGCAAATGAAAACCAAAAGTTGTTTTGAATCAATTTTAGCATATATGGATCACTCTTTGCCACCACTTGGTTTGTTTTTGCAAATCAAACTCAAATTCCTATCTCTAAGTCAAATCCACTTGTAGAGACATAAAGAGAGGTATTCCAAAGGAAATTGATCAAGGATTTCAAAAACTCCCCCTTTTTCCCATAATCAACACTTCTCCACACAAGAGGCCAACTTTTGACAAAAGAGACAATAAAAGAGTTTTGACAAACCAAAAGCTCTAATCTACTATTTTCAAAAATTTCTCAAGTGGTAGCTAATCCATCTATTGCTTTGGCCTTTATTTTCTCCCCCTTTGGCATCAAGCACCAAAACGGGATCAATCTTGGCCCTTAAACCCCATCGCCTCACCAAAATCTTCAAATAAGAATACAAAGGCAATAAGAGTAGATGAACTTGGAATAAATTACCCTCTCATCGAAGTGCAGTGAAAGTCTTTCATGGTCCAAGTCCACCTTTTCCCTTTCAAATCTCCTTTGAGACTAAAACAAGCAAACTCATGCACACGGTTAGTCTCAAAGGGTCAAGTTGTAGCACAGCTCCCCCTAAATATGTGCATCACTTGCAAAAGGACTTGTGAGGTCCAGGGAGTGTTTGTACAACTTGAGCACCATACATAAGCAACAAATGCAGAAGGAACATGATCAAAGGCATAAACACATGTATGCTATAAATCAATCCAAGTTCCGCGAATCCAGGACATTTAGCTCACTACGCAGCCTGCAAAAGGTCTTTTCATCTAAAGGCTTAGTGAAGATATCAACTAGCTGGTTCTCGATGCTAACGTGAAACACTTTGATATCTCCCTTTTGCTGGTGGTCTCTCAAAAAGTGATGCCGGATGTCAATGTGCTTTGTGCGGCTGTGCTCAACAGGATTTTCCGCTATTCGGATAGCACTCTCATTGTCACATAGGAGTGGGACTTTGCTCAGATTGTAGCCAAAGTCCCGGAGGGTTTGCCTCATCCAAAGTAGTTGCGCACAACACTGTCCTGCGGCAACGTACTCGGCCTCAGCGGTGGATAGGGCAACGGAAGTTTGTTTCTTAGAGTTCCACGACACCAGGGACCTTCCTAAGAATTGGCACGTCCCTGATGTACTCTTCCTATTGACCTTACATCCGGCATAGTCGGAATCTGAGTATCCAATCAAGTCAAAGTTAGACCCCTTTGGATACCAGATCCCGAAGCAAGGCGTAGCGACTAAATATCGAAGAATTCGCTTCACAGCCACTAAGTGACACTCCTTAGGATCGGATTGAAATCTAGCACACATGCATACGCTAAGCATAATATCCGGTCTACTAGCACACAAATAAAGTAAAGACCCTATCATAGACCGGTATGCCTTTTGATCAACGGACTTACCTCCTTTGTTGAAGTCGGTGTGTCCGTCGGTTCCCATCGGAATCTTTGCGGGCTTGGCGTCCTTTATCCCAAACCGCTTTAGCAAGTCTTGCGTGTACTTTGTTTGGGAGATGAAAATGCCGTCCTTGAGTTGCTTCACTTGGAACCCAAGGAAGTAATTCAACTTGCCCATCATCGACATCTCGAATTTCTGCGTCATCACCCTGCTAAACTCTTCACAAGACTTTTGGTTAGTAGAACCAAATATTATGTCATCGACATAAATTTGGCACACAAAAAGATCACCATCGCAAGTCTTAGTGAAAAGAGTTGGATCGGCTTTCCCAACCTTGAAAGCATTAGCAATTAAAAAGTCTCTAAGGCATTCATACCATGCTCTTGGGGCTTGCTTAAGTCCATAGAGCGCCTTAGAGAGCTTACACACGTGGTCGGGGTACCGTTCATCCTCGAAGCCAGGGGGTTGCTCCACGTACACCTCCTCCTTGATTGGCCCGTTGAGGAAAGCGCTCTTCACATCCATTTGGTACAACCTGAAAGAATGGTGAGCGGCATATGCTAGCAAAATACGAATTGATTCTAGCCTAGCCACAGGAGCGAACGTCTCCTCAAAGTCCAAACCTGCGACTTGGGCATAACCTTTTGCCACAAGTCGAGCCTTGTTCCTCGTCACCACCCCGTGCTCGTCCTGTTTGTTGCGAAACACCCATTTGGTTCCCACAACATTTTGCTTGGGACAAGGCACCAGTGTCCTAACTTCATTGCGCTTGAAATTGTTGAGTGCTTCCTGCATGGCCAACACCCAGTCCGGATCTAGCAAGGCCTCTTCTACCCTGAAAGGCTCAATAGAAGAGACAAAAGAGTAATGCTCACAAAAATTAACTAATCTTGAACGAGTAGTTACTCCCTTGCTAATATCACCCAAAATTTGGTCGACGGGATGATCCCTTTGAATCGTCGCTCGAACTTGGGTTGGAGGTGCCTGAGGTGCTTCTTCCTCTTCAACTTGAACATCCTGTGCTCCCCCTTGATCACGCGCCTCCTCATGATGAACCTGTTCATCGTCTTGAGTTGGGGATGCACCATAGTTGAGGAAGATGGTTGATCTTGCTCCAATTGTTCCTGTGGTCGCACATCGCCAATCGCCATGGTGCGCATTGCGACCGTTGGAACATCTTCTTCATCTATATCATCAAGATCAACAACTTGCTCTCTTGGAGAGCCATTAGTCTCATCAAATACAACGTCGCTAGAGACTTCAACCAAACCCGATGATTTGTTGAAGACCCTATACGCCTTTGCATTTGAGTCATAACCTAATAAAAACCCTTCTACAGCTTTGGGAGCAAATTTAGAAGTTCTACCTTTCTTCACAAGAATATAACACTTGCTCCCAAATACACGAAAATAAGACACATTGAGTTTGTTACCAGTTAGCAGCTCATATGAAGTCTTCTTGAGGAGGCGGTGAAGATAGACCCTGTTGATGGCGTGGCAAGCCGTGTTCACGGCTTCCGACCAAAAACGCTCGGGGGTCTTGAACTCTCCAAGCATAGTCCTCGCCATATCGATGAGCGTCCTGTTCTTCCTCTCTACCACACCATTTTGCTGAGGTGTGTAGGGAGCGGAGAACTCGTGCTTGATCCCCTCCTCCTCAAGGAACTCCTTCACTTGAAGGTTCTTGAACTCGGACCCGTTGTCGCTCCTTGTCTTCTTCACCTTGAGCTCAAACTCATTTTGAGCTCTCCTGAGGAAGCGCTTGAGGGTCCCTTGGGTTTCAGATTTATCCTGCAAGAAGAATACCCAAGTGAAGCGGGAAAAATCATCAACTATAACAAGACCATACTTACTTCCTCCTATACTTAGATAGGCGACGGGTCCGAAGAGGTCAATATGAAGCATCTCCAAGGGTCTTGATGTGGTCATCACATTTTTGGTGTGATGAGAGCCTCCCACCTATTTCCCTGCTTGACAAGCTGCACAGGGTCTATCTTTTTCGAAATGTACATTGGTTAGACCTATCATGTGTTCTCCCTTTAGAAGCTTGTGGAGGTTCTTCATCCCCACATGTGCTAAGCGGCGATGCCACAGCCAGCCCATGCAAGTCTTAGCGATTAAGCATGCATCTAGACCGGCCTCTTCTTCTACAAAATCAACCAAATAAAGTTTGCCGTCTAGTACACCCTTAAAAGCTAGTGAACCATCACATCTTCTAAAGATAGACACATCTACATTTGTAAATAGACAATTATATCCCATTTTGCATAATTGACTAACAGATAACAAATTATATCCAAGCGACTCAACTAAAAACACATTAGAAATAGAGTGCTCAGATGAAATAGCAATTTTACCTAACCCTTTTACCTTGCCTTGGTTCCCATCACCGAATATTATTGAATCTTGGGGATCCTTGTTCTTGACGTAGGAAGAGAACATCTTCTTTTCCCCCGTCATGTGGTTTGTGCATCCGCTGTCGATAATCCAGCTTGAACCCCCGGATGCATAAACCTGCAAGGCAAATTTAGGCTTGGGTCTTAGGTACCCAACTCTTGTTGGGTCCTACAAGGTTAGTTACAATGGTCTTAGGGACCCAAATGCAAGTTTTATCTCCCTTACATTTGGCCCCTAGCTTCCTAGCAATCACCTTCTTATTCTTTCTATAAATGGCAAAAGAAGCATTGCAAGCATGATATATTGTAGAAGGTTCATTAACTTTCCTAGGAACATTGACAACATTTCTCCTAGGCATATTATCAACAACTTTTCTCCTACCAACATTTCTATCATGCACGTAGGAAGAGCTAGAAGCAAACATGGCATGAGAATCAAAAGCATCATATGCATTATAACTCCTATAAGCATTTCTAGATTGTCTCCTGTCATGATACATAAAAGCATGGTTCTTTTTAGCACTACCAACCATAGGGGCCTTCCCTTTCTCCTTGCTGGAGATGGGAGCCTTATGGCTTGTTAAGTCCTTGGCTTCCCTCTTGAAGCCAAGTCCATCCTTAATGGAGGGGTGTCTACCAATCGTGTAGGCATCCCTTGCAAATTTTAGCTTATCGAAATCACTTTTGCTAGTCTTAAGTTGGGCATTAAGACTAGCCAATTCATCATTTAATTTAGAAATTGAAACTAGGTGTTCACTACAAGCATCAATATCAAAATCTTTACACCTAGTGCAAATCATAACATGTTCTACACAAGAATTAGGTTTATTTGCTACTTCTAATTTAGCATTTAAATCATTGTTAACACCTTTTAAAGTAGAAATGGTTTCATGACAAGTAGATAGTTCATAAGAAAGCATTTCATTTCTTTTAACTTCTAAAGCATAGGATTTTTGTGCCTCTACAAATTTATCATGTTCTTCATACAACAAATCCTCTTGCTTTTCTAGTAACCTATTTTTGTCATTCAAGGCATCAATTAACTCATTAATTTTGCCAATTTTAGTTCTATCTAATCCTTTAAATAAACTAGAATAGTCTATTTCATCGTCGTCACTAGAATCATTATCACTAGAAGAATCATAAGTAGTACTGTCTTGAGTACATACCTTCTTCTCCTTTGCCATGAGGCATGTGTGACGCTCGTTGGGGAAGAGGGAAGACTTGTTGAAGGCGGTGGCGGCGAGTCCTTCATTTTCGGAGTCGGAGGAGGAGCAATCCGAATCCCACTCCTTCCCGATATGTGCTTCGCCCTTGGCCTTCTTGTAGTTCTTTTTCTTCTCCCTCTTGTTTCCTTTTTCCTTGTCACTTTCATTATCGGGACAGTTAGCAATAAAATGACCAAGCTTACCACATTTGAAGCATGAGCGCTTCCCCTTTGTCTTGGTCTTGCTTGGCTGTCCCTTGCGACCCTTAAGCGCCGTCTTGAAGCGCTTGATGATGAGGGCCATCTCTTCATCATTGAGCCCTGTCGCCTCAACTTGCGCCACCTTGCTAGGTAACGCTTCCTTGCTCCTTGTTGCCTTGAGAGCAATGGGTTGAGGCTCATGGATTGGACCATTCAACGCGTCGTCCACGTACCTCGCCTCCTTGATCATCATTCGCCCGCTTACGAATTTTCCAAGGACTTCTTCGGGCGACATTTTGGTGTACCTGGGATTCTCACGAATATTATTCACCAAATGAGGATCAAGAACGGTAAATGACCTTAGCATTAGGCGGACGACGTTGTGGTCCATCCATCGCGTGCTTCCGTAGCTCCTTATTTTGTTGATAAGGGTCTTGAGCCGGTTGTATGTTTGAGTTGGCTCCTCGCCCCTTATCATTGCAAATCTTCCAAGCTCTCCCTCTACCAACTCCATCTTGGTGAGCAAGGTGACACCGTTCCCCTCGTGAGAGATCTTGAGGGTGTCCCAGATTTGCTTGGTATTGTCCAAGCCGCTCACCTTATGATACTCGTCCCTGCACAAAGAGGCTAACAACACAGTAGTAGCTTGTGCATTTCTATGAATCTGTTTATTAATAAAAATAGGACTATCCGAGCTATCAAATTTCATTCCACTTTCCACAATCTCCCATATGCTCGGATGGAGAGAGAACAGGTGACTACGCATTTTGTGGCTCCAAAATCCGTAGTCCTCTCCATCAAAGTGAGGAGGTTTGCCAAGTGGAATGGAGAGCAGATGGGTATTTGTACTTTGCGGAATACGAGAGTAGTCAAAAGAAAAGTTCGAATTAACCGGTTTCCTTCTCTCGTAGTCGTTGTGGTCGTCGTCCTTTAGGGAAGAAGTAGACTCATCACTGTCGTCGTAGTAGACGATCTCCTTGATGCGTCTCGTCTTCTTCTTCTTCCCATCTTTGCGTCTGTGACCTGAGCCCGAGTCGGTAGGCTTGTCATCCTTCGGCTCGTTGACGAATGACTCCTTCTCCTTATCGTTGATCACGATTCCCTTCCCCTTAGGATCCATCTCTTCGGGCGATTAGTCCCTTTGTGAAGAGAACGGCTCCGATACCAATTGAGAGCACCTAGAGGGGGGTGAATAGGTGATCCTGTGAAACTTGAAACTTAAGCCACAAAAACTTGGTTAAGTGTTAGCACAATAATCGCCAAGTGGCTAGAGAGGAGTCAAGACACAATAACCACAAGAGATCAATCAAAGAGATGGCACGGTGGTTATCCCGTGGTTCGACCAAGACCAACGCTTGCCTACTCCACGTTGTGGCGTCCCAATGGACGAGGGTTGCAATCAACCCCTCTCAAGCGGTCCAAAGACCCACTTGAATACCACGGTGTTTTGCTTGCTTTTCTTAATCCCGTTCGCGAGGAATCTCCACAACTTGGAGCCTCTCGCCCTTACACTTGAAGTTCACAAAGAAGCACGGAGCAAGGGAGGGATTTGCAACGCACACAAGACACAAGAATCAGAGAGTCAACACGCACACAAGTCGCAACAAGAGCTCGCAACACAACCCAATGAGTTCACAACTCCACTAGAGCTCTATATGCTATCACAAAGAAACAAATGCGCGGAATCGAGGTCTTGGTGCTTAGGAATGTTGTAGGAATGCTTGGTGTACTCCTCCATGCGCCTAGGGGTCCCTTTTATAGCCCCAAGGTAGCTAGGAGCCGTTGAGAACAATCCTGGAAGGCAGATCTTGCCTTCTGTCGACTGGCGCACCGGACAGTCCGGTGCACCATCGGACACTGTCCGGTGTAGATCTCCTTCCTTATTTGGCGAAGCCGACCGTTGGAATCTGAGAGCCGTTGGCGCACCGGACACTGTCTAGTGCACCAATGTGACCATTGGCTCGGCCACGCGTCACGCGCTGAATCCTCGGCCGACCATTGCCCCGGCTGACCGTTGACTCACCGGACAGTACGGTGCACCACCGGACAGACCGGTGAATTTTAGCCGTACGCCGTTGATGGTTTCCCGAGAGCGACGAGTTCGCCTGTGAACGGCTCACCGAACAGTCCGGTGCACCACCGGACAGACCAGTGAATTTTAGCCGTACACCGCCGTCGAAGTCCCGAGAGCAGCCTGTTTGCCAGAGCTAGCCTGGCGCACCGGACACTGTCCGGTGCACCCAGACTGAGCAGACTTTGGCT
This sequence comes from Zea luxurians, assembly GCA_029449295.1. Lineage (NCBI taxonomy): Eukaryota > Viridiplantae > Streptophyta > Magnoliopsida > Poales > Poaceae > Zea > Zea luxurians. The sequence continues at coordinate 106,750,126 of JAOPSE010000003.1, read as the reverse complement.
GAACAAAGCCATCTCATTTCAAATTCAACTTTTCCTGTTTCTAGCACTTAGACACAATACATTAGTCCATAAAAACAATGTACTAAGTCTAGAAACATACCTTTTGACAAGATTTTCACTTTGTCCACCACTTTGCATAGATTAGCATAAAAACACTTGTGTTGGCACTCAATCACCAAAATACTTAGAAATGGCCCAAGGGCACATTTCCCTTTCAGCAGCCCCGGATCGCCTCGGCGCCGAGCAACACCGCCGCCACCATCGAGCCTGCCTCGAGGAGAAGGTGCGCCGAGGCTATCATCCCCGGCGCGGGGACGCTACGACAGTGAGGAGGATCGAAGCCCCTCACCCGAGCCACCAGGTCCACGAGTCTTCAGCCGGGCCATACGACGAGCGCTGTTCCTGGCCCGTTTTCGAGCCCCGACTACCATCACCAAGTACTTGGGGGAGACAAGGCCATAGTTGTGGCTTGCGGACTACCGGCTGGCATGCCAGTTGGGAGGGGCGGACGATGACAACCTCATCATCCGCAACCTCCCACTTTTCCTCTCCGACGCTGCTCGGGCCTGGCTGGAGCATCTGCCTCCTGCGCAGATCTCCGACTGGGACGACCTGGTCATGGCTTTCGCTGGAAATTTCCAGGGTATGTACGTGCGCCCTGGGAACTCATGGGATCTCTGAAGCTGCCGCCAGCAGCCAGGGGAATCCCTGCGAGAGTACATCCGGAGGTTTTTGAAGCAGCGCACCGAGCTGCCCAACATCACCGACTCGGACGTCATCGGGGCATTCCTCGCTGGCACCACATGCCGAGACCTGGTGAGCAAACTGGGATGCAAGACCCCTACCAAGGCGAGCGAATTGATGGACATCGCCACCAAGTTTGCCTCTGGTCAGGAGGCGGTCGAAGCCATCTTCCGGTAAGACATGCAGCCTCAGGGAGGGCAGAAGGATGATGCCCCCGAGGCATCCGCCCAGCGTGGCGCAAAGAAGAAGGTGAAGAAGAAGGCGCAAGCAAAGCGCAATGCCGTCGACACGGATCTCGTCACTGCTGCCAAACACAGGAACCCTCGGAAGCCTCCCGGAGGGGCCAACGCGTTCGACAAGATGCTCAAGGAGTCGTGCCCCTATCACTGGGGTCCCGTCAAGCACACCCTCAAGGAGTGCGACATGCTCCGGCGCTACTTTAACAAGGCTGGACCCTCGGTAGAAGGTGGCAAAGACCAAGGCAACCACAAGGGGGGTGACAAGGAAGAGGAGTTCCCGGAGGTCCATAACTGCTTCATGATCTACGACGGACAGGTGGCGAACGCCTCGGCTCGGCACCGCAAGCAAGAGCTGAAAGGGAAATATGCCCTTGGGCCATTTCTATAAGATTTTGGTGATTAAGTGCTCCACACAAATGCTTTGAGTGATATTTGTGCCAAAGACTCAAGAAGTGCAAATCAAGATTAAAGGTATGTTTCTAGACTTAATACATTATTTTGAAGACTAATGTATTATGTCTAAGTGCTAGAAACAGGAGAAATCGTTTTGGAGAAAAGTTGGCTATGTACAGCCAAAAGGCTGCTCGGTCTGGGTGCACCGGACAGTGTCCGGTGGTGCACCAGACAGTGTCCGATGTGCCAGGACCAGTCCCGATGAACAGCCTACTCTCGGGTCTCAACGGTGGCGTACGGCTATAAATCACCGGACTGTCCAGTGGTGCACCAGACTGTCCGGTGAGTCGTCTGCGGCGAAGTCGCCGCTCTCAGGAAACAGTCAACAGCGTATGGATAAAATTCACCGGACTGTCCAGTGGTGCACCGGACTGTCCGGTGACCAACGGTCGACTGCGCCAACGGTCGACCGTGCAATCCGCGCGTGACGCGTGGCCGAGCCAACAGTCAGATGGGGGCACCGGACTGTCCGGTGTGCCAACGGCTCCAAATCTTCAACGGTCGGCTGCGCCAATTTAGGAAAGCAATCTGCACCGGACAGTGAACAGTGGATGTCCGGTGGTTCACCGGACTGTCCGGTGCGCCACCCGACAGAAGGCAAGAATTGCCTTCCTGGATTGCTTCCAACGGCTCCTAGCTGCCTTGGGGCTATAAAAGGGACCCCTAGGCGCATGGAGGAGCACACCAAGCATACTTTGAGCAATCTTAATCTCTCACACTCCGTCTTTGCGCACTCGATTGACATTCTTAGTGATTTGAGCTCTGTTCTAGTGGTGAACTTGTTGCGATTCATTCGAGCTCAAGTCTTGGCAGTGTGTGTGTGCGTATTGCTGTGGATTTGTGTGTGTTGCTTCCCTCCCTTACTCTAGTGCT